>CM060919.1:591709459-592920084 GCA_030737875.1 Allium sativum
CTTTATTTCCATGATTATAATGTCGGTTAAAGTGGACGTGAGTTATCTTATCTGTACATGTATATAGAGAGAAATTGTACTTCATTCCACTTTTAGTTCCAATAAGAAAAAATGGAAACACGTATAACCGCACTATTAATCTATTTGAATTGGTTCGTTACATCTCCCCGGTCTAGATGGTTACTGATCCAAATTTAAATCAAATATTATATGCATATATTTAGATAGATGGCTTAAGTCAGATATTCCCCCCCTCATTCGTTTACGGATCACTATGGATGGAAACAAAAATACCATTGCAACGAGCAAGGTGCTACGATTCCAGAAATATAATAATACCGGTAGTTTAACTCATATTTTGAAACCTCAAAATGTTGATTACAGGGTGCAAAATACTCCAAAATAAAAGTTGCTTATTTAATTAATTAAAAATTACAGTAAAATTCTAAAAATTAAATTATCGTTATGTCCCAAAAGAACCTTGTCTAAATTCAGACCCGATCTCTAGTTATATTGAATAAACCGTTACGGTCGATAAACGATTCTATAGCGACTATTTTAAAATTTGATTTGGACATATCTCAAAATCTACACGACGAAATCCTGATTTTTCTCTTCCACTAGAAAGATATACTCCACCAGCTCCGTAGGTTTCTTGTTTCACAGAAATCCGATTTAAAACGAATCATGTTCATTCAGTTGAAGTTCGAATCGCCAAATAACGAACTGCAGCGTCATTTCAAACTCGATTTTAATTATAATATAATTATACGTTCAAATTGTCGTTCAAATAATATATCCGTTATTCTAATTAAATTCTGAACTGAATTAAATATCACAGATGATCCAGTTTACACCATATCGCCATTTCAGCCAATTCTGTTTATTTCAGAATTAAATATATTATTTAATTTATTATTTTAATTAAATATTCATCATTATTTAATTCCATAACCATTTAATTCACTATATCACTATTTATATAATTAAATAAATTAATTATAATACCTCTGCCAATGCGGGTCATTACAAGATTTAACTACCTAACTACAACTACACTAAACTAACAAACTAAGCTAAATAAGAATATGAGAGTTAAATAACAACTTAGGAATAACTCCACTCTCAATATCACATGAATCAACATAAAATGAAACCATGATCTCTCTTCTTTTGGTCATTTGTGGATTTAGTTGATATGATTATTATAAGCATAGCTTATTCATGCTATTAATTAGCACAAAATAAACTATCAGACTATAACATACTAACTAAATCACCATACTAGAAAAAGTTGAAATTGAAATATACTTTAAGCAGGGCCTATAAACTATTAATTAGAAATGTAGACCATCAAATTTTTGTTTCAACCTCCACTTAATCACCATCATCATATGTAAATGAAGAGGTAATTAGTGAACACATGACTAAGCATAGCCTATTTTGTGTCAACAATATAGGCTATCAAATTCAATAATGAACACAAACCAATAACATCAGCATGACATGAAGCACAAGAAGAGAGCATGAATAAACAAATTATGTTGCATTTACATAATCAAGAAAGCTTCATTACCCCTAAGTTGAAAGGGATTAGCCTCTAATGTATGTAATCATGACAATAAAAGTAGATTGCATAAAATAAATGTACACTAATGCATAAAGTAAATAACAAGAATTAAATGAATAAGAAATTAAATTACATTAACATGAAAATTACATAAGAGAGAAATGGCTAAGAAGCCATGGAAATAAAAGAGAGTTTTGTTCCTCTCAACTAAACTAAAGAAGAGGATAAAAGAGAAGAGGATATACATGAACATAAAGGGGATATATATACATGATCCAGAACCCTAAAATCCTAATCACTCATAATGGGAAATCCCCAAAATGCCTATTCATGAAGCTTCTAATCTTGTCTTAGCCACTAATGAGTCATGTAGAATGCATGTAGCCTTTTTTGTCTCATCCAATGTGCATTAGCCACTAATATGGAGCATTAGAGAAGGAGGGAGAGTGGGTGGGGTCCTCCACTAAGTAGTATATGAAGTAATTCCATCTCCTCTTGTGTATATGCATGTTTTTCTCCATATCTTCATGTGTACACATCATTTTGGCTCCTAAACTCCTACAAAAGACAACTACAAGAAACAAGTAAATGATTTCACAAATTAAACCATGCACAAATGACCATATTTTCCCAAAATGAATGATGATTTTGAAAATATTTAAAACATGTTTGATCATATAAAATACCCAAAAATGTTAATTTATTTGATTAAACAAGAATAAATATGTGAATATAAATGTGCATTTTTACGTGCATATCAGATACCTCCACACTTATCTTTTTATTCGTCCTCGAATAAAATAAAATAAAACTACATAAATTCGTTTTCGTAGGGAGCACGATTGCATTGAGCGTATGCAACAAGCCGTTAAACCTCTGGGTGTCTCTAATAGGACGAGTGTTGTCTCGTGAGGGTTTTCAGTGAATACTACCCCCAAAATCTAAATGTTAAGTGCAAAAAGTATTTACAAAATGCAAGATTCAAAAATATTTACAAGATGAATGCAAGTTTTTTTTTCAAAAAAAAAGAGTATTTACAAATGGGTAATTTACTTTTAATTTTACACAAATGAGTTAACACAAATTTGGGTCGTCACTATGAAATTCGAGTCCGTTACTAATCAAAACTTCAAACAAAAGTCATGGTATCATCACAAACTCCTCCAACTTGGCCAGTTGTTTTGGTAGAAACATAGTGAAAATATGAAATGAATTCTATAATCAATATCAACAGTCATAATACGACATCTCAACTTCCTTTTTGTTAACAAGTTAGGTCGAATAAGTGAAGAGTGTGCTTGGATTTTAAGTGCTAACTCTCTCTTTATTACAAAATATTCACATTATTATTATTTACAAGTACCTTAGTATACCACCCTTATACTGCATTATGACTTACGTGAGGGTCGGTAATCCTAAGATGTCCAACTCATAAAATGAGACCAAGGTATACCGACGCTGACTTTGTCAACAAGATGTCGGAAAGAGCTTGGCGGGTTTGCACACCAACGCTAGATGTACTAGCAATGTTGGATACCTTGGATAATTATATATACTTCTTTTTTTAACATAAGAGAGAGAGAGTTAAGCGAGAATATCTTAGCACAACTTCACTTAAAAGATCTGAAATGTTATCGCAAGTAGTCTAAATCAACCATTCATTTAATCGAATTATAATTCAGAAAACATTTCATACTCATCACCTACGAATCTCCTTATATACCAGTTACACCAAATTTGCTCATAATTCAAACTTTTCCTTTCGTTATCCGCTAAGAGAAGTAAATTTCCAAACATTTTAATCGAACGACAAAAATCTTATGTTTACTTCATCGTGCCTATTTAAAAGTAAATTAAAATGCATTTTTTTTTATTTTGATTTATTTTAATGAAAAAAAGAGAAATCTATGCAAAACCAAAATAAATATGAAACTCCCCCCACACTTGATTTTAACTGTGTCCCCACAGGCAAACCAAGTGAAAGGAGAAAAGAAAAAAATGAAAATATACTCTAAATTTACTAAAAAGAGAGAAAAAAATTAGAGTGTATCAGAAAATATATTGACAAGAAGTAAATGAAACGGTCTTCTAAAGACCGATTCATTTGTCTCTTCAAGTATGAGAGACACAGCTTAAGCTCGAAAAACCAAATCGTAAAAGATTTCAAAGTTGAATATAAAACGAATGTCGTTTTATTAAAAATTGAATGAGTAAAATTATTTTCAATGATTTTTAGGGTAGATTGAATAATGGATTGAATTTCATGTTTATTTCCACCAAATTGAATTTCAAAATTATCATTGGAATTTTCTTTTGAATTATCGATTTCAAAATCAAAATGGTGATTCAAATCTACATCTTTAAGATTCAACTCATTTTCGAAAAGTTCGAAAATTTTATTTTCATCAAATTTGTCTTCCTTTAGTGAATTATCAACAACTTCAATGCATGTATTATTTTCAAAGTCCAAAGTTGTTGTTTTCAAATTTTCAGAAAAAGGAAGATCAAATTTTAAATTTTGTTCCACCTTCTCAAAAGAATTGAAATCCAAATTAATTATTGTATGATTAATAACTTCGTTCATATCGTTATTTTCAATTTCGAAAGTTATCGTCGATTTTGGTAAAAGATGGATTACTATTCAAATCGTCACACATTTGAACCTGATTTTGTTTCCCATGAAACTTCAAGTAGTTTTCATACAACCAATTCGCGTAGTCATCGTCGATTTCGTTCAACAAAATCAAATTTATGATTATTTACATGAGAATTTTCAATTTAAAATTGTTGAGAACAAAAGTTTCCATTTGCACCACAATTGAAATTATTCACATTGCCAAAATCATTTGAAAAGTTATTCACATTTCCATTTTGAATTTGAAATTCATTTTGGAGTTCGAAATTGAATTGGCAAGGGTCGTAATCAAAATCATTTGAATTTGAATTTGGAATTAAATTCGAAATTGATTCATTTAATCTTTGACTTTCTTCAACTAGAGATTGAATACTTATTTCAAGACTTGAGGGTTGATCATCATTTTGAAAATTTTATGGTGTAAAATCCAAGTTGTTTGTACAATTCACATTTCCATTTTGAATTGGAAATTCATTTTGGAGTTCGAAATTGAAGTGGCAAGGGTTATAATCAAAACCATTTGAATTTGAATTTGAATTTGGAATTAAATTTGAATTTTGATTATTTTGAAAACTTTGACTTGAATTGTTCCACATTACTTCAATTAATCTTTGTCTTAATTCATTAAATCTTTGACTTTCTTCAAGTAGAGCTTGAATACTTATTTGAAGACTTGAGAGTTTATCATCATTTTGAAAATTTTGTGGTGTGAAATCAGGATTATTTTGAAAAATTTGAAAACTTGGTGGTGTAAAATCCACATTGTTTGTACAACAGTTGGTATTAAAATATCCATATGAATTTGAAGTAAAATTATATGGATTATATCGATTTTCACAACTATCGTAAAATCCTGGGAATAAGGAAACTGTGACATTTTTAAAAGAAATGTTTTTTTTGAATTTTCTTTTTAAAGAAAAAAAGAAAAGAATCACCAAAGATTTTTTTGATTTTTTCTGTTTTTATTATATATGCATGAATCTAATGCAATTATATGAATGCAATTAATTTATTTACAAATAATTCTAAAATTATATAATGATGGTTAGATTAATTTCAACAAAAGAATTCTCAGCCAGTTAACGGACATGATTTATCGGTGCACCAGGAATCACCCTAGCAATGCAGCCGAAGGTTTAAGTACCTTCAGAGGAATAACCGATATAATATTTACGAATCACCGTAATATTTATAAGCGGTTATTACTCTGCCGTAGTCTAGACACAGGAAAAAAATTCATTGGAAAGAAATCATTCTGTCATTATATAATAATGTCCTTAAAAAATAAAAATAAAATGAGATGAATACAAAACAGAAATTAAAAGTGAATTAACAATGCAACTACGTATGATTTTTTTTTTGTGAATGCAAATTCAAGCAAACAACAATGCAAAGAAATAAAAACAAGGGACAAGAGAACAATACCAGAGGGTCTGAATTTATTAGCAAGCAAGCAAAACGACGCAATTTTTAGCAAGCAATGTAAAGTAGAGGAAGTTGTTCTCCTTTTGATTTCCTGCAACCTGAAATTGAGTGGAAAAGGATTTTTTTTTTGGTGGACAAAAATAAAAGCCAAAAGGATGCAAATCAAAAAACAAGAAAATAAAACAAAAATGAAAAAGAAAACCCAAGTGGAACCAAAGCCAAACCCACTCGGCCCAATAAAACCATGTTAAACCATGATTGAAATTTAAAACAATGTCAAACCTATTACTTAGATAACACAGTTCTCCACCGACTTCCAAATTGTAACACAGTGCGAAAATCACAAATCCCACAAAATCGAAAATTGAAACCACGAAAGAAAATAAAAAGAAAAATTAGATCAAGTTTTAGGTCGGTGATTTGGTTTGCTTTAGTCATGGGTTGATGGTTCGATTTAACTGAGGTGGAGGTGATGGATCTTGGGTTTGTGGTCGTCGTGATTTGGGTAATTTGTGTGTGGAGCAGTGGCCAAGTTAGAGGGATTCGAGGAGGAATTGATGGTGTTGTAGTGGCGATTGGTGAATGATGTTTAGGTGTTGGTTTTTGGACGGGAGGAAGGCGTGGTTCGTGATGGTTCGAATTTAGTATGGATAGGAGCTGAACAGTACGGTGCTTTGTTGAGCAGGTGTGATTTTGTTTCGGTGATTTCAGGCGAAGTTGGTTATGTGATGAGCGGTGTAGTGGCTGGGAGTTGCGGTGTAGTTTGATTTTGGGATGACGATGATTTGAATCCTGAAGGGTTTTGCTGCTGAAGTGTGAATGGTGTTTGCTTGTGAAGCTGTGAAGGGGACTTGTTGCGGACTGTTGAGGATTTGGACAGTGAATGAGTAAGGAGGTGGATAGGCTGAAGGGTAGTGAACTTGAATGGTGCAGTTTTGGTTGATGGTGTTTGGTGTATGGATGGCAGGAGTGTGACAGTATGTAGTGCACAGTATTGTGTAAGGTAGAGGTGGCTTTGATGATGAATGTTGTGAGGGTCTGTTGTGTATGTTGGGGGGATTATCTGTCAGACTTGGTTTTGTTCAGGTTGTGGTTTGATAGTGTATGAAGTGTTGACAGTGTGATTGGGGAGTTGTTAAATGGTGACGTGAAGTGTGTAGTAGTTCAATTGAAGAA
This sequence comes from Allium sativum, assembly GCA_030737875.1. Taxonomy (NCBI): domain Eukaryota; kingdom Viridiplantae; phylum Streptophyta; class Magnoliopsida; order Asparagales; family Amaryllidaceae; genus Allium; species Allium sativum. The sequence continues at coordinate 591,716,266 of CM060919.1, forward strand.
GGGCTTGTGCTATGATGATGGGTGGTATTGGCTTGAAATTTTTTGGTATTAAATGGCGACAGTAGAGGGATGAGTAGATGTGGTTGGAGGGAATGTGTGAGGTGCTTGTGACAAGGGGAGGTGCGTGACAATATGGGGTGGTGGTGGATTTTTGTGCACTGATCGGAGACAGTGAAGTTCAGATGGAGTTTTGTAGTGGCTGAAAGGTGATTAATAGTGGTTTTGGCAGTTTGGTTGAAGAAAGGCAGAGAGGAAATGAGAGGCAGAAATGTACAGAATTGTTTTGAAACTGTAAACAGAATAGTGTATTGAAAATATGCAATGAAATGGAATGTTTGCAAACAATATGTGTAAACCATCTTTTTTTTTCTTTATAAAAAAACAACAACTGACCTAAAATCTAGAGATGATCAGAAAGAGGAAAATGCATAAGACATCAACAGAACTTGTGTTAAAATGAAAAACTGGAAAGAAGTGCAAAATTGCCACACAACCATACAAGAGCAACAGTCAGGTTAAGAAACTGAGAACAACAAATGAGAAAGAAAAAAAAAAGAACACAACAAATTTTTTTTTCCAAAATAAAAATGAAACAAATCTCCTTTTTTTAAGGAAAGATGGGAACTAACACACACTATATTTTTTTTAATTTAAACAACACAAACTAAACAAAAAACACACAAACCAAATATGAGCACAAGTGAACAAACAAAACACAAAATGTAACACACACAAAATCAAAACAAAAACAAAATGAAACAACACACACAACTTTTTTTTTCTTTTTCTTTTTAAAGAACAACAAACAAGAAAATTAATCCAAAGAATAAATTCAAAATTAAATTATCTCTCCGGCAACGGCGCCAAAAACTTGTTCGATGACGAATATTCTATTGATTAGAAATCTGTCATGAAGTGTATAAAACCGCAAGCGCACAGCGTACACTTGTAGTACGTTAGCGAATACGAGTCGATCCACAGGGAAAGAAATAATTTTAATTATATTCAATCAAATTAAATAAATTCGAGTGAAGATTTAACTATCTAACTATAACTACACTAAACTAACAAACTAAGCTAAATAAGAATATGAGAGTTAAATAACAACTTAGGAATAACTCCACTCTCAAGATCACATGCATCAACATAAAATGAAACTATGATCTCTCTTCTTTTGGTCATTTGTGAATTTAGTTGATATGATGATTATAAGCATAGCTTATTCATGCTATTAATTAGCACAAAATAAACTATCAAACAATAACATACCAACTAAATCACCATACTAGTTCAAATGAAAAATGAAAAAGTTGAAATTGAAATATACTTTAAGCATGGCCTATGAACTATTAATTAGAACTATAAACCATCAAATTTTGGTTTCAACCTCCACTTAATCACCATTATCATATGTAGATGAAGAGGTAATTAGTGAACACATGACTAAGCATAGCCTATCTGGTGTCAACAATATAGGTTATCAAATTCAATAATGAACACAAGCCAATAACATCAACATGACATGAAGCACAAAAAGAGAGCATGAATAAACAAATTATGTTGCATTTACATAATCAAGAAAGCTTCATTACCCCTAAGTTGAAAGGGATCAGCCTCTAATGTATGTAATCATGACAACAAAAGTAGATTGCATAAAATAAATCTACACTAATGCATAAAGTAAATAACAATAATTGAATGAATAAGAAATTAAATTGCATTAACATGAAAATTATATAAAAGAGAAATGGCTAAGAAGACATGGAAATAAAAGGGAGTTTTGCTCCTCTCAACTAAACTAAAGAAGAGGATAAAAAAGAAGAGGATATACATGAACATAAAGGGGGAATATATACATGATCCAAAACCCTAAAACCCTAATTACTCATAATGGGAAATCCCAAAATGCCTATTCATGAAGCTTCTAATCTCGTCTTAGCCACTAATGAGTCATGTAGAATGCATGAAGCCTTTTTTGTCTCATCCAATGTGCATTAGCCACTAACATGGAGCATTAGAGAAGGAGGGAGAGTGGGTGGGGTCCTCCACTAAGTCGTGTATGAATTAATTACATCTCCTCTTGTGTATATGCATGTTTTTCTCCAATACTTCATGTGTACACATCATTTTGGCTCCTAAATTCCTACAAAAGACAACTACAAGGAACAAGTAAATGATTTTATAAATTAAAACATGCACAAATGACCATTTTTTCCCAAATGGAGTGATGATTTTGAAAATATTTAAAGCATGGTTTGATCATATAAAATACCCAAAAATGTTCATTTATTTGATTAAACAAGAATAAATATGTGAATATAAATGTGCATTTTTACGTGCACATCACCCGGTCATTCCCTGTTTGAACCTAGTCCCAACCAACGGCTTGGTCCTCAACCCCTCAATAGGCAGGATCGACCTGGCACAATCCCGAATTAGGCGCCTATGCTTCAAGCAATGAATCAGGCTGCAGTTCATGCCTACCAACCTACGCAAAATCACATAATTGAGGTTCATCCGAGAAGGCATCCAAGGCTACGCACTCTCAAGTTGGATCGCGACCACCGAAGTCCAGCGGAGATCCAAATTCCTATTCTCGCCAACCTGGTCCGTAGCATCATGAAAGAATCTCGGGGTCACGTCAAGGACGACGCAGAAACCAGTACAAGGCGTAGCCCCTTCAATTAAGATGTGCTCAACGTAAAATGACCCAAACACTTCAATATGCCACATATAGAGGCTTACTTGGGGAAGTCAAACCCTTGAGACTTCATAAACCGATATGAATCACATATTAATTTTGCTCACGCCATAGACACTGTGAAGTGCAAGTGCTTCCTTGTCTTTCTAGAAGGCATACCTCTGTTATGATTCTCTCGATTCCCGCCGAGAACCATCTCAACCTTCGATTAGCTCACCAGGGATTTGATCGAATGATTCATGATGCATATCTACCAAGCCACCGAGGAAACTACGAAGAGCTACCTCAAAAGGTTTAACAATGCATTGGCAGAGATTAAAGACCCTGAGCCCCATACTGTTCTAGCCCAACTTGCCAAGGGCATACTTCATAATTCCGAATTTGGAGCATGGATTGACCGAAAGCAACCTGAGACCTTGGAAATCTTCTATGATAAAGCCAACTGGTTCCTAAGTCAAGAAGAAGCGCATAGGAATCAAGCTCCTCGCTGTGACAATCTACTTCGAGATGAAGTCCAGAGCTCTAAAAACTCTAGTCCAAATGTCCCACACAAACCTATTTGAGGCAAAAACAACGTAGGTAGTCATAAGAAGATGAGGAAGCGGCCCACTCTTCCATCTTTCGACAACTACACTCCGCTCAACAACTCCCTCGAGAACGTCTAACTCGAAACCTGCAATGTTCTCCAGTACAAGAAACCAAAGCCAAATCCTAGAGAACCGTTGGACGAGGCGAAAGAATCTGGAAAATACTACTAGTTCCATAATGTCCATAGTCATGACTCAAACGAATGCCACCGTTAGAGGGGAGAAATCGAAAAGTTCACCCGCAAGGGAAAGCTTAAGCAGTACAGACACGGTCCCTCAAATGAAATTCCTAAGTCGTTCAACGCTCGCCAAGAATTTGAACTAACCCGGACCTTGCCTTGCAACTAGATCCCCCGGGTTCACCCTTTCTACTCAGCAAGATTACGACAGAAATAAGTAGCTTAGGAAGCAACGCCCCACCGTGTCAATTGTACTTGAAGCTCATCAATCATTAACTTCAATCGAATCACTAAATCCACATATATAAGAAAATTCAAAAGTCTAAAGATATGTTGACATTTGAAAAAAGTATGTTGACATATATAGAGATATGTCGACATATGAAAAAAGTATGTTGACATATATAAAGATTTGTCGACATATGACTCTATATATGTCGACATATATACCCCTTTTTAGAAATTTAAATTATAAATTTGCCAACATCCCTTCACATTCCTTCAATGAAAGACACGTCTCTTCAACCACTATTTAAAGACTTCTGAGAACGAATTTTAACGTCAACTTTTATCATTTTCTTCTACTCCTCCATACATTTGCACTTCAAATCCATTGAATACTATCTAATTATCCATGTAAATCTTCTCTCTTTCACTCCAATTCTTCATTGATTTGCATGCCACACAAAACAGAGAGTTGTACTTGAATGCACATCATTCTCACTTTGATTTCATCCTATTTCTTTAAGAATTCAAAGATATGTTGCCATTGGAGGTCTATAGGATCATTGTACCGAATCTGCAAGAATATGTATTGAAGATACGACTACTTTCCATTGTTTATTGTTGTTGATAAGGAGAAGGTGTATGTGGTGCGTAAAATCAAGATTGTAAAGGTGTTCTTGTCACATGTGGAAAGTAAGGATTATAGTGAAATTCTGCACAGTGGAGTGCATGACTGGATGTAGGATTGGTTAATCCGAACTAGTATAAAAATCCTGGTGTTATTTATTTTACTACATTTTATTTTATTACTTATTTCTTTTTTATTGCAATTTTAATAGATATAGGATTACACTCAAAATACACTTCACTCATCTAGTGTCAGAATAGCCTTAAAATCCATTAACACTGGGTCGTAGACACCCCAGTTCCCTAATAAAAGAGATGAATCCCTGTCATTAACAATAACAATATTAACAAACTGTTTTGTACTAGTTCTCAGTCTCAAAATAGATTTCCATGTACTTGAGGCGTTGTTATCAATGGGTATGGACCAAATTAGCTTACCATCAGCATATTTATTCTTCATCCATTGCAACCACAAGGAGTTCGTAGTTAACAAGTTCCAAAAAAGCTTTAAGCAGGATGTAGGTCGGGGAGAAACTTTAAACCAATACCACCTTCAAGCTTAGGCTTACACATCATACTCTATGAGACTTTGTGTTCACTACCTCCCCAGGAGAAATCAGCACAAAGTGCATGAATTTTGTCCAATGTGAACTCAGGAATCTGATATATAAACATCTAGTATAGGACAAGGGGAGTAATAATAGTTTGGATTAATTCATCCCTTCCCGCAACCTTAAGAAGTTCAGATCCCAGCATTGAATTTTGAGTTGGACCTTGTGCAACACAGCTTCTCAAACTGAGTAGTGGAGATAATTTGATGATAATGGCACTCCCAAATATGTAATAGGCAAAGACCCTACGGGAAAACCTTACACTGCCTCTAGCTGGGGTGCATTTGAAATAGAAGTGCTAAAAAAGAGTTTAGTCTTTGAAGCATTTACATCCAAACCTGCATGAAAATTAAGCTTAGAAAAAATAGACTGGAGAATCGTACCACATACCATGTTAGCATTTCCGAATATCGTCAGATCATCTGCGTATAACAGGTGAGTGATGGTGAGAGACACTCTAGTTGCTGGGTAGAATAATTGTAGGGCTACAGCCTTATTCAACAAGTATGAAAAATATTCCATAGCCATAGAGAATAGGTATGGTGACAAAGGATCACTCTGTCTAATTCCTCGATTTAAGTACATAAACCCCTTGGGAATTCCTTGAATAAGTAGAAAAAATGTAGGAGAAGAGATATATGCATTGATCATATTTATAAACTGGATAGGAAAACCCATGCTAAACATGGTATGACATACAAATTCTCGATTTATAGAATCATAAGCCTTTTGTTAATCCACCTTTACACAAAATTTAGGCATGCTTGGTTTTTTGAAATCTCTACAATTCATGAGATAAAAGAACATTCTCGGCTATATGTCTACCAGGTATAAAAGCCGATTGATTATCAAATATTAAATGAGGTAGGAAGCATTTAAATTTGTTGCACAACACTTTGCTAAACACTTTATAGTGCATGTTACAATAAGAGATAGGCCTGCACTGTTTAATATTAGACGGACTAACATTTTTTGGCACCAGAGTAATGCATGTGTGGTTTAGACCTTTTGGAAGAGTAGCCTAAGAAAACATATCTTCCGCATCCAGTAGCTGGTCATTTTTTATATCTACCCAATGAATTTTCATAAAATTTAGAATTTATACCATTAGGCCCAGGACTGGAATCATCATATGCCGAAAAAATAATTTCTAAGGAGATATTTGAAGCAGAAATTTCCTACCTTGTTGGTTGATGGTAGCAATAGTTGGAATGCATGGTGGGATGATGTGAGTGTACCATTGAACATGTGGGTGAAGTTGGTAATTGCCACATCTTCAATGTCTTCTTGCTTATATTTGTAATATGGATTTTCTGAAATAAGAGCAGTTGTATTATTAATTTGTCTACGAATTGACATTCTTAAGTAAAAAAAAAATTAGATTCATATCTCCTTGTTGTAATAAGCAACTTCCAATTTTTTTCTTCAAACTTAAAGGCTTAATTTGATTAGAGAGTTTGAAAACGATGTTGAAGTGATAACCATTTGTCGTATACCTGCAAGTTCAAAGGATCCTTGTCCATTGCTTTTTATAATTCATATAGGTTGTTTTGGACTTCATTCATATATACATCTTCTTTGGGCCTAAGTTTATGCCAACGCTTTAGTTCCTGCTTACATGCAGAGAGCTTTTCCAAGAAGATGTAACTGGAAAGGTCCCACGATTTAGTTTGAAGAACTTTTTTAACAAGGTTGAAATAACCATCTTTACAAAATCAGTCATGCTTGTATCGAAAAGGGTACCTTTTTGTTGAATAGTTGAAAGTAGATGCAACAGTAAAGGGTTGTGGTCGCTAGACATTCGATGCAGAGAGAGTGATTTCATGTTAAAAAAAAATCTAAAGGCAAATAATGTTCACCAAAATTTTATTAATACTAGTAACCAAGCCCTTTTTTCTCTAAGTGAAATTAAAACTCATAGACTTTAGGATTCAAAAGCCAAAAAAAAGCTTCATTGTTTAAGGGCTACTGTTAATGGAGTCAAGAAATTTTCTTTTTCTTCTACAGCTTTAATCATGCCTCTTATCTATTCACTAAAACGCCTCTAATCACCTCTCTCATCTCCTCTATCTTCAACACTTCTCTGTGCGTGATAGCCCTTAAATAACTGTTTTGTCCCTTTCTTATCTAATCTTAATCATGTAAACTAACTGATCATCGTGGCCCTAATTTTTTCGTCCTCGTCAGATCTATGCTCCCAACCCCCTTAAACCTCATCTGGCTTCACTTCCACCTCTATGCGCTTCAATTTCAGGCAACTACTTGCTTTGCGATTTATTCAACTGGTTGAATGGGTAGACTGGAAGATTGGCACCAACGTGGAGTCAATTTGAAGAGCAACAACTCCTCTTTTGTCGATATGATTCGCATCTCGTCATAGCACCTTGCTTGTCTGTGATGGTTCATTTTTGCAAAATGGGTCTTCATTAATCTCCTCTTCTCGTCTTGTTGGTAGTTCATCGAACGTGGGTCTGTGTTTTTTGTGGTTGAGTTTTTAGATCTCGTGTTTGGTTCATTTAGTTGGTTTAATGTGCTCGGGTTAGTTGTATAAATTGCACCTTTGTTGTTTGGTCCACATAGTATCAGTTTGTTCATTGTTCGGTAATTTTTCTTGGGTGGGTTCCATCGTTGTTGGAACACTATCCACGTGATGCTCCGGCACTGAACATAGTCGAACTGACCGGTGGTGTTATTTGACTCTCTGAACTACTTCTGAACATTTGTAGGTTGATTTCGTGGGCAGAAAGCTAGTCTTTATGTATTGTCCCATCTCCATGTGATGTTCAATACATCAAAAGATGTTCCTCCTTTGAGATGGTTTGGCAGACTACATGGAAGTCGTACACAACATGTTTTGTGTGGCTCAATATGTCAGAGCAGGAAGTGACGTTACCTCTGTGTACACATGCTACCAAGCTGTTTGCCTTGTGTAGCTATGTAAAGATGTACTTTTGTGGCTAATTTTTGTATTAGTTACATATGCAATGTTATGTCTCCCTACATGGAGCACGTTAAGAAATTATAGTAGTCTAGTAACTAAGCTAGCTTGTGCACTGTAATCTTGGTTAGATACTATAAACGACCCATTATAAATACCAATGACGGTGGACGGTCCACCTTAAAAACCAAATTGTAGTAGGTTGGCAACCACCAACCTCCTGGTATATTTGTATTTATTATTGGTTATAATAAAAGTGTTTGCGGTCAAAAACCGGTCGGTTTTGCAAAAACTCATAGGCTTTATTTCGGTGAGACCAGAGTGAAGAGCAAAGTTATTAAATGCGCGTAATCGCTGAAATGGGACAGGAAATCCCCCTTTTGTTTGTCTAAATGAGATGAAACATTATTGAAATCACCCATAATCATCCATGGCGAGTTAATGAATGTAGACTCATGAGATAAACTATCCCACAACGATTGTGTTTCAACGAAAATGTTACTTGCGTACACCACAGTAACAGTAAGGATCAAGCCTCCAAGATTAATAACTGAACTGAGAAGAGTTATTTGTTGGAATGTTGCATGTGCGCAGCAGCAGCCTTCATTCAAGCCACCCATGAACTAAACATGGGCTGCACCTACCGTGCCACCAACCGCCACCTACCGGGTCCCCAACCAAGCCACCAACCCCCACCAACCATTTCTCACCTTATAAATACAACCTTCCTCTTCATAACTTTCATATCCAATAAGAAGAAAAGGAGAGCAAGAAGAGAGTGAGATCGAGTGTTGAGTATAAAGTGTTCTGTGTAATCACTTTGTAATATTCTATGAAATAAAAGATCTGCAGCAGCCCGGAGACGTAGGCATAATTGGCCGAACTCCGTTATCAAGTTTATGTGTCTCTTTCCATTCTACATTTCATTTCTTTTCTCCACAAATCTAATCATAAGGAAATTTGCGTAATTTCCCAACAATGGTATCAAAGCCATAATTTGTTAGAAAAGAAATCAAATTCGAGTGGGAGCGATGGCGGTAGATGAAGTAAGGGTGAAAATCGAGAAGTTTGATGGACCTGACTTTGGCTTTTGGAAAATGCAAATTGAAGATTATCTATATCAGAAAATGTTTTATCAACCTCTCTCAGAAAAGAAGCCAGAGAATATGAAGGATGATGATTAGGGTCTTCTTGATAGACAAGCCGTTGGAGTTATTCGATTGACGTTATCTCGCAATGTTGCTTTCAACATAGCAAAAGAAAAGACCACGGCGGGTCTTATGGCGGCTCTCTCCAGTATGTACGAGAAGCCATCGGCCTCTAACAAAGTTCATTTGATGAGGCGATTGTTCAATTTGCGGACGATAGAAGGTGCATCGGTAGCTCAACATCTCAATGAACTGAATACAGTTATTTCTCAGCTAAGTTCGGTTGCAATTGAGTTTGACGAAGAAGTACGCATGTTGATACTTTTGTCTTCCCTGCCAGAAAGTTGGAACGCTACTGTCACAGCTGTGAGTAGCTCGTCGGGAAGCAATAAGTTAAAATTTGATGATATTCGTGATATGGTTCTCAATGAAGAGATCCTACGAAGAGATTCTGGTGAGTCATCAAATTTTTCAATTTTGCATACACAATCAAGAGAAAGAAATTCAACACGAGGAAATGGACATAGCAAATCGAACTACGGAGGTAGTGTTGGATCTAGAATAACCCTAGAGGGGGGGTGAATAGGGTTTTTCACAGTTTTTAACAAGAATTAAAAACTTAATGAGATAAATAATAATAATAAACTGATCACAGAATATAGCAGAAACAGAAATGCGAATATAGCAGAAACAGAAATGCAGAAAATAAATCACACAAAGATATACGCAGCTTCGGCAAAACCCTGCCTACTGCTGCATTTCTAAGATTTCTACTAGGTGATAGAACAGTTCCCGCATACAAGACCATGTACACTCGCAAACCCCTGCTTCTATTCTAACCCTACGCTCAAAATCCTAGACTGATTCAAACCCCTGAATCAGATTTTCCCCAGATTACAAACCCGTGACCTGTAACTCAGATTTACAGACTCTGAACCTGACAGTCAACTCCTTGACTAAATCCCCCTAGATTTTACAGACCTAGAACTGTTCAGAAATGATTTTACAACACAATAAAAAAAAATATAAACCCTAGTTTTTAAAATAAAAATAAAAGGAGTTTATATTAAAGGGGTCATCCCCTTTTAACACATGGCTAGGTTTTTAAGCCCATTATGTCGGCCCCTTTCCTTTGCTCTTGCCCGACCTCCTTTTTGTTCTGGAACTCAAAAATGGCGGCTAGGGTTTTGCGATTCCCCCAAATCAATCGGTTTCTGAGCGAGATGATTATTGTTATTGCTTCAATTCTCTTGCGCCTTGTTTCTTCAATCTATTGCTCTCTGATTTGAGGGTTGTTCTCTGGTCTGATCGAAACTGTGAGTAATTTTAATTTTTCGTGTCTGCTTGAAATTTCTTGCTAGTTGTTGTGTGGTTTCGATGCCTTAAACTGCCTGTGATGATGTGGTGTCATATAGGATTTCATATCCTTAACTTGCGCTCTGATTTCTTAAATGATTCGATCTGATTTTGTGGGATTCGATCTTCTATATTTGCCGATGATGAAATGGTGTGATACAATAGGATTTGAAATCCTCAATCAACTCTGATTTCGCTGTAATGACTTGGCTGATTGATTGTCGCTTCCCCCTTTTTGAAGTTCCTGATAAAATCGATTTTAATGGATGAAATATGTTGCCTTGTTTGCCTCGATGGATTCTGGACTTGATTGTGGCCTTTTTTTTTTTTAAAAAAAAAAACATATTTTTCCCTTTTTTGAATTAATCATTTCTGGAAATAGAAAACAAAATCTTATCCAACATGTCAGACTGGATTTCTGGAATTACATTGTTGCTATGCTCGAATTCATTTGCCCTTGGTACTTGCCAAAACTGTTTTGTTACTTTCTGGAAACCAATTTTCAATTTTCCTGAAATCTAAAAAGGTGATTTTTATTGAAAAATCAATTGTTGCTCTGTTCGATTTAATATCCATACTGCTTTTAGAAAAAAAAAACTGGAAATGATATAAATTGTTTCTTGAAATGCTTGTCTGATTTGAATCGATTTCCATAGTATTAAAAACATGCTGGATATCTGGATATGAAAAATTTCTTAGAAAAAAAAGTTTTCCAACAATAAGTTTGATCCTTTGTAAAATAGGAAAGAAGTGAATTGATTCTCTGATTGAACAAAAAAAAAAATCCTGAAAATCATTTATGTCTTTCCCAAAACTGGAAATAAAACTTTTGTCTTGAAACCGATTTCTGGAAATTCATTTGTTGCCCTGATTTGTAGCAACACTTATACTTGTGTATGTGTTCAATTGTCAACATTTGTATGCATGCCAAACATGGGCTGTTGCACCAATTCCAGTTGCACCATTGTACACCTGCACTTGCATTACATTCACATGCTTGCTACACCCTCCACCTGTGTTGATCTTGTCATTGAACCTGAATGCTTGATTTGTGCACATATGTATGCACTGTCCCTTGCACTGTTGCATTTTTAGCTGCTGTACCTAGTGCGATTACTTGCCGTTATTCATAAGAACATTCATTGAGCTACTACCTCATTGTTGTGTCTAAGAACATATTTGTAGCACCATCCATATAATTGCTTGTTGATGCTTGTGTATCCTCCAGTTTCCTGAACATTTGCTTACTGATTCACCCATGCATTTCAGACCTTATTGAACCATTTGCTTTGAAACTGTAGCATCACAATACTTGTAGTACTCTTGTCCACTTCAACATGATTCCAGCACCTTGTTGTTTGGCTTGTCTTCCCATTGTTTTGGCTGCCATACTGCAATACACACATGAACAATTGAACTGATTTTTCCGACCTGCCTTTGTTTGAGAAATGCACTTATTTTTGCTTCCATGATCATTTTTTTCTTTTGAACTTTGTACTTGACATTTTGGATTTGTATATTTGTTTTCAATTTCATTGAGTCGAGAAGGTCCATCGTGGCTACTCCTCAGTTGCGCGCTGATTGGCGAGGCAGTGCACACGTGTACACGTGTGTATATGCAGCCATCAAACGAGTTGTCCCTGTCCCTGCATTGAGATATATGTTGTCTGCCTTGTGGTATTTACAGTGTATCACTGTGAATATCACAAGCTGTCTAGACACAGATTGATGGTTTTATAATTCAGTTCAAGTCATGAAAAATGATGAGAAACACACCAGAAAACTGAGGCAAATAAAAAATTTAAAAAAAAAATTATATTTGCATATATTCTGTTTTATTTCTATTGCAGTATACTGTGTGTGTGTTACACATGTGACAGGTAAGCAGGAATGACTGGACTGACTGTGATGACTGGACTGAAAGCTGAAGACAAGAAGACGGTGTGAGGTGTCAATGAATGTATGAGTCTGTATATACAAGTGAAAATGGATATATATATGAAATGTAAACTGAATGAATGTATGAGTGTTGCTGTGAGGAGCTGTGTATATATGAAATGTACTGATGTCTGTAATAAACAAGTTTGATTGAAATAAAATATCATTTTATTGTTGTCAAACGAACTTGTCTATTTTATTCTGTTTATATACAAGTACAAATATTCTGTGAATGTATAAATAGTGGAGTTACAAATAGTTGTACTGTTTGAATATTGAAATAAAATATTCTATTTAAATAAAATACTGTGTTAATATTTGAATTTCTGTACAGTCGTATTTTATTTAAATATAAATATTATATTCATTGCTGTGATGTATATATATAACAGTACAGTACCAAACACATTTATAATAGAAATATATTTGGTTGTTATCATCAAACAAAAATCATATAATTGTGTATACAACACGGTTATATACAACAATCTCCCCCTTTTGATGATGACAAACAAATAAAAGATTTTGAATATAATAAATGTGTTTGTTCGTGGACATTTGAACTCCCCCTATTTAAATGCTCCCCCTACAACTATGCATGAGTGAAATGTATGAATAATTAAATTTTCAAAATTAAAAATATTTATAAAATATTCACTCATAAATCAAAATCTAATCCATTCTCCCCCTTTTGTTATCATCAAAAGGACACAGATTTTAAAATACAGATGAAAATTGACTAAAAATATAATTTCAGCTGAAGAGGAAGAACAGTCATCATAAATCTCAATCAGTCAAACAAAAATCATAATAAACTAAGAACTGGTGGCATATTTCACATTGTAGAAAATGACGGATATACAATGAATTTTATATGAAATGGAGAGAGTTTTAAGACCAATTCATTTCCAATTATTTTCAAAAAGGATTTTAAGAAATTGAGGCACAAAACAGTGATGGATTTTGACTATAATTATAAATTCAACTTAAGTGACAAAATTAGATAGTCTCAAATCCTAGTAACTATCAATCAACAAAACATAATACTTCATAAGGTATTAACACATTTCACAGATTAGAATATGGATTGATAGGCTAGTTTTTATATACACCAAGGAGAATTTCATATAAATCTTTATTTTATCCAAATTATTTTCTTTTCTTTTTCTTTTTAATTTAAGAGCACACTGACCACGCATAACCAGATCTTGGATTTTTAAATGAGATCAGTTGCAGCTTAAATATAAGTAATCTCGTAACCATGCATAACCAGAGCTTGGATTTTTAAATGAGGTTAGAGAAATACTTATAATATTATTATCTTTTTCTGTTTCAAAAAGAAAAAAACTCCTCGATATATAAAATCAATATGGATGATAGAAAGAGTGGTAGGTACAGATATGGACTGTGAAATAAATTTCTAAATTAATTATATTATGAAATATGACCAACTGTACCGGGATTATTGCAAATTTTCAATTATCACTAATTCTGAATAATAATATAACCACAACTCCATCACAAATATTTTCACTGTTTATTTAAAAACAATTTTATAAAAAAAAATTAGACTCTCCACATTAATATAAAACATGATGGATGGCAAAAGGGTGACAAGTAATGAAGATGGCCGTGAAATAATTGCCAGTTCAAAGATATTATAATAAATATTTAACCATCATGAAAATCTAAATAAAATTCTCCTCTTGTTGTGAAATATACTGCAGTCACAATTCATCACAATTTCTAAATCTGATTATAATTTTGATGAATTATAATTACAGTTTAATTTGGATATTGATTTCAATTTCTGAAAGAATAATCAATAAATACTTTTAAAATTGAAAATCAATTACAAGAGTAATATGCTGATCTATACATGACAAGAGGAAAAAAAATACATATATATACAGCAAAAAAAATATGCAGCACTTTTAAACTGATACCACATGGTGTCTAAAGTGAAAAATCAGAACAGATGGATGAGACAAACATAAGGCACTTCTGAAACCAAATGTTCTCACTTTCTCAAGGATTTTAATGACACCCCGGTGACAAACAATGGTACCTCAGTCAACAGAAAAGACTTAATTACAAAGCAAGCAACTCAAGCACACAAATTTCATTTATCAGAACACGATAAATCTTTGATACCAAATCAAGCAGTCCAAAAAAAATATATTTACAAATCAATTTCTTATAATCAGAGCAACATGATTCCAAAACAAACATTTTTCAAAAAACAGTATCAGAGCAGCACAGAGAAATCAGTATCACAACAGACTTGTCAAGATGTTGGTCACATAAGGTGGTTCATGATCCATGATTTGCAAATATACTCTATTTTAAATCATTTGAATAAATGTGAAAACATTAGGATTTAATGAATCAATCACACCAGGTTATATTTCAGATTCAAGATATGTGTGAGATCCAATAAATCAATAATTTCAAATGATTTTAAACAAACATATATTCAAGTCAAATAATCATGAAATAACAATGATTTTCAAAGACCATTTCAAAAAAAAACATTTTCAAGAATTTCTCAAAACTATTTTCGACAAGCCCAAGAGAAATTTCAGGTCATTTACATCAAATTTGAAAATATTCATGATCGGGATAATTTATTTGAAATCACATGAATCAATGTAAAGTTTTGGGATATAATGAATCAGTCACACGAGATCGACAATTTCAAAAATAAGAGGTGTGTGATATTCAAAATATCTAGAATTTCAGATGATTTCAAACAAACATATTTCAATATAATGATCATGAATAAAGATGAATTCCAAGATGTATCACTGATACAAGCCAATCTGAAAAACAATGAAATTATCACAACTGATAAATAACAGAGTGTTGTAATGAGTATAATATTTTGAGCTTTTCTAAAATGAATTAGAATAAACTCAGAACAACAAAGATGTGTGACATTTCATTAAATATTCAGATCTTCAAAATTTAGAATTCTAATTAACAGTGTTCAAGATTTGACAAGAATACATCAACACTGTTATGAATTCATAAATTAAAAAAAAACGATTGCAGATATTTACAAAATTAAATTCAGGAAAGGGAAATGATTAACACACGATGATTTTATACAAATAAAGCATATTTCCAAAAAGATCATGAATTCTGCAACTGGAAGTTTAAGAAGTACAGACAAAGAAGAATATGACAGTGTCAAATAAAAAACAGAAGGAGATAGAGGAAGGAATAAAAAAAACAGACAATAAAAAACAAAGAAAATATACAAAGTTGAGTTTAGAGATCATACCAGAATCCAATGTAAAGCAGAATCTCTAACTCAACAAATGTTGGCCTAAGGAACTGTAAATGACACAGAATTATAGACAATCTTGATTTCAAATTTCTTTTCAGCACAGCAGTTCCTCAGCCTTCACTGGTACCTAGTAGTTTAGTGAATTAAGTGGTCTAACAAAATTTGTAAAACCACTCTGAAATACGTTTACCACTTTTGGTACCCAAACCTGTTTGTATAACAAACCATCAGAATTAACCTTAGTACCCTTTGGAACCCAAATCTGTTTGAATTTAGTTAAAGTCGTTTTATTTTTATTCGGGATCCAAGATTGTTTAAATGGTTTATTATAAAACGATTTCTCATCACAATTTCGATTAAAAGAACCTTTGAAATTTTCAGAGTTCAAATTTTCAACGTAGTTCTTTTCAAGGTTGTTTGAAGAATTTTTCAAATCATTCGAAATTCGTCTTTCAAAATCATTATTTTTCTCAAACCCAAGTCCACGTTTATTTTGAACAGAGAATTGGTTTTTCAACAACATATTCAAAGATTTTTCACCGTTTGAGAAATTAGACAAGATTGTTTCAAGTTGTTGAATTTCAGTTTTAAGATCATCATTTTCTTTCAATAAATCTGAACAACGATTTTTAGTGATCTCACATCTTTCAAAATCAGATTTCAAAACCAAATTTTCATCATTGAGTAACTTTATCTTGGTTTGGGATTCGGAAATTTCAAGTTCAAGTCGTTTTTGTTTTTCAGACTCAAAATTCTTGGATTTTTCAATCTCATTTTCAAGTTCTTCTAAAATCAAATTTGATTTCAACAAATTCTCCTTTTCAGCAATTTCAAATTTGGAATTTATATCTGTTTTAAAATTTTCAAATTCCTTTTGCAGAAGATTATTCAAATTTGACAGCTCAGTCTTGTTCTCATTTAAGATCAGAATTTCATCTTCAAACTTTTGGATACTTTTATTGAGATGAACAAGATTGGCTTTCAATTTCAAACAATTTTTGCAAACAGAATTTGAAGAATTTTTAACATATTCAAGTTGTGATTCCAAATCATCAATTTTGCTGATCAACTCAGAATTCCTAGATTTCAGAGATTTATTTTTAGATTGGAGTTTATCAACAGATTTAGTTAAATCAAGACACATGTAAACCAGATCTTCATATGAGAAATTCTCGGTTTCAGCATTTGTTGATTCTCCATCATCTGATTCATCTGAAGTTTCATTTGTAAATCCTGTTAAACAGAACTCTGAATCTGAGTTGACTTTATTGGGTTTTGAGCTGTGGTTGTCAAATCTTCCATACTTCGTATTGAGAGTGTCCCAGATTTCCTGTGCAGATAAACAATGACAGATAAGGTTAAACTGTTCAATATTAAGATAATCAAATATGATTTTCATAGCACGAGTATTGAAATTAATATCTACACTATCAAATCCATTGATAATAACATCCCAACATTTGATATGAACAGATTTCAAATAAAATTCCATTTTGGATTTCCAGTTTAAAAAATCTGTTCCATCAAAAACATTTGGAGATGAACTGGACTGATTCTCTATCGGTTGACAACTAGAATGACCCATGACTCTAGAGTTAGTGAAATAACCTGCTCTGATACCACTTGTAGTCTCGCTCTCGAGGATTTTAATCACACCCCGGTGGCCTACAAAGGTACCTCAGAGACTGGTTTCACGTCCTGCCTCTCGACACGGACAACCACCCACGGACATGCAGGGATAAGAGTCACTACTTCGCCACTTGATCATAGAGCGAGAACTCCCTATCATGTTGTAACCTTATACCAGCTCTGATACCACTTGTTGGATCTAGAATAACCCTAGAGGGGGGGTGAATAGGGTTTTTCACAGTTTTTAACAAGAATTAAAAACTTAATGAGATAAATAATAATAATAAACTGATCACAGAATATAGCAGAAACAGAAATGCGAATATAGCAGAAACAGAAATGCAGAAAATAAATCACACAAAGATATACCCAGCTTCGGCAAAACCCTGCCTACTGCTGCATTTCTAAGATTTCTACTAGGTGATAGAACAGTTCCCGCATACAAGACCATGTACACTCGCAAACCCCTGCTTCTATTCTAACCCTACGCTCAAAATCCTAGACTGATTCAAACCCCTGAATCAGATTTTCCCCAGATTACAAACCCGTGACCTGTAACTCAGATTTACAGACTCTGAACCTGACAGTCAACTCCTTGACTAAATCCCCCTAGATTTTACAGACCTAGAACTGTTCAGAAATGATTTTACAACACAATAAAAAAAAATATAAACCCTAGTTTTTAAAATAAAAATAAAAGGAGTTTATATTAAAGGGGTCATCCCCTTTTAACACATGGCTAGGTTTTTAAGCCCATTATGTCGGCCCCTTTCCTTTGCTCTTGCCCGACCTCCTTTTTGTTCTGGAACTCAAAAATGGCGGCTAGGGTTTTGCGATTCCCCCAAATCAATCGGTTTCTGAGCGAGATGATTATTGTTATTGCTTCAATTCTCTTGCGCCTTGTTTCTTCAATCTATTGCTCTCTGATTTGAGGGTTGTTCTCTGGTCTGATCGAAACTGTGAGTAATTTTAATTTTTCGTGTCTGCTTGAAATTTCTTGCTAGTTGTTGTGTGGTTTCGATGCCTTAAACTGCCTGTGATGATGTGGTGTCATATAGGATTTCATATCCTTAACTTGCGCTCTGATTTCTTAAATGATTCGATCTGATTTTGTGGGATTCGATCTTCTATATTTGCCGATGATGAAATGGTGTGATACAATAGGATTTGAAATCCTCAATCAACTCTGATTTCGCTGTAATGACTTGGCTGATTGATTGTCGCTTCCCCCTTTTTGAAGTTCCTGATAAAATCGATTTTAATGGATGAAATATGTTGCCTTGTTTGCCTCGATGGATTCTGGACTTGATTGTGGCCTTTTTTTTTTTTAAAAAAAAAAAATATTTTTCCCTTTTTTGAATTAATCATTTCTGGAAATAGAAAACAAAATCTTATCCAACATGTCAGACTGGATTTCTGGAATTACATTGTTGCTATGCTCGAATTCATTTGCCCTTGGTACTTGCCAAAACTGTTTTGTTACTTTCTGGAAACCAATTTTCAATTTTCCTGAAATCTAAAAAGGTGATTTTTATTGAAAAATCAATTGTTGCTCTGTTCGATTTAATATCCATACTGCTTTTAGAAAAAAAAAACTGGAAATGATATAAATTGTTTCTTGAAATGCTTGTCTGATTTGAATCGATTTCCATAGTATTAAAAACATGCTGGATATCTGGATATGAAAAATTTCTTAGAAAAAAAAGTTTTCCAACAATAAGTTTGATCCTTTGTAAAATAGGAAAGAAGTGAATTGATTCTCTGATTGAACAAAAAAAAAAATCTTGAAAATCATTTATGTCTTTCCCAAAACTGGAAATAAAACTTTTGTCTTGAAACCGATTTCTGGAAATTCATTTGTTGCCCTGATTTGTAGCAACACTTATACTTGTGTATGTGTTCAATTGTCAACATTTGTATGCATGCCAAACATGGGCTGTTGCACCAATTCCAGTTGCACCATTGTACACCTGCACTTGCATTACATTCACATGCTTGCTACACCCTCCACCTGTGTTGATCTTGTCATTGAACCTGAATGCTTGATTTGTGCACATATGTATGCACTGTCCCTTGCACTGTTGCATTTTTAGCTGCTGTACCTAGTGCGATTACTTGCCGTTATTCATAAGAACATTCATTGAGCTACTACCTCATTGTTGTGTCTAAGAACATATTTGTAGCACCATCCATATAATTGCTTGTTGATGCTTGTGTATCCTCCAGTTTCCTGAACATTTGCTTACTGATTCACCCATGCATTTCAGACCTTATTGAACCATTTGCTTTGAAACTGTAGCATCACAATACTTGTAGTACTCTTGTCCACTTCAACATGATTCCAGCACCTTGTTGTTTGGCTTGTCTTCCCATTGTTTTGGCTGCCATACTGCAATACACACATGAACAATTGAACTGATTTTTCCGACCTGCCTTTGTTTGAGAAATGCACTTATTTTTGCTTCCATGATCATTTTTTTCTTTTGAACTTTGTACTTGACATTTTGGATTTGTATATTTGTTTTCAATTTCATTGAGTCGAGAAGGTCCATCGTGGCTACTCCTCAGTTGCGCGCTGATTGGCGAGGCAGTGCACACGTGTACACGTGTGTATATGCAGCCATCAAACGAGTTGTCCCTGTCCCTGCATTGAGATATATGTTGTCTGCCTTGTGGTATTTACAGTGTATCACTGTGAATATCACAAGCTGTCTAGACACAGATTGATGGTTTTATAATTCAGTTCAAGTCATGAAAAATGATGAGAAACACACCAGAAAACTGAGGCAAATAAAAAATTTAAAAAAAAATTATATTTGCATATATTCTGTTTTATTTCTATTGCAGTATACTGTGTGTGTGTTACACATGTGACAGGTAAGCAGGAATGACTGGACTGACTGTGATGACTGGACTGAAAGCTGAAGACAAGAAGACGGTGTGAGGTGTCAATGAATGTATGAGTCTGTATATACAAGTGAAAATGGATATATATATGAAATGTAAACTGAATGAATGTATGAGTGTTGCTGTGAGGAGCTGTGTATATATGAAATGTACTGATGTCTGTAATAAACAAGTTTGATTGAAATAAAATATCATTTTATTGTTGTCAAACGAACTTGTCTATTTTATTCTGTTTATATACAAGTACAAATATTCTGTGAATGTATAAATAGTGGAGTTACAAATAGTTGTACTGTTTGAATATTGAAATAAAATATTCTATTTAAATAAAATACTGTGTTAATATTTGAATTTCTGTACAGTCGTATTTTATTTAAATATAAATATTATATTCATTGCTGTGATGTATATATATAACAGTACAGTACCAAACACATTTATAATAGAAATATATTTGGTTGTTATCATCAAACAAAAATCATATAATTGTGTATACAACACGGTTATATACAACAGGTAGGTCGAAGGACTGGAGATCTAAATCCAGAAATCCCAACAATTCCCACAGCTCAAAGACCGGTGAGTGTTGGAATTATGGAAAGACCAGGCACTACAAAAATCAATGCAGAAGTGCACCAAAGGATCAGGAGGCGAAGGCAGAGGCAAATGTTACTTTTACCTCATCACGAGATGAAGCGTTGATATGCTCTTTGGAGAGCAGGGAAGAGTCTTGGGTGCTAGACTCTGGAGCATCGTTTCATGCCACTTTACAGAAAGAATTCTTCGAAAGGTACGCCTCTGGAAATCTTGGAAAGGTATATCTTGGTGACGATCAACCTTGTGATATCGTTGGTAAAGGTGTTGTGAAGATTAAGCTAAATGCGTCGGTTTGGAAACTAAAGGATGTCAGACACATACCGGACTTGAGAAAGAATTTGATCTCCGTAGGACAGTTAGCTAGTGAAGGCTACACTACGCCTTTCCATGGTGATGATTGGAAAATTTCAAAGGGTGCAATGACGATTGCTCACGGTAAGAAGAGTGGTACTCTTTACATGACAGCAGGAGCATGATGTTTAATCACTGTTGCAGCTAGCAACGAAAATTCCAACATATGGCACTAGAGGCTAGGCCATATGAGTGAAAAGGGAATGAAGATTATGCACTCGAAGGGAAAACTTCCAGGTCTAAAGTCCGTGGAAATAGGCATGTGTGAAAATTGCATATTTGGAAAGCAGAAGAGAGTCAGCTTTCAAATAAATGGTAAAACATCGAAGAAGGAAAGACTGGAGCTTGTTCATTCCGATGTTTTGGGGCCAACGACCATCTCATCCATCGGTGGAAAGCATTACTTCGTTACTTTCATCGATGATCACTCGCGAAAGGTATGGTTTTATTTTTTGAGGCATAAATCTGAAGTGTTCGAGGCTTTCAGGATATGGAAAGCTATGGTTGAAAATGAGATAAATCTAAAAATCAAAAAGCTTAGAAC
This sequence comes from Allium sativum, assembly GCA_030737875.1. Lineage (NCBI taxonomy): Eukaryota > Viridiplantae > Streptophyta > Magnoliopsida > Asparagales > Amaryllidaceae > Allium > Allium sativum. Next base: position 591,737,896 of record CM060919.1, read on the forward strand.
TGACAATGGAGGTGAATATGAAGACACCAGATTCAAGCAGTTATGTTATGAGCACGGGATCAAAATGCAGAGAACTGTGCCGGGTACGCCTCAACACAAGGGTGTAGCTGAGCGTATGAATCGAACGTTGACAGAAAGAGCCAGAAGCATTCGTATACAATCAGGTCCATCAAAGCAGTTCTGCGCAAAAGCAGTCAACACAGCAACTTATTTGATCAACAGAGGTCCTTCAGTTCCATTAGAGCACAAAATACCAGAAGAGGTATGGAGTGGAAAAGAGGCAAAATTATCAGATTTAAAAGTTTTCGGCTGTATAACATATGTGCATATTAGTGATCAAGGAAGGAATAAACTTAATCCCAAATCCAAGAAATGCACTCTGATCGACTATGGCGAAAATGAGTTTGGCTACCGCATTTGGGATAATGAAAACAAGAAGGCGATCCGTAGCCGAGATGTGATTTTAACGAAAGAGAAATGTACAAAGACAGACATAAAACAGAAGTCGACGACTCAAATCAAAGTGAATCAGTATTTGCAGATGCAAACGATATTTCAGATAGTCTCATAATAGAACCGACTATAGAAAGTGCTCATCCTGATGAAATCGTTGATCTGAGTAGTGTGGACCAATCTGACACACTACGTCATCCTACTCCAGATCTTGTATTGAGAAGGTCTACTCGACCTCATGTACCTAACAAAAGATACATGAACTATTTGTTGCTGACTGATGCAGGGGAACCTGAAAGCTATGATGAAGCTTCTCAGACTGAAGATACCAGCAAGTGGGAGCTTGCCATGAAAGATGAGATGAAGTCTCCTATCTCCAACCAGACATGGGAACTAACTGAGTTACCCATAGAAAAGAAGACACTTCATAATAAATTGGTGTATCGGGTGAAAGAGGAGCACGGTGGTTCCAAGAGATACAAAACTCGACTAATTGTCAAAGGATTTCAATAGAAGATCGAAGGAAGCAAGAATCCAGTAGATATGTTGACAAAGACGGTAACTACCGATAAACTGAAGTTGTGTTCAATTTCAGTTGGTCTGCTAAAGTAAAAAAGAGCAGAATGGCTGTTGCATTGATCAAAGTGTGAAGACGGATTGAAATCAGTCTTCAAGTGGGAGATTGTTGGAATGCTGCACGTGCGCAGCAACAGCCTTTATTCAAGCCACCCATGAATTAAACATGAGTTGCACCTACTATGCCACCAACCGCCACCTACCGGGTCACCAACCCCCACCAACCATTTCTCATCTTATAAATACAACCTTCCTCTTCATAACTTTCATCTCATTCCAAAATCCAATAAGAAGAAAAGGAGAGCAAGAAGAGAGTGAGATCGAGTGTTGAGCATAAAATATTTTGTGTAATCACTTTGTAATATTCTATGAAATAAAAGATCTGCAGCAGCCCGAAGACGTAGGCATAATTGGCCGAACTCCGTTATCAAGTTTGGGTGTCTCTTACCATTCTACATTTCATTTCATTTCTCCACAAATCTAATCATGAGGAAATTTGTGTAATTTCCCAACATTATTAATAGCGGTATCCCAAGATCTTGGAATTCTTTTGGAGAATAAGGTTAAATTAGCTATATTTAATTTATGCTTTACCAAGCCAACCAATGTTGGCTTAAATCTTGTTAGGAGCATGAAAACATTACTCATGCGTTGTGATGAGTTCAGACCCTTGATGTTCCATGTTAGGATAGTCATTTAATCAAGGAATTGCTCCTCGATTTTCCTCTAGTAGGAGCAGACTCTGTGGCAGTCTTCTTGTCTTTGTCATTACCCAAATAATCATCATTTTTGGTAATAAACCCTGAAAATGTTTACCGTTTTCTCCATTGGTGGTTCGTTAGTTAATACTATATCTGCATGATGAAGCTTATCATCCAAAATTTCGATTGGAAGGCTTTGATTCAAGAAGTTCAGTTGGTCTGCTTGTTGTTCCGAATTCTCTTGGTTGGTTTCAGGAGTAGGGTTGCAATAGTGATCAGAGGCATCCGTTTTATCAGTAGTTTCTAATGTGGAAGGAACTTCTGAACTTTGCTTACGAATCCAACGAGGTACGTTTGTTTTTTCATGCATTGAACTTTATGACCAAACATTACACATGGGTCACACTTCACTGGAACATATTCATATTCAATATCTACCTCCTTGGTCACCCCATTATGTAATAACACAGGAATCTTTTTAATCAAATCATTATCTGCACTAATTTTGATCTGTAATCTGGCGAATCATGTCAATTGTTTTCTAGCAGTTTTTGCATCAAGTTGAAGAGGCTCAGTGATGAAGCTAGCAATCATGTAGACTAGAGAGCATCATTTGTCCGACGACGTTCCATGTCTAAATTGTGTAATCTGATCCAGATTTGAATGTTTGCAGTGTTAAGTTTTTATTGGATTCGATTACTTTGGCGTAGTCTTCATGATGTGTGAATTGCACCGCGAATCTGAATTCTTGTGTGATATGTACATTGAACTCTTATTTTGGCTTCCAGACCCTTAGTATGAAATCCTTCAGTTCCTGACCTGGATTAAAAGTCTAAAACCGATGGGGTGCAATATAATGGTATTTGTCCATGAATTTTGAGATTTGTTCTAGATAGTTTGAGGAATATAAACATGTATCTACGACTGTTTAACAAATCTTAGATTTCGCTCTGAAGATTTCGTTGGTTGCGATGTTGATTGTTTAACTGCTTCAACATATGATGGCGAAGTGGGTGTCGTGGAAGGATGTGGTGATAGTGAAGTTGCTTCATAGGAAAAGACTATGCCTTTAGCGGTTTATATTATGAGGAAGAAGAAGAAGAAAGCGTTCCGTTGCACCATAAACAGTGCATCATCTCTAAATATCCTATGATTTATGCCATATAATCCATTTTCTATTTCTTTTCACTCATTTTTTATCTCTAATTCTTTATTTAACTATAAATGAGTTGTGGCTCGATTTCAAAGGGAATGCCTCGAAAAAGTAATTTCATATAACCCATTTATGTACACACAGAAACACACACTCAAACGAGCATAATATATTTTATAAAAAACATATGTTGTAATTAATGTGTTTATTTAGGTAGCGATTGATTTGAGAACTGGGCAGTTAAAGTTCGCGTCTGCGTCGGACGCGTCCACTGTGGGTCCCACACTTTTGCCCCTTCAAGCCGAACGGTTGAAATTGGAGCTTTAGAGTCAGACGCGACTGATGCGTCTGACGCGGCGTCGGACGCCAACAGAAAAATTTACAAATGGCTATATTTTGCCAAGTTATAAATCCAACCTCTTCACTTCACTAATCCAGTAATCCATACTATTTCCTTCAACAATTCACACCGCAAACTCATCAAGTTTTCAACGTCAATGGCTGAAGTAAATCATCCGAAAGCAACATTTCGCCGTCCACCAAAAGTATGGTCTTCGTTTGCAACTTCAGAGTTTCTCCGTATAGTTGTTGAAGCTTACCAAGTTGCTGGAAAGAACAAAAAAGGGATACACAAGAGGATTACAGCTACTATGAACGAGTCTTTAACTACTTCACGGACCGAAATCCCAGTCTCTACTGAACAAGTGACGGCTAAGTACGACGCTTATAGAAAGAAATGGACTGTATGGCGCAATTTGAATGACAAAACGGGAGTCGGATGGGATCCTAAATACGGAACAGTGAGTGGAAGCGAAAGTTGGTGGGCTGATCGAGTGGCGATAAAACATTGTTAACTCCTTTTTTTGTAAATTTACAAGTTCAGTATTGTATTTCATCTACTAGTTTACAACTTAATTCTCTATTTAAGAGTACGGACCTATGGTGTTAAAGTACAAGACGTCCCCAATAGAAAATTTGACAGAACTGGAGCAAATATTCGGCAATAACGTTGCAACAGGATCTGGCGCTTACACTCCAAGATCTACTAGTCAAAACGTGCAACCAAAGCCACATTCTCCTCCACCCGAGTCCGTACATCCCACGTTCTTCTTCGACGAAACTCAAGTGCCACTAGAAGACATTCAGACTCAACAAGCGATTCCTGAGTCTCCTAACCAACAACGGGGTGCAGGTTCTTCATCTAAACCTCGGTCTGGCAGAAGAGGTAGAACTGAAATTTCTTCGAAGTTAGAAGAAATTGTTGATATGATACACTCCAGGCAAATGGCCAAGAAATCTCGTTCTGACTCCGACAGTCCGAATTCACATCCTGATACAAATGCTAGTAATTCGCCGTCCTCTAACGCAAGCCCACTATGTACTGAAATTCTGAAGGTTAAGAAAGCAATAGACCGTGCAAGAACATTTGATGGTATTGACATGCCCCACGCAATATCAATTCTCACAAGTAAGGATAATCAAGATACGTTCATGATTCTTCTCGATGACGAAACAAGAGGCTGGTTGCGTTTTGAAATCGAGGTCCGCAAGCAAACACTACAATACATACAGTTTAAGATGACTCCCTCTCTCTATCCACCTCAGTGCGCACCCCAGTGTCCACCCTAGTATCCACCACAGTAGCTTGTTTTCTATATTTAATAATTATGTAATTTGTATTCCGCAATTTGTATTCTGCAATTTGTATTCCGCAATTATGTATTTTTATTTCTGCAATTTGTATTCTGCAATTTGAATTCTGCTATTTGTATTCTGCGTTCTATTATTCTGTTCAACAATAAACACAAACAATTAAAAATAATATATACAAAAACAATAAAATAATAACTCTGTCCCTTCCAAAATGTCCTTTTCGTAAAAAGAACACATTCCCCGTTCCCAATAATTCCCCTTCAAATGCCCCTTCCCGTTCAAAATCAAACGGACCATTAGTGTCAAGGGAGGGCTTCAATTCAATGAGAATCAATTACAATGTTCACTCTGGCTCTCAAATCCAATATTTCCAAATTTCAAAAAGACCAAATCACTGTTTTATTATGGGATAATAACATATCGAGTTGATAATTCAAAAAGGTAAATATCAATATAAAGATTTCTGTACGATTTGATCCAACAAGACAAGTCCTATAAATATAAAAACTTTCTAATACTTCAATCTTCATTGAAAAATACATTTTAGAGCAAAAGTTTATCATCTCATTACTTCAAAAGCTGGATCCATTAAAAACAAAATTAAATAAGGTAAAACTTCATTCTCAATCATTCTGAAGAACTAGTATTAAGCATTTCAGCTAAGCACCTCATCTCAGGACGCAGCAAGTTCAGATACATAAAAGCAAGCAAACCCTAGTACAAACAAAGCCAGAAAACCTTGCTAATAAACGACATTGCCACTGTTCAGAATCTGCAAATAATCATCACAAGCAACCTCCAAGACAGAGTAACCAACTGATACCAGAAAGTTTTGAACAACCACAAGCTCTATTATAGAAATCCTTTTAGACTTCCATCTGGACCTTGTCTAGGCAGTAGGCTAGCGGCATAATTGAGACTTGGTGCATATAAACAAGTTCATAAGCATTATTTATGCATCAACTTGCATTTAATGGCTTTTATATGCATAAACTGTTGGTTTCTAATGATATTTCCTTCATAGTTGCTTATGAATCCATGATTCCCATTGTAGATCAATTAGCACTAAACAAAATACTAAATTTTTATTCAAAATGTGTAACTTTATCCAGAACGTCAAACTTTGATTAATCCTCGATTAAATCCGCTTTGACAATCAATCCTTAGTCATGCTTACTACCTATCATCCGCCCAGCGATTAATTTACAACCTTGACCACAAGTCAGAGCATCACCATACATATCTTTAAATTTGCAGATTGTCGAAAGGAAATCACGTGAAATCAAAAGGGATAGGGAATCCACTTTGAAGCCCCTTAACTTTTCTAATTTTGCATATGGAATGTTTAAATTGCTTAAGGGGTATTGTTTGCATCTCCCTTTTAAAAAAACTTTGAAGTCTAAGGGCTCTTTTGGATCGACTAAAATAAATTGTTGTTTTTTTGACTTTTTCAAACCACAAACTAATTCCTTTTGATTTTAAAAAAGTCAAAAAGCAACTTGTATAAATCGATCCAAACCAGACCTAAATTTATCTAGAATAGAGCTACAACTTTGGTCGCTTGAGAATTCTCGATTTAGGATAATGCGGAGACATAGTTATTAGATAGTATATTTGACTTACCATGAATTCTTAAGTTAATGGATATTGTAAGCGTAAATATTTTGTTTTAGTGGCAACATTGGGGCAACAACAAATAATAACGGTTTAGCGGCCAAAGCCGGACGAATATATGTCATTTTTATTTTTTATTTGTTGCATTTCAATAATTCTACTTCACCTGAAAGTGAGGGGTTCAGGAGCACGCAACAATGATCCAAGCAGCTAAAATGATTTTAACCCCCCATATGTTGGGCTTTTGAAACTTGTTTTTCAAATAAACAATATTTATACAATTGGGGTTTTGAACATAAAAGGTTGATGTATTAGACATAACAGATATCCACAACAGATATGAAAAAGAAAAAGAAAATACTGAAAACTATTCCGATCTTTTAAAATGGAATTTTTGAAATTTATGCTTTAGAACAAAAAATCTATATAATTTTAAATGAATGGAACGGAATGGAAAATTATAAAATTGAACCTTGGATTAAACCCTCAAGTTAGCAAGTGCAGAGTCCAAAATATCACTGCAGCAACAAACCTGATCGCTTTGCAGCGAGTATTACCAAGTGGTAAAGTCAAAAACTTCATTTGTGTGCTTCACCAGATTGATTACTAACCGAATTGCTCTTTGAATTTGCATCCTGAAAACTTAAAGAGATGATGAGGGTTCAGATTGTAAAAAGACATGATAAATAAAAAGCTTGAATTGTCCAACATTTGAAAATTTTATTTTGGGCTTTTATACATTCAAAGTTAAATGCATACTAAGATTGAATCCAAATAATTCATCTCTTCCAATGGTTTCCCCTCTAGTGTTACGTTTTGTGTAATAACAGAATGTAAAACTTGCAGTTTTCCGTTACAAAATGTAACATTTCATTCCCCATTGGTGACGCTCCTGGTAAGCCTATTTGGTAAAAAAATGGATAAAGTCGAGTACATGTTTGGTTGCCATTATCTTTACAAGTCTACCCTCTATCTACTGTGTTTCTAAGCATGTGCATGTCTTTCTGTTATTATTTTGTAGTATTAGTTTGTTGTAGGCAATGCCTATTTTAGCCTTTTGGTTTAAGACAAATATCCTGTCTGGGGTTATGGTCACCTGCTGCTAAGTCAATTCCCTGCTGAAAGGGGAATTGATAGAGTCCAACCATTTCAAACCCTAAGAATTTGGGATGGGGAGACAAGTTTCTCGTGAAAAGATTCTGGATTAAGTTTAGTTAACTCTATTTACCTTTGTGGCAAATTTTTACTAATCGCCTAGCAGTTATTATTTTAAGTCTCTTCTTACAGCTTAACACAGTAAAAGTTGTTATTGTCTGCTCCATTTCTCTTTTTTTTTTTCATTCATAAAGTTGCACTTCTTGACCAAAGATATATTTCCCATAGCAAACCCACAAAAGACCACTTGTGTGTTATACAACTTTATTCAATATACGATACCACGTTCGGCTTTAACTCAAATCACCTAGGCCTAACACCACAATGAGCTCTATATAAACCCACACAACAAAGTCCACAGTGCCATGCTCATACAAGGGGAGGATAACAATGAATAACCAAACCATAACATGCCTTGCCCTTATCCTCTCCCTCCTCGCTTACCACAGCTATGCCCTAGACTTCTGTGTAGGTGACCTAAAAGGCCCAGCCACCCCATCAGGCTTTACATGTAAAAAAGAGAGCGACGTCACCTGTGACGACTTTGTATATACCGGGCTGGGCAAGGCCGGAAACACTACCAACATCATCAAAGCTGCAGTGACACCAGCATTTGCGGACCAGTTCCCTGGCACTAACGGGCTTGGCATTTCTGCAGCCCGTCTGGACTTAGCGGTTGGGGGAGTAGTGCCGATGCACACCCATCCTGGGGCTAGCGAGTTGCTTGTCGTCACCCAGGGCACTATCTGTGCTGGATTCATCTCTTCTGCTAACTCCGTTTATGTTAAAAGTCTTAATACGGGGGACGTCATGGTTTTTCCCCAAGGGTTGCTGCATTTTCAGGTACTGTTATTAATTTCAATACTTCATCGACGCAGTTATTGATTTGTGGAAAAAACGCAGATAAACGGAGGGGATGGAGACGCGGTGGCGATAGTGAGCTTCAGCAGCCCACAGCCAGGACTACAGATTACTGACTTTGCCTTCTTCGCAAACAACATACCTACTGCATTGCTTGCCAAAACTACATTTCTTGATGTTGCACAAATTAAGAAGCTTAAAGGCGTTCTCGGAGGTTCTGGCTGATTTACCCTGCACTTGTTTTTCGCTGCAGCTTTTGTTATTTGGTTTCTGTTTTGGTTTCTCTTCTTCCATTTTCATTCTGCATCCTTTGAAACAAATATTGCATTCTATAATGCTTTGTCGTGGTTGGTTGAAGTTTAAGAATTTGAGAAAATGAATGTTAGCTGTTTATTTATCTTCTTTTTGTTAGTAATTATTGTGCGAGACGAACAAGCTTAGTAATATCAACCCTCGTTTATTAACAATGACAAAAATCAATATTGAATTGTAGTCCAATCACTCCGTTCGCTTTTCAAAAGAACCTAAGACAAGTGATGTAAAAACAACCTCGGCAAAATATGGAACAAAACGAAGTTTTGGCATCGAATCACCTAAAAAGATCAAATGGGTAGTCAAATGAGTCCTAAGAGTAGATAAACCTGCTTTCTCAATTTTACTACAAAAATAACTGATTGTTGTGCTTGCCCATTTTACCTCAAGTAGTCAGAACATCTTCCACCACTAGGTGGTACATGATCTATAATCATTGTCGGTATCAGTAACCCATTTGTGGACACAATTATGAGAAAAAGTGCAAGTACTCTCATGTGTCTTCTGATATCGTATATTAGATAAGATTAATCGCTCCAAAACACAAACAAATCGCTACTTTTGAAAAATGTTTTCCTCTCTTTTTATCACAATGGATTGTTTAGGATACAATAGAGATTATCCATGTAAGTTGTGATAACTTGCACAAATCAGAAAAGCACTTAGAAGTTTATCTGATGAAGCTAATTGTTTTGGAATTTCAAAAATAAATAAATATGAAAACTGAATCTTTAAGTTAATGCCAATGTTGTCAAACTCGAGTTCTCACCAAGAACACTGGGATACACTAAAATTGTAGATCGTGCGATTGTAACACGGATCGTAAGCCCCCACAAAAAGAAAATAAAAATTCCAGCAAAATAACCATAGCATAATATTTTCATTAATCATAACAAAACATAAACCTTAAAATTCCAACAAAATAACCATAACATAAGTCTTCCAGCATAAATCCATCGACTTCATCAACAAGGTTAAGAATCTTTCATGAAATCTTTAACTTCAACTCTATCAATTCCATCATCAAGGTTAGGAATCTCCAAATCTTCTTCTGTAGCAGCAGCTGCACCACCTTCTGCAGCAGCTCCAACATCTTCCCCTCCTTCATTTTGAGTGTCAAATTCCAAATCCTTATTGTCTAAAGTAAAATTTAAAACATCTGATGAACCTTCATCACTTAGAATTAGAGCTTTTTTTCGAATCGGGCCGTGAACTTTGAAACGGGTCGCGCATTGAAACAACACACCTGTCGCGCGTTGAAACTCGCTGTGACCACGTTTTTACGAGTTTCAACGGAGCGCCGATCGCTCCGCCTTCTCCAGGGAGTTTGATGACGCATAACACGACCGCCTTACAAAATCGCGTGAGAATGGGCGTTCTCACGTTGTAGCATGCGCGCCTAACAACCATGGTTAATGGAATGTGTATTTATAGAGAAAATTGAACATTTGTTCGCCAACAAGCGCTTTTTGGGTCGAACGATCATAACCCGTTTCTGATGGATATTACTGTTGGCGTTTTTCAAATTCAACAGCCAACAAAATGTATCATTTTCGGACAGGGCGTTGCCCGGCACCTAGCATCCTACCAAGGGCGCTTATCCCTGGATCCTTGCGACTTGACCAGGCAGGTCGAACCCCATTAGTGGGGGCATTCCCCCGCACCTCCACCTTAGGGGATTGCCACCCCCGGACCCCACCTCCGTAGGGGATAAGAATTGACAATATTTATGAAAAAAATTCAACACCTTCACCCTCATTCCACTCAACATAATCACCAGTGCACTGATTACAACAGGAAATTACACCATTGAGGTATGCTGAAGATACATTGCTATTTGCTATACTATTTCGAATGCTAGTAAATTCTGTGCATATGATCACATCATATGATCTCCACAAATAGTAAGCACATATAGTCATACATGTAATAAATTCATATTTTAAACCGGTCACTAAAATACATATTCTAATAGTACACATCAACTTATGATTTTGAAGAATCATTAAATTTGTCAAAAACCACTAGCTTAAATGGCAAGTGCTATAACGCTTTATATGGAGGCTTTAATGGTCATGGATTCTGAACTTTCAAGACACCAAAATGATTGCTCTACTTAAATAAAAGTACCACTCTTATTCTAAAAAACAAGATAAAATGAAATTCTTAAAATTTCAAAATAACCTCAACTTTTTAAAGATGATATTTATATTCAAATTTAGGAAATTTCGTACCAACCAAAATAAAGTGACTTAAAAATATGACAAGTAGAGAGGTGTCATGGAACCTTTGTTTGTGTGTGTAGTCGTTTATGTACATGTGTGTTTTAGTCAGTTTATGTACATGTGTGTGTGTGTGTGAGTGCATGCTTGTGTGAGGTTGTGTGCGTGTGTGCATGTGTATACGTATGTGTGTAACGGTTTAATGGCACTCTCAAACAATGCAGCACCCTAATTACCCCCAGATTTTTCATCTCAATTTTCTATTTAAATAATCCTTCTTTCTGTCTATTTTCACTCACTCTATTATTTAAATATAAACGTGTGGTGGAAAGGGGGAACAATTGATATGTTGTGAAATAGGTGTGTCATAGATCGCTCTTATACATACATACATATACATATACACACACGCGTGTGTATGTGTGTGTGTGTGTGAGAGAGAGAGAGAGGGAGAGAGCTTTCTATTCTTAGAATCAAGGAGTGATCAACGCGATTGCAAAACTCTTGTGTCTACCGTAAGGGAAGACGCATCAGACAAAACGGATACATCTACGGTCATACAACAATAGTTGAATGCCAAAAATCTCATAGTTGAAGGGCTATTCAAACCTTATATCTAGCATATGCTTAGGCCAAACTTAAGATACCTTGTGCTTGTTGAAATAAGAGGTGACAATTATTCGGTTAGAACCAAATTAATTAATTGAAATAATTCATTTCGGCTAGTTTGTATAATTACAAAATTAAATCGGTTTGATTTTGGTATGTAAATTATTGGTGTACCCATATTAACCAAAAAAAGTTACTACATCCAAATTTATAGTGTTATGATTTTTCAAAATTGATCTAGTAGTTAAAAAAAAGAGTTTCCGTGCATAAAAAAAAGTGTGATGTTGTTTTATAAACATATAAAAATACCCGTCTAAGCGTTTTAAACGAAAATTTGTGTATTATTAAGTAAATTGGACATTTGAATAAAAAATTATGATAATTTATATTATTTAGCTGTTTAGTTAGGTTAAATCAATTACCTATGGAATCCATCGGAATTAATCTGGTCCAGTTTGGTTTAGTTTTCAATTTATCCATTCTTATTCGGTTTGACATTTTCCACAAAATCAACCGAACTATTTATTCGGTTTCATGTTTCAAAGCTGGTTCAGTTTTCAAACCTAACACTTGCGCCTATTTGAAGTAAGTTCGAAAAATTTGGTTTCTGATTACAGAATTATTTTAAATTTATTGCAGCAGCTTGTATAATAAAATACTTTATAAATATTATACTCAAGTCAGTGTTGTCAATAGCGAATAGCGCAAGGCTTGCGCTATGCGCTATAGCGCGCGCTATAATGTTTTTTTTTTCTTTTTTTTTTTTGCTTACAGAAAAGAAGATCTTTAAAAAAAAAAACACAGGAAAAAGGCACAAACGGAAAAAAACTGTATGTTTAAAATCTCCAAAAAGAAAAACAAAAACAAAACTACATGTTCAAAAAAGAAAAGGCAAAATAGCGCGCTATTCATGGCTGCGCTATGATAAAATAGCGCGCTATAGTGCGCTATTTTTGCGCTACACGGGACCCCTGCGCTATAAGAACCAAAATAGCGCAACCTGTGCGCTATGCGCTATTTTGCGCTATAGCGCTCGCTATGACAACTATGACTCAAGTACTACAAAAATATAGGCTACAACTCATTAAATATTAGCTTTAATTTATAATCATTGATTATTAGTCATAATATATCGAGTAATAATCATAATGTATTGAATATTATTTATTAATTATAGATCACCAGCTATTAACTATTAATAAAAAGAATAATACAAGAGTTATTAATTCTTAATTGTAATATACTAAACATAGCTTATTAATCGTTTGTTATAAGATAATGATCATTGGTTCTAGTTTATTAATTTTAAACCACTGATTATTTCTTACTAACGGAAATTTATTAATTATATATATATATATATAGGGGACGTCTATATTGACACAAACTGGTGACACAAATTAGGATACACAAATTATGGACCATAAGATTTGTTTGTCTTTATGTGGAAGGTGGAATTCAGGGGGAGATCTTGTGGTCCACAATTTGTGTCACCAATTTTGTGTCACCAGTTTGTGTCGAAGTAGACTTTCCCATATATATATATATATATATATATATATATATATATATAGAGAGAGAGAGAGAGAGAGTGAGAGACACACACATAAGGGTCAACCGCAGGAAGGCAACAAGCATGGTTTATAGTTTAAAGTTTAAACATAAATGAATTGGTACAAGTATTCACACTTGATGAGCACAAGGACAAAAAGGAAAAAGTGTCCAAAGCAAGGGTTCATGTAAGCAACTTAGCACAAGACACAATCCACCCAAAGCCCAATACACTAACGAAACCAACGAACTAAGTCCGAAGAATAGTTATGGTTAGATGGCATGAATATTTAGTTTCTACCTAACACCGGATCGACTAAGTAAGACAGGCACATTATTCCTCTCAAACTCTCCTTATGTGCAAGGGACTAAGTGATCGGCCTCCAGATTGTAGAAAAGCTCCCTCTTATCATACTCGTCATCGGAGATCCACTTGAAAAAAAAAACGTGAAATTCACATGATAGCACACACCTCTTTCTGTGTGGTTCAAAGTACCAGCAACTGACAGGAATGCCTTATGAAACATAGTACACAATCTCAACAATGATCTTTTCCATCATCACGGGATCAAACAAGAAAACAATAATTAAGCATTGATGGACCCTTTTGTTAGTGGAAACATGTGAAATTGCAAAGGTTAGTTGAACAGCTTCTAGAGAGGTTGCATATTTGGGTAGTAAATGCATCTGTTTAAACATACGTTGATATAGTAATGTAATGATGATTTTAAAAAAAGATCACAATACGCACTTACTTGCAATGCTTAGCCTCCAAAAGTTCCATCCATCTCAATCATAAACCAACTCAATATGCATATGCTGCAAGCCGCTCCATAGAGTAAAGGCAATATAGATGGCCAAATGCCTACTCTTGTCAACAATAGAATCAATTAATAATTCCAAACTAAGTTAAACAGATTATAGAAGTTATCTTTACTATATAGACGGTGAAACATCCAACTGAATACCCATATCAGAAGCCATGTCCAAAATTCGCTTAGCTTCACCAGGCATTGAAGCCCTTAAAAGAAGTGACACAATCTTACCAACAACAACACTATCAGGCATACAACCATCATCCACCATTCTATTAAAAAGTTCAATCGCTTCTGTCATCTTCCCTTTCATGCAAAAACCAAATATCATTATAGTGTAAGTATGCTTGTCAGGCTTGCGCCCCCTCTCCACCATCTCCCTAATAATCAAACTTGCCTTCTCCACATTTCCTGCTTTGCTAAACCCATCAATAACTGGATTATAAACAAAAGCGCCAACTGCAACATCTTTTCTTTCATTCAATTCCTTTAGAAGCTCACTTGCCTCACTCAATCTGTTCTTCTTGCACAATGCGTTGATAAGAATGGAAAACGCATAGCCATTTAGTTTTACTCCCGCATCACTCCAAATTTTCATTGCATCATCCAAAAGTCCTTTTCGGCAATACCCGTTGATTAAAGAAGTAAATGTGAAAACATCAGGTGAGCACCCGTTGACCTGCATCTGCTTGTAAACTAACCTTGCTTCATCCAAATCACCAACCCTACCATATCCATCAACAAGCACGTTATAGCTAATTCTACTAGGCACAATTCCAACCCCAATCATTTCATCAAACACATTTCTTGCCTGACTCATCCTCCCCAATTTACAAAAACCTGCCATTACCGATGTGTAACTCTTCACATCACAAGCTAATTTCCTTTCTCTTAGAAACCCCCATGCCTGATCAACTCTCCCGCCTTTACACAAGCAATCAACAAATATATTACAGGTAATGACATCTGCAATACATCCGAATTTCACCATTTCTTCCAAAAGCCCAAAAGCGCCATCAATATCACCAGATAAAAAAAAAGCATTTATCCCGATGTTAAAAGTACATGTATCTGGTCGGAATAGCATCAGCTTCAAACCTTCTTTAAGCCAGAAGATGACCTCGTTGAACCGGTTTCCAAACAGCAAACTTTTAAGGAGTTCATTGAAGGTGTATCGTCTAATTAGGGGTTTGAAGGTGGAGAGGAAACGTAATGCGAAGCCGAGGTGGCCGGATTGGATGGCTGTGCAGAGAAAGGAGTCATGGTCGATCAAGGAATCGTTGCCTGCGTTGGTTAAGTGAGACAGTTGGGTGAGAAGGGAGAAGACAGAGGAGTAGTGGTGGTTGAGAAGGAGGCGAAGGAGGGAGAGGTGGGAGGTGCAGGGAGTGATGAGATGGCGGAGGAGGGGGAGGTGGTGGGGATGTGTGAGATGGACGGTAGAGATGAGTTTGGCGACTGAGTAGTTAATGCTGATGTGACTGCGGCCGTGGTGGTAATGGCGGATGAAGAGAAAGCGCATTTGAGAGGCATGGTGTGGAAAGGGGTTAAGTTGGTACGGTTTTACTCTGCCTTTTGACCGCGATATTGATTGGGGAGAAAGAAAGAAGTTAGTTCAGCTTTGTTTCAGGGTTGAGTAACGTCTAATTGCTGGGCTGGGCTGGCTTACGTAGTTCGATCCGTTCTCCTGTGATAGTCGCAGTGGCTGTCACTGTCAGCTTGCACGCCTAAACCATCAATACAAGACTGGGTGAGTTATACGATTTTGCATAAGACTCTAAAACCATTCCCAACGGGGAACCTACCCCCGATGTTGGGTCATTGGCAAGGTCGGGGTTGCTTTGGCAGCCCCAAGGGTTACTGAAGCAACCGACTGGATAGTCAAACAATCCGGTGTTAGAACTTTTGTCAATACACGATTGTATTACAAAGTTGGATCTTTTGTCAATACATGATTGTATTGCAAATTAAACACTATCAACAATCAATGTTGCTCAATAATTATGCAACAATTGTCGCGTCAAACTGTGTTTACAATAATCACAGAAAGCGCAACCGATTGTGCAATAGATTAAAGATATACAGAAAGTATTCTTTTTCTAGTAATGTCAAAGTCCAGACGTATTCTGTTTCCTTGAAACAATATTGCCGTCGTACGCACTATTTTGACGTAGTTGCAATTTGTTTTACAGGATAAAATGGACCAACTCCGCAGCGTAGTGCCAACAAATGGAGTTATGACGAACTGAAGTAGATTACAGAAACTAGATCAGAGGATTACTTTGAAGAAGAAGTAATGTGAGCAGAAAGGTTGATCTTGTCTTGTTTTTGGCAGTGTATTTATAGGCAAGGAGGAGTGCATGTTCGCATGCATTAGTAACCGTCAGAATAGAAAAGGTTGCGACCCTTTAACCACCCGGTTATTAGTATGCATACGTTGAGAATTCAAATAGTTGTACTTATTCAGCTAACAGACATTCCTTTCGAATTCTAGACTGAACGGACACACCTTTAAAATTCTGAGAAAAATATTCTCATGTCAGTGCACTAGCCCAATCAGCAACCGTCGGCCATATTCAATCAATAGACCCCAAAAGCCCCAAGGCCCAGGGCCCTTATCTTTGACATTTTAATGTGTTATTATGTCATGGCCAAGCCTACATCCTCATATCATCCCTCTCCTTTCTATTTTACATAAGCATATTTGGCTTCTAATATATTAGAAGAAATTGTGCTAATATTTCCATGATGTGCAACTTTAAATGTTGCTATCTCTTCTTCTTCCCAATTTTCTCTTTCTTTGCTCATTCATTTCCAACAATCCCCCACATGAATGAACAGTCGATCTTAGTTTCACGAACCATTTATCGCATCGGTTAAAGTAGCACATGGGTCTTGAACTTTCCTAGTGATTACCTATTTGAATCACAGGCGAATCAATAGACATAGTGTCCTTGAACTGTAAGCCTTTTGTGTAATTTCAAAGTAGATAACACACGATAAATGTTTCTTATAACCCTTTGTTCTCTGTTTGTGTTCGTTTTTGCCTTGAACACCTATCTGGTCTAATAAGTGCTTAGAGAATTTGGCCTCATAATTCTTTTTGAAGCGGCGCCTTCGCACTTATATAGGTGATTCTGTAAAGGGTATTCTCTAATTCCTCAAATACAGACATCATTAAAAGTACTAATACTTATCCTTATTCAACATTTAATGCACTGACTTATCATAGGAATAGTTTGTGTATAACAGTGCCATCAAGTTTCTCTTAGACTTCGTTGTCCCTTTGAACGTAGATCTTGGGATCTCCAGTCAATTAGGTGGGGTTTCCATTTTAGAAAAACCTTTAGTCCATAGGCCTTAGCCCCATTCCCTTCGATAAGGTTCGAACTTTCTCTCTTGGCAAGCCTTCTGTAAGTGGATCCGCTAAGTTATCTTTAGATCGAATGTAGTCTATTGTGATAACCTCCGTTAGAGAGAAGTTGTCTTATCTTTTTATGTCTACGACGAATATGCATAGATTTACCATTGTGTAGTGTACTATTAGCTTTTCCAATAGCTGATTGACTATTACAATGTATACATATTGGAGGCATATATTTGCTCCAATTAGGAATGTCTTCTAAGAAGATTCAAATCCATTCTGCTTATTCTGCAGTCTTATCTAGTGCAGTTAACTCCAATTCCATCGTAGATCTAGTGATACAAGTCTGTTTGGATGATTTTCAAAAAATTGCTCCATTTCCTAATGTGAACACATATCCACTTTTAGACTTTGTATCATGTAATCCAGTGATCCAATTTACATCACTATATCCTTCTACTATTGAATTATATTTTGTATAGTATACACCATAGCTCTGCGTATACTTTAGATATCCTAGGGCTCTGATTATTGCTTTCCAATGATGTTTACCAGGATTGCTGGTAAATCTACTTAGTTTGCTTACACAATATGCGATATCAGACCTAGTACAGTTCATAACATATATGACACTTCCTAGTATACGAGAGTATTCCAATTAGTAGATACCATCATTAGTGTTCTTTACCCAATTTGGGTTCATATCTACTGGTGATTTTGCAATAGTTACATTATATTGCTTGAATTCTTCAAGTATTTTGGTGATGTAATGAGATTAGGTTAATGCATATCCCTGTGGTGTTCTCAAAGTTTTTACATCCAATATCACATCAGCCAGTCCTACGTCTTTCATATCGAATCTAGAGATATTATGGCCTTGTTATTGCCTAGGATCAACAGATCATCAGCATAGAGACAAACAGTGACATATCCAATATGTGTGTGTTTTATGTACACACATTTATCTGATTCATTTATTGTGAATCCATTTGATAACATAGTATTATCAAACTTCTCATGCCACTGTTTTGGAGCTTGCTTAAGACCATAAAGTGATTTTACCAGTTCACAAGCTTTATTCTCATTTTCTGAGCTCAGAAATCCTTCAGGTTGTTTCATATAGATTTATTCCTCTAATTCACCATTCAAAAGGTGTAGTTTTAACATACATTTGATGTATTTCTAAGTCATGTATGGATGCAGTTGCAATAAGCATTCTTATTGACGTTATCCTTGTTTCTAAGGAGATATACATGACAATATCTATCAATGAATATAATAAAGTACATTTTTTCACCTCTAGTTTGACACATTTTCAAGTTACATACATCAGTATGTATTAAGTCTAGAGGTCCGGTCTCTCGTTCAACATGATGAAACGAGGTTCTTGTCAATTTTGCTTCTGCACAAACTTGACATTTATAGTTGGAATTTATATTGCATTTTGGTGTAAATTCTAGATCAATTTTCGCAATGTATCAAATTTACATGCTCTAATCTATAATGCCATATATTAGAAGATTCAACAATATAAGCAGAAGATTCACTTTTATTTATATCAGTGCGTGGTACAGTTGTGGTTACATTTGCTTTAAACAAACCATCACACGTATATACTCTTCCAATATACACTCCATTCTTGGAAAGTACAAATTTATCAGCTTCAAAGATTAATTTGAAACCATGTTTGCTCAGTGATGATCCTGAAATCAGGTTCTTGCGAATTTCTGGAACATGGAGAACATCATTAGTCCCCTTCTAAAAGTCAGTTTCAACACAATTTTTCCTTTGCCTTCCAACTTTGAAGTAGATGAATGGCCCATAAAATTTTGTTCATCAGCATTTGCAGTTTTGTACTTGTCTGTTGAACCATCAGGTTTCAATTTCTTTTTAAATATCCATTTATTACCTAAGGTCTTACACCCTTGATGTAAATCAAACAATTCTCATGTATGATTGGGCATAATGGTGCAATCTTATTGTTAATCACCTCTTTTCAATGAGGGGCATCGCTGGAAGACACATCTTGTTTGTATGTCAATGGATCATCTTTGTGACGACCACCCATAACTCCCGCACTATACAAGAGGAATAATGCGCTGAAGGGTGTGCCAGACAGTCATGGACGATCATCAGAGTAGGTAAACACAAGCAGAACCTATCGTAAGCTCACAGTGCAAGAATAAAATATAATAGAACATATACAACAGGTAGTAATAGTGAAGCAGAAACACTGGACTTTCGTACAACCAGAAAGTAATATCCACAACTTGGAAATAGTGTTTGTACAAAGTTGCCTTACTACATCACTTCGAAAAGCAAACAGCGGAAATCCAATTAATATATAGTAGTAAAACTGGTACGTGAGCCTCCTGCACATCATCGATCAGCATAGTCGTCCTCACTAAAGCATTACCTGTCACCTATTACTTAGTCTGCCCATCCACAACCGGATGAACAACCCAAGGTAATAAGAGGAAACATAAAACCTTGAGTCATACAACAGTCTTAGTGGGCGATAAAACAGCTAACAACTTCAAAAATAAAGTGTATGAGAAGGGATAGATAAATATACTAATCTACCCACAACACTAGAGAAGAACTCAATCTTGTCTTCCCCACATCGGATAGTGATAGCCTTTACAATCTATTCACCCAAAGGAATAACAATTCATACATGGGAACCAGAACAACCATTGACAACATTCATAGCATCCAGATTACGTAGGTCTCACGTAGACAACCCTAATCGAGTTTAACATTCCCCAAGTACTCTCCCCAGAAGCCTAAACCAATATCAGTTAAGCACTCAGAGAACATCTCCCTTGACTTTGGATAATCTATGTGAGATAGTACAAACAGAACAACCAATCATCCATGACTGACTCGGCTATCACCACCAATCCTACTTTGAAACCATCGTTAATCGTATGACGGCCAACCTTGCCATATGTCAAGGGCTAATGGTAACCCCAGTTCTAGCATAAACTCCATATGTCCAACCTTGACAATGTCCAACCTTGACAACTAGGCCTTTCGCCAAGACCCAGGGTACTAGAACTTACGACAACGATAATCCCTCAGCCTTCTCATCTCTAGTCATCCATCTTGACGACTTTTCATAGCTCGAGCAACCTTCTCGAGTAACCATTATCCACCAACTCACGACCTTTGAGTTGAAACTACATTCGTTGCATCTCCCCGACCAACGAACACCCCAACACTTTGAACATACCCTTCTGGACTCTCGTCGAAGCCACCACCATCAAGCAATCCATAGCATTATTTCAGCACTTCCTAACTTCCCAATTGAATTTATTTTGAAGTCACATCATCATCGGAAATGTCCGATCAGAAAAACTTTCCCAGAAATGCCAAAAATGGCTGACCAGAAATGGCTGTCCAAAATAGGCCGAGTCAATTCTGGCCGAATCAATTCTCTGGCTGATTCAATTTTGGTCGAGTCAATTCTAACCGAGTCAATTCTGGCTGAGTCAATTCTCTGGTTGAGTCAATTCTGGCCGAGTCAATTCTGGTCGAGTCAATTCTCTGGCTGAGTCAATTCTGGCCGAGTCAATTCTGGTATATTGCAATTCAACTCTGATTTCGACCAAAACTTCGCCAAACGACGAATCCGATAAAACCAACTCAACCAAAATCATCAAACACAATCATAAACATATCACAACATTATTAACCACATGAATATGATGATTACCACATAAATGATGTAAATCTCACCAAAATTGAAATGAACTATGATCAAAATGAGAGATCTAACTAACATAAACATGTAAATTGGCATGAAATTAATGAATAAAACTTGTTAGATTAGATCATAGGGTGATGCATATAAAAAATGAACATGTAATGGGGTAATTCTATGGTAAAACATTCCAATTTGATGAGAAACATGCACAAACACTCATATGCTTCATTGCATTCATGTAAGAGATGTAAATCATTCACCGATTTGCCGAAACAATCTAAAACGATAGAAATTAGAATCCAAACAGCGAATACTTCGAACAAGCTCCTTGATCCGATGAATTTGCCCTTGAAACGATGTAGATCTAGCCTCAGATGGTGTAGATCTTCGATTTCCCTCTTTAGATTTGGAATTTTAATGGTGGAAAGGTGTTAGAGGAAGGAGGAGATCAAGACCTCCTAATGAGAGAATGGAAGAAGTAACATATTCTCCATACCCCTCATCCCCTATTTATAGTTTTCACCATCCCATTAATGGGCCTCTCCAATTTAGCCCATTAGGCTCTCCAAACCTGAACAACCAACTGAAAAACCTTAAAACACCGATTTCTCCCAAACCGCTGAGACAAATCCTTAATGTAACAACTCCACGGAAAGGCAATCATCAATTCCTTTCCAATGGCATAGTTCACCCTCTGATTTGACCTGAGTCAAAAGTTATGCCCTGTACAAGGCTGACAAGGGCAAAATGGTCACAAATAAAATAGGTAAAAATTATGGACATGTCTTACATCCTCATAAGCAACATATTAAAAGATGAGAATGATCCAACCCTCGAAGAATGAAATAAAAATATTTTACGATCTTTCGATACGTAAAATGCGGGTTATTACATTCTCCCTCCTTAAGAATTTCTCCCCCGAAATTCCAAAAAAACACGAGCAATCACAAAGATTCCGCATGCCTATCATCCATGAGAAGCCAATTCTATCATCCAAACTAGCAACCATCAAGCCATACATCCATAGCCTTATCCTAGCACGCAGAATTCTAACAAACAACAATAAGATACAACGATATAACAAAGATACTATATCAAAGGGTCCTACCAACGAAGAGTTCTGGATGAGTCGCTCTCATACTCTCTTCCGTATCCCACTTACAATCATCGCCATCTTCACTTCATTGTACCTTGACTAGCCTAACTGTCTTCCTCCTGAGCTGTTTCGTGTCATTCCCCACAACACGAAGTGACTTACGAGGTCTCGAAACTACGGTCCCTACTTCAAGGTCTTCGTACTGCTCTGGAGATACCACCACACTCGAATCATGCACGAATTTCCGTAGAAACGACACATGGAACACATTACGCACACTCGACATCTTCTCGGGTAACTCTAATCTATATGCGAGCTTTCCAATTCGCTCGATTATCGGAAATGGTCCGACGAACGTAGGAGCCAACTTTCCTTTACTTCCAAATCTCACCATATGCTTCAATGGTGAAACCTTCACAGAAACCATATCACCTACGTCGAATTCTAAATCTTCCTTACGTTTATCTGCATAACTCTTCTAACGATCTTGGGCTGCCTTCATTCATTGCCGAACAATCTCGATACAATCCGAGGTTTCTCTAATCATCTCAGGCCCAGGTACCAACTTATCTCCAGTTTCTAACCAACATGCAGGAGAATTGCACGGTCTTCCATATAACGCTTCATATGGTGCCTTCCCAATGCTAGACTGATAGCTATTATTATACGCGAACTCAACTAGATGTAGATGGTCTTCCCATGATCCTCCGAAGTCTAACACATAAGCCCTTAGGAGATCTTCCAAAACTCGATTGACTCTCTCGGTCTGACCATCAGTTTGGGGATGATATGCCGTACTCAAGCACAACTCAGTTCCCAAAGCTTCTTGCAAACTTTTCCAAAATCCACTCGTGAATAATGGATCTCGGTCACTCACTATGCTCTTTGGGATACCATGGAATCGAACTATCCATTTCACATAAAGTTCAGCCAATTTCGATATCGTCCTAGTCGACTTGACAGGAATGAATCTCGCACTTTTGGTTAAATGATCCACGATGACCCAAATCCCTTCGTTTCCTGCCCTGGTTCTAGGTAGTCCATCGATAAAATCCATCGATACTTCCTCCCACTTCCGCGTAGGAACTTCCAATGGCTGAAGCAAACCACTCGGCTTCTTTTGTTCAGCTTTCACCAACTGACAGTTCATACACTTGGAAATGAACTTTCCAATATCTCTCTTCATCTCTTCCCAGTAGTAGACTCTCTACATGTCCTGATACATCTTATTGCCACCGGGGATGAATCATCAACTTCGAGTGATGACATTCTCTCAGAACCTCAATCCGTCGATATCAGGAACAACTAATCGCCCTTGCTTTCGAAGCCAACCTTCTCGATCAACCTCGAACTCTTTATCTTCTGGTTCCAGTTTCTGAATGAACTCGACAAGCTTCACATCTTTCTTTTGGCTCTCGCCAATCCTTTTGATAAGAGTAGGTCTTATCGACAAGCTTGCCAACATTTCAGGTTCCAACTCACACCTTGGCCTGAAATCAAACCTTGCCAAATACTCGAGGCTCTTCCATTCCGAAAACATCGCTCCCAAACTTGTGTGTCTTCGACTTAACGCATCTGCAACTGCATTACCCTTGCCCGGAATATAGGCTATGCCAAAATCATATAACGCTAGAAACTCTAACCATCTTTGCTACCAAAGATTCAAATCCTTTTGGGAGAAAAGATACTTCAACGACTTGTGATCCGTAAACATCTCGAATTGAACTCCCAATAGATAATGTCTCCACATCTTCAGAGCAAACACA
The DNA here is from genome assembly GCA_030737875.1 of Allium sativum. Classification (NCBI taxonomy): domain Eukaryota; kingdom Viridiplantae; phylum Streptophyta; class Magnoliopsida; order Asparagales; family Amaryllidaceae; genus Allium; species Allium sativum. Next base: position 591,761,503 of record CM060919.1, read on the forward strand.
ATTGCCGCCAACTCCAAATCATGAGTTGGGTAGTTCCTCTCATGCGGCTTTCGCTGTCGACTTGCGTAGGCCACAACCTTATCCTTCTGCATTAGTACTACTCCAAGTCCAGTACCACATGCATCGGTATATACAACCATCTCTTCATTCCCACTTGGAATGGTCAACACAGGTGCACTCGTCAATCTCTCCTTCAGGATTTCAAACGCTTGTTCACACTTTGCATCCCATATGAACACTTGGTTCTTCTTCGTCGATCATGTCAATGGTGCAGCTACCTTGGAGAAATCCTTGATAAACCGTCGGTAATAATCGGTCAACCCAAGGAAACTTCGAACATCTGTCGCATTCTTAGGTCTATCCCAGTCCTGGATTGCTGCTATTTTAGCGAGGTCAACCGCTATCCCATTTCCAGAAACAACATGACCTAAGAATCTCACTTCACTCTTTCGGAAATGACACTTGGAAAACTTAGCTCTCAGTTGATGCTTTCGCAAGATCTCTAACACAACTCTTAAGTGCGTCTTGTGCCCTTCCTCATTCCTAGAGTAAACCAGAATATCATCCATGAACATAAGCACGAACTTGTTCAATTGATCTCTGAACACCTTATTCATAAGATCCACGAAATACGCTGGTGCGTTAGTCAATCCGAATGGAATCACCAACCATTCGAAGAAACCAGATGATGTCCTAAAAGCAATCTTTGTCACACTATCCTTAGCCATCCTCAACTGGTGAAATCTCGTTGCCAAATCCATCTGAGTAAACATTTTGGCTTCGTGAAGCTGATCGAACAAGTCATCTATCCTTGGCAATGGATACTTGTTTTTCTTTTTCACCTTGTTCAACTCACGATAGTCCATACACAATCGTAACGAGCCATCCGTCTTGGTTGCAAATACGACTGGTGCACCCCATTCGGATACACTCTTCCGAATGAATCCTTTTCCCAAAAGGTCTCTAACTTGCACCTCTAACTCTCGTTGTTCCTTAGGCGCCATCCGCCTAAGTGGCATAATGATTGGTCTAGCACCCTCGACCAAATCGATCCTAAACTCGATCTCACGATGCGGCGGCAACCCTTTGACCTCGTCAAAGATATCTACATACTCACGATCAGCACTGATGACAGGTCTTCTTGTGGAATCCCAAGCAAATATAGATAACTTACGAAGACCCCGTCTTCGCGCTTATATCTAATCAACACCTTTCACCCTTCCACATCCCCGAATCTCACCTCTAGCTTCTCGCAATTGACCCTTGTCGCATACCTCTTGAGCCAATCCATGCCCAAGATGATCCCAGAGCCAGCGAAATTAAGAACAAAACAATCACACACAAAAGAGCAACCATGACTTGACAACACTAGACCACAACATATCATGCAAAGATTTGACGAACCCCCAATTGGATTAGTCACTATGAAGGGTCTATCACAAATCTCAGGTTCCAAACCCAATAGACACACAAGCTCATTGCAAATCCCGCAACAAAGCCTAACTCCAGAAGTTAACTCGTTGGTCCCCATCTGGATCCTGAGTAATAACCCCCCATTTGGACTTCCTTTGCATCTTGGGTTTTGGTCGGATTGGAGTTGATCTTCAGAAGAATTTACGATCGTCGTCACGTGGTAGAAGCTCAAATCCAGTTCAGTTTGGAGTCACCATCACGTCTCGGTTCGCGGTCGTCATCGAGGTCTGGTCGTGGTCCTCCCTGGGCGGTTCGTGGTCTCCCCCAACCGGGCGGTTCGTGGTCCTCCCCAACCGGGCGGTTCGTGGTCTCACCCAGCCTGGAAGTTCGTGGTCCCCCCAGCCGGGCGGTTCGTGGTCCCCCCAACCGGACGGTTCGTGGTTCTCCCCCTGGTTCTTCCCCCCGGTGGTTCGTGGCCCTCCCCTCCTAGCGGTTCGTGACCCTCCTGGTGGTTCATGACCGTGGCCACCATCAGGAACCAAAATCATGTAGTTTTTCCAGCAAGCTAATTTCGCCAGACAATGACATTTTCAACCATTCTAACTTTCCTATGCAAATACAAAACATACCAAACAGCAGTAGTAACATGTAGAATCAACCAAAAACATCAAAACAATGATTTCATATGTTAATTTAGATCAAACATACCCAAAACCACGATTTTTCCCTTAACTGTGTCTAACTATAGGATTAGCAAACTTAATCCAAATTAACCCAAATTCATGCATGCGACATAAAATATGATTTTAGACTTTTCACATATTTTTCCAGAATTTTTAGATGTATAATTTCGCTAATTATCACTAATCACCCCTAATTAGCCATAATTAGTGTATAAACATGCAAATCACTCACCTTAGCCAAAAATAAATGTTAGATCTGAAACTTTTACTGATTTGGCTCAGATCCTAATGTGGTGCAGCAGCTCTACCTTGAATTTAGTGCTACTTCGTCTTGATTTGTTGTAGATATGATCAATCAATGATTAGAAAGTGATTAGGGAGAGAGATTTGGAAGATGGAAGCCATGATTAAGGTTAGAGAAATGTTTGTGGCGGCTAGAAAAATGAAAGAAGATGATTCTCCAACTCCTTTCAGCCGTCCCACAACCCTAATCCCGAAATGGGTTATGGGCCTAGTTGTTAATCAACCTATTAATCCCAATTAGGCTGTTTTTCCATCTTCAAATCTTATTTCAGCCATATCTCCCAAACGCTAAGTCCGTTTGATTAATGTTACTCTAAACTATCATCTGAATCCAATGGAAATGGTTTCAGGTCAAAACTCCTTACCAATCAAAAGTTATAGGCAAAACAAGATTTGTCAGGGGCAAAATGGTCATTTAAAATTCGGCAAAAATCGTGAATGTGGGAAATGACCCCAATAGTCGTTTTCCAAAGTTACACGACCATATGACTTCGTATGAAAATAAAAAATATATTCTGCGATCCTCCAATACGTAAAATGCGGGTCATTACACTCTCCCCCTTAAGAAATTTCGCCTCCGAAATTCCTTAACCAAGAAAACATACAATGGTGCTTTGCATGCCTATCAGCCATTTACAAACAATCAAACATACATAATAACACAACAAGTCTATCCTAACATGCGGTTTACTAACAAGGGAATAACTATATCGCAATTAAAATCTTACCAGGTAAAGAGCTCTGGATATGACTTCCTTATGTTCTCCTTGGTTTCCCAAGTACAGTCATTCTCATTATCACCCCACTGGACCTTAACCAGTTTCATTGTCTTCCTTCGAAGTTGTTTCGTATCGTGTCCGACAATACGAATCGGCCTGTGGTTTCCAATTGCCTCGGGTTCTATCTTGATATCATCCAACTGATCTAGTGAAATAATCATATCAAAATCGTGCACGAACTTCCTTAACTAAGAAACATTAAATACATTATGCACTCCCACCATCTTGTCTGGTGATCCGAATTTATACGCTAAATTCCCAACTTGTTCGAGAACTGGAAATGGACCAACAAATCTTGGTGCTAACTTACCCCTCCTACCAAATCGAATCACACTCTTCAACGGAGAGATCTTGATGAATACCAAGTCGCCAACGGAGAATTTCAAATCTCTTCGCCTTTTATCAGCACAACTCTTCTGCTTATCTTGGACAGCCTTCATCCGTTGTTGAATAACCTTGACCTTATCTGAAGTTTCTCTTATTACATCTGGCCCAAGCACAAATTTCTCACCGGTTTCCAACCAACATGATGGTGAGTTGCACGGTCTTTCTTACAAAGCTTCAAATGGAGTCATACCAATACTGGACTGATAACTATTATTATATGCAAACTCAACCAGATGCAAATGGTCATCCCATAGCCCCCCAAAATCCAATATACAAGCTCTTAAGAGATCCTCTAATACACGATTCACCCTCTCTGTTTGACCATCGTTTTGAGGATGGTATGCGGTATTTAGATGTAATTCTGACCCTAAAGCCTCTTGTTAGCTCTTCCAAAACCCACTAGTAAATAACGGATCTTGGTCACTCACAATACATTTAGGTATTCCATGAAATCTCACTACCCACTTCATATATAGTTCCGCTAACTTAGCTGTCGTTCTATCCGACTTGACTAGTATAAACCTTGCACTTATGGTCAATTGATCCACAATCACCCAAATACCATCATAACCCAATCTACTCCTTGGTAAACCATCAATGAAATCCATTGAGACTTGTTCCCATTTCCATTCGAGAATTTCCAATGGTTGTAACAAACCACTAGGCTTCTTTTGTTCGTCTTTAACTAACTGGCAGTTCATGCACTTGGATATAAGCTTCTCAATATCTCTCTTCATCCCTTCCCACTAGTAGGTCTGCTTCATGTCTCGATACATTTTGTTATAATCAGAATGTATAGTCAGTTTCGAGTGATGACACTCTCTAAGCACTTCATCTCTCAATCCATTAACATTGGGTACAACCAGTCTCCCATTCTTTCGAAGTAATCCTTCTCGATCAAGTCCATACTTTTTCATTTCCTCACCATCGATAGCCATCTCTAACTTGGAGATGATCTCCAATAGGTTAGGATCGTCCCTTTGATTGGAACCGATCCTCTCAATCAAAGTCGGTCTGATCGTCAAACTCGCTAACATCTCTGGATCTAATTCACACTTAGATCTGAAATCATATCCCCGATATACTCCAGTTGCTTCCATTCAAGAAACATAGCCCCTAAACTGGCATGTCTCCTACTTAATGCATCAACTACTGCATTGCCCTTCCAGTTGTGTATGCGATATTGGAATCATATGAAGCCAAGAACTCTAACCGTCTCTGCTGACGAAGATTTAAATCCTTTTGGGAGAAAAGATATTTTAATGACTTGTGATCGGTAAACAACTCGAATCTTTCTCCCAAGAGGTAGTGTCTCCACATCTTCAATGCAAACATGATCGTTGCCAATTCCAAATCATGGGTAGGATATCTTTTCTCATGTGGTTTTAGTTTACGACTAGCATAAGCTACAACCCTACGTTCTTGCATCAGTACAACACCTAGTCCGGTACCACAGGCATCCTTGTACATCGTCATCTCTTCGTTCCCCTTAGGAATAACTAACACTGGTGCACACGTTAACTTGTCTTTTAGGGTTTTAAATGCATTCTCATTCCTTTTTTCCCATACAAAATCTTGATTCTATTTGGTCAACTGAGTTAACGGTGCCGCTATTTTGGAGAAGTCTTGGATAAACTTATGATAATTTCCAGTTAACCCCAAGAAACTTCTCACGTCCGTTGCATTCTTGGGGGTAGACCAATCTTGCACTGTAGCCACCTTTGCATGATCCACGACAATACCATTCTCTGAAACAACATGGCCCAAGAACCTCACTTCCCTCCTCTAGAAGTGACACTTAGAAAATTTCACGTTCAATTGGTGTTTCCTCAACACCACCATCACTGTCCTCAAATGTTCCTTGTGTTCTTCCTCTATTCTCGAGTAAACCAAGATATCATTCACAAATACAAGAACAAACTTGTTTAATTGATCCCTGAAAACCCTATTCATAAGAACCACAAAATATGCAGTGCATTGGTCAATCCGGATGGCATGAACAACCACTCATAGAATCCAGACGGTGTCTAAAATGCCGTTTTAGGTATACTCTCAACTGCTACTCGGAGCTGATGAAATCCTGTCGCAAGATCCAACTTGGAAAACACTCTTGCTTCATTTAATTGATCAAACAAATCATCTATCTGTGGAAGAGAATACTTATTCTTCCTAGTCACCCTGTTTAACTCGTGGTAGTCCACACATAAGCGAAGGGAACCATCGGCCTTGGTAGCAAATGCAACTAGTTCTCCCCACTCGGAAATGCTTCTTCAGATAAATCCCTTCTTCAAAAGATCACCTACTTTCACTTCAGGCTCTCGCTGCTCCCTTGGCGCCATACGATGAAGTGGCATCACTATAGGTCTGTCATCTTTCACTAAATCAATCCGAAACTCGATCTCTCGGTGCGGTGGAAGTCCAGTCACTCCCTCAAAAATGTCCGGGTACACACCAACAATAGGCACATCTGATAACTCATCATGCGGGATGTCGAGGGAATTTAGAAAACTATCCATCACCCCATCACTAGGTAGGCAACCAAATACCACCCTCCACCCATCATCCGCTCTAATGGTCACCGAAGACCCCTCACAGTCTACCACCACCACATACCTTTGGAGCCAATCAACTCTCAAAATAATGCCAAACCCAGTAAAGACCAAAACAAAGCAATCACAAGCAAACATACATCCATGACTAGATAATACCAAATTACGACAAATAATACAAAGGCTAGTCGAACCACTAATCGGGTTCGTCACAACAAAAGGTCTATCGACAATCTCGGGTTCTAATCCCAACCTATCTACCAGGTCACTAGACACGAAGGATGGGAAGCCCCGATATCAAACAATACTCAAACAGGAACATCATAAATGAAAAGCATACCTTGAATAACGACACCCTTTCCCTTCTCCGCCGCAGTTGGGGCATTTTACGAGGAAGGAACCGCGTTGATAGCATATGCTTTCACGATCTGCTTCTCCCCAGGGGGTTGCAGACATTCATTGTTGAGATGTCCCACTTGGCCACAGTTGAAGTGCTTCTTTTCCCCGGGCTTTGCTCGACAATCTCTGGCATAGTGGCCCTTCTTGCCACAGCTATAATAGTCGATATCATTCTTATTCTTCTTTTTCTTACCTTCGTTGGTTTGGTTATGTTTTCTCTTATTTTGGGAATTATTATTGCCTTCACTGCTTGCCCGCGGTTTCGGCTCCTCTGCAGATGTAATAGCGACCTCGGTCTTCGTCTTAGGGTAAAGATCTCTGATCTCAATGCCTTTCCCATAATATATTCGAGTGTCTCATCGATGTGGTTCATAAGTCTTTCCCCCAAGTACCCATGTAGGCAAGTTATGAACTTCTCGTTCTTCTTCTTGGCAGTATCGATAAGAGATAATCCATGTTTCGATAAGGTATCGAATTCAGCAATATATTCCGAGACTGCCCTACCATTCTGCTTAAGTTCCAAAAATCTCCTAATTAATTCTGATTTCTGAGCAACTGGAATAAACTTGTCACTGAAGCGAGTCTTAAACTGATTCCAAGTAATTTGATCCTCGGGAGTAGCCACTTTAATGACATTCCACCAATTCATGGCCCGTCCTTGAAGCTGACGCGATGCTAACTTTCTCTTCATTGCATCATCAATCCCCAAATCCTTGAAGATGCGCTCACAACTACCAAGCCAATCTTGAACCTCCATAGCCGATTCCGTTCCATGGAACAGCTTCCCACCAAGAGTAGTAAAATCTTTGCTGAGCTTGGCGAAATAGGCTCAAGGCGCCTATACTACTGCACCACCACCGTTTGCAGCATTAGAAACTGCTCCCTGAGCATCCCTAAGCATCTCTCGCATGAAGGCAATAAACATCGTCCTTATATCAGGGACATTCCCATTGTTGGCCCCTGAACCTGCTCCCTCTTCAACTCCCGATGCGGGGTTAATCACCGTGCTCCTCGTATTTCGGCTCATCTTTTAATCGGTAAAGAGAAAACGATTATTCATCTCCTTAATGGTGCCAGTGCAGTGCAACTTCATCCTTAGATATACTAATAGTATATATATGTAGCTTTTTAAAAAAACAAAATATCATAAATATGCGCTCTCATATACGTATACTATCTCTCCCTGATGTCTTCCCTTAAGTTAAACTACGTAACCTAGGCTCTGATACCAAGTGTGACAGCCTCCCCGTACCATCAGACATTTCCCCGAAATGCGCCGTGCCAATGCCTGACTAGCACGGGACGATCGTCAAAAGGGGCTGAAACGATGAATCACTAAGGACCTGTAGTATATCTCATAGTGCATGGAATAAAATATAATAACAACATAACTTGAGATAAAACAGGCGAGACAGTACATAAGATGAAAACTAAACCATATCGATAAGAGTAGCGGAATTCAAAACACAGCTTCATCTAATTATTACAACTTTAAAATACTGCTCTAAAGGAAATAAAAGAGGTACAATACTAATGCGCAAAGCAGTGACCAACAGCAGCACAGGGAGAATATATATAGAGTACGTGGAAGCCTCTTGCTCGTCTCCGGACAACTACTCGTGCATAACCATCTAACCTGCCTCTAGTCTCTCATTTAGGAGCAACCATAGTAATAAGAAGAGACATAAAACTCCAGGTTAGACGAAAGTCTGGTGTGAGCGATAGCAAAACTATATCACTAAATAAAGCAATAACAGGTATAAATAATCATACCTGACCTGGACCTGCAACCAAAGAGTTAGCACAACAAGATGCACAATACTCTAACGTAAACAATAACATAGAGTGTAAAATGGAAGTGTGAGTGTCATGGTGATAGCAAACATCAAACACATCAATCATCCTCACATCTCTCACTCAGTGCGTAAATCATACGATATCCACCGCTTTGATCACCGAATCCATTTGGGGCCATGACGGAGTCCAACTCCGTACAACTATTGCTATGACCACACTACCCTAGTCTATAGTCAATAACCCTACCCAGTCCACACATCCCTGGCTCTAGGTTATGGCCAACCAGTCCACACAGCCCTGGCTCTGGTTTGTCTATATGCCCCCTCTCTCATCGATGAACCAAAGTTATAGATATCGATAACTCCTTTGCACACGTCCCGCAGCAAAGCCTAACTCTAGAAGTTAACTCATTGGTCCCTATCTGGATCCTGAGTAATAACTCCCCATTTGGACTACCTTTGCATCTCAGGTTTTGGTCGGATTGGAGTAGATCTTCAGAAGAATTTATGATCGTCGTCACGTGGTAGAAGCTCAAATCTGGTTCGGTTCAAAATCACCATCATGTCTCGGTTTGCGGTCGTCATCGAGGTCGAGTCTGGTCCTCCCTGGGTGGTTCATGGTCTCTCCCAGCCGGGCGGTTCGTGGTCCTCCCCAGCCGGGCAGTTCGTGGTCCCCCCAGCTTGGTGGTACATGGTCCCCCCAGATGGGCGGTTCATGGTCCCCCCAATCGGGCGGTTCGTGATCCTCTCCTCCTGGCGATTCGTGACCCTCCTGGTGGTTTGTGACTGTGGCCACCATCAAGAACCGAAACCCTACAGTTTTTCCAGCAAGCTGATTTCACCAATCGATGGCGTTTTCAACCATTCTAACTTTCCTATGCAACCACAATACATACCAAACAGCAGTAGTAACATGTAGAATCAACTAACAACATCAAAATAATGATTTCATATGTTAATTTAGATCAAACATACCCAAAACCACGATTTTTCCCTTAACCATGTGATCTTCCCCTTAACCATGTCTAGCTATAGCATTAGAAAACTTAATCCAAATTCATACCAGCGACATAAAATATGATTTTAGAATTTTCACATATTTTTCCAAAAATTTTAGATGTATAATTTCGCTAATTATCACTAATCACCTCTAATTAGCCATAATTAGTGTATAAATATGCAAATCACTCACCTTAGCCAAAAATAAATGTTAGATCTAATTTTTTTTACTGATTTGGCTCGGATTCCAATGTGGTGCAACAACTCTACCTTGAATTTGGTGCTAATTTGGCTTGATTTGTTGTAGATTTTATCAATTAGTGATTAGAAAGTGATCAGAGAGAGATTTGGAAGATGGAAGCCATGATTAGGGTTAGAGAAATGTTTGTGGCGGCTAAAAAAATGAAAGGAGATGATTCTCCAACTCCTTTCAGCCCTCCCATAACCCTAATCCCAAAATGGGTAATGGGCCTAGCTGTTAATCACCCTATAAAGCCCAATTAGGCTGTTTTTTCATCTTCAAACTTATTTCAGCCATATCTCTGAAACGGTAAGTCTGTTTGATTAATGTGGCCACGGTACGGAATGGGAAACCATCATCTGAATCCAATGGAAGTGGTTTCAGGTCAAAACTCCTTACCAATCAAAAGTTATAGGTGAAACAAGATTCGCTAAGGGAAAAACGGTCATTTAAAGTTTGACAAAATTCGTGAATGTGGGAAATGACCCTAATAGTCGTTTCCCAAAGTTACACGACCATTTGACTTCGTATGAAAATAAAACAAATATTCTACGATCCTCCGATTTGTAGAATGCGGGTTGTTACGTTGAATTTCTAGTTAAAACAATATTTAATCTATCAAAAATCCTTTCATTTTATTTAAATAAATCATTATAGTTTATAAACGATTCCATAGCAATTTTATGAAAATTTTATTTGGACATAATTACAGATCTACAAGATGAAAACTCGAATTTTCTCTTCCATTAGAAAAATATTATCCAATAAATCTGAACGTTTCTTATTTCAAAGAATTCCGACTTATATTGGATCTTGTACATTCAATTAAAGTTGAAAACGTACAACTACGAACTACAGTGACGTTGTAGCTCATTTATAATTAAATTATAAATTATACATTAAAACATCTTTTCTTTAATATAATTCCAAACTAAACTGAATTAAATTCTTTTACATTGCCAATTCATACAATATTGCAAATCCGACATTTTCCGACTATTTCGGAATTAAATTATCATTATTTTTATCATTTATATTAATAAAATATCCAAAACCATTGAATTCAAGTTATTAAGTTCCAAAACAACATTTAAAACCATTTTTAAATGTTTAATTTAACGACTAAAAATGCAGGTCATTACATTTCATCTTGTAGATTTTGAGTTATGTCAAAATCAAATTTTTAAAAAATCGTGCTGTGGTAGCTTATAAACTATGAAGAATTATTTAATAAAATAGAAAATTTTAAAAGAATAAAACTTGGTATTTCCATTAATAAAATATACCTATTTGATATTTTAACTTGTGGTGAGTTTGGATTTGAATTTTTGAGTTACTTGAGGTAGCATAAATGATTGGTTAAGTAATAATATGAGGCTGTTGAGCAGAGGGTGATTCTTAACAAGTTGTTTATCATCCTTGTGTGATGATGAGATTTATATCCTGAATAAATCTCAAGTTAAGATTTTAAGTATTTATAATGTTATGTTACATATGTGTTATTTGCTGATTTGCATTGCTATTGCCAATTGCATCATGTTTGTTGGTTACATTTGATGGATCTATTTATTTATGAGTATATTGAATGTTGTTATGTTACTTGTTTATTTGATTAACTCACTTTTGGGTTATGTAAGTATATACAGGTTATCGAGACAAAAGCTGGTTAACTTGCCTATTAGCTTTTGGTTTCATAAATAAGAGTTTAATTGCCCGACAAATAAGTACATGTTTATGTTATGATTTGCTTAGATGATTTAATATCCTAGATATGGGTAGTCGATTGGATTTAAAAAAAATTGGATTGAGTGAGGCTTTGCAAGCCATTTGGGAATTCTTGGATCAAACCGCGTAAGGAAGGTGCTGCCGAATTTTTCGAATATTTCAAGTGTTATAAAAATTTAACAAATTTTAGTATGAAATGTGACAGCGTTTCTGAAATGTTATGGAGGGAAATTTAAGCGCTGTGGTATATTTTTCATAGCAAAAAGGCTGAAACGCTATGGATTGAATATCGACCAAAAGTGATGATTATTTTGGTTTGCGAATGGATGTGGCTTCGAAGTGAATTCAAGATGGAATATTCGAAGTGTTATGAAGTGTTCATTGGTCGACAAAATGCAATGAATATGTAGACAACTCAAGTGTATTTTGAGCTCGTGGATAATTGTTGCTTAAGTGTGTTTTGAGCTTATGGATAGTCGTTAGTGATGACGACCAGAGTTATGGAGGCCGAGGAATTATTGTTGTCATTGGTTCTAGCGGACTCAAAGCAGGGATTTAATAGGGACGCAAAAAAGACCGGTTGAACGGTCGAGTACCCTGATCAGTCATGATGGGGCTAGAGATAGGAGTCACAGTGGCGTATAGAGTTTTTCTAGATCTGGGGTTACCATTAGCCCTTGATGGATGACATGATGTTGAGCTAGTCATACAATTAACGATGGTTTCAATGCAGAATCGACGGTGATAGTCAGAGTCATGGATGATGATTTTTTTACTTGTATCGTCTTGTGTAGATTATTCGACGTCGAAGGAGACATCTCTTGGGTGATTGCCCGATGTTGATTTAGGCCTTCGAGGCTTGTGCTTGGAGATGTTGATATCGATTAGGATGGTTAATGCTTGGTAATTGGTTGCCATGAATGTACTGTATGTTTCTACTTGATTTTTGTAAAGGCTATCACTATCGGGTGTGGGGAAGATGTGTTTGGGTTCTTCTCTGTTAATGTTGGAAGATAAGTTAATTAATCTGCCTATTCTCATATAAAAATTGATGATGTTAGATATCTGTTTTATCGCTCATTAAGACTGTTGTCTGACTCAAGGTTTTATGTTTCCTCTTATTACCTTTGGTTGTTCATCCATGTGTTGGATGGGCAGACTGAGTAGCTGGTGACAGGTAGTTGATCTTGATAAGGACGATGTTGCTGAGCGACGGTGAGCTAGAGGCTTACGTATTAGTTTCCTATTACCTACTATTTGTTTGTTTTTCCACTGCTATGTTGATGTATTCTCTGAGTGACTTGTAGTGAGGCACTTTGTACAGACTCTTATACCGTTGTCCAATGTTGTACGGATATTTCATGATATGAAAAAAGTTTAAGTTTTCTGCTCAAACCTACTTCACTATTGTATGCATGTTGTATATGTTCTATTATATTTTATCTCTGCGTTGTAAGTTATTCAACAGATTCCGCTTGTATTTATCTTACCTTGATGATCGTCCATAACTGCCTGGCACACCTTTCAGTGCATTATTCCTCTTGTTAAGTGTGGAGTTATGAGCGGTCGTCACATTTGGTATCGGAGCTCTGGTTAATCGATTTTAGCCAAAGTTCGAGGGCGTAATAACGTATGAGAGATAGATTTATAGACTTTTGATGGATGTATACTATATGTTAGTGTGTAATATAATAGTATTTGAACTCCATTTGCATATTTTCTTGTGTGTGGACTAATCATTCTATTTTTCGTATTTAGAATGAATTGTCGAACGTCGTGACACACTGCTAGGGAGGAGACTGTTCCTAGAGGGGGTGATGGCGGTATATCAGATTACCCAACTATATCTGAGGCCATGATGGTAGCAATCATAAGGAGGGTACCCGCTCCAGGAGCAGCCACCGTAGATGTTGTCTCTAGGTGCAGGTACCGAGGGTTCTGGATTTCGCAAAGTTGTGTAAGGACTTCACTACTCTAGGAGGGAAGTCGTTTAAAGGGGCAGAGTTGATTGTAGAGATTCAAGGGTGGCTTGATACTTGCATTCGGATCTTTGGAGACTTGGGTATGGATGATGCGACTAAGAGGAAGGTTTCATCGAGAAAGCTACATAGCAGAGCTATGGGTTAGTGGAACTCTGTCACTTAGAAGACCCAAGAAGATGAGATCACGAGGGATCAGTTCCAAGTCAAGTTTTAGGCGAAGTTCGTTTCTACCGTTCAGAAGTCTATTCTGTTCAAGTGGTTCGTTGAGCTGAAGCAGAATGGTAGGCTAGTGTTGGAGTATGTTTTGGATTTTGAAGTGAAACGACCCAAACTCGCCCTTTCGGGAAAGTCCAGATTGTTATGAGAACATGACAAATCAGAACACAAATAAAAGAAAATTTTATTGCTTTTACAACAATTACATCAGAGTACAAGAATGTTACAGAGTATGAATAAATATTACACATAGGAAATACAATATCAGAGATTTAATAATTTACAAAGCAGCGGAAAATAATACAAAGCGTAGTGGAAAATATAATAAATGCTCTGGACACAGCTTTAAGCTTCAACCCAAAATCCTGCTGAAATTAAGTATCTGCGAAAACCAAAACTACTAGCTTCCCGTGTAGAAAATAAGGGCACCCAGAGTTTAGGTTAAAACAATAAACTCCAGGTCAGTTATGGGACTGGTCTGAGAACTAAAATAGTTATTAAGTTTGATTTTAAAGTTGGGTAAATCAAGGGACCACGCCGCTAACACGGAAAGGGTTTCCTCCTAAGAGTACCGTGCATAAAAGAATGCAATGCTTTTTAGAAAATGAAACCATTATAAGACTCAAGTCCCATCACACAATGAAAGCGCGGGCCGGAGGAAAGAGTTTTACCTTATAATGGTCAAACATGCTTGGTACGCGAAAATCATCTTTTATTATTACTAGTGCATAGTGTAGAAATCAATTTTGAATATAAATGTATCAATCATAGGCGGTGTAGGTACCATTATATTAAAATACTAGGTTCTACAACTAAAACCGTACAAGTGTCATATTGGAAGTTGGATTCCATCTATGAACCAAGGCTCAGGGATCGTCCTGTGCATATTAAGGACTCACTAGCACTGTGCCTAGGATTCAGCCGCAACTGCACCTTAGGATCCTGCAGGGCCGGTCATCCGTCGATGATTAGTTATACCATAAACTATATGTTAGCCAGTTCTATCGAACCTCTAATTGGTCTAGGGCCACTTAGGACCCTATCCACTAACTCAAATCCATCCGTGGTACCCCGCTTCGCTTTCCGTAGTAAAGATAATAATCCACATGAGTAAATGTTAGGGTTTGTAAAGCGCTAACACCACCCGTAGCTAGAACTAACATATGTCCATTTCCCTGCGTTCCTCTCCCGTTTCTGGTTCATACCGGGATGTGAAGCTCGCGAAGTAACATTTACACAAAGCTATGCTAACTAAAGATGTGCTTTGGTCTTTAACCACAAGGCCCTGCTTTTCAACAAAAGCCTTGATCATTGCATCTTAGCATGCCACATTGTTAGACCATACCATATCATTGACCATCTACCAACATATATATAACCTCTAAGCTCATACGTCTTAGAGAATGGTGTTAAGAAAAGAATAAATTCTACGCCACCAATAGAAATATATAATTAGTAGAGTTCAACAAATACAGTATAAAGGAATACAATGTCAGACACACAATCCATTTACAAGTCTGTTCTGGGTCTGAACGAAACCATATCCGGATGATCTCCAAGTATGTCTGGATGATCACCAATTTTTACATCGTCTTGGGTGTACGGCCCAATCAAATATCAATAATCATCCATCCAACTTGGACATTTCCCAGTCTTCTATCGCCATCTTCATCGTCGATCTTCAATCGTCGTATGGATTATTCAGAATGGGTTAAACCCAGTCTTTCCGAATAATTCGCGTATTTAAAATCATGTGCTAAAGAAAACACAACCAACGTCTCATTCTAATCAAGAACATTCTTTTATTTAATTGATCTATTCTCTGGGAAATGTTCCCATTAATTTTATCAAAGATAACATTCCTTTAAACATATAGTTTAATAATCTTTTGGATATCGTTCTCAAAAGATTTAATCTTTTCTTTCAACATAAATTCATTTAACCTTTATTAAAACTTCATTTAGTTTTAATCTTATAAAAATCATTACTAAATGATTATTCTATTTCAAGAAATCAGTCTTGCCTTTAATTGGGTTAAAGAACAAATGTCACTTAAAAACATCGTTCACGATAAACCCAAAATCACATTCCATTTAATTTCAATAGTATATATTAAGTTGAACAACCTCTTTCTAGAAAGTATCAATAAATCTTAATTAAAAGATTTATAAATTTAAAAATCTAATTTCATCGTCAATCGGGTTTTAAGAATCAATGTCATTTAAAACATGGTTCACAATCAACCCAAATTTACTTTCCACTTACTGTTTATTAATCGGAAAATCTCCTTTTAAATCTTAATTAAAAGACTTAATCCTTTCTAAATTAGGTTCAAGAACAGTGCCATTTAAGACACCATTCACGACAAACCCAAAATCTTATTTGATATTAATTATAAGGCTTTGAATAGAAATTATGTCGTCTTAATTTTAATATCAAATTCTAAAACCAACGGATATTATATCGGAAATAACGATATTAAATATCTTCCAAATTCCCAAAATAATATCCGTATAATTACGGAATCCAATACTGATATAATCCGAAGATAATTCCCTTTCAAATTTATTTCAATATATTCATTGGAAATTCTTGGTTATATTAAAACCATCTTAAATCCTCCTTATTTATTTATAAAATAAATAAATCACTTATTCTGATAAAAATATCTTTTACCTTTATAACCATGGAAATTTTCATCAAAAACCCTTTTTAAAGCATTTACTATGATTTTCATAATTTTTTCCTATTTTTATTTAATAAAAAAATAGGCCTATTCAATTAAATGACGTTACAGGTCATTTAATTTCAACGGTGTTGTTTTATTCCAATTTGATTTAACATTTCTAAAAATCTAACTGTTGGATTTCAAATCCCTTATTATCATATGAAAGCTCTTTCCGATACGAACCCGTAGGTTCCGGTTTCAGAAGAATCCGACGGTCGGATCTTCCGCTACGTTCAATTGAAGTTAACGGTCAAAATTCGCGAACGGTCGCTGCACGAACGTTCTATTCAAACCATTATAAATATATAATATATATTTCGTCGATTTCCTTTTTAAACGTATTTTAAAAAGTTTATAAATTCATTTCAAAACGATTCCAACTTTTATTTCAATTTTAAATCATAATTAAATATTTTATATTATTCTCCTACTAGAATAATATATTTTCAAAATATTATATTTGAAAATTACTTCCTTTTTCAATATTCATTATTATATCCTTTTACGTTTTATAATGGGTCAGACCTCTCACATTAGGCCTACAACTCGTGGATGTTGGATATGCCGGTCGGTTCCGGGCAGACTTATCTCACAAGTTGGGCTTAACCTCGTGTCATAGCCTGCTTCGTATTTGCGCACTTAGACCTCTCACTTTAGGTTCAACATTAGCGGCTGCTGGATATGTCGGTCGGGTCCAGGCAGACTTCCACCACAAATGCAACCTAATCTCGTGTCAAAGTGCAATTAAATTTATAATTGTATTTGCGTACTTAGACCTCTCACATTAGGTTCAACATTAGTGGCTGCTGGATATGCCGGTCGGGTCCGGGCAGACTTACACCAAAAATGCAACCTAACCTCGTGTCCAAGCACAATTATAATTATAATTATTTTACTTAAACATATTATTTTTAAAATATTCCTTATATTATAAATGATCTCCATATTAAATTGTTATTTAATTGATCAAATCCTTTGTTTTCAAAATCTTCTAACTTACATTCGAATTTTAATAAAAATCTGAACTTTTCATATTATTATAATAATATAATAATAATCTTTTAAAAATGTTCAATTTTGAAAACAAATCTATTTATTTCAACATACTGCCAATAAAACGTAATCTTTTCAGTTCAATCCTTTTAATTCAAAATTGGAATGAGACTAAACAATTACCATATAATTTAATTATATGGATTTCATACATCGCATTTATTTCATAATAATGACAAAACATTCAAATAACAGCCAGAGTGCATTTACAATTAAACACAAGGGAGACGTGTATTAGAATATCATCCCAAGACCCGTGTGGGGTTTCAACCAACACATAATTTTGTGCACTTGGGCGATGTGTAAAAATAATCATCCCAATCAACATCAACAAGTTAGTTAACTTGTCAATGGCAGTGTACATTATTCTAATTAACATAAATAATAAAACATTACTTTTACATGCTGAATATTTCAATTTCAAACATAACATGACATGACATCCAAATCCACAATCCATTCAACAAACAATTACTTTCATCACCAATAATTAATTTACATTTATAAAAATATTTAACTATTCAAAAATTGAGTGAGGAAAAGAGTTCTCACCTTGATTGGTTTTCTAAATAACGCTGAACGTCGATCGATTAAATCTGACATTTTCTTTCACCAAAAATTGTCACGACCTCCAAATCATTCCAAATCAGTTTCATTGTGAAGCTCTCGTCGATACGGTTCCAACGCATCTTGAATCGCTGAATTCCGAGTTCGTATGAAAAAGTTATGCTTTTTATAAGATTGTATGTACATATAAGTCATTAACCATTAACATAAGTAATTAATTACCCTTCATTAACTTCCTTAATCTCTCCCTCATCTTCTCCTCCTCCAAACGCAGCAAGCATCAGTCCAAATGCAGCAGCCCCGTTTTCCTCTTGACACTTTTCATCACCGAATTCTCTCAAAATTTGCGTACAAGCTCGTTTTCAACCTCTCAATCCAACTACAACAACTAAAACACAAACCGTTGCTTCAAATCACCATAAATTGGAACCCTAGCTCGCATGAACCGACGGTGGGAAAATTAGAGCGCACCAAAACTCAACCAAATTAATATATGTGGAAGCTTACACTCATACAAGTTCAAAGATCTAAGCTTTCCCGTTTGTAGAATTTTATTAGATTTGTTATGGATTTTAGAAGTTGCATTTAGGCTTAGGAAATGTGGAGAAAAGGGGCTACGATAAATGAATGATTAGAATTAGGTTTTAGACGTGTTTAGGATATTTTATAGTGGGGGGAAAATTTCTTTTTAACCCTTGTATGTTTAATTATTCTCAATTATACTTCCGTTTATTTTCCTTTTCATTAAAGTTAAAAACATTTATTATGTTCAAATTG
The DNA here is from genome assembly GCA_030737875.1 of Allium sativum. Classification (NCBI taxonomy): domain Eukaryota; kingdom Viridiplantae; phylum Streptophyta; class Magnoliopsida; order Asparagales; family Amaryllidaceae; genus Allium; species Allium sativum. The sequence continues at coordinate 591,780,100 of CM060919.1, forward strand.
ACTGTAACCTTTTGAATTTCAAATCACGTTCACATTTGCTATAGTTAAAATCACATATTACAATTTAATACATTAAATTTAATTGCAATTTTTTATTATTATTATAAAATGACACCAAATATATAGCATGGATACATGCGCTTGAAATAAGGAATGGAAAACGCATTGAAACTGCTGCAACTTTCCACATTTCAAAATTAATGAACGTTATAGTTTGAACAGATAGGGAAAGTATTATATTTAAGAAATATTCTTACCATTAAAGAATTTTGTAAAGAAAATGGTATATGAATCTGTTAAAAAGGAAACGCAGTAAATGAATTTATTTAATGGGCGTGTTCATATATGAGCCTAAATTGATATTTTTTAAATACAATTACAATGGATGTAATGGTCCATACAATTAATTGAAAAATTACAAGGTAATAAATATTCTGAATTGGAAATGGTGGTATTAGCTGTGGTAATTGAAAATTTATTCCTAAACGAGATGCATGCATCACGCTTATTTAAAAAAAAAAAATAGGAAAGAAATTGGTAAATCGAAGGAAAGAAATAAATGATGCATTCAAGGACAACGAAGAGGGAATGATATTCGTTTTATATAGCGTTCATACTTGAAACAAATTCATGGAAAGCATACCACAAATCACATTTATTAAACAATAAAAGAATTCCAACATTGAATATTCAAATTTGTTAATGATGTAAATTACGCTAGAACTTTACATTAGAAAAAATAAATTTACAAAAGTATTTTCAATTCCAAAGTGAATACTTTGTTCAAATAGATATTTCTAATATAAAATCAGTAAATACAATGGTTTACAACACAAATAGATTTGAGTTGAAACAGATAAATATGTTAAGTAAGACAGCAAAATTAAAAGACTAAAATTTGTCAAATACAAGTAATGTAATCGAAAAGAAGAATGTTAGGTATAAATACAAAGGAGCACGAACAAACAAAGAATAAAATTATATAAAGCTAAACACATTAATTCCATACTAATTTATTATCACATTTACTTCTCTCAAAACTACATGATTATAATTGGTAATATTCCATTTATTACATGTAATAGTAACATATAACCATAATAAATGGAGAACATTTCAAATTCCAAGCCAACCTAAACCTTTACCTATTTAATAACGATAACTAGCATTTATTACACATGTTTTGGACGAATAAAGTATATGTGTGTTTGTGAATTAATGCACTTATTACCCATATTTATCTCCTATCATTCTATATATATTAATTTATTAATTTAACTATTTTATATTCTAGTGCAAAAAAAATGACTAGAACCATCTCTTTGTGTTCTGCGTTGCCTAAAAATTCAAAATTCAACAAAAAGGTCTTTTAGTATAATTATGTTATATTTTCTCAAACATTTGAAAGGAGGAAATATTGAATTATTTAAAATTAAAATGAGCATACGTTCTTTTATTTGGAATAGATAGTGTATACTATGCATCAAATATGCAAATTTACACATCTCTTCCTTTTTTTTCTTTACACGCTCCTTATAATTTCAAATATGGTATTTTTGTAGAAAAACAAAAAGGACTAATTAAAAAAAATCCTAAAAAAATAACTAAAAATACAGATAGATTTAGATTAAAAAGGACAATATACATGAGTTTTACAATTACACCCATTTTACAAATTTGGGATATAACAACCATATAACAATCTTAATATCTGAGGGACTGATTTTCAGATTTAGGTGGAAATACAAACAAGAGATATAGATAAGATAAAAGCTTTAAATATTTTAAACAAAATAAAATGGTTACGTATAAGAAAATTTAGAAACATTAGTTAACATAAAACCATAAAATTAATTTGGATAAAATAAATTCTTTTAGTATAAAATAGGCAAGTCAATATATGTTAGCATAATTGAAATAAGAAGACAAGTTTGATAAAATGGGTTAACATAGAAAGTTAAGATACTGTAAACTGGTAAACACAAATAATTAAATCAAAAATAGATTAAATTCCAAAATTTTGGTAAAACCCAATGTAAATACTCATTTCAACATTGAGTATTAATTAAATTTATAATTTAATTGCCAAACTTTTCTGGGTCGTTACATGAAGCCTTGTTCAAGTATGCTCATTTATATGTCGAGACTCCTTACCAGAAAAACGAGAAGTTTGTCCTGTGCTTGGACAAGTATCATGGAAATCAGCTAGTCGATCATCTGGATGATACTTATGAGAAGATCGTGGAAAAAGCTTTATGGAATGAGAGTTTGTTTTCCAAGGAAGAGACTGTTGTTTCAGCTAAAGAGGAGCCAAAACCACAACAGGGTGGTAACAACAAAATGAGGAAGCAACAACAACAGAAAGGAAAAGATGGCCAGAAAAAGAAGAAAGGCGAAGCGACTTGTTATAACTGCCAGAAAAAGAGCCGTTTTTCCAAGGATTTTAAGAATAAAAAAGTTGAGAGGAAGTGTCACAACTGCGGCACGTCTGGGCATATCAAGAAGGATTATCCATAACCAGCCAAGGGTAAGTAGGTTGTGAAGGGGTATGCTTTGGAGGCTGTCCCATCATCTTCGAGGGCTCCTACAGTGGGGAAGTGAAACACCCCACCTCCGTTAAGGTCACTCACAAAGGGAATGCCTTAATTTTGGTGGAGCATTATAGGTAAAAGACACAGATAATTTACAAGACAAACATATATAAGCAGCGGAAAAAATAAATTTATTTCATTCATGGTTCATAACAAAAACATCACAACAAACTGTCTTAAAACAACTTCCAAATCATTACATCAGAATCTCTATCTTGATTATAACATAAAGAAGCATAAAACAAAATAAAACTGCATAAATCCCCAAGTAGTGGTGTGTCCAAAGGCATAGCCAAAGATACGAGGTTCCAAGCTATACATCACAGAGTCTTCAAGCTTGGAAAGATGAACGGTCCAAATTAAGCTGAGCTATTCCCTCCTTGGGTACATGAGGGGGGGACAGAAGAAAAGAGAGTGAAAGAAAAATGGGTCAGACATAAGTCTAGTAAGTCCAGTGATTATTCAGCATGTAAACTGATAAGAGAACCATGACTTGAATAAGCTGGACACAGGACAAAAACAAGGAACTAAGATAACATAGGATAAGGCAAGACAAACAAGGAAAGATAAACTAATCATACTATCGCACTCATATCCATACTCAGCACCTACTAGATATTTCAACCATCATCATGAGTTCAAACCCAGTGATCCCTTTTTATCGATCGACTCCTACTCGCACGCATTTACTACTTGTGTCATACGGCCCCGCCCGATTGTAGATACCTGTGCTGGTCCCACCACGGGGTGTATCAAATCCTACGGTGGCAACCCGACACGATTCAAGATGCACAGTGTATAACTACTGATGCCCAGTGCCTGCTTTTTCCACTCCGGAGTACGTGCACGCCCGTACTCCGTCGGAACCTACACTGACGTACCAACCGCCGTTGTTTTGACCGCTTATAACCAGCACAGTAATCGTGCCCCACCCTGCCTAGTTCAGGGTATCATGATACATCTATGTGGGTTACTACTGAAATGGGTCCCCGTTACTAGGGTTTCCTAATCAACATGTTAAATTGGTTAAGTGTCCAAGTTAACCTAACCCCAACCATCAGTTTAGTTAACATGTTGTATTGGTTAAGTGTTGTCTTAATTAACTTAACCCTACCATTGCTGACCTGGCTTTAATTCATTCATTAAAGCACCAACCACTCACATTAGACAGTATTGTTGCGGTCACTGGATGTGCCGGTCGGGTCCGGACAATTTTACACCGCAACTCAGTCTAACCTCGGGTTCTTTTGGGCTCGATGCACTAACCTCCCACATTAGATATATATTGTTACGGTTGCTGGATGTGCCGGGCGGTTACGGGCTGTCTTACACCGTAACTCAATCTAACCTCGAGTTAGGCATATTCATCTTTTCTAAATTTACCTCTTTATATTTATATGTAAATTATTGTCACTTAAGTCAAGCCCCACTTTCCCTTTTTTAATCAAGTTCATAAATTTAGGTATAAAAATTTATACCACTTTATGCCATAAAACATTTACATGTTCATGAGCCAAATATGCCAATTATATGTAATTTCATGTTTTTTCCCCAACGTTACCCCGTTAAACGTTCGCATAAATCACATAAAATGTTAGGCTCGATACATAGCCTAGCTTATACACAAAAGGGGAAAATGAAAACATGTAATAATTCCAACATCATAAAAATATGGATCTAACTACACATGTGTCATATGAATATGGAATAGAACAATATAAATTTAATTATGAACTTGCAAATTTAGATCTACTCAACATGAATCATGAAATAGGGGTTTTACATAGGACTACATAAACTTCAAATTAGGCATGTAGTTGCGAACTTGCAAATTAGTTGGATCAAATTTAACATGAACCTAATCATATTAGCATGTAGTTTTGGTCATATATGTGATCATGGTTGAACTTGCATTAACATAGCAAAATTCCCAAATTGTCATACAACATATAGGTGTCATTACCAAATCTTACAACTTGAAATGTTATCGCCAAATTATACAATATGGTATGTCATCGCCAAATTACACAATATGATATCCATCGCTAAATTATAAAATATGGTATGCCATTGCCAAATTACACAATATGATATCCATCGCCAAATTATAATGTGTCATCGCTAAATTTATGTCATCACCAAAGTATACAACATAACATGTCATCGCTAAATTACACAATATATATGTCATTGCCAAATTATACCACATATTGATTCATTGTCAAACGTATAACATTTATCATCAAATTACATACAACAAGATCACAAACTTAACATGATAAGAGTCATAATCTAAATCAATTTAGTTTTAACAAAAAGGATAGGCATAAATTACATTAGGAGATGTTCTACATCCAGTTATTTAGTCATGATTCTAATATCATTTAGGTCTAAATGATAACTGGACTTACAAAAAGGAGACTAGTCTTGTGTTCTGGGATCTGTATTCTGAATTTGAATAGCTCTCCTTTGTTGTAGACGTTGAATGCTCTTAGTTGAATTAGATTAGATTTGTAATTCCTACTTGCTTTCTATTTGAATGAGAATGGCGACTACTCTAGGTTGAGTGCTGACAGCATGACGGTCTTAGGAATATTTTTGTGTGGCTTAGGGTTTAGATTTAGGTTGCTTATATAGAAGTTTGATTTAATAGGAGCCGTCGGATCAACCTAGGGCAAATCAAAGCCATTCAAGCCTAAGAGAACCACCCAGAACTTGCCACACAAGCCCTAATGACACAGCAATTCGTCACACAGAGAAACACGTCAGATTTCAGATCTGACCCGAGGGGGAGGTCGACCCCCAGGTCGACCTGTATGGAAGGAGGTCGACCCCCAGGTCGACCTCTATGGGGGGAGGTCGACCCCCTGGTCGACCTCCTGGTCGACTTGGCCTTGGGCGGGAAAATTCCCGCCCAGCCCGCTTCTGGTTCCGATTTCGAATTTTGAATTTTCTGAACTTTAATGTGAGCTGTTTATTTAAATTCTTGAATCTTCTAAAGGTCATAACTCCTTCATACGAAGTCCGATTTACGCAAACTCGGACTCTATCTTAAGCAGAATTCTGAGACGAATGCAATGGCGTAACCTGTTTCCCTTAATTTTGTAATTATTTATTCTTTAATTCGTTACTTTAACATTTATAGAAAATACTTGGTATTACATTCTCCCCTCCTTAAAGGATTTCGTCCCCGAAATCTTTGAGTTGAGAAGAACGTATATCCTATCATCCAATCGTCCATCTACTCAACCATCAAACATAGGCGTCCATTGTCCTTAAAAAGACTTCTAATGCTTCATGATCATATGCATAGTGTGTGTACATGTCCTTATCTAATGCAAAATTAGGCGGTCTACTGATTCAGTTGACCTCCTTAATGCAAGTCATGTCGGTGCCATGAGTCCATTATGTATGCAATCATCCCTAATCATACTTTCCACATGAGTGCACAATCATTCATACAAATGCAACATCCACATGATAACACATCAAGTTTCAATCATATACAAGTATATATATGCGTATGCAATATGAAAGTGACTAAGCCGATCTAACACCTAATATGTGTGTATATGTATCCACGAGCAACCACTAGCAATCACTTGCAACCACTTGCAACCATCAATCATAACATGTTTCAAATACATGTTTACATCCATTGGTTTCTACCTAAGGATCGAGAACAACACTGAGGAAAAATACTAAAAAGATAGATACGAGCATAAACAATCTTAAGGAAAAGAGATCAAAGATGTACCCTCAAAAAGGAAAGGGTAGGCTGCGCGTATCTTGGCCTCAGTCACCCAAGTCGCGTCTTCCTCAGCATCACTCCATTGAACTTTAACAAGTTTGACTTCACGGTTGCGTAGCTTTTTGACTTTTGTACCCAAGATACGAGTTGGAACTCTTCTCACAGTCGCCTCTCGTTCTACTTCTACTTCCTCTAACATGCTTGGTTCCACCACTTCCGCAGACTCATGTAAGCACTTCTGTAGGTGAGAAACATGAAAGACATTGTGAACTCCGACCAATCTTTCGGGCAGCTCTACTCTGTAAGCCATCTTCCCAATCTTTTCAATGATAGGAAATGACCCTACAAATCTTGGTGCCAACTTTCCTGCGGATCCAAAGCGAACGACGTTCCTCAAAGGAGACACTTTAAGGAAAACCCTGTCTCCAACCTCAAACTCAAGGTCGGTCCTTCTTTTATCTGCGTAGGACTTCTGTCTATCTTGGGAGTCTTCATTCTTCTTCGTATCAAGACCAATTTCTCTGAAGTATCTCTAATCATATCTGGTCCAAGTATGAGCTTGTCTGTAGACTCCCACCAACAAGTTGGTGATCGGCATGGTCTTCCATATAAAGCTTCGAAGGATGCCATGCCTATGGTGGCTTGGTAGCTATTGTTGTAGGCAAACTCCTCCAAAGGAAGATGATCGTCCCATGTTCCTCCAAAGTCAAGAATGCATAATCTCAAGAGGTCTTCTAATACGCTGTTCACCCTTTCCGTCTGACCATCGGTTTGGGGGTGATAGGCCGTGCTTAAGCAGAGCTGTGTGCCTACAGCCTCTTGCAAGCTCTTCTAAAAATCGCTCGTAAAGATAGGATCTCGGTCGCTCACAATGCTGGAGGGTATCCCATGGAGTCGAACTATCTCTTTAAGGTAAATGGATGCTAAAGATGAGGCAGTCCTTCTACTCTTGACGGGTATAAAGTGAGCGCTTTTTATGAGCATGTCCACTATTACCTAAATACTGGTATTGCCCCTTCTTGACCTAGGCAGCCCATCAATAAAGTCCATTGAAATGCTATCCCATCTCCACTGTGGGACCTCTAGAGGATGAAGCAAACCACCAGGCTTCTTTTGCTCCGCCTTGACTTGCTGGCATATCAAACACTTAGCGACGAACTCAGCTACATCACTCTTCATGCCATTCCAAAAGAAAACCCTTTTTACGTCTTTATACATCTTGCCTCCACCTGGGTGTATGTCAACTTGGAATGGTGTGTCTCTTCGAGAACCTTCTTCACCAAATCCCTTGCTTGTGGGACGCATAGCCTTCCATCCCGCCTCAACCAACCCTTATCATCGATGGAGTATCTATTGAGGTGACTAGAAGTCTCACCCCTAATTAACTTATCCATCACATCAACTAGCTGAGGATCTTCACGTTGCGCGGCTCCTATTGAGTCCAAAAGAGTAGGCCACACCTCTAGCGATGCTAACAAACCAGTCACATGATCGATAGAGGGTCTAAAGTCAAAGTTGGCAATGTACTCCAAGCTCTGCCTTTCTATAAAGAGAGGACTTAAGGTCAGCTTCTTTCTACTCAAGGCGTCTGCTACTACATTGCCCTTGCCAAGGGTATAGGAAATATCAAAGTCATAGGATGCCAAGAACTCCATCTACCTTTGTTTCCTCAAGTTGAGATCTTTCTACGAGAAAAGGTACTTCAACGATTTATGGTTAGTATACAATTCAAACTTCTCACCTAAGAGATAATGGCGGCAAGACTTAAGCGCAAAGACGATGGCAGCCAACTCTAGATCGTGGGTTGGGTAGTTTTTCTCATGTACTTTCAATTGTCTGCCTCCATAAGCTACTACCTTCCTCTCTTGCATCAAGACAGCACCTAATCCTGTACCACATGCTTCCGTGTATAAGGTAAACATCTTGCTCCCATCCGACAATGTCAGAACTGGGGCTGTTGTTAGAGCCCTCTTCAATCGTTGGAAAGCAACATCGCAAATCCAAATCCCAATTGAAAGTTAGGTTCTTCTTCGTCAACCTTGTAAGCGGATCTGAGATTTTTGAAAAGTCTTTGATGAACTTTCGGTAAAAGCCCGCTAGCCCGAGGAAGCTCCAGACCTCAGTTGCATTCCGTGGAACCTTCCAATCTTGCACCACAACTAGTTTTGCGGGGTCCACGGCTAACCCTTCCTTGGACACCACATATCCAAGAAACCTTACTTCCTCTCTCCAGAAGTGGCATTTGGAGAATTTGGATTTCAACTGATGTGCTCAAAGAGTATCCATGACTTCTCTCAAATGCTGAGCATGCTCTTCCCCACTCTTTGAGAAAATCAAAATGTCATCTACGAAGACCACCACAAACTTATTAAGGAACTCCCTGAACACCCTGCTCATCAAGTCAACGAAGTAAGCGGGTGCGTTTGTCAAGCCGAACGGCATGACAAGCCGTTCAAAGAAACCATCCACGGTTCTGAACGCGGTTTTATCAATACTGTCTTCAGCCACTCTTAGCTGATGAAACCCGGTAGCTAGGTCTAATTGGGAGAAAACTGATGCACCTACAAGCTGATCGAACAAGTCGTCTATTATTGGGAGTGGGTGCCTATTCTTCTTGGTCAGCTTGTTTAGCTCCCTATAATCCACGCGTAGGCGAAGCGAACCATCCGCTTTATTTGCGAACACTACTGGAGCACCCCATTCATAAATACTCCGCCTTATAAATCCCTTCTCAAGCAACTCTTTAACTTGCTTGATAAGTTCTTTCCTCTCCCTTGGATCCATGTGTCTAACGGGTAAAGCAACGGGTTTTGCATTATCAACGAGGTATATGCGGAAGTCTATCTCCCGCTTCGGAGGTAAGCCCTTCACCTCTTCAAAGACATCCGAGTATTCACGGACTACTCTAACAGACTGAAAATTCTCAACAGACGCATCAAGAGATTCTAGATAGCTAAGCATAACAAAGTTTATGGGATTGCAAGAAATTTCGAGAGTGTTACGGAGGCGAGTCATGAGTCTAACCACTCTCTTTTCACAATCGAGGATGGCACCATTACTGGATAGCCAATCCATGCCTAGAATCAACCCATAGCCCGTGAAGCCCAAAACATAGGCATTACATCTAAACCCCACACTTAGTATCAAAATTTCCAAATCCAAACAAATCATTAACAAATAAGTTGAGCCCCCAATTGGATTTGAAACAACCAAGGGATCATCTACTAAACTGGTGTCTAGGTGCAGAGATTCAACTAAAGCAGTAGATATAAAAGAGTGCGATGTACCAGAATCAAAGAGTGTACGAACATGATGATCAAAAAGATAAACTAAACTCTCAACAGAAACATTTCTACCTCGATCTTGCGGAGGTGCCGAGCGTGAACCTGCCCTCCAGAAGTAGATCCAGCTCTCTGCCCTTGCCCTTGCTTTCTTGGGCAGTCCCTAGCCATGTGTCTTGTCTCGCCGCAATGGAAACAACCACCCATCTTCCTCTTCTTCTTTCTGCAGTCCTTAACCAGATGTCCAGGAATGCCACAAAAATTACACTTCCTCTTGTCACGGGGTTTGTTGTTCTTCCCGCCCTTCTTGGAATCTATCTTCTTGCTCTGTGATCCTTCCACTTTCTTATCTTGAGGTACTTCCGCTTTGTCTCTTTCTTGCCAACCTTATCTTCTTCTTGTAACAGTGCCATGTCCACCAGTCTCTCATAAGTCGCACCCATAGGTATATGGGACATAGCTACGCTGTGCAGTGGCTCACTCAATCCTTTAACAAAACGGAGAGCCTTCTTATGTGGAGTGTTCACTAACTCCAATCTGAACCTAGCCAGCTAGTTGAATTGGTTAACGTATTCCTTGACCGACATACTCCCCTGTTTAAGAGCTAAGAACTTCTCCATTTGTAGGCTTCGTTCAGCTTGTGAGAGGAATTTCATTTCAAACCTCATTCTAATATCCATCTAAGTTTCAATTGGTCTTTCAGCGTTAGTGACTTCCCACCAATAGGAAGCTTCGTCTTTGAGCAACCATACCGCCAACTGTATCTTCTGCCTATCATCCACTTCGAAGATATCAAACAAATCCTCAGTCTCTTTGAGCCAGTTTCTTGCTTCCACGAAGGATTCATTTCCATTGAAATTCTTTCCACCTATGGGTCGAAAGTCCCTACATATTTTTGAGAAAGCATTTGCACGCGGAGGAGGAGGAACGTCTGCTGGGCCTGCGACATTAGCCCTAGCCTCTAGGTACCTTCTGAACCAGCCACGTACCGGCATGCCCTCTGGAAGGTTAAGATCCCCAGACATGCTGAAACGAAAAAGGAAAGATTCAAAACAAAGGATAGAAAGATGTGCATATGGTTTTTGGGGGGTTATGCCTTTTTAAAATAAAAACACTTTTTCTTGAAAATTGTTTCTTTAAACTTTTTTTTGAAAAATAGTTTTCAGAATTTTTATCTGATCTGGTAAACCTTTGCTCTGATACCAAGTGAAACACACTACCTCCGTTAAGGTCACTCACAAAGGGAATGCCTTAATTTTTGTGGAGCATTATAGGTAAAAGACACAGATAATTTACAAGACAGACATATATAAGCAGCAGAAAAACTAAAATTATTTCATTCATGGTTCATAACAAAAACATTATAGCAAACTGTCTTAAAACAACTTCCAAATCATTACATCAGAATCTCTGTCTTGATTATAACATAAAGAAGCATAAAACAAAATAAAACTGCATAAATCCCTAAGTAGTGGTGTGTCCAAAGGCATAGCCAAAGATACGAGGTTCCAAGCTATACATCACAGAGTCTTCAAGCTTGGAAAGATGAACGGTCCAAATTAAGCTGAGCTATTCCCTCCGTGGGTACCTGAGAGGGGGGGGAACGAAAGAAAAGAGAGCAAAAGAAAAATGGGTCAGACATAAGTTTGGTAAGTCCAGTGATTATTCAACATGTGAACTGATAAGAGAACCATGACTTGAATAAGCTGGACACATGACAATAACAAGGAACTTAGGTAACATAGGATAAGGCAAGATAAACAAGGCAAGATAAACTAATCATACTATCGCACTCATATCCACACTCTGCACCTACTAGATATTTCAACCATCATCATGAGTTCAAACCCAGTGATTCCTTTTTATCGATCAGCTCCTACTCGCACGCATTTACTACTTGTATCATACGTCCCCGCCCAATTGTAGATACCTGTGCTGGTCCCACCACGGGGTGTGTCAAACCTATGGTGGAAACCCGACACGATTCAAGATGCACAGTGTATAACCACTGATGCCCAATGCCTGCTTTTTCCACTCCGGAGTACGTGCACGCCCGTACTCCGTCGGAACCTACACTAACGCACCAACCGCCATTGTTTTGTCCGCTTATAATCAGCCCAGTAATCGTGCCCCACCCTGCCTAGTTCAGGGTACCATGATACATCTATGTGGGTTACTGCTGAAATGGGTCCCGGTTACTAGGGTTTCCTAATCAACATGTTAAATTGGTTAAGTGTCCAAGTTAACCTAACCCCACCCATTAGTTTAGTTAACATGTTGTATTGGTTAAGTGTTGCCTTAATTAACTTAACCCTACCATTCCTGACCTAGCTTTAATTCATTCATTAAAGCACCAACCACTCACATTAGACAGGTATTGTTGCGGTCACTGGATGTGCCGGTCGGGTCCGGGCAGTTTTACACCGCAACTCAGTCTAACCTCGAGTTCTTTTGGGCTCGATGCACTTACCTCCCACATTAGATATATATTGTTACGGTTGCTGGATGTGCCGGGCGGTTCCGGGCAGTCCTACATCGTAACTCAATCTAAACTCGGGATAGGCATATTCGTCTTTTCTAAATTTACCTCTTTATATTTATATGTAAATTATTGTCACTTAAGTCAAGCCCCACTTTCCCTTTTTTAATCAAGTTCATAAATTTAGGTATAAAAATTTATACCACTTTATGCCATAAAACATTTACATGTTCATGAGCCAAATATGCCAATTATATGTAATTTCATGTTTTTCCCCAATGTTACCCCCGTCAAACGTTCGCATAAATCACATAAAATGTTAGGCTCGATACATAGCCTAACTTATACACAAAAGGGGAAATGAGGAACATGTAATAATTCCAACTTCATAAAATATGGATCTAACTACACATGTGTCATATGAATATGGCATAGAACAATATACATTTAATTATGAACTTGCAAATTTAGATCTACTCAACATGAATCATGAAATAGGGGTTTTACATAGGACTACATAAACTTAAAATTAGGCAAGTAGTTGCGAACTTGCAAATTAGTTGGATCAAATTTAACATGAACCTAATCATAGTAGCATGTAGTTTTGGTCATATATGTGATCATGGTTGAACTTGCATTAACATAGCAAAATTCCCAAATTGTCATACAACATATAGATGTCATTACCAAATCATACAACCTGAAATGTTATCGCCAAATTATACAATATGGTATGGCATCGCCAAGTTATATAATATGGTATGCCATTGCCAAATTACACAATATGATATCCATCGCCAAATTATAATATGTCATCGCCAAAGTATACAACATAGCATGTCATCGCTAAATTACACAACATATATGTCATTGCCAAATTATACCACATATGGATTCATTGTCAAACGTATAACATTTATTATCAAATTACATACAACAAGATCACAAACTTAACATGATAAGAGTCATAATCTAAATCAGTTCAGTTTTAACAAAAAGGATAGGCATAAATTACATTAGGCGATGTTCTACATCCAGTTATTTAGTCACGATTCTAATATCATTTAGGTCTAAATGATAAACGAACTTACAAAAAGGAGACTAGTCTTGTGTTCTGGGATCTGTATTCTGAATTTGAATAGCTCTCCTTTGTTGTAGATGTTGAATTCTCTTAGTTTAATTAGATTTGATTTGTAATTTCTACTTGCTTTCTAGTTGAATGAGAACGGCGGCTACTCTATAGGTTGAGTGCTGACAAGATGACGGCCTTAGGAATATTTTTGTGTGGCTTAGGGTTTAGATTTAGGTTGCCTATATAGAAGTTTGATTTAATAGGAGCCGTCAGATCAACGTAGGGCAAATCAAAGCCATTCAAGCCTAAGAGAACCAACCAGAACTTGCCACACAAGCCCTAATGACACATCAATTCGTCACACAGAGAAACACGTCAGATTTCAGATCTGACCCGAGGGGGAGGTCGACCCCCAGGTCGACCTTTATGGGGGAAGGTCGACCTGGCCTTGGGCGGGAAAATTCCCGCCCAGCCCGCTTCTGCTTCCGATTTTGAATTTTGAATTTTCTAAACTTCAATCTGAGTTGTTTATTTAAATTCTTGAATCTTCTGAAGGTCATAACTCCTTCATACGAAGTCCGATTTACGCAAACTCGGACTCTATCTCAAGTAGAATTCGAAGACGAACGCAATGGCTTAACTCGTTTCCCTTAATTCTCACATTTGTAATTATTTATTCTTTAATTTGTTACTTTAACGTTTACAGAAAATACGGGGTGTTACAGGAAGAAAGCGAAAAGTGTCATCATTTAAGGTATTCTTGTCATTAGAGATGTTTTGGTTATTATGTTGTTTGATACTAGAGCATCGCATTCTTTCATTTGTAATGAGCTTGTGTGCCACTTGGGTTTGGATCCTGAGACTTTTGATAGACCATTGATTGTGACTAATCCAGTTGGGGGTTCGTCCAGTTTGTGTATGATTTGTCATGGTCTAGAGTTATGAGTCATGATTGCTCCTTTGTGAGTGATTGCTTTGTTTTGAACTTCGCTGGGTTTGGGATTATTTTGTGTATGGATTGACTCAAGAGGTATGTGGAAAAAGTAGATTGCGAGAAGCTCGAGGTAACAGTCGGGAATGTGGAACAGCGAATGGTTGTGATCCGATATAAGCCCGAAGTTGGTGTCTTTGTAAGCTATTTATATTCCCTTGTGATTCCACGAGAAGACTTGTCATCGGTGTTGATCGCTAGTGAGTTTGATGATGTCTTTGACGAGGTCAAAGGGTTGCCGTTGCATCGCGAGATTGAGTTCAGAATCGACTTGGTCGAAGGTGCAAGACCTATCGTCATGCCTTTTTGGTGAATGGCACCTAAAAAACAACGAGAGTTAGAGGTGCAAGTACGTGACCTTTTGGGAAAAGATTCATTCGGAGAAGTGTGTCCGAATGGGGTGCACCAGTTGTGTTTGCAACCAAGGCTGATGGTTCTTTGAGATTGTATGTGGATTATCGTGAGCTGAACAAGGTGACAAAGAAGAACAAGTATCGGTTGCCCAGGATAGATGACTTGTTCGATCAGCTTCACGAGGCCAAGGTGTTTTCTCAGATGGATTTGGCAATGGGATTTTACCAGTTGAGGGTGGCGAAGGATAATGTGTCGAAGACTGCTTTTAGGACACCATCTGGTTTCTTCGAATGATTGGTGATGCCATTTGGATTGACTAACACGCCAGCGTATTTTGTGGACCTTATGAATAGGGTATTCAGAGATCAGCTGAACAAGTTCGTGCTTGTGTTCGTGAATAATATTCTGGTTTTCTCTCGGAATGAGGAAGAGAAGAAGACATACTTGCGAGTTGTTTTGGAAATCTTACGAAAGCATCAGTTTAGAGTTAATTTTTCGAAGTGTCACTTCTGGAGGCCATGTTGTTTCTGGAAACGCGATAGCGGTTGACCCCACTAAGGTGGCAGCAACCCAGGATTGGGATAGGCTTAAGAATGCAACGGATTTTAGGAGTTTCCTTGGGTTAGTAGGATATTATCGCCGTTTTATAAAGGATTTCTCCAAGATAGCTGCACCATTAACAAGATTGACGAAGAAGAAATATTCACATGGGATGCAAAGTGTGAGAAAGCTTTTGGAATCCTGAAGGAGAGACTGACGAGTGCTCTCGTTTTGACCATTCCGAGTGGGCATGAAAATATGGTGGTATATACTGATGTATGTGGTACTGGACTTGGACTAGTGCCGATGCAGAAGGACAAAGTTGTGGCATATGTGAGTCGACAACTGAAGCCGCATGAAAGGATTTATCTAACTCATGATTTAGAATTAGCGGCGATCGCGTTTGGTCTGAAGATGTGGAGACATTATCTGTTGGGAGTTTGATTCGAATTGTTTACGTATCACAAGCCATTGAAGTATCTTTTCTCCCAAAAGGATTTGAATCTTCTGCAGCAGCAGTGGTTATAGTTTTTGGCATTTTACGATTTTGGAATTGCCTATACTCCTGGTAAACGTAATGCAATTGCAGATGCGTTGAGTCAAAGATATGTAGGATGGGAGCTATGTTTTCGGAAAGGAAGCATCTCGAGTACTTGGCAGGATTTGATTTCATGCCTCGGTGTGAGTTAGAACCTGAAATGTTGGCAAGCTTATCGACAAGATCTACTTCATAGAAAGGATTGACGAGAGCAAAAAGTGTGATGCAAAGCTCGTCGAGATTATCCAAAAGTTGGAACCAGAGGATAAGAAATTTGAGGTCGATCGAGAGGGTTGGCTTCGAAAGCAAGGATGACTGGCCATTCCTGATATTGATGGATGAGGTTCTAAGGGAATGTCATCACTCGAAGTTGACGATTCATCCCGATGGTAATAACATGTATCAGGACATGAAGCGAGCTTGTTTATAAGAAGAGCATAGTCCAACATTAGGATGGAATCATACGAGGCATTGTATGGAAGGCCGTATAATTATCCGGCATGTTGGTATCAAGATCGTTCGAAAATGAATGAAAGCAGCCCAAGATTGTCAGAAGAGCTAGGCCGATAAGCATCGAAAAGATTTGGAGTTCGACGTTAGTGACATGGTTTTTGTGAAAATTTATCCATTGAAGATTGTTGTTCGGTTCGAAATTAAAGGAAAGTTAGCTCCAAGGTTTGTTGGATCGTTTTCGATGGTCGAGCGGATTGGAAAGCTCGCATATAGATTTGATTTACCCAAGAAGATGCCGAGTGTGCACATTGTTATAGATTCGATTTACCCAAGAAGATGCCGAGTGTGCACGCTGTTTTTCATGTGTCTTTTTTATGGAAGTGTGTGCATGATTCAAATGTGGTGGTATCTCCGGAACAGTACGAAGATCAAGACGTCGAGTCTGTAGTTACGAAACCTCATAAGCCGCTTCGCGTTATGGGGAATGACATGAAACAATTTAGGTGGAAGACGGTTAAGCTAGTCAAAGTGCAATTGAGTGAGGATGAAGACGATTGTATGTGGGAGACGGAAGAGAGTATGAAGATGATCCATCCAGAACTTTTCGTTGGTATGACCCATTAATGTCGGTCACCTTACACCATTGTAACTTGTACTGTTCATTAGAAATCCACATGTTAGATTAGGGCTATGGATGCATGGCTTGATGAATTCTAGCTTGGATATTAAAATTGGTAGCTTATGGATGATAGGCACGCAAAGTTGTTTTTGGTTGCTTATGTTGGCTTGGGATTTCGGGGGCGAAATTCCTAAAGGGAGGAGAGCGTAACGACCCTCGTTTTACGTATCAGAGGATCGTAAAATATTTTTATTTAATACCCTGAGGGTTGAACCATTTTAATATTTTGATACGGTTTTTATGGGGATGTGAGACATGTCCATAAATTTTACCAATTTTATTTATGACCATTTTTCCTCTGTCAGTCTTGTACAAGGAATTTCTTTTGACTAGGATCGAATCAAGTGCTAAGATCGATTTCATTGGAAAGGAAATGGTGTTGCCAATTCCGTAGGGTGGTCACATTAAGATTTGGTTCAGCAGTTTGGGAGAAATCGCTGTTTTAGTGCTGCACAATTTCTGGACAGACTAGTTAGTCATTAACGGCCTGATTAGTGAGGCCCGTTAGTAGGCTGATGGTTTGGCTATAAATAAGGGGGTAGAGCTAAGGGAAAGGGTTACTTTCTTCGTTTCTCATTTGGTTGGGACTTGTGGTTCTCCCTACCCAATCAAATTCATCTCTCCTCCATTAAATCTTAGATCTACATTAGGAGATTGAAGATCTACATCAAGGAATGCTAGATCTACGTCAAGAGAGAGAGAGAGATCAAATCAAATTAAGAGATTTGAAGATCGTTCTTTACTGTTCGGATTAGCGATTAGTTCATTTCAAGCTATTTTGATGGTTTGGTGAGTGATAAGCATCTCTCGCACGAATTTGATCAAATATGTGGGTTGTTTAATCTTATTTTCATCATTTCAAGTTGTTTTCACCTAGATCTACATCGTAGCATGTATATTTTCATTCGAATCACCATAAGATCCAATTTAGTAAGATTATAATGATTAAATTCATGTGTTTATGCAGGTTAGATCCATTTACTGATTTGTTCATCGTTTAATCATGATTTGGTGAATTCTATATGATTTTGTGATTATTATTGATCGCTTGAGTGAAAATGGTCGATTTGGATGAGTTGATTACATAGATATTCTTCATGAAGTGTTAGATCGTATGCATCAGAAGTTTTGATGATGGACTGGACGGATTGATGGACTAGACGGTTTGATGGACTGGACGGTTTGATGGACTGGACAGTTTGATGGACTGGACGATTGAAGGAGTGGATGGTTTGATGGATCGGATGAGCTTTGGCATGGATCGGGCACAAATTCTTGTATGGATCGGGCACACATGCTCCAGTGGATCGAGCGGGTTTCAGAGTATGAACTGGGCAAAGTTTGGGAGCATGGATCGGGAAAAGTTCTGGAGCATGGATCGAGCATTTCATGGAGCGGACATTTCAATGGATCAGGCGTTTCATGGAGCGGACATTTCCATGGCTCGGTTGTTTCTTGGAGCGGACATTTCCATGATTGGGAATTTCATGGAGCGGACATTTCCGTGGATAGGGAGTTTTATGGATCGGGCATTTCCATGATGGACTAGATAGAAAAGTGACAACGCTTCTGAAACGTTATGGATGGAAATTGAAACATTATGGTATGTTTTTCATAGCGGAAAGGCTAAAACGCTATTGTAACACCCCATACTTTTCTGCTTCCAAATTTCAACAAAAATCAAAACTTGAACACATCCAAGCATGGAGCGTGTATATCTGGTACCTTCAATAAATGAGCATGAGCATAAACAGATTATGATAAAAGAAAACTCAATCCGGAAACAGAATAGGATAACTAGTATTAACTTAAGTAGCTACCTTTTTTGAAGTAAGTCACTTTGTCAACACCGAGCACGAGAGAGAACGGGAACCGAAAACCAAACTTAAACATGTGTGAGAACCCGACCTTCTCTAGGAAACCTGGGAGGTTGTAATGAGGATGGGGTCAGAACAACAAGCTATGGTGACTAAGAAATGTACAATACATATTATAATATACATATGTATCCCATTTGGTTCAACCTAAGATGTATGCCTAACAAGGTTAGTTATTTGATCCTAACCTTGTAAATGTTTACGTACGACTATACCACTCTTCCAAAAGTGGTATTCTAAGATATAATACCGAGATAGAATGTTTACGTATATATTTAGGAAGCCCCCTTTTTATAATATAATTTAATTGATTATTAGACCGAGAAGTGAACCCCTAACTGTGGAGTCTTCACATACATGTATACCTTTCCATCCACTTTCCCTTTATAATTTTGCACCTCACTATAAATGATAGATATGGTGGATTTTCCCGATCACTTAAGACCCTAGGCGGCATCATTGGTTGGCGAAATTATTGGTGACTTAATACCTCTCGATAACTCATTCCATCTTTTAATAAACTAGAAATCACTAGCTACGGGACCTTCTATTTGAGGCTTCCGTCATTCACACACATACCCTTACCCCGTATAAGGTGAGAGATTATATTTTGACGCTCGCTATACCTCTAGCTGGCTTTATTAGATAACCTCCTTAGTTGCTTACTTCTTCCCGTAGGGTAGGTAGCCATATCTGACGTTTTTAATTTCCAGGTTTGGGCAGGTAATACTCACACATGTCGTTTAATACCCCTGTACTTAAGGACCTATCCCCAGGTAGACTCTCCGACCCTAGCCACTTAAGACCCAGGAAGCATACTATATGCGAAGATTATTAGACTCGTAGAACCATTTGCTTTTAGCACCTTTCCCTATAAGGATAAAGTAGGCTACTTTATTAAGTTATTCCCGTTTAGTCCCTTTACACAGAAATGCTAAACGTATATGATTCATCATCGTCACGGGTTTCTATGGTTAATAGTGCTTCACATTACTAACCTACCAAGTCCAATTCTAACTTTTTAATTATAAATTTTATATTGACTAATTGTAAATAAGGTAGGTTATATCCTTTTTATCCTAGGACATTTATTTAAGTGCTTCCCTAATTGGACTTAGTATATAATCGACAATTCAACACCTATAAACCCCCTTTCTTCTTATCCATTGGTTTATTGCCCTTTATGACCATAACCATCATACTTTTCCTAAGGCAATCCTTAATTTGGATATCCTTATTTTATCATTCCCGAAGTGTCTACTTGTTGCACCACAAAATTACATTTACTATTCTTATTTATTTATTGGTTGATTGTTACATATATATATTTATGTACCAGACCTCTCACATTAAGTTGACTACTTGTGGATGTTGGATTTGCCGGTTGGTTCTGGGCAGACTTCTACTGCAAGTTAAACTTAACCTTATGTCTCAATACAATTATATTTATGCATCAGACCCCTCACATTAAGCTGACTACCTGTGGTTGCTGGATTGGCCCATCGGTTCCGCGCAGGCTTGTACCAAAAGTTGAGCTTAACCTCGTGTCTAAATGCGTTTATAATTCTGATTCACTAATTTGGGTTTACAACATTTATCCTAATTAAATTAGATTCTTCCCAATCATTTTCATTTCCCCAATAAATTTTGGCTATAATTGTCATTTATTGATTTGCGGTCCTATTTTTAGCAAATAATTATACTAATTGCTACAAATGGTCACCACAAATATATTAATTCAATATGGATTATATTTACATATAAATCCATTATTGAACCTTATCCAAACATTCAACATTCCATACAATGTATATTTTACCGTTTCACGCTGATTTGGATGGATAATATGTATATATTTATATTTATGTTTCTGTGCGATAACGCAGTTATCATTTTTATTTTTATTATTATAACTTTAATGATTTGGTTTAATCAATAACCAAACATTCCCTTTTTGCATTCAATTTTGCCAAAAGGTTCAAATCTCACAAAAAGACTTTAAGCCGTAATTATTGTAGAAAAATGCCTAATTAGTGGAATTGACATATTTCCAAATCACAAGAAATATATATAAATGTATAGTTTGGAATAGTTGATGCCAATTACGTACAAATATATGTATTTATATTTATACATACATTTTCACCACTTTTCCCTTTTTAATCCGTTTAGTCATATCTCTTGTGATTTCAAAAAGTGCCTTTTTATTCAAAAGGAGGAAAACGACATATTCACAATAATTAAGCCAAACCTAACAATATTGAATATAAAAAGGCATATTTGTTTTAACATTACAATCACACAATTTACCAAATTCACATTTTTACTAAATTTTCGTTATTCAATACTGAACTAGAGATCTGGAATGTAACTACATCTACATGGTGTTTAATGAGATTGATTTCCAGATCTACAATACTATGCAATGTCCACAATACATTTTACCATATAATTGCAATATATTTCATACTATAATCGTAAGAATATATGTAAACAAGTTTAAGAATTCTACAATTGATATTAAGCATAACCACAACTTACAATTCACAAGTTTTAACCATACTTATAGTCAGATCTGATGGTTGTCAATAAATTTACAATACTTAAATGAATAGATCTGATAGGGAATAGGCATAAAAACATAAATTTAATTCAAATGAAATAGATAAGTTATTATAACCATATTCGTAAATTTCCCACTCACCTTATAGCCTCCAAATCCAAAGTTTGAACCTTTAGGCCTACAATCCCCAAATTCTTATAAATCTATAATTTATCTAAAAGGGGAAAAATTCCAGATCTGTAGAGATGTAAGAAAACAAGGAGAGAGGAGAATCTGATTTGGAGCATCAGTTTGCATTCTTTTCCATTAGATCTTCTTATCCTCACATATTCATATGAATTGGATTTGATTTGTTATATATGAATATATTTTTATTTTAGAAATTAGGTTAGGAGGAGGAAAATGGCAGAGCTCCACTACCACTGCAGATATATGTGGAAAATAATGAGTCCATATCCCTTTATTTATAGGGGTGGAAATGTCCTAGGACTGTTGGATAAGTTTCAAGTTATATCCGTCCATTCATTTTAAAAATATTATAAACCAAACCCTAAAAACCTAGCCGTCACTGGACAAACTGACGCCTAGTAGGTCGACCGTGGCGGACAACCACCGGTCGACCGTGGCGGTCGACCGCCTGGGCCTCAGATGCCCAGGTCGGCTTAGTTAAATAAGGTAATATATAAATTATAAATTCTGATTTATTTATTTTCCGTCCATTTTCGTATTTCGTTCGTAACTTTTTCATACGGACTCCGTTCGCGAAACTCCAAACATGAAAGTTGACCAGAATTCCGAGACCAATGCATCAGTTAAAGTTTCATGGTCAAATTCCATCATTTGCAGAAATTCCTATTTTTGAAATTCTAATAATTAATTTATATTGCCAAAATTTCGGGTTTTTACATTCTTCCCTCCTTAATAGGAATTTCGTCCCGAAAGTCTGACGCCTATAGTCCTATTCTACAGAACTAGTTTGTGTACATCCACTTTGCAACCATGTGTATGTGTGATCGTGTACATAATGCAATTCAACCATAAAATATGCATGCAAGATGATTCTAATCGGATCCTGCTATATGTTTGCATTAAAATTTTGAAATAATTTTGAAAACATGATGCAAAACATCCTAAATATACTGCCAGTTCCATATGAATGCAAATTTTGGAAACTCTTTTTAATCCATTACCCTCACACAATTACGAATAAAAGTGTAAAGCAACCAATTTTGCATCCAAACCCTACCATCCAAATTGTCACGTAATCTAACCATTTCTTATTTAATTTCTCCTAAACTGAAAAAAAGAAATCAAAGCAAAGTATTTTAACATTTTTTCCACTTACAACATTTCCATTTCCCACCCTACAGTGGGGTTTTCACCTCAGCTACCCAAAATACTCCAAAAAATTTCATCTGTAGACTGTAAAGGAGGCTTAAAACAAGCTCAAAAACGTAAAACGAGTCAATTAATAGTTCGCGTGCATCGTTGACAAGTATGGAAACAACATTTCCAAGGAAAAAAACAGTCTTTTTCTTATTATCGTTAATGTTTTTATTATATCATCGGTCCTACTGCACCGCTAAAATGCACACACAAAACATCCAGAAATCTTCCTTACACCATTCAAGTGACCAAAAATCATTTTTTTCATAAAAATAAATTCCCGCATGAAAACTTGTCATGTCTATTTTGAAAATTTTGTTTCAAAACTGTTTCACTTTCCTATAAATAAGAAAATGATAAAAAGTTTTTTTTTCAAACAACATTTTCCAAAAACTTCAAAAATGTAATTTACTGAAACTTAAACGATTCAAGTCACATGTTGGCTAAGGAGGAAGTTAGTTACGCCAAAAATGTGAAAACTGAAATTGGACACAAAAAGACCAAAATAAATTTTAGCCTTAACAAGGAACGGTGATTTATTTATTTATATACCCGTGACATGGAACCAGTCCTTTATAAGCATTTATTCGACATAAAATTCTATTCTTTCCATCTCTAGGACAAGTGCTAGTAAATAAACGAGATTGCATTCAACTAACCGTGCATGAATGGCAAAATATATTTTTTAACACAAAAATCTCATTACTATAGTCTTGCGAATTTTCATTACTAGCAGTAACAAGCACAACATTAAATCAAAGAAAAAAAATGTTGGAAAGGGAAACACAAGATACAACATGCACAAGGCATGTACTAACAAAAACAACAACGACTGACACTACCTAATGTAGGCTGGTCTACCTCTGCGGCTAGAGCCTGATCCATTACCACGTCTGCGTCAAGAACGTAGTATAGAGGAGATGCATCCAATCTCACGTGCCCGTTAGCGCTGCTCTTCGCGGACCTCTCGGAGCTCGATCTGCATAGCACGGATGGCAGTGAGCTCTGGGCTCTCATGATGGGTTGCTGAGGATGCTGAGCTGGAGCGGGTAGTGCAGGGGTAAGAGTATCGGGTAGCTGAATACCCATCTTCCGGAGAGTGACACGACTGATGGCGGTAGACGCCTTCCTCACTGGCGTTTCCCCAGAAAGTCTCACCTAGAAGTGTCGAGAGACACGGGTGAGGAGATGGCTATAGGGAAAATGGCTCCGCGGGGTGCCAACGGAGGGCTCATGAAGATGGATCATAAGCACGCGCACCCAATTGTCTGCTATGCCGCCAAGGAAAGCATAGGTGTCGCGGCGAACAAAAGGATAAATCTGGTCCAAGCTTCCTGTATTTGGGATGATGTTGTGTTGTATGATGCTCACAACTATGCAAGCGATTGGGTTGCAGATTGGCGGTGGTCCAGGCTCCGGGCTCTCCAATAAAGATACGCTGAAGGATCTGAGGAATCGATGAAATGGGCAAGAGAAATTGCAAATATGGAGTATAATCGGGTAGAGATCTACAAGAGAAGGGTTTTGGTGGTAACTAGGGGGGAAATGGAGCAGGGGTTGCTCGGATTGGAGCTTGGGAAGGAGGTGGGCCTGGGTACGGTGAAAATTTTGGGGTTAGGGGAAGAAAGGGTCGACTGAACGATATATATATATATATATACATATATCGTTCAGCCGATTCGAGTCTGGTCAGACCACGAACACCGTGGGGTAGCGTATGATCAGGCCCTTAAAGGGCGGTCGACCATCGGTCGACCGCTTACCCCATAGTGCGAGCGATTTGGACCTCGCCCAACAGTCCGTTTAAATTATATATAAATTAAATTTAAAAATTTTGTATTACGTCGAAATAAATTCTACTCCCAACCGAATTATCGTATTCACTTCCGTGACTCGTCAAATCAAAAAATTTAATTTTTCCAACGCTTTTCCCTGCCTCTAAAGTGACCACCGAAATGAACGGACTTAAAACAGGAAATCAGGTAGAAATCTGAAACTAAAATTAAAATGGATTTTCCCCTTATTAGCCAACATAAACTAAGAAATTCTAATTCAAATACCCTAATAATCAAGATGAAGGATTTTCCTTAGCCTTTTCGAAGAAAATTTTAAAACTTTTAAATGTAATTTATTATAAACTAACGGTTTTGTATTTAAAAATCCATTTTATCATTATTATTATTTATATGCTAGTTTTATATTTCAAACTGGAAAAACCTTTTCATGTTCAAAAATATTGGAGCTTAAAAACAAGTAAGATTTATTTTGATAACTTTAAAAAATTATCCAATATATATAGGAAAAGGGATACTAAAAATCACAAGGAATAAATATTTATTATTCCTGAGTTTTAGAGGTATATTCCTTGTCATTTCTAACTCCTTTTTCCTACCAATCGTGCTATATTTAAATTACCAAATAGCGCTATAAATTTTTAAACACGAATAGATTAAAATTTTAAAAAACCATATCTCTATAAACTGGACCTTTATAAAACTAGTTTTTGAGACCGTATTTCATAACTTTCAAAACTCATTTTTGTTTTTCAAATAGTTTTAAAACAAAATTTCCTCGAATGCAAGGCTAAGAACTCAATTGAATATTTCAATAAAGGTAGATCTGGAATTTCAATGAAGTAACAAACGGATATACCTCGTAATTATATTTCCGAAATGAATACAACATACTAACATGGGATTTTCCCGTTTTAGAACAAACAATAGTCTTAACCGAAACTATTAACGAAACCAAAACCCAGAAATTATGACTATCTCGGTTATAACTAGATTTTATGTATATCACTACTCTAGTATCTAAACTTGAATCAACGGTATCCACCATATGTCGTCCTCATGCTCTTAACAACGAGATCGCCAGCGTACTGTGGGGTAAGACAGAATTTGGCTAGGAACCGAACTCAAAAATTTTAGTTCTTAGTCGCTTAAAGCCAATTTTATATATTTAGGCCCACGACTAATTTTATTACTGAAATAAATTAAAGTCAAGTAAGAAAGACGAAGAAAAATAGAAAAGAAAATCAAATTATGTTCTCTTATGAGTCCTAATTTAACTAATTCCTCTGATCGTTTAACCTAAGCTCTGATACCAAATGTAACAACCCACACTTTTCTACACCAAAATTTCGAGAAAAATCAGTACTTGAACACATCCAAGCATGGAGTGTATATCTAGTACTTATAATAAATGAGCATGAGAACAATCAGAGTATCATAAAAAAAACTCACAGAGGAAACAAAATAGGATAACTAGTATTAACTTAAGTAACTAGAACCTGACCTTCTCTAGGAAACCTGGGAGGTTGTAATGAGGAGGGGGCCAAAAAAACAAGTTTTTGTGATTAATAAATGTACAACACAGATGTATCCCGTTTGGTTCAACCCAAGAAGTATGCCTAACAAGGTTAGTGATTCTAGTCTAACCTTGTAAATGTTTACGCACGACTATACCACTCTTCCCAAAGTGGTATTCAAAGATATAATACCGAGATAGAACGTTTACGTATATATTTAGGAAGCCCTCTTTATAATATAATTTAATTGATTGTTAGACCAAGAAGTTAACCCCTAACTATGGAGTCTTCACATACATGTATACCTTTCCATCCACTTCCCCTTTATAATTTTCCGCCTCACTATCAATGATAGATAGGGTGGATTCTCCCGATCACATAATACCCTAGGCGGGCTCATTGGTTGACAGACTTATTGGTGACTTAATACCTATTGATAACTCATTCCATATTTTTATAAACTAGAGAGAACTAGCTACGGGACCTTCTATTTAAGGCTTCCGTCATTCATGCACATACCCTTACCCCGTATAAGGTGAGAGATTGTATTTTGACGCTCACTATACCTCTAGCTGGCTTTATTAGATAACCCCCTTAGTTGCTTACTTCTTCCCGTAGGGTACGTAGCCATATCTGATGTTTTTAGTTTCCAAGTTTGGGCAGGAGATACTCACACATGTTGTTTAATACTCTTGTAATGAAGGACCTATCCCCAGGTAGACTCTCCGACCTTAGCCACTTAAGACCCAGGAAGCGTACTATACGCGAAGGTTATTAGACTCGTACCCCCATTTGCCTTTAGCACCTTTCCCTATAGGTATAAAGTAGGCTACTTTATTAAGTTATTCCCGTTTAGTCCCTCTACACGGAAATGCTATACATATAGGATTCATCATCGTCATGGGTTTTTGTGGTTAATAATGCTTCACATTACTAACTTACCAAGTCCAATTCAAACTTTTTAATTATAAATTTTATGTTGACTAATTGTAAATAAGGAAGGTTGTATCCTTTTTATCCTAGGACATTTATTTAAGTGCTTCCCTAATTGGACTCAGTATTTAATCGACAATTCAACACCCATAAATCCCCTTTCTTCTTGTCCAATGGTTTATTGCCCTTTATGACCATAACCATCATACTTTTCCTAAGGCAATCCTTAATTTTGGATATCCTTATTTTATCAGTCCTGAAGTGTCTACTTGTTGTACCCCAAAATTAAATTTACTATTCTTATTTATTTATTTATTGGTTGATTGTTACATATATGTATGTGTGTGTGTGTATATATATATATATATACCAGACCTCTCACATTAAGTTGACTATTGTGGATGCTGGATTTGTTGATTGGTTTAGGGCATACTTCTACCACAAGTTAAACTTAACCTCGTGCCTCGGTACAATTATATTTATGCATTAGACCTCTTACATTAAGCTGACTACCTGTGGTTGCTGGATTTGCCTGTCGGTTCCGGGCAGACTTATACAACAAGTTGAGTTTAACCTCGTGTCTAAATGCGGTTATAATTCTAATTCCCTAATTTTGGGTTTACAACTTTTATCCTAATTAAACTAGAAATTGTAACCATTTCCCTATCATTTTCATTTTCCCCAATCAATATTGGCTACAATTGTTATTTATTAATTTGCGGTTCTATTTATAGCAATTAGATATACTGATTGCTAGAAACGGCCACCACTAGGGCTGCACACAACCCATATCGAACCCAACCCACCAACTCGATCAAATCCACATTAACCCAACCCATCTTAGTTCGGGTCGGATATGGGTTACAATATGTAACCCATTCTCATATGGGTCGGGTTTGATATTTTGTTCAACCCAACCTTATTTTAACCCAACCCAACCCTATATTAAAAAAACAAATTTAATACCAACCTACTTAAAATTAGAATTGTATAATCCTAGAATAATGTTTATGTATTCTACAGTAAATATACAAAAAAACATATTTCATGTCAATTCAAACTAGACAGAATTTGGCAAATATATTTTTAAGTGCATTTCAATGTATCTTAAAATGAAACATTAGTTCTACTATGTAGTAATTAATTTTATATGATGTGTATTACAATGAATTTTAATAAAATATATCTTTTGATGAATCAGTTATTTTAAATGCATTATGCTAGCAAAATATGATATATTATGCTGAATATTTTAATACAACTTTTAAAAAATTCCTCTATTCTCATTTTTTATTATATTCAAGCAACCCAGCCCTACTTAACCCGACCCAACCCATACTTCAACCCGACCTATATCCAACCTCATATAGGGTCGGATACGGGTTAAACTTCCTTAAACCCATACCTATGCGGGTCGGATGTAGTATTTCGTCCAACCCGACCTAACCCATACTTTGTGCAGCCCTAGTCACCACAAATATATTAATTCAATATGGATTATATTTACATATAATTCCATAATTGAACCTTATCCAAACATTCAACATTCCATACAATGTATATTTTACCGTTTTACGTAGATTTGGATGGATAATATGTATATATTTATGTTTTCGTGTGGTCAACGTAGTTATTACTTTATTATTATAACTTTAATGACTTGGTTTAATCAATAAACAAACATTCCATTCTTTCATTCAATCTTTCCAAAAGGTTCAAACCTTACAAAAAGACTTTTAACCGTAATTATTGTAGAAAAATGCCTAATTAGTGGAATTGACATATTTCCAAATCACAAGAAATACATGCAAATATATAATTTGTAATAGTTGATGCAAATTACGCACAAATATATATATATATATACATATATATACATACATATATATAGACGTACATTTGCACCACTTTTCCCCTTTTAATCCTTTTAGTCATATCTCCTATGATTTCAAAATTGTGCCTTTTTATTCAAAAGGAGTAAAACAACATATTTACAATAGTTAAGCCAAATCCAAAAACATTGAATACAAACATGCATATTTGTTTTAACATTACAATCACACAATATATCAATTTCACTTCTTACACCAAAATTTCATTATCCAACAATGAACAAAAGATCTGGAATGTTACTACATCTACATGTTGTTTAATGGGACTGATTTCCAGATCTACAGTGTTATGCAATGTCCACAATACATCTGACCGTATAATTGCAATATATTTCCTAACATTACTGTAGAAATATGTGTAAACAAGTTTAAGAATCCTACAATTGATATTAAGCATAACCACAACTTATAATTCATAAGTTTTAACCATACTTATAATCAGTTCTGATGGTTATCAATAATTTCACATTACTTAAATGAACAGATTTGATAGGGAATAGGCATGAAAACATAGATCTAATTCTAATGAAATAGATAAGTTATTACAACTGTATTCGTAAATTTCCCACTCATTTTATAGCCTCCAAATCCAAAGTTTAAACCTTTAAGCCTACAATCCTCAAATTCTTATAAATCTACAATTTATCTGGAAAAGGATAAAATTCTAGATCAGTAGAGATGTAAGAAAACATGTGTGACACCCACATCCGTTAATGTCACTCACTAAGGGAATGCATTAAGTTTCGTGAAGTGCTATAGGTAAACAGACACAGAATAATTAAAAGACAGATATAAATAAGGCAACAACGGAAAATTTAAACTTTTATTTCAAACATAAGTCATAATACCATGGTCCATAATTTCATAAGTCACAAGAACCATTACAATAAAATAACTTCTGTCTTGCACCATCAGAGTACTTAAGTAAACAAAAAGCATCATTCCCCAAATAAAAAGAGTTAAGCCATAGTAGAGACAAGAACTTGAGCCATACTTCAGAAGTAGTTCCTAGCAAGATGATATCTGATTCCTGATTAAATCTGAGTGTTTCCTCCCTGAGTACCTGGGGGGGGACGGAAGAAAAAAGGAGAAACAACAGGGTCAGACATAAAGTCTGGCGAGTCTAGTTACTTTTATCAAGTAGATAATTAAAAGCAACATGATAGGCATATAAAGTGGATAAGAGAGGGATCACTACATAAATGGCAGGTGTGACAAG
This sequence comes from Allium sativum, assembly GCA_030737875.1. Classification (NCBI taxonomy): domain Eukaryota; kingdom Viridiplantae; phylum Streptophyta; class Magnoliopsida; order Asparagales; family Amaryllidaceae; genus Allium; species Allium sativum. Next base: position 591,810,009 of record CM060919.1, read on the forward strand.
GTAAGCAAGTTAAGGTGTATGTGCCTCACTAATGATTACTCTGCACTATTACTAGTATAACTAAAATGAGATGATCCCTTCCACTATAAGTTGGTAGGCTTAGGTCATACGTCCAAGTATACCCTAACCCCTACCCTAATTGATCGGCTCCCTACCCTGTAGATATCCTGTGCTGGCCCGACGGTAGGAGGTGACAAGGTATCACTTCCTAAAGTGGAAACCCATGGTGTGCACAAACATATCTACTAGTGTCACGGTCGTCTTAGCTCCCTCTGCCCGGCCCATGCATGCACATGTCCCCGGTCGATTTGCGCCGCCCACACCATCCGCATCATTTGGATCTCTTACAATCAATTAGTAAGTGTGCCCCTTCTCCGCCTAGTACAGAGGTCTTTACTTGATACCACCTCCGGGTTACTGACTGAAATGGGTCCTACACAATATGATACGAGATCTCCCCCTTGTCTTGTATCCTCCACTAGGTTTTCCACTGACTATGTATACCCTTAGGTGTCTTTAATTACATAGTCCTATACTAGTTATGTTTACCCTAAAGGGTGTCTTTAATTACATAACTTCATTACATTATCTATCGGTTATGTATACCACTAGGTGTCTTTAATTACATAACCCTATTACATTATATACTGTTTATGTATACCACTAGGTGTCTTTAATTACGTAACCTTATTGCATTATCTACTGGTTATGTATACCATTAGGTGTGTTTAATTACATAACCTTATTGGGTTAAGTTCGTGGGCCTATATATACATATTACCCACCCCCTCTAATTTACTTAACCCACCACTACCCATCCAATTTTACTTAACCGTAACTTAAGTCCATAGTCATATTAAATTAGGTCAAGTAGTCTATTCATTACCATGTCCAATTATGGTTATAATGGGCTAGACCTCCTACATTAGGCCTACAACGTGTGGATGCTGGATATGCCGACCGGGTCTAGGCAGTCTTATTCTACAGTTGGGCCAAACCTCGTGTCTTAGCCCGATTCGTATTTGCATACTTAGACCTCCCACATTAGGTTCAACATTAGTGGCTGCTAGATATGTCGGTCGGTTCCGGGCAGACTTCCACCACTAATCTAACCTAACCTCGTGTCATAAGTACAATTTACAATTCCTAATTGTAAATTACTAAACAATCCAAATTAATCCAAATCTGCCTATGTCATTATAGGTAACTATTTATATGTTTTCCCCATTTGAATTACATGTCCCATTTCCTATTGAACATTACATAAATCATGCCAATTATAATCCCTTTTCCCCGTTTTCTCTCTAACGTAAACGTATTTTGGTAGCATCTAGGCTATAAAGTAGCCTAGCTATAATAATAAAAGGGAATATGTCAAGGGTGATAGTTTCAACATGTCTTGGCATAAACATGAACATAAACTGGCATAATAACAAAGTGAATGGGTATGTGATTAACATCATAATAAAGTGGACATCAAACTAGTAAGTTGTGGCAATCATTATGATGTTTAATGAGATCTAGATTTAACGTTTGGTGTCCAATTACCTAGATCTAGCATAGTTAGAGTGACATAGCAACATGTTTAGATCAAAAGGTAGATTCACATGTCAAGTTTACAACATATATCAATGTATCACAATATGACAGGTGAAAGGTGATTAACATAAAGGTCTAGATCCAAGTAATGTCTCAATTATCAAAATTAATAGATGTACATCCATCATAACATGGTTACAAGTCAAGATCCATATAGACATCATAATCGAATCACCACAATTATATTAGATCTAGGAAATTAGATCTGTCATGACATAGGATAGAATTTCATATTAACACAGAATCATACTTTACATAATATCCAATTCATTGTCTATCAAAGCATAATTTTATTTATCTAAACCTAAAAGTAATCTAGAAACTCACGGCATTAGGTTTAGAGAATTTAGGAAGAACGGATCTAGAATTTCTGAATTGGATTTGCAGAGTATGTTGTTGCAGAAACGGTTCAGTTCGCACTCCAGCAGCATATGGACTCCATGGCTCCCAATGAAGAGAATATGAGAAATATGACACATATATAGCTGCCAGACCCCCTGAAACCGAGTGCTACCTCAGCCCTTGGTGTGTCGACACCCCTCTAGGAGGGTCGACCCCCTAGAGCGGGAATTTCGCCGTTCAGAGGAATTTTTCGAATTTGAATCCCCTGGATAGGATTCTGACTCACCTCCGACTCACCTCTGACTCATGCGTATATATAAAATATTTCTGTGCATATACAAACTTACAACTCTCGTAACTTCTTCATACGGTGTTTGTTTTACGCAAACCAAATGTCTATCTTGACTAGAATTTCGAGACGTACGCAATGGTGCAGTCCGCTTCCTCTAATTCTGAACATTAAATTAATTATTATTTAGTTTATTCTCTTTAATGTCGTTAAAAATTTGGGGTGTTACATTCTCCCATACTCAAAGGATTTCGTCCCCGAAATCTCTAAGTTGAGAAGAGTGCATATCATACCATCCATTATCCATCTACTCATCCACCAATCACTGGCATCCATTGTCCTTAAAGATTTCTAATGCTTATATGAATATATGTAAAGGTGTATGTATATGTCCTAACACTAGTGTGAAGATCAGGCGGTCTACTGATTCAGATCTCCTTAATGCAATGTATGTTAGTGCCATGAGTCCAATATGTATGCAAATAAACCTATTATATCATATAAGTTCTATGTATGTGCACACCCATTCGTCCAAATGCGGCATCTATATGCCAATTCATCCATTTTCATTCATAAAAGAAAAGAAAATGCACAAACATCCATATGCAATATGAAAGTGATTGAGCCAATCTTAGTGCCTAATGTGTGTATATGCATCCATAAGCAACCACTAGCAAACACTTGCATCCATCAAACATAACATGTTTCAAACACATGTTTACATCCATAGGATTCCTATCTAAAGGTCGAAAATACGATGGATAAGATATATTCTATTGACAGAAACAAGTACTGATAAAACTTAGGAAAGGAGTTAAGAACATACCCTCGAAAAGAAAAGGGTACAAAGCATGAATCTTGTCTTCGGTCTCCCAAGTTGCATCTTCTGGGTTATCTCCCCATTGAACCTTTAGCAACTTGATTTCTTTATTGCGCAACTTCTTCACCTCTGAACCAAGAATACGGGTGGGGACTCGTCGAACTGTCGCATCCCGTTCCACTTTGACTTCTTCCAACATGCTCGGCTCAACAACTTCTACAGTGTCATGCAGGCACTTTTGCAGATGAGAAACATGGAAAACGCCATGAACATCGGATAAATTTTCTGGGAGCTTTACTCTATAGGCCATCTGACCAATCATCTTGGTTGTGGGAAATGGTCCCACAAACCTAGGTGCCAACTTCCCTACCGATCAGAAGCGAACCACATTCCTCAGAGGTGATACTTTGATAAAAACTAAGTCTCCCACTTCGAATATGATATCGGTTCTTCTCTTGTCTGCATAGGATTTCTGCCTATCTTGAGCTGTCTTCATCCGCCGTCGAATAAGGTCAATCTTTTCGGACGTTTCCCTAACCATATCTGGTCCAAGTAATAATATTTCTGTAGATTCCCACCAACAAGTTGGCGATCTACAGGGTCATCCGTACAATGCTTCGAAGGGTGCCATACCGATGCTAGCTTGATAGCAGTTATTATAGGCAAACTCTACTAAAGGAAGATGCTCTTCCCAAGTCCCTCTGAAGTCAAGGATACACAGCCTTAAAAGATCTTCTAGAATTCTGTTCACCCTCTCCGTCTGCCCATCGGTCTGAGGATGATAAGCGGTGCTCAAAACACAACTGTGTATCTAATGCTTCTTGCAAGCTCCTCCAAAATTCATTGGTAAAGATGGGGTCACGATCGCTCACGATGCTGGAAGGAACTCCGTGGAGACGAACTATCTCACGAACATAAATTGCTGCCAACCATGATGTCGTCCTCTTACTTTTAACTAGAATAAAGTGAGCGCTCTTAGTGAGTCCGTCCACTATCACCCAAATACCGGTATTACCTTTCTTCGATCTAGGCAAACCATCTATGAAATCCATAGAGACACTCTCTCATTTCCACTACGGAACCTCCAACAGATGAAGTAATCCACCAGGCTTCTTTTGCTCGGCTTTGACCTGCTGGCAAACTAAACATTGAGAAACAAATTCGGCCACGTCCTTCTTCATCCCAACCCAAAAGAAAACCCTCTTCATGTCTTTGTATATTTTTTCACAACCTAGATGAATGGTCATCTTAGAATGGTGGGCTTCTTCTAGGACTGCCTTTATCAAGCTTCCAGTTTGAGGAACACAAAGCCTTCCATCTCATCGCAACCACCCCTTTAGTCACTGGAAAGCAACGTCACTGTCTATGTCCCATGAAAATGCCAAATTCATCTTTGTCAGCCTGGTGAGAGGGGCTGATATCTTCGCAAAGTTCTTAATGAACTTCCTATAATAACCTGCCAGCCCAAGAAAGCTTCTCACCTCGATTGCATTTTTAGGAATCTTCCAATCTTGTACTGCAACCACTGTGGCGAGAAATACAGCTATCCCTTCTTTGGAGACTACACGCCCCAAGAATCTCACCTTCATTCTCCAAAAAATGGCATTTGGAGAACATTGCTTTTAGCTGATGGTCACGAAGAGTTTTCAAAACTTCTCCCAAATGTTGGGCATGCTCCTCTTCACTCTTGGAGAAGATCAAAATATCATCAACAAAGTCTACGACGAATTTTTTTTAGGAACTCCCGAAACACCCTACTCATCAAATCAACAAAATAGGCAGGTGCATTTGTCACCCCAAAAGGCATAACTAGCCATTCAAAGAAACCGTCTGGACTTCTGAAGGCAGTCTTATCTATGTTGTCCTCAGCCACCTTCAGCTGATGGAACCCCGTAGCCAAGTCCAACTGAGAAAATACCGAGGCACCAACAAGCCGATCAAATAAATCATCAATCCTCGGAAGCGGGTGCCTATTCTTCTTGGTGAGCTTATTTAACTCTCTATAGTCAACACACAAACGAAGCGAACCATCCACTTAAGTTGCAAATACTATTGGAGCACCCCACTCAGATATGCTTCATCTGATAAACCTGTTTTCAAGTAGCTCCCCTACTTTCTTACTCAGCTCCCTCCTTTCCCTTGGAACCATGTTTTGTACTGGTAATGCAACTGGCTTTGCATTGTCCACCAGATATACGCGGAAGTCAATTTCGCGCCTTGGAGGTAAACCCCATACCTCATCAAAAACATCTGAATAATCTCTAACCACTGGGACAGATTGCAAGTCATCTATGGATGCATCTAGAGACTCTAGGAAGCTAAGCATAATAGACCCTTGGGGGTCACAAGAAACTTCGAGGGTCTTTCCATGACAAGTCGGGAGTTTAACAACCCTCTTCTCGCAATCCAGAATAGCCCCATACGTGGCAAGCCAATCCATTCCTAGAATTAACCCATAGCCCATGAACCGGAGCACATACGCGTCGCATTCAAACTCGACGCCTAACAACATATATTTTCAAACCTCGACGAATTATTGATAAATGAGTCGAACCACCAATGGGGTTTGAAATAACTATGGGATCTACAACCATATTAGTAATTAAATGCAGAGATTCAACCACAGAACTAGATATAAACGAGCGTGAAGCACCAGAATAAAAAAGCGTTCTAACTGGATAGTTCGAAAGAGAAACTAAACTTTCTACGGAAAATTTTCTACCTCTTTCAGGAGCACTGATCGCGATAGCATGCACCTGCCCTCCAGAAGTCCATGCTCTTTGCCCTTGTCCCTGCGATCCTTGTTTCTTCGGGCACTCTTTAGAGAAGTGTCCGACCTCTTTGCTATTAAAGCAACTGGCCTTCCTTCTCTTACAATCTTTGATCAGGTGGTCCTCCTTTCCATAATCGTGACATTTTCTCTTATCCTTGCCTTTATCATCTTTCCCCCTTTCTTCTTCTGTTTCTACTGTTTCTACCCCTTCCTTGGGCCATACCTTCTTATTCTGCGATGTCCCCTCAACTTTTGTTTCCTTCTTTTCTCGCTTGTCCTCCTCATGCATTAGGGCCATATCAACAAGCTTTTCAAAGGTGGCCCCTATTGGAAGATGGGACATAGCTAAACCATGCAGAGGCTCATTCAGCCCCTTAGCAAACTGTAAAGCCCTTTTGTGTGGTGTATCTACCAACTCTAGCCCGAACCTTGCCAGTTGGTTGAACTTGTTCACATACTCCTTCACTGTCAAATTTCCTTGTTTGAGTGTTAAGAACCTCTCCATCTGTAAGCTTCTCTCCGCTTGGGAAAGAAATTTCATTTTGAACCTCTATCTAAAGTCTTCCAAAGTTTCTACCGGACGCCCAGCTTGGGTGACTTCCCACCAAAATGAGGCTTCATCCTTTAATAGCCAAGCAGCTAATTGAATTTTTCTTTGGTCCACCACTTCAAAGATTACGAATAAGTCCTCGGTCTCCTTAAGCCAATTCTGAGCTTCTACGAATGTCTCATTCCCATGGAATGGCTTTCCTCCCATAGCCCGGAAGTTTTTGCAGATCTTAGCAAAGTTATCATCTTTTGGAGGGGGAGGAGCATGAATGACTGGTGCAACTGGGGGAGAAATGCCTCTTTGGCCTTCGGCCAATGCCATGGCCTCCAGATACCTTCGGAACCAGCCGGGTATTATGACGCCCTTTGGGAGATTAGGGATGTTTTGTTCACCAGACATGCTGAAAAAGGGAAAAGGAAGAAATTTAGATAAAGGACCGAGGGATACTACATATGGCTTTTTGGGGAATGTTTTTTAAAATAGACTTTTCTTTTTGAAAATGCTTTCCTTTTAAGACCTTTTTGAAAATAATTTTAAAAAACTTTTATCTAATCTGGTAACCTTCAGCTCTTGTACCAAGTGTGACACCCCACGTCCGTTAATTTCACTCACTAAGGGAATGCATTAAGTTTTGTGAAGTGTTATAGGTAAACAGACACAGCATAATTACAAGACAAATATAAATAAGGCAGCAGCGGAAAATTTAAACTTTTATTTCAAACATAAGTCATAATACCATGGTCCACAATTTCATAAGTCACAAAAACCATTACAATAAAATAGCTTCTGTCTTGCACCATCAGAGTACATAAGTAAATAAAAAGCATCATTCCCCAAATAAAAAGAGTTAAGCCATAGTAGAGACAAGAACTTAAGCCATACTTCAAAAGTAGCTCCTAACAAGATGATATCTGATTCCTGATTAAGTCTGAGTGTTCCTCCCTGAGAACCGGGGGGGGGGGGGGGGGGAACGGAAGAAAGAAGGAGAAACAACAGGGTCAGACATAAAGTTTGGCGAGTCTAGTTACTTTTAGCCAGTAGATAATTAAAAGCAACATGATAAGCATATAAAGTGGAGAAGAGAGAGATCACTACGTAAATGGCAGGTGTGACAAGGAAAGCAAGTTAAGGTGTATGTGCCTCACTAATGATTACTCCACACTATTACTAGTATAACTGAAATGAGATGATCCCTTCCACTATACGTTGGTAAGCTTAGGTCATACGTCCAAGTATACCCTAACCCCTACCCTAATCGATCGGCTCCCTACCCTGTAGATATCCTGTGCTGGCCCCACGGTAGGAGGTATCACTTCCTAAAGTGGCAATCCATGGTATGCACAACCATATCTACGGGTGTCACGGTCGCCTTAGCCCCCTCTGCCCGGCCCATGCATGCACATGTCCCCGGTCGGTTTGTGCCGCCCACACCATCCGCCTCGTTTGGATCTCTTACAATCAATCAATAAGCCTGCCCCTTCTCCGCCTAGTATGGAGGTCTTTACTTGATACCAACTCCGGGTTACTGACTGAAATGGGTCCCACACAATATGATACAAGCTCCCCCCTTTTCTTGTATCCCCCACTAGGTTTTCCACTAACTATGTATACCCTTAGGTGTCTTTAATTACATAGTCCTATTCTAGTTATGCTTACCCTAAAGGGTGTCTTTAATTACATAACTTCATTACATTATCTATTGGTTGTGTATACCACTAGGTGTCTTTAATTACATAACCTTGTTACATTATCTACTGGTTATGTATGCCACCGGGTGTCTTTAATTACATAACCTTATTGCATTATCTACTGGTTATGTATACCACTAGGTGCCTTTAATTACATAACCTTATTGGGTTAAGGTCGTGGGCCTATATATACATATTACCCACCCCCTCTAATTTACTTAACCCACGACTACCCATCCAATTTTACTTAACCTTAACTTAAGTCCATAGTCATATTAAATTAGGTTAAGTAGTCTATTTCATTACCATGTCCAATTATGGTTATAATGGGCTAGACCTCCCACACTAGTCCTACAATTTGTGGATGCTGGATATGCCGATTGGGTCCAGGCAGTCTTATTCCACAGTTGGGCCTAACATCGTGTCTTAGCCCGATTCGTATTTGAATACTTAGACCTCCTACATTAGGTTCAACATTAGTGGTTGTTGGATATGCCGGCCGGTTCCGGGCAGACTTCCACCACTAGTGTAACATAACCTCGTGTCATAAGTACAATTTACAATTCCTAATTGTAAATTATTAAACATTCCGAATTAATCCAAATCTACCTATGTCAATATAGGTAACTATTTCTATGTTTTCCCCATTTGAATTACATGTCCCATTTCCTATTAAACATTACATAAGTCATGCCAATTATATTCCCCTTTTCCCTGTTTTCTCTCTAATGTATTCGTACGTATTTTGGCGGCATCTAGGCTCTAAAGTAGCCTAGCTATAATAATAAAAGGGAATATGACAAGGGTGATAGTTTCAACATGTATTGGCATAAACATGAGTATAAACTGGCATAATGACAAAGTGAATGGGCATGTGATTAACATCATAATAAAGTGGACATTAAACTAGTAACTTGTGGCAATCACTATGATGTTTTGTGAGATCTAGATTTAACATTTGGTGTCCGATTACCTAGATCTAGCATAGTTAGGGTGACATAGCAGCATGTTTAGATCAAAAGGTAGATTCACATGTCAAGTTTACAACATATATCAATGTATCACAATATGACAGGTGAAAGGTGATTAAGATAAAGGTCTAGATCCAAGTAATGTCTCATTTATCCAAATTAATAGATGTACATCCATCATAACATGGTTACAAGTCAAGATCCATATAAAAATCATAATCGAATCACCACAATTATATTAGATTTGGAAATCAGATCTGTCATGACATAGGATAGAATTTCATATTAACATAGAATCATACTTTACAACATATCTAATTCATTGTCTATCAAAGCATACTTCTATTTATCTGAACCTAAAAGTAATCTAGAAACTCACAGCGTTAGGTTTAGAGAATTTAGGAAGAACAAATCTAGAATTTCTGAATTTGATTTGTAGAGTATGTTGTTGTAGAAACGGTTTAGTTTGCACTCCAGCAGCATATGGACTCCATGGCTCCCAATGAAGAGAATATGAGAAATAAGACACATATATATAGCTGCCAGACCCCTTGAAACCGAGTGCCACCTCAGCCCTAGGGTGTCGACACCCCTGTGGGTGGGTCGACCCCTAGGTCGACACCTCTCTAGGGGCGTCGACCCCCTAGAGCGGGAATTTTGCCGCTCAGAGGAATTTTTTGAATTTGAATCCTCTGAATAGGATTCTGACTCACCTCTGACTCATGCGTATATAAAAAATATTTCTATGCGTATAGAAACTTAAAAACTCTCATAACTTCTTCATATGATGTCCGTTTTACGCAAACCAAATGTCTATCTTGACCAGAATTTCAAATGCAGTCCGTTTCCTCTAATTCTGAACATTAATTTAATTATTATTTAATTTATTCTCTTTAATGTCCTTAAAAATTCGAGGTGTTACAACATGGAGAGAGGGGAGAATCTGATTTAAAGCGTCAATTTGCATTCTTTTCCATTAGATCTGCTTATCCTCACAATTTCATATGAAGTGGATTTGATTTTTTATGTATGAATATATTTTTATTTTAGAAATTAGGTTTGGAGAAGGAGGAAAATGGCAGAGCTCCGCTGTCGTCGCAGATTTATGTGGAAAAGAATGAGGCCTTACCCCTTTATTTATAGGGGTAGAAATGGCCTAGGACCGTTGGATTAGTTTTAAGTTATATCTGTCCATTCGTTTTAATAATATTATAAACCAAACCCTAAAAAACTAGTCATCATTGAGTAAACTGACGCCCAGCTGGTCGACCGTGGCAGTCGATCGCCTGGGCCGTAGATGCCCAGGTCGACTTGTTAAGTAGGGTAATATATAAATTATGAATTCTGATTTATTTATTTTCCGTCCATTTTCGTATTTCGTCTGTAACTTTTTCATACGGACTCCGTTCGCGAAACTCCAAACATGAAAGTTGACCAGAATACCGAAACGAACCATCAGTTAAAGTTTTGTGGTTGAATTCCATCATTTGCACATATTCCTATTTTTGATATTCTAATAATTAATTTATATTGCCCAAATTTAGGGTTGTTACAGCTATGGATTGAATATCGACCAAAAGTGATGATTATTTTGGTTTACAAATGGACGTGGCTTCAAAGTGAATTCTAAACGGAATATTTGAAGTAATATGAAGTATTCGTTGATCGGCGAAATGCAACGAATATGCAGAAGACTCAAGTGTGTTTTGAGCTCGTGGATAATAGTTGCTCAAGTGTGTTTTGAGCTTCTAGATAGACGCCGGTGATGACGACTATAGTTATGGAGGCCGAGGAATTATCGTTGTCGTAGGTTCTAGCGGACTCAAAACAAGGGTATAATAGGGACGCCTAAAAGACCAGTTGATTGATCGAGTACCCTGGACAGTCATGATGGGCCTAGAGATATGAGTCATGATGGCGTATAAAGTTTTGCTAGAACTAGGGTTACCATTATCCCTTGGCGGACGACATGATGTTGAGCCAGTCATACAATTAACGATGGTTTCAAAGTAGGATCAACAGTTATAGCCAGAGTCATGGATGATGATTGTTTTGCATGTATTATCTTATGTAGATTATTCGACGTTGAAGGAGACATCTCTTGGGTGCTTTTATGATGTTGGTATAGGCCTTCGGGGCTTGTGCTTGGGAGATGTCGATATTGATTAGGATGGTCTACGCTTGATAACTGGTTTCCATGAATGTACTGTTTGTTTCTACTTGATTATTGTAAAGGCTATCACTGTCAGATGTGGGGAAAACGGGTTTGGGTTCTTCTTTGTTGATATTGGTAGATTAGTTGATTAATCTGCCTATTCTCATATACTTTATTTGATGACGCTCATTAAGACTGTTGTGTGACTCAAGGTTTTATGTTTCCTTTTTTTACCTTGGGTTGTTCATCCATGTGTTGGATGGGTAGACTGAGTAGCAGGTGATTGGTAGTTGATCTTGATGAGGACGATGCTGCTGAGCGATGGTGCTGGAGGCTTACGTATTAGTTTCCTATTACCTACTATTTGTTTTTTTTTCCGTTGCTATGTTGATGTATTCTCTGAGTGACTTGTAGTGAGGCACTGTGTACAGACTCTTATAGTGTTGTCCAATGTTGTATGGATATTTCATGGTGATATGAAAAAAATTTAAGTTTCCGCTCAAACCTACTTCACAATTATATTCCTGTTGTATATGTTATATTATTTTTTATCTTTGCGTTGTGAGTTATTTTACCGGTTCCGCTTGTATTTATCTTACCTTGATATCGTCTATAGCTGCCTAGTACACCTTTCAGCGCATTATTCCTCTTGTTAAGTGCGGGAGTTATGGGCGATTGACACATTTGGTATCAAATCTCTGGTTAATCGATTTTAGCCAAAGTTCGAGGACGTCATAACGTATGAGAGACATATTTGTAGATTTCTGATGGATGTATACTACATACTAGTGTATAGTATAATAGTGTTTGTAACACCCCATAATTTAAAGGGACATTATAATGATAAACTAAGGAATACTGAATTAAATACTGGGAATTAAGTAAAATGGACTGTACCATTGTGTTAGTCTTGGAATTCTGTTTAAGATAGACTGTGAGTTTGCATAAAACAGACATCGTATGAGAAAGTTATTAAGCTTAGAAGTTTGTATACATATAAGAGAATTATATATAAATAAAACTAACCCAAAAATTTGAATTAGTTCGAAACCATAAGTGGGAAAATTAAGTGAGATCTGGATCGGCATAGGGTGATCCACGCCTGGGTTGGGTCGACCTTTGGCCAGGTGGGTCGACCCATGGGTCGACCCAGATGGGGATGGGTCGACCCATCTCCGATTCAACGGGGTGCATTTCTCTGTACCGGGACTGATTTCTTAACCGGGTTCGTTGGCAGTAGGCTGTATATAAGACATCATTTATATTGTTTTCTACACCTTAAAATGATGGAGATAATGAGATGCTGCCTCTGTTCGGATTGAATTAGTGTATCTTTTTCAACATCAGCCTATATACATACAAGAATCCCTTCTACAACTTCAGCATATTATTCTCTATTCTTTAGATCCAATCTCTGTGAGTTCATGTTACTTTTAGATATAAAAATTTAATAGTAACCCTGACATGTTTATAAATCTGGATCTAAATCTGTACCTGTTAAGAATCTAATTCATACCTAAACAGTTTTGATATTACATGTCTTCTTCTGTACACCTGATCTGCTCTTCAGTTCTTATATGCCTATTTCTGATATGCCTATTTCTGATATCATATGTCCATCTCTGTTATTATATGCTTGTTTTGTTTTTATACGCCTGTTCTGTTCTTCTCTCTCTCATTCCCTTTTTATTTTTATAGCCTAGGCCACCTTCGTGCCTAGGCCAATATCGCTGAAATATGCGTGCAAACGGAAATGGGATAAATGGGAGAATGATAATTTTGGGGCATAACCTTTACTGTGAAATATAACTAAAATTTGGGGGCATATGTTATACTATGAATTATGACTGGAATTTGGGGCATATGAATTTGTAGGCTTAATTTAAGATTAAACGAAACATGTTAACGGAACTGTAAAGAACCCGTGAAACCTACTTAACCTATTAGGGTTGTGTAAACCTGTTTAATCTGTTGGGGTTAAGTAAATTTATTTAATCTGTTGGGGTTATGTAAACCTATTTAATCTGTTGGGGTTATGTAAACCTGTTTAATCTGTTGGGGTAAAATAAATCCCTTAACCTGTGAAACTTAACCTATTAGTCTGTGGGGGTTAGGCGAGCCTGTTAACCTGTTGGCTTAAGCCGTTAAAAATCCTAGTTGGTTGGGGGACACAAGTTTAGGGGTTTGACTTGTGTCATCTGCTGTGTGGGATCCATATTAGTTAGTAACCCATTCTGGTATTAAACGGGAACCCCGCACTAGGTAGGGGTTAGGGCATGCACACTGAACTGATTATAAGAGGTTCATCTTAAAGGGGGTGTACTGGCATGTTCCAATGGAGTCATATACGTGCATGGTACCGGCATGCCTATGAAAATAATCCATTGTAGCACCAGTAAATAGGTTTGTGTCCTTCTGTAAGTTGCCACTTTAGGAAGTAATACACCCTATTATGGGGCTGACACGAGGTATTTATGAGTTAGGAGCCAATCGATTAGGGTTAGTAATTAGGGTACATCTTGTCTGTTTCTGTGGGATACCTGTATTTCTGCTTGGGGTAACACCCGTTATTTCTATTTAGGTACCGGTTATTTCTATTTGGGGTAAAACCCATTACTAGAATACACCTAGAACTACCATTATGTTTCTGTTAGGATCATTCTATTTCTGTTAAGTAATTTAGGGATACCTATTCCCATCACATATCCGTTATACTAGTATTGGTGCAGAGAAAAGTATTTGGGAAGCATAATATATTCTATTTATTCTGTTATTTCTATTTAGTCTGTTTGTAGCTGTTATATCCAACTGTTGTCTCTCATCCAGTTTATATGCCTATCATGATACTTTTACTTCTTTATATGCTAAATGTCACTGGAATCGCTAGGCTTTATGTTTGACACGTTTTGTTTCCTCTTCTCTCTCTTCCTTTCCCCTCAGGTTCTCAGGGTGGGAACGCTCAGGCTTGATTAGGATTCTCTCTTCTGTTTCTTCTTGGATCTGGATCTGTTTTGATGTATTGCTTTTACTACTTGTCTACTTGTTTATGGCTTATTATGGGGATTATGATTTTTTATTTCTGTACTCTGATGGTTTTTAGTGCAAGACAGATGTTTTTATTTGATGTATTTTGATCTAGTTTTCCAATATGATGTTGTAACTGGATTTTGAGACCATGAAGTTTTCTGTTGGAAAATAAAGTTTTAAATTTCCGCTACTATTTTGTATATCTATCTTATGAGATTCTGTTCTGTTTACTTATAACGCTTCACGAAAATTAATGCATTCTGATAAAGAGTGACATTATCAGATGTGGGGTGTCACATTTGGTATCAAAGCTAAAGGTTACAAGATAGGATAAAAAGGTTTTGAAAATTGTTTTCAAAAGGTTTCAGAAAGAAAGTAATTTCAAAGAAAAGTCGGTTTTTGGAAAACATATTCCCTAGAGCCATATAAAATATCTTTCGATTCTCTATTTGAATCCCTTTTCCTTTTCTTTTTAGTATGTCTGGGGAACTGAATATTCGCGAGGGAATTCAAATACCGGCTTGGTTTCATATATATCTTGAGGTTACGGTGCCTGCCGAAGGCCAAGAAAATGCCCTTCCCCCAGCTGCAGCCGTTGTTCCTCCTCCTCCTCGAGCGAATAATTTCTCTAATATATGCAAGGATTTCTGTGCTATGGGAGGAAAGCCATTCCGAGGAACTGAGAATTTTGTGGAAGCATGGAATTGGATAAAAGAGACGGAGAGCTTATTCGGGCTTTTCGAGATTGACGATTAAGAAAGATACAGTTGGTGCATGGCAGCTTAAGGACGAGGCTTCGTTCCGGTCGGAAGTGACGCAAGCAGGGCATCCAGTTGATACTTGGGATGTTTTCCAACAGAGATTCTAGATGAAGTTTCTTTCTCAGGCAGAAGAGAGTGTGAAGATGAAGAGGTTTCTAGCACTAAAGCAAGGAAGTTTGTCTGTTAAAGAGCATGTCAATAAGTTCAACCAGTTGGCGAGGTTTGATCTAGAGCTGGCGAATACCCCGCACAAGAAAGCTTTAAGGTTTACATGAGGATTGAATCAACTTCTTCAAGCATTGGCATTATCTCACATTCCGATGGGGGCTACTTTTGAGAGGCTGATTGATATGACATTGATGCACGAAGATGGGAAGGATGAGAAAAAGGAGACTAAGACTGATGAGACGCAAAACAAGAAAGTGTGGCCCAAGAAAGAACCGCAAAAGAAGGGTGAAAAGAACGACAAGGCTTAAGGCAAAAAGAAGTGTCATGGCTGTAGGAATGTGGGTCATTTGGTTAAAGATTACAGAAAAAGGAAGAATATTTGCTTCCACTGTGGTGAGGTCGGAAACTATACTAGGTAGTGCCCGAAGAAGCAAGGACAGGACTAAAGGGAAGGATCTTCTAGAGGACAGGTACATGATCTCAAGGCCAGTGTACCGGACAAAGGTAGGAAAGTTTCTGTTGAAGGTTTGATTTCATTTCCGATCATCCTATTAGGACTCTTTTTGATTCTGGCACTTCTCACTCTTTTATATCTGATTTTGTGGTTGAATCTCTGCACCTTAGTACTCGTATTGTTTCAAATCCCGTTATTATCTCATACCCCATTGGGGGCATGTCTCATCTGTCTATGATATGTCGGGGTTTGAGGATATCTGTATTGGGAGTCGAGTTTGGGTGCGATGCATATATGCTTGGTTTTATGGGCTATGGTCTAACTCTAGGGATGGATTGTCTAGCCATGTATGGTGCCATTCTGGACTGTGAGAGGAGGGTCGTTAGACTTTTGACTTGCCGAGGGAGGGCTCTTGAGATTTCCTATGATCCAAAGGGGTCTGTTATGCTTAGTTTCCTAGAATCACTTGATGCTTCTGTCGATGATTTGCGATCTATACCTGTTGTCTGTGAGTATTCGGACGTTTTTGAGGAGGTTAGGGTTTACCTCCAAGGCGCGAGATATTTCTATATATACCTGGTGGATAATGCGAAGCCAGTCGCATCGCCTGTGTGCCACATGGCTCCTAGGGAAAGGAGGGAGCTTAGCAACTATGCAGTTAATGTCCCGCTATTACCCCGCCACATCCCCACTATATCATGTAGCGGATTTCTACCGCTATGCTATTTCCAAATAGCCTTTTCTGCTTTAAGCCCCGCTATGTTCCGATATTCCCGACATATCCCATTATTTCTGCTATATTCCGTTATTTCTGCTATATCTTCTATAAATGAAATGAATTAAAAAATGACATTTATAAATTACAAAATTTATAAAATTTGTTTTATAATATAATTTTTTAATGTGTGCGTTTTTTAAAATATAAAATACTATAATATTCCATTAAATTTAATCAAACTAAGTATAAGTTTAGATTTATATACATATATTTGCTTAAATTTTTGTTAAAATTAAGAATGTACTGATTATAATTAAGTTAAATGTTAATTTTCCATTTATTTATCATTTATGTATTTGTAAAAGCATCAAAAATGAGTTTTATATGCTATTTTAGACTCATCCACTATATCATGCTATTTCCTCGCTTTATCCCCGCTACTACTTTTCACAACTCCGCCGCATTGGATCCATTGAGCGCATTAACTGCACAGCTTAGCAAGCAAGTAGGGGAGCTACTTAAGAAGGGGTTTATTAGGCGAAGCATATCAGAATGGGGCGCTTCAGTCATCTTTGCAACTAAGGCAGATGGCTCGCTTCGCTTATGTGTGGATTACAGGGAGTTGAATAAGCTCACGAAGAAGAATAGGCACCCACTTCCGAGGATTGATGATCCGTTTGTCCAGCTTGTCTGTGCATCTGTTTTCTCTTAGTTAGACTTGGTTGCAAGGTTTCATCAGTTGAGGATGGCCGAGGATAGTATAGACAAGACCACTTTCAGAACTCCAGATGGTTTCATTGAGTGGTTAGTCATGCCTTTTGGGTTGACGAATGCACCAACGCATTTTGTGGATCTGATGAGTAGGGTGTTCCGGGAGTTTCTGAATAAGTTCATTTTGGTCTTTATGGATGACATTCTGATCTTCTCGAAGAGAGAGGATGAGCATGCCCTACATTTGAGGGGGGGGTATTGAGGACTCTCCGAGCGTACCAGTTTAAGGTAAAGTTCTCCAAATGTCACTTTTGGAGAGAGGAAGTAAGATTTCTAGGGCATGTGGTCTCCAAGAATGGGATAGCGGCAGATCCCACGGAAGTAGTTGAAGTTCAAGATTGGAAGACTCAAAAGAATGCAACGGAGGTGAGGAGTTTTCTCGGTTTAGCGGGCTATTATGGGAAGTTTATCAAGGACTTTGCAAAGATATCAACCCCACTCACTAGACTGACGAAGAAAAATCTGACCTTTTCTTGCAGCATTGACTGTGAGGATGCTTTTCAGTGGTTAAAGAGGGCTTTGACAACATCCCCAGTCTTGACTTTGCTTGATGGGAACAAAGTGTTCACAGTGTACATTGATGCATGTGGTACAAAACTTGGTGTCGTCTTGATGTCAGAGGAAAGGGTAGTATGTTACGGTGGTAGACAGTTAAGAGTTCATGAGAAGAACTTCCCTACCCATGATTTGGAATTGGCTGCTATATTGTTTGCGCTCGAGTTGTACACTGATCATAAATCTCTCAAGTATATGTTCTCGCAAAGGGATCTCAACTTGAGACAGCAGAGATGGATGGAGTTCCTAACGTCCAATGATTTTGAGATTGCTTATACCCCTGGAAAGGGTTATTTGGTGGCGAACGCGTTGAGTAAGTAGAGGATGACTTTGATTCCTCTATTCGTAGAGAGGCAGAGTTTGGAGTACATATCGACCTTCGATTTAGGCCATCTATGGATCTTACACCTAGTTTGTTGGCATCCTTAGAGGTGCAACCTACTCCTCTTATGGATCAGATAGGATCTTCGCAGCGAGAGGACCCAAGATAGCATACATCTTGGACAGGCTCAGTAGAGGGGAGACTTTTATTCACCTCGGTAGATATTCTACGGATGATAAAGGGTGGTTGCGAAGAGATGGAAGGCTTTGTGTTCCCCGAGTTGGGAGTTAGTTGAAGACAGTCCTTGGGAAAGCCCATCATTCTAGGATGACTATCCATCTA
This sequence comes from Allium sativum, assembly GCA_030737875.1. Lineage (NCBI taxonomy): Eukaryota > Viridiplantae > Streptophyta > Magnoliopsida > Asparagales > Amaryllidaceae > Allium > Allium sativum. Next base: position 591,828,314 of record CM060919.1, read on the forward strand.
GGCGATGATAAGATGTATGGAGGTATGAAGAGGGTTTTCTTTTGGGCAGGGATGAAGAAAGATATAGCGGAGTTTGTCTCCCAGTGTTTAGTTTTGCCAGCAAGTTAAAGCTGAATAAAGGAAGCTTGACTTTTTGCTTCATCCTTTGGAAGTCCCACAGTGGAAGTGGGAGAGCCTCGTTGTGGATTTCATCGATGGTTTTCCTAGATCAAGGAAGAGCAACACCAGTATTTGGTTTATAGTTGACATGCTTGCTAAGAGTTCTTATTTCATTCCTGTTAAGAGTAAGAGAACGGAAGCATGATTGTCATCAGTTATCTTTGTGAGATAGTCTGTTTACATGTGTACCTTCTAACATTGTGAGTGATCATGATACCATCTTCACTACTGAGTTCTGGAAGAGCCTGCAAGAGGCATTAGTTATACAGTTATTGTTTGAGCACTGCGTATCACCCTTAGACCAATGGACAGACTGAGAGGGTGCATAGAGTTCTTGGGGATCTTTTGAGGCTATGTATCCTAGAATTCGGAGGGACTTGGGAGGAGCATCTTCCGTTTGTTGAGTTCGCCTACAACAAATAGTTATCAGACTAGTATAGGTATGGCACCCTTTGAAGCATTGTATGAACGACCTTGTAGATAACCAACTTGTTGGTGGGGGTCCACAGATTGGCTTCTACTTGGACCCGAGATGATTAGAGAAACAACAGAAAATGTTGACCTTATCCGCTGACGAGTGAAGACAGCTCAAGATATGTAGAAGTCCTACATAGATAGGAGAAGGACTGGTATTGAGTTTGAGGCGGGAGACATGGTTTTCATCAAAGTATAACCTATGAGGAATGTGGTTCGCTTTGGATCTGTAGGGAAATTGGCGCCAAGGTTCATAGGGCCATGGGCCATTTTCCATAGTGGAAATGATAGGACAAATGGCTTATAGGGTGAGACTACCAGAGAGATTGGCGGGCGTTCATAATGTTTTCCACGTTTCTCATCTGTTGAAATGTTTGCACGATACAGTAGAGAGGGTTGAGCCGAGCATGCTTGAGGAAGTAGAGGTAGAACGGGAGGCGACAGTTAGACAAGAACTTACTTGTATACTTGGATCAGAGGTTAAGAAGCTTCGCAATCGAGAGGTCAAGTTAATGAAAGTTCAGTAGGGAGATGACCATGAAGATGCAACTTGGGACACTAAAGACAAAATTCTTACCCTTTTCTTTTCAAGGGTATGTTCTTAACTTCTTTTTCAAGCTTTTATCCGTACTTGCTTCTGTCATTTGAGTATATCCTATAGATTGAATCTTCGACCTTTAGGTAGAAAACCAATAGATGTAAACATGTGTTTGAAACATTTTATGTTTGATGGATGCAAGTGTTTGCTCGTGGATGCATATACGCACACTAGGCACTAGATTGGCTCAAAGCACTCTCATACTGCATATGGATGTTTGTGCATTTTAATTTTTTATGGATGGAAGTGACTGTTTTATCATATAGATATTGCATTTGGATGGATGATTGTGCACACATATAGAGTTTACACGATAAACTAGGACTATTTGCATATATATTGGATTCGTGGCACTAACATGTATTGCATTAAGGAGATCGACTGAATCAGTAGACTGCCTGATTTTTCGCATTAGCATAGGGACATATACACATACCTTTGCATATGTTCATACAAGCATTAGAAATCTCTTAAGGACCATAAATGTCTGTGATTGATGGATGAGTATATGGTTGATGGATGTTAGGATAAACATTCTTCTTAACTTAGAGATTTCGGGGACGAAATCCTTTAAGTAGTGGAGAATGTAACACCCTGTAATTTCAAAGGACATTATAATGATAAACTAAGGAATGCTTATTAAAATATTGGGAATGAAGTAAAATGGACTATACCATTGTGTTCGTCTCATAATTCTGGTTAAGATAGACTTCGAGTTTGCGTAAAACGGACATCATACGAGAATGTTATTAAGCTTAGAAGTTTGTATACATATAAGAGAATTATATATAAATAAAATTAACCCATAAATTCAAATCTGTTCGAAAACATAAGTGGGAAAATTAGGTAAGATCTGGATCGGCATGGGGAGACCCACTCCTTGGTTAGGTCGACCCATAGCCAGGTGGGTCGACCCAGGTGGGGATGGATCGACCCATGGCTAGGTGGGTTAACCCAGGTGGGGATGGGTCGACCCATCTCCGATCCAACGGGGTGCATTTCTCTATACCCGGACTAATTTGTTGACCTGGTTCGTTGGCAGTAGGCTATATACAAGACATCATTTCTATTGCTTTTTACACCTAAAAACGATGGAGTGAATGAGATGCTGCCTCTGTTTGGATTGAATTAGGCTATTTTCTTCAACATCAACCAATATACGTACAAGAATCCCTTCTTCAACTTCAGCATATTATTCCCTATTCTTTAGATCCAATCTTTGTGAGTTCATGTTACTTTTAGATATAAAAATTTAACAGTAACTCTGACATGTTTATAAATCTAATCTAAATCTATACCTGTTAAGAATCTGATTCATACCTAAACAGTTCTACTATTACATGTCTTCTTCTATACACCTAATCTGCTGTTCAGTTCTTATATGCCTATTTCTGCTATCATATGTCCATCTCTGTTATTATATGCTTGTTTTGTTTTTATATGCCTATTCTGTTCTTCTCTCTCTCATTCCCTTTTTATTTTTATAGCCTAGGCTACCTTCGAGCCTAGGCCAATATCGCTGAAATATGCATGCGAATGGAATTGTGATAAATTGTAGAATGGTTGGGAATGATAATTTGGGGGCATAACCTAAACTGTTAAATATGACTAAAATTTTGGGGACATATGTTATTCTGTGAATTATGAGTGGAATTTGGGGCATATGAATTTGTAGGTTTAATTTAAAATTAAGCGAAACATGTTAATGGAACTGTAAAGAACCTGTGAAACCTGTTTAATCTATTAGGGTTGTGTAAACTTGTTTAATCTGTTGAGGTTAAGTAAATCTGTTGGGGTTATGTAAACCTGTTTAATTTGTTGGGGGTAAAATAAACCCGTTAACCTGTGAGACTTAACCTGTTAATCTGTGGTGGTTAGGGAAGCCTGTTAACCTGTAGTCTTAACCCGTTAAAAATCCTAGTTGGTTGGGGGACACAAGTTTATGGGTTTGACTTGTGTCATTTGTTGTGTGGGACCCATATCAGTCAGTAACCCATTCTGGTATTAAAGGGGAACCGACACTAGGTAGGGGTCATGGCACATACACTGAACCGATTATAAGAGGTTCATCTGAAAGGGGTCTGTACTGGCGCGTTCCAACGGAGTCATGTGCATACATGGGTCCGGCTTGCCTGGGAAAATAAGCCGTTGTAGCACCAATAATAGGTCTGTGTCCTTCTATAGGTTGCCACTTTAAGAAGTAATACACCCTTCTGTGGGGTCGACACAAGGTATTTACGAGTTAGGGAGCCGATCAATTGAGGGGTAGTAATTAGGGTACATCTAGTCCTATCTATTTCTGTGGGGTACCTATATTTCTGCTTTGAGTAACACCCGATATTTCTATTTAGGTACCGGTTATTTCTGTTTGGGGTAAAACCCGTTACTAGAGTATACCTAGAACTACCATTATGTTTCTGTTGGGATCATTCTGTTTCTGTTAAGTAATTAGGGGATACCTAATCCCGTTACATATCTATTATACTAGTATTAGTGCAGAGAAAAGTATTTGAGAAGCATAATCTACTCTATTTATTCTGTTATTTCTGTTCAGTCTGTTTGTACCTTTTATATCCAAAAGTTGTCTCTCATCCAGTTTATATGCTTGTCGTGATACTTTTACTTCTTTATATGCTAAAAGTCACTAGACTCGCCAAACTTTATGTCTAACCCGTTTTGTTTCCTTTTCTCTCTCTTCCTCCCCCTCCCCCCAGGTTCTCAGTGTGGGAACGCTTAGGCTTGATTAGGACTCTCTCTTCTGTTTCTGCTTGGATCTGAACTGCTTTGATGTATCGCTTTGACTACTTGTCTACTTGTTTATGGCTACTTATAGGGATTATGATTTTTCATTTCTGTACTTTGATGGTTTTTAGCGCAAGGCTGATATTTTTATTTATTGTATTATGTTCCAGTATTTCAATCTGATGTTGTAACTGGATTTTGAGACGACGATGTTTTCTGTTGAAAAATAAAGTTTTAAATTTCTGCTGGTATTTTATATATCTGTCTTGTGAGATTCTGTTTTCTTTACCTATAACACTTCATGGAACTTAATGCATTCTGATAAAGAGCAACATTAATGGACATGGAGTATCATAGCGTTTGAACTCCATTTGCATATTTACTCGTGTGTGGACTAATCATTCTATTTTTCAAATTTATAATTAGTCATCGAACGTCTAGACACACTACTAGCGAGGAGATGTTCCTAGAGGGGGAAATGGTGGTATGGCAGCGATTATGAGGAGGGTACCCGCTCCACGAGCAGCCGCCGCTGATGCTAGGGTCCAGGTGCAGGTACTGAGCGTTGTGGATTTCGCGAAGCTGTGTAAGGACTTTACTACTCTAGGAGGGAAGTCGTTTAAAGGGATGGAGCTGATTGTAGAGATTCAAAGGTGGCTTGATACTTGCATTCAGATCTTTGGAGACTTGGGTATTGATGATGCGACTAAAAGGAAGCTTGCATCGAGACAGCTATAGGGCAGAGCAATGGATTGGTAGAACTCTGTCACTCTAGAGATACTAGAAGACGAGATCACGTGGGATCGGTTACAAGTCAAGTTTGAGACGAAGTTCATTTCTACCGTTCAGAATTTTCTATTCAAGAGGTTTGTAGAGCGAAAGAAGAATGGTAGGCCAGTGTTGGATTATGTTTCGAATTTTGAAGCCTTATCCAAGAATGCTCGTTTATATGTTGAAGTTCCTTACCAGAGAAATGACAGGTTTGTTATGGGCTTGGACAAGTATCTTGGGAATCAGCTAATCGATCATCTGGATGATACTTATGAGAAGATTGTGGAAAAAGCTTTAAGGCACGAGAGTTTGTTTCCCAAGGAAGAGACTATTGTTTCAGCTAAAGAGGAAATGAAACCACAACAAAGTGGTAATAATAAAAAGAGGAAGCAACAACAGTAGAAAGGAAAAGATGGTCAGAAAAAGTAGAAAAGAAAAGTTACTTGCTATAATTGCTAAAAAAGGGCTATTTTTCCAAGGATTGTAAGAATCTGAAAGTTGAGACGAAGTGTCACAACTACGGAAAGCCTGGGCATCTTAAGAAGGATTGTCCAGAACCAGCCAAGGCTAAGCAGATTGTGAAGGCGTATGATTTGGAGGCTGGTCCATCATCTTTGAGGGTTCTTATGACGAGGAAGAAAGGGAAGAGTGTCGTCGTTCAAGGTATACTTTCCATTAGAGAGGTTTCAGTTCGTGTGTTGTTTGATACCAGAGCATTGCATTCTTTCATTTGTAATAAGCTTATGTGCCGCTAGGGTTTGGAACCCGAGATTTGTGATAGACCATTATTTGTGACTAATCCAGTTGGGGGGTTCGTCCAGTTTGTGCATTATTTGTCATGGTCTAGTGTTATCAAGTCATGGTTGCTCCTTTGTGTGTGATTTTTTTTGGAACTTCGCTAGGTTTGGGATTATTTTAGGTATGTACTAGCTCAAGAGGTATGCGACAAAAGTGGATAGCGAGAAGCTCGAGGTGACTAAGAAGAACAAGTATCATTTGTCAAGGATAGATGACTTGTTCGATCAGCTTCACGAGGCCAAGGTGTTTTCTCAGATGGATTTGGCAACGGGATTTCACCAGTTGAGGATGGAAAAGGATAGTGTGCCGAAGATTGCTTTTAGGACACCATCTAGTTTCTTCGAATGGTTGATGATCCCATTTGGATTGACTAACGCGCCAGCATATTTTGTGGATCTTATGAATAGGGTATTCAGAGATCAGTTGAACAAGTTCGTGCTTGTGTTCATGAACGATATTCTGGTTTTCTCTCGGAATGAGGAAGAGTATAAGACGCACTTGCGAGTTGCTTTGGAAATCTTGCGAAAGCATAAGAGCTAAGTTTTCGAAGTGTCATTTCTGGAAGAGTGAAGTGAGGTTCTTAGGCCATGTTGTTTCTAGAAATGAGATAATGGTTGACCCAGCTAAGGTGGTAGCAATCCAGGATTGGGGTAAGCCTAAGAATGCAATGGATGTTAGGAGTTTCCTTGGGTTGGCGGGATATTATTGTCGTTTTATAAAGGATTTCTCCAAGATAGCTACACCATTAATAGAATTGACGAAAAGGAACCAAGTGTTCATATAGGATGCGAAGTGTCAGCAAGCTTTTAGAATCCTGAAGGAGAGACTAACGAGTGCTCCCGTTTTGACCATTCTGAGTGGGAATGAAAATATGGTGGTATATACTTATGCATGTGGTATTGGTCTTCCAGTAGTGCCGATGCAGAAGGACAAAGTTGTGGCATATGCGAGTCGACAACTGAAGCTGCATGAAAGGAATTATCTGACTCATGATTGGAGTCAGTGGCAATCGTGTTTGCTTTGAAGATGTGGGGACATTATCTGTTGGGAGTTTGATTAGAGTTGATAACAGATCACATGTCGTTGAAATATCTTTTCTCCCAAAAGGAATTGAATATTCAGCAGCAGTGGCGGTTAGAGTTCTTGGCATCTTGCGATTTTGGAATCGCCAATACTCCTGGTAAAGGTAACGCAGTTATAGATGCGCTGAGTCGAAGACATGTAGGGTTGGAAGCTATGTTTTTGAAATGGAAGCGCCTCGAGTACTTGGGCAGGATTTGATTTCAGGCCTCGATGTGAGTTAGAACCCAGAATGTTGGCAAGCTTATCGATAAGACCTATTTTCATCGAAAGGATTCGTGAGAGCAAAAAGCGTGATGCAATGCTTGTCGAGATTATCCCAAAGTTGGAACCAGATGATAAGGAATTCGAGGTCGATCGAGAGGGTTGGCTTCGAAAGCATGGACGACTAGTCGTTCCTGATATTGATAGATTGAGAGATGAGGTTCTAAGGGAATGTCATCACTCGAAGTTGATGATTCATACAGGTGGTAACAAGATGTATCAGGACATGAAGCGAGCTTACTACTGAGAAGAGCATAGTCAAGTATTGGGATGGAATCATACGAGGTGTTATATGGAAGATCATGTAATTATCCGGCATGTTGGTTAGAAACTGGAGATAAGTTGAAGCTTGGGCCAGAGATGATCAGAGAGACATCGGATTGTATCGAGATCGTTCGACAATGATTGAAAGCAACCCAAGATTGTCAGAAGAGCTATGCCGATAAGCATTGAAAAGATTTGGAGTTCGACGTTGGTGAAATGGTTTTCATGAAAATTTCTCCGTTGAAGAATGTTATTCGGTTCGAAAGTAAAGGAAAGTTAGATCCAAGGTTCGTTGGATCGTTTCCGATAGTCGAGCAGATTGGAAAGCTCGCACATAGATTGGATTTACCCAAGAAGATGTTGAGTGTGCACAATGTTTTTCATGTGTCATTTTTATGAAAGTGTGTGATTGATTTGAATGTGGCGGTATCTCCGGAATAGTGCAAAGACCTAGAAGTCGAGTCCGTAGTTAAGAAACTTCATAAGCCGCTTTGCGTTATGGTGAATAACACGTAACAACTTAGGAGGAAGACGGTTAAGCTAGTCAAGGTGCAAAGGAGTGAGGATGATGATGATTGTACATGAGAGACGGAAGAGAGTATGAAGATGATCCATCCAGAACTCTTCGTTGGTATGACCTATTAATGTCGTGTCACCTTACGCTATTGTAACTTGTACAATTAGAATTCTGCATGCTAGGTTAGGGCTATGGATGCAAGTTTGGATGGAAAAATTGGTTGCTCGTGGATGATAGGCACGCAGAGTTGTTTTTTGGTTGCTTATGTTTGATTGAGATTTCGTGGGAGAAATTCCTAAAGAGGGGAGAATGTAACGACCCACATTTTACGTATCAGAGGATCGTAAAATATTTTTATTTAATTTCTTGAGGGTTGGATCATTCTCATATTTTGATATGGTTTTTATGGGGATATAAGACATGTTCATAATTTTTACCAATTTTATTTGTGACTATTTTACCCCTATTAGTCTTGTACAGGGCATAACTTTTGACTGGGATCGAATCAGATGCTAAGATCAATTTCTTTGGAAAGGAAATGGTGTTTCCAATTCCGTAGAGTGGTCACATTAAAAGTTTGGTTCAGCAGTTTGGGAAGAATCTCTGTTTTAGTGCTACACAATTTCTGGACAGACCAATTAGTCATTAGCGGGATTATTAGTGAGGCCCATTAGTGGGCTGATGGTTTGGCTATAAATAGGGGGTAGAGGCAAGGGGAAAGGGTTACTATCTTCATTTGTCATTTGTTGAGGTTTGAGATTCTTCCTACTCCAATCGAATACATCTCTCCTCCATTAAATCTTAGACCTACATTAGAAGATTGAAGATCTACGTCAAGGAAGGTTAGATCTACATCAAGAGAGAGAGGATTGCATCAAATTAAGAGATTTGAAAATCATTCTTCACTGTCCGGATTAGAGATTAGTTGATTTCAAGCTATTTTGAAGATTTGGTAAGTGATAAGCATCTCTCGCACGGATTCAATCGAGTATGTGGGTTGTTTGATCTTATTTTCATCATTTCAAGTTTGTTTCACCTAGATCTACATCATGACATGTATATTTTCATTTGAATCTCCATAGGATCCAATTTAGTAAGATTATAACGGTTAAATTCATGTGTTTATGTAAGTTAGATCCATTATTGATTTGTTCATTGTTTTATCATGATTTGGTGAATTCTATATGATTTAATGATGATTATTGATTGCTTGAGTGAAATTGGTCGATTTGGATGAGTTAATTGCATAAATATTCTTCGTGAAGTGTTAGATCGTACGAATCAGAAGTTTTGATGATGGACAGGAAGGTTTGATGGATCGGGCGAGTTTTGGCGTGGATCAGGCATAAATCCTCATACGGATCGGGAACAAATGCTCCAGCGGATCAGGTAGGTTTTCAGAGCATGGACCGGGCAAAGTTCTGGAGCGTGGACCGGGCAAAGTTCTATAACATGGACCGGATAAAGTTCTTGAGAATGGACCGGGCAAAGTTCTGGAGCATGGAACCGGAAAAGTTTTGGAGGATGGACCAGGCAAAGTTCTGAAGCATGGATCGGTAAAAGTTCAGGAGCATGGATCGGGCGTTTGATAGAGCGGACATTTCCATGGATTGGGCATTTCATGGAGCAGACATTTCCATGGATCAGGTGTTTCATGGAATGGACATTTCCATGGAGCAGGCGTTTCATGGAGTGGACATTTCCATGGATCGGGCATTTCCATGATGGACGACAGAAAAGTGACAGCATTTCTAAAACGTTATGGATGGAAATTGAAGCGTTGTGGTATGTTTTTCATAGCGGAAAGGCTGAAATGCTATGGATTGAATATCGACCAAAAGTGATGATTATTTTGGTTTGCAAATGGACGTGGCTTCAAAGTGAATTCAAGATGGAATATTCGAAGTGTTATGAAGTGTTCATTGATCGGTGAAATGCAACGAATATGGAAACTACTAAAGCGTGTTTTGAGCTCGTGGATAATGGTTGCTCAAGTGTGTTTTGAGCTTATGGATAGTTGCCGGTGATGACGACTAAAGTTATGGAGGCCGAGGAAATATCATTGTCATAGGTTCTAGCGGACTCAAAGCAGGAGTATAACAGGGACGACTAAAATACCGATTGAATGTTCGAGTACCCAATGCAGTCATGATGGGCCTAGACATACAAGCCACGGTGACGTATGGAGTTTTGCTAGAACTGCGATTACCTTTAGCCCTTGACGGACGAAATAATGTTGAGCCAGTCATACGATTAATGATGGTTAAAAGAAGGATTGACAGTGATAGACAGAGTCATGGATGATGGTTGTTTTGCTTGTATCGTGAAGCGACCCAAACTTCCCCGTAAAGGAAAGCTGGATTGAGTTGAGAACACGAAAAATCAGAACACAGATAGAAGAACATTTCATTGCTTATTTCAACAATTTACATCAGAGTACAAGAATATAACAAAGCATGAGTAAATATTACACATTAGAAAATATCAGAAATTTACAAATTATAATGCAGCGGAAAATAATACAAAACACAACTGAAAGAAATACACGGATACAGAGCTTTCTGAATATAACTCCAGCTGTAAATCCAGGATCCTGGAAAAGAAATATCTGCAAAACCCCAACTACTAGCCGCCCGTGTGGAAAATAGGGGCACCCGGAGTTTAGGTTAAAACAATAAACTTGTAACGACCCGCATTCTACGCATCTGGGGATAGTAGAATATTTATTTCTTTATCATGCGAAGTCGTATAGGCATGTAACTTTGGGAGACGACTATCGGGTCATTTCCCATGTTCATGATTATTCTGATTTTTAAATGACCGTTTTGCCCCTAGCTGATCTTGTTTCGGCCATAAATTTTGATTGGTAAGGAGTTTTGACCTGAAACCACTTCCATTAGATCTCAGATGATGGTTTACCTTTCCATAAAGTGGTCACATTAGCCAAGCGGACTCACCGTTTGGGAGGTATGGCTGAAACAAGGTTTAGAAGGTGGAAAACAACTTAACCGGACCTAATTAGGGTGATTAGCAAGAGGGCCCATAACCCATTTTGGGATTAGGGTTATGGGGGGGCCTGAAATCAGTTAGGAAACGATCTATTTTCATTGTCTCATCCGCCAAAACATTTCCCTAACCCTAACAATGGCCTCCAACACCCAAATCACCTTCTAATCACCATTTAATCAAGTTTTAGCCTAATCTACATCTAATCAAGGCAAATTAGCATCAAATTGGGAATAGAGCTGCTGTGTTGCATAGAGATTCAACCCAAATCAGAGATATTTTCAGATCTAAGATTTATTTGTGGCTAAGGTGAGTGATTAGCATTGTTTCTACACTAATTACGGCTAATTAGGGGTGATTAGTGTTAATTAACAAAATTATACATGATTAAATTCTGGAAAAATGTTTAGAAATTCTTAAACACTGTTTTAGACCTCTGTTAGAAGTTTGGCTTAATTTGGTTAAGGTTTGCTAATCCTATCATTAGATTTGCTTAAACATGCTTAAGGGGAAAACATGGGTTTTGGGTATGTTTGATCCGTTTTGACATATCAAATTGTTGTTTTGGTGTTTGTGGCCAATTTTATATGTTGCTATGACTGTATGGTATGCTTTGTGATTGATTAGAAAAGTTAGAATGGTCGAAAACGCCGTCGTGTGGCGTAAAACAGTCGCTGGAAAAGTTGCAGGAAATGTGTTGGGTTTCAGATCGGATCGGGTCGGATATGGGGCTCGGATCGGATACGAGAACTGGGCCAGAGGATTCGATTCGGATCAGAACCTAGCACAAAAGGAAAAGCATGGCAACAAGGAAGGCCACAATGAACTAAGATTGTATCGGATCGGGAAGCTGCGGATTGGATCGGAGATGGAGGAGGGAACCAGATCGAAACCTGCAGATGAGGGCACCCGACCAGGATGGAGTACCACGACCGAACCGACCCGGAGGGAGCTGACCAAACTGAATCGATGGCCAGGAGCTGAAGCTTGTCGAACTAAACTGAGCAGGGGTGACTGAACCGAACCAATGAGGACTAGAACACTACGCATATTCAAACCAAACCAAGGCGTGGCTATGACCACCGAACCGATCCGGGGAATATCAAAACCCGAGATGCAAAGGTAGTCCAGACAGGAAGTAGAACTCAGGATCCAGTTGGGAACCAACGAGTTAACTTCATGAGTTGGGCTTTGCTGCGGGATGTGTGTTAAGGAGTGGTCGACGTCCATAGCTTTGATTCACCACGGAAAGACAAGTGTTAAGCTGCGGATCAGTGCAGTGGGGTAGTTACTACTACATGGGGCAGAGTGATCGTAGCATGGCTATGAGCCAGTGCAGTGGAGTCTTCATGACTTCATGGGGCAGAGTGGACATAGCAAGGACCAGTGGCTATAGATCATTGCAGTGGAGTCGACATGACTCCATGGGTCAGAGTGATCATAGCAAGGATTTGGGTGATCAAAGCGGTGGATATCATATGCTTTACGCACTGAGTGAGAGATGTGAGGATGGTTGCTATGCTTGATTGTTTGACACCACTATGACATGCACACCCCTCCCCCGTATCTTTACACCATAAGTTAGTGTCACCTTAGAGTATTGTACATCTTGTTGTGTTAACTCTTTGGTTGCAGGTCCAGGTTCAGGTATGGTTTAGTATACGTGTTATTGTTCTGTTTTGTTTCTTATCACTCATACCAGACTTTTGTCTGACCCAGAGTTTTATGTCTCTTCTTATTACTCTGGGTGCTCTTAAACGGGCAGACTAGAGACAGGTTAGCTGGTTATGCACGAGTAGCTGATCTGGAGACGAGCAGGAGGCTCCCACGTATGATATATATATATATATTCTCCCTATGTTGCTGCTGGTCACTACTTTGGGCATTAGTAGCGTACCTTTCTTATTTTTCTTTAGAGACAGTTTTAAAAGTTCTAATAATGATGATGTGGAACATAAGCTGTATTTTGAATTTCCACTGCTATGATGATTATGGTTTAGTTCTCAGCTTATGCCCTGTCTCGTCTATTTTATGTCAAGTATGTTATTACTATATTTTATTCCATGCGCTATGAGGCACTCTACAGGTTCCTTGTTAGTTCAAATTCCCTTCTTTCTTTTCTTTGACGACCGTCCCGTGCTGGTTGGACATTGGCACAACGCATTTTCATTGGAAATGTCGGCTGGTGCAGGGCGGGCCGTCACATTTGGTATCAGAGCTCTAGGTTGTGTAGTTAACTTAGGGAAAGACACCAAGGAGAGATAGTATGTATATGAGAGTGCGTATTTTTTATTATTTTGGTTTCAAAAGTTATATATATATATACTATTAGTATATCTAAGGATGAAGTCGCATTGCACTGGCACCACTGAGGAGATGGTTAATCGTTTTCTCCTTACAGATTGAACGATGAGCCGATATACTAGGGGTACTAGTAGAGGAGCTAATAATAGGAATGCTCCTGATATGAGGACGATGTTCACTAACTTCATGAGAGAGATGCTTAGAAATGTGCAAGGAGCAGTTCCCAATGCTGCAAATGGTGGTGGTGTAGCGGTGCAGGCACATAGGGCCGATTTCGCCAAGCTTTGTAAGGACTACACTAGTCTTGGTGGGAAGTTGTTCCACGGAACAGAATTGGCTACAAAAGTTCTGGATTGGCTTGATAGTAGTGAGCATATCTTCAAGGATCTGGGAATTGAAGACGCGATGAAAAGGAAGCTAGCATCCCGTCAACTGCAAGGACGGGTAATGAATTGGTAGAATGCTATTAAGGCAGCTACTCCTGAGGATCAAGTTACTTGGGATCGGTTCAAGGCCCGATCCAGTGATAAGTTTATCCTAGCTTCTTAGAAGTTAGAGTTGTTTAGGAAGTTCTTGGAGCTTAAGCAGAATGGTAGGGCAGTCTCAGAGTATATTGTTGAGTTCGATACTTTGTCGAAGTATGGATTATCTCTTATTGACACTCCCGAGAAGAAGAATGAGAAGTTCATAACAGGCTTAGATCAGTACTTGGGGGAAATGCTTATTAACCACATCGATGAGACGTTTGAATCGATTGTGGGGAAAACATTGAGTTCAGAGAGCCTTTATCCTAAACCCAAGACTGAAGTCGCTATTGCATCTGCAGAGGGGCCAAAGCCGCAAGCAAGTAGTGGAGGCAAGAATAATTCTCAGAATAAAAGGAAGCAGAGTCAGAACCAAGCTAAGGATGGTCAGAAAAAGAGCAAGAAAGATGTTGAATGCTTTAGCTATGGCAAGAAGGGCCATTATGCTAAAGAATGTCGAGCAAAGCCAGCGGACAGGAAGTGCTTCAACTGTGGCCAAGTGGGACATCACAAGGATAAGTGTCCGCAACCCCCTAAAGAAAAGTAGATTGTGAAAGCATATTCTCTTAATGCTGTTCCTTCTTCGTCGAATGCTCCAACCGCGGCGGAGAAAGGAAAGAATGTTGTCATTCAAGGTACGCTTTCTGTTTATGATGTTCCTATTCGAGTACTGTTTGATACTGGGGCTTCCCGTTCCTTCATATCTAGTGACCTGGTAGATAGGTTGGGATTGGAACCCGAGATAGTCGATAGACCTTTAGCAGTGACGAACCCGATAGGTGGTTCGACTTGCCTTAGCATGATTTGTCGTAATGTGGTCTTATCGAGTCATGGATGCATGTTTGTTTGTGATTGTTTTGTTTTGGGCTTTACTGGGTTTGGCGTTATTTTGGGAGTCGATTGGCTCCAAAGGTACGGGGTGGTGGTAGATTGTGAGGGCTTTTTAGTGACAGTTAGAGCGGATGATGGGCGGAGGTTGCTATTTGATGGTCTACCTAGTGATAGGGTAATTGCTAGTTTTCTAAATTCCCTTGACATCCCGCATGATGAGTTGTCAGATGTGCCCGTGGCTGGCCAGTATCCGGACGTCTTCGAGGAAGTGACCGGACTTCCACCACACCGAGAGATCGAGTTCCATATTGATTTAGTGAAAGATGCTAGACCTATAATGATGCCACTTCGTTGTATGGAGCCAAGGGAGCAGCGAGAGCTCGAGGTGCAAGTAAACGATCTTTTGAAGAAGGGATTTATCAGAAGAAGTGCCTCCGAGTGGGGAGCACCGGTTGTGTTTGCTACCAAGGCAGATGGTTCCCTCCGATTATATGTGGACTACCGCGAGTTGAATAAGGTGATGAGGAATAATAAGTATCCTTTACCGCAGATAGATGATGTGCTTGATCAGTTGAGTAGCGCAAGAGTGTTCTCCTAATTGGATCTCGCGACAGGTTTTCATCAGCTTAGGGTGGAGGCTGAGAGTATAGCTAAAACGGCCTTTCGGACGCTGTCTGTATTCTTTAAGTGGTTGGTCATGCCATTCGGGTTGACCAATTCATCAACATATTTTGTGGATCTTATGAGTAGAGTATTCCGAGATCAATTGAATAAGTTTGTTCTTGCGTTCATAGACGATATCATGGTTTATTCGAGGACAGAGGAAGAACACAAGGAACATCTGAGGATAGTGATGGAGGTGTTGAGAAAACACCAATTGAAAGCAAAGTTTTCTAAGTGTCACTTCTGAAGGAGGAAAGTGAGATTCTTGGGCCATGTTGTTTCGGAGAATGGTATTGCCGTGGACCCTGCGAAGGTGGCTACGGTACAAGATTGGCCTACGCCCAAGAGTGCAACAGACGTAAGAAGTTTCTTGGGATCGGCTGGATATTATCGTAAGTTTATCCAAGACTTCTCCAAGATAGCAGCACCATCGACTCAGTTGACCAAGAAGAATCAAGCTTTCATCTGGGACGAAAAGTGCGAGAATGCATTCAAGAGTCTAAAGGAAAAGTTGACGTGTACACTAGTGTTAGTCATTCCTAAAGGGAATGAAGAGATGACAATATACACGGATGCATGTGACACCGGACTAGGTGCTGTAATGATGCAAGGAGGTAGGGTTGTAGCTTATGCTAGTCGGCAACTGAAATCGCATGAGAATAGATATCCTACCCATGATTTAGAATTGGCAGCAATCGAGTTCGCATTGAAGATGTGGAGACATTATCTCTTGGGAGAAAGATTTGAGTTGTTTACCGATCATAAATCGTTAAAGTATCTTTTCTCTCAGAAGGATCTAAATCTCCGACAGCAAAGATAGTTAGAATTCTTGGCTTCCTATGATTTCGATATCACATGTACACCAGGGAAGGGCAATGCGTTAGTTGATGCATTAAGTAGAAGACATGCCAGTTTAGGGGCTATGTTTCTGGAATGGAAGCAACTGGAGTATATCGCTGGGTATGACTTCAGACTAAAGTGCGAATTGGATCCATAGATATTAGCAAGTTTGACGATTAGACCCACTTTGATTGAGTGGATTGGTTCCAGTCAGAGAGACGATCCTAACCTATTGGAAATCATCTCCAAGTTAGAGATGGGTATCGACGAGGAGATGAACAGGCATGGGCTTGATCGAGATGGATGGCTTAGAAAGAATGGAAGACTAGTTGTGCCCAACGTCAATGGATTAAGAGATGAAGTGCTGAGAATGTCATCACTCAATACTGACTATATATCCCGGTGGTAACAAAATGTATCGAGACATGAAGCAGACCTACTACTGGGAAGGGATGAAAAGAGACGTTGGAAAGTTTATATCCAAATGCATGAACTGCCAGTTAGTTAAAGCTGAGCAAAAGAAACCTAGTGGTTTGTTGCAACCATTAGAAATTCCAGAATGGAAATGGGAACAAGTCTCAATGGATTTCATTGATGGGTTACCAAGGACTAGAACGGGCCATGATAGCATTTGGGTGATTGTGAACTGATTGACCAATAGTGCAAGGTTTATACCTATCAAGTCGAATAGAACGGCAGCTAAGTTAGCGGAACTATATATGAAGTGGGTAGTGACATTTCATGGAGTACTTAAAAGCATTGTGAGTGACCGAGACCCGTTGTTTACTAGTAAGTTTTGGAAGAGCTTACAAGAGGCTCTAGGGTCAGAATTATATCTCAGTACCGTGTATCATCCCCAAACTGATGGTCAAACAGAGAGGGTAAATCGTATATTAGAAGATCTGTTGAGAGCTTGCATATTGGATTTTGGTGGATCATGGGATGACCATTTGCATCTAGTAGAGTTTGCATATAATAATAGTTATCAATCCAGTATTAGTATGGCTCCATTTGAAGCTTTGTACGGAAGATTGTGCAACTCACCATCGTGTTGGTTAGAAACTGGTGAGAAGTTTGTGCTTGGACCAGATGCGATAAGAGAAACTTCAGACAAGATTAAGATCATTCAACAACAAATGGAGGTTGCCCAAGATAGGCAGAAGACTGATAAGAGGTGAAAGGATTTGAAATTCTCCGTTGGCGACCTAGTATTTGTCAAGATCTCTCCATTAAAGAATGTTATTCGATTTGGAAGGAGAGGAAAGCTGGCACCAAGAATTATTGGTCCATTCCCAATCCTCGAGCAAGTTGGGAATTTGGCATACAAAGTTGAATTACCAGAGAAGATGGCAGGAGTTCATAACATATTTCATGTTTCCCAATTAAGTAAATTCGTGTACGACCCCAATATGACTATTTCACCTGATCAGTTGGATGATATCAAAGTAGAACCCGAGGCAGTTAGGAACCACAAGCCGATTCGTATTGTCGAGCATGATACGAAACAACTTCGAAGGAAAGCGGTGAATCTAGTCAAAGTTCAGTGGGGCGAGAATGAGAATGACTGTACTTGGGAGACAGAGGAGAGCAGTAGGAAGACGTATTCAGAACTCTCTGCCTGGTAAGATTTTAATTGCAATTTAGTTTTCCGCATGCTAGGATAGACTTGCTTGTTGTTTTGTATGTTTGACTGTTGTGAATGGTTGGTAGGCATGCGGGATCCTTTACTTATTTCTTAGTTAAGGAATTTCGGGGGCGAAATTTTTTAAGGGGGGAAGAATGTAATGACCCGCATTCTACGCATCAGGGGATCGTAGAATATTTATTTCTTTCTCATGCAAAGTCGTATAGCCATGTAACTTTGGGAGATGACTATTGGGGTCATTTCCCATGTTCACGATTTTTGTCAATTTTTAAATGATCGTTTTTCCCCTAGCTGATCTTGTTTAGGCCATAACTTTTGATTGGTAAGGAGTTTTGACATGAAACCACTTCCATTAGATTCGGATGATGGTTTACCTTTCCGTAGAGTGGTCACATTAGCCAAACGGACTCACCGTTTGGGAGGTATGGCTGAAACAAGGTTTAGAAGGTGAGAAACAGCTTAACCGGGCCTAATTAGGGTGATTAGCAAGAGGGCCCATAACCCATTTCGGGATTAGGATTATGGGGAGGCTGAAATCAGTTAGGAAACGATCTATTTTCATTTTCTCAGCCGCCTAAAACATTTCCCTAACCCTAACAATGGCCTCCAACACCCAAATCATCTTTTAATCACCATTTAATCAAGTTTTAGCCTAATCTACATCTAATCAAGGCAAATAGCATCAAATTGGGAATAGAGCTACTGTGTTGCATAGAGATTCAACCCAAATCAGAGATATTTTCAGATCTGAGATTTATTTGTGGCTAAGGTGAGTGATTAGCATTGTTTCTACACTAATTACAGCTAATTAGGGGTGATTAGTGTTAATTAACAAAATTATACATGATTAAATTCTGGAAAAATATTTAGAAATTCTTAAATACTGTTTTAGACATCTGTTGGAAGTTTGGGTTAATTTGTTTATGTTTTGCTAATCCTATCATTAGATTTGCTTAAACATGCTTAAGGGGAAAACATGGGTTTTGGGTATGTTTGATCCGTTTTGACGTATCAAATTGTTGTTTTGGTGTTTGTGGTCAATTCTATATGTTGCTATGGCTGTACGATATGCTTTGTGATTGATTAGAAGAGTTAGAATGGTCGAAAACTCCGTCGTGTGGCGTAAAACAGTCGCTGGAAAAGTTGTAGTAAATGTGTAGGGTTTCGAATCGGATCGGGTCGGATATGGGGCTCGGATCGGATATGAGAACTGAGAAAGAGGATTCGATTCGGATCGGAACCTAGCACAAGAGGAAAAGCATGGCAACAAGGAAGGCCACAATGAACTAAGACGGGATCAGATCGGGAAGCTGCAGATTGGATCAGAGACGGAGGAGGGAACCAGATCGAAACCTACAGATGAGGGCACCCGACCCGGATGGAGTACCACGACCGAACCAACCCGGAGGGAGCTGACCGAACCGGATTGATGGCCAGGAGCTGAAGCTTGCCGAACCGAACCGAGCAAGGGTGACTGAACCGAACCAATGAGGACCAGAACACTACGCATATTCAAACCAAACCAAGGCGTGGCAATGACCACCGAACCGATCCGGGGAAGACCAAAACCCGAGATGCAAAGGTAGTCCAGATAGGAAGTAGGACTCAGGATCCAGTTGAGAATGTAACAACCCTGAATTTTGGGGTAAATTTAAAAATTTACTTTAACTAATTTTAATGGGTTTTGATATTTAAAATAATTTATTTTAAATAATAATGATTAAAAATTCATTTAAATCGAAGTTAGGATGAATAATTTAATTTTAATTATAAAAGAAGTTAGAAATAGCGCGGTAGTTTGAAAAGTCAAACTTGAACTTTGACTGACCGTACATGATGCAAAATTTAACGGATTTTAGTGAAACCAAAAATATTAGAATCTCTTTTAAAATATCTTTCTAACGAATCTGAAAAATTGAAATTTCATAACGGGAATCAAAAGTTATGCCCAGTTTAAAATTTAGAAAGGTCGCTATAAAATTTATATACAATATATAAAGGTCAAAAATGCTACTTTTTGCATACGAAGGAATTTGGACTCGAAACCACTTCCATTGAGTTCAGAATGACGTTTCTGCATTTAAAAAGTATAAACACTTATATATTTCGAGTTTCGAAAATTATTTGTTTAAAAATGTATTTTTAATATGTAATATATACGCCTTGAAAATAGCCAATTTTCAAACGACCTCTGTTTTCGACGAAACCACTTTTGCTGGATTCGAAATGTCAAATTATTGCTAAGTTTAATTTTTCATAATTTTTCGAATTAATTTGTGACCGTGGCAAAAAGATTTCAGTTTGGTCAATTTCGGTCAATTTTAATCGACTTGAAAAATGCCATTTTTCAAATAGGCTCAGAATTGAACGTAATTAATTTTTCTAGGTCCGCAGCATCAAAACATAGCTAAATATATTTTTTGGGATTTTTCGAAGTTAATTTGTGGCCCCGGTGAATTTATTCATACGGTTGAATTAAAAATAAAAGAAAATATTTTAAAATAAAGAAAACTGGGTCAAGACAGTCGTTTGGGCCTGTGGGACATAGCTAGATGAGTCCGGAATCGGGGTAAATAGGTAAGGACGACAGTCGTTGGGCTGAAATCAGAGAAAGTTGATAATCGGGCCTTAATTGGGTTAATTAGTTAATTAAATAATATAAATATTAGATAATCCTCAAACCCTAATTTCGAAATGACCTATCCGCCATCTTCTATTACAATGGCCAAAAATGTCCCGACTTTGATCTTCATTTTCTCTCAATCCAAACTATAACTTCTAGCAATCCATAGACCAAATCGGAGAGATACTTCTTAGCTACAATTCTATATGGATATGATGAGATTTAATGAAGTAATTTGGCCAGAAAATACTCCCCAACCTGCTGCTAAAACAGCCCTGCCGCCTCCTGTAGGCCCCACCGCACCTCCCCTCCCTCCCTGTGCACGTAGCCCTCTCCTCCCTCTCCGATATGCCACCTTCCGATCGTCTCCAAGCTTCACCAATTTAGAGATAAGTGGAGACCTAGTTTTGAAGGCTATGGGTTCAAAAATAATAAAAGGAGCGTCTTTGAACATGGAAGAGGAAGATGGAGGAGAGGTTGACTTTTTCAAAATTTAGTTAATTAATTAATTTAAATTCTATTTTGTCAATCTAAATTAAACTGTATCTTGCTCATACAAACTTGGAATTGAACGATTTCAGGTGCACCACGATCGTGAAAGTGAGATCTACGCGATGACACTGACTAGGCCTGGTTCTAAGCAAGTTGAATTTTTGGCAATTTTGGATCTGAACAGCGCAGAACCCAATAACGATGTGAGAATCTCTGATTTTCACAATTTAATTTATTTAATTAATTATTTTATTTCATTAAATAATTATCTGTGTGATCTGTGCTGTGATGTATTGTGCTGATTGTTCTGATGGATTGTATTGAATTGTATTGCGTTGTATTGTGTAAATCTGTCATTTTATCGCTTAGATCTGTATGGGTCCGATATAAAACATCGCGTTGGGTAATTTAGATTAAACCAGAATTTTATTCTAATTAAAATATTGTTTTGTTTTTTGAATTTGATTAGGTTAATTTTTTTTTTCTTTCCAATTTACAATATCAAATTTTTTATAATTTGCTATTGAATTTGTTAAAATATCATTTATTTGAAATGGTCATGTTTGGCAAATCAAGAATCGTTAAATTATGTTAACATTAGAATTGTATATCATGTTGAGTATAGAGTTGTAATCAATTTGCCAAATCAAGACAAATTATTTCGTTGTCAGATTTATTTATTCACTTTTTAAAAAAATTATATTTTTGTTTACACACCATGTGTAAATAAAAAGACGTAATTGATTATTATATGTTTGTTCACATTCCATATGTGTAAATAAAAAGACGAAATTGATTATTATATGTTTATTCACATTCCATGTGTGAATAAATAGACAAACTTGTTTAACATATTTTATTTACATACTATGTGTAAATAAAAAGACAAGATTAGAAAATATATTTTATTTTGCATTTTATTTATACTCCATATATAAATAAAAAGAAAAGATTATGAAACACACTTTTATTTGGATTTTATGTTTAAATACCGTAATTGTTTAAACATGTTTAGTTACATTCCATGTACAAATAAAAGAAACAAGTTTGAAAATAAATTTTTATTAACATTTTATTTGTTAATAAAAAGGATAAGATTATAAACACATTTTTATTAACATCTTATTTGCTAATAAAAAGGTCAAAATTAAAAATACATTTTTAATGTAATAGTAGAAACATAGTATGATGAGGTTACAATAAAAAGAAAAAGTTGGAATTTAAAAAGATTACCTTTTTAATTGTCAATATGTTAAATTAAGAAGATTTGTTTCCAAAACGTTATCAATCTTGAATTAAAGGAATGTTTTTATTTTATATTCAATTAATGGAATTAATAGACGTTGATTTAGAAAGATTACGTCTTTATTGTCTAAAAGTTACAATAAAAGGATTCTATTAAAAAGATTACATCTTTGGTGTCAATATGTTAAAATAAGTAAAAAAAAAATATGGTTTCAAAATGGAACATCTTGAAAAGGTTGTTATTATTAAATCATAATAATATGGAAAGTTACAATTTGTATTAAGATACTTGAAATCAAGATATTTAGAAATAAAGAATATCTTAAAATTAAGATTCCTTAATGGAAATGATAATTTCAAATAATATGTTTTGGAAAAATTAATTATAATTATAAATTATAATTGTGCTTGGACACGAGGTTAGGTTAGATTTGCGGTGGAAGTCTGCCCGGACCCGACCGGCATATCCAGCAACCACTAATGTTGAACCTAATGTGAGAGGCCCAAGTGCACAAATACGAAACGGGCCATGACACGAGGTTAAGCCCAACTTGTGGAATAAGTCTGCCCGGAACCGACCGGCACATCCAGCATCCACAAGTCGTAGGCTTAATGTGAGAGGTCTAGCCCATTATAAAATACAAATGGATAAGAAAATGAGTTGGGCTATTTAATTCGTTTTAAAAATAGCAACGCATTTAAAAAAAAAACCGAAAGAGTATATCGATTTATTTTATCCATTTTATAATGAATATTAAAACAGAAATTTCAAAATTAATATTTTGGAAAATAATACTATTATAAAAGGATAACATATAGAATAATCAATTTTTAGATTATAGTTGGAATCATGAAAATGCATATGAAAATGAAATCATGTTTTTTTAGTGTAACATGAGTGCATAAGAAATAAATATAATCATTTGTTTTAATGTCATTTAATTGCATATGAAAATAAAATCATGTTTGGAGTAGCTTTAATGCATATGAAATAAAAACATGTGTTGAAATCATGTGAATGCATATGAAATAGCTTCATATTTTAAAGTCATGTTAATTATATGAAATATAATCGTATTTTTAATGTTATGTTAATATATGAAATTTAAAAACATATTTCAGTGTTATGTTATTATCTTAAAAATAAATATATTTTTAAGATCATGTTCATATATTGAAGATGAAACATGTTTTTAGTGTCATGTTCATATATTAAAATGAGGCATAATTTTAGTTTCATTTTCATTAGAAAGAATTAAACGTTTAAGGACTTCAATTTAATATAAGTTGACTCCAATGAAAAGATAGTAATTGAATAAAAGTAAAAGTTACATTTTTCATGTAATTGAATTAAAGTGAAATTACATTTTTCATGTAAAAGAACAACAGTATGAAATTTACATATTTATGTAAAAAGATTTTCAGTAAAGATTATAACGATGAAATGTACATTTTAATGAATGGGTTTTCATTAAAAAGAATAAGGACTAGAAAATATACATTTTAATGAATGGATTTTCATTAAAAAGAATAAGGAAACAAAATATACATTTTGTGTAATTTGAAAGATGAAAGAAAAATGTACATTGTTGTGTATAGTATGTGAATGTGAATTATAATAAAAATAAAACATTATTGTGTGTCATGTTATACCTTAATATTATATATACAAATAGGGATATTTGTTGTTAGCAAAATATATGGATGAAGGAATTATATATAATTATATATATAGAAATTAAAATCAAAAGAATCGATCGTGGTAGTTCGCATTTTGGAATCATGCCTTTAAACGCTTATACCGAAAGATCCGACCGTCGGATTTTCCCAAAACAGAAACCGTTAGGTTCGCCTTGGGAAGACCTTTCCAATGATATGAATTGTGTTAAATTCCAATGGTTAGATTTAGAGAAACTTGTAAAACAAATTTGGGTGAAAACAACGCCAAGGTCGCCTATTGACATGAAGTGTTGTTAAATAAAATTCAATTATTTTTATATAAATAAAAATAGAGATTAATCGTAATAAATTAATATTAACGATAAGAAATAATTTTAAATTATATATATACGAGGATCATTTGAAAAGTTCGAGTTCAATCTTATTTCAAATGATTATTCGTCGATCTAAGTCGAAGAGTTGAAGTCGGTGATTGAAGACCGACGATCTTCACGTCGAATGGATGAGTTACCATTGACGCCCATGATTGGAGTAGCTACCTTGAAGGGGCTACAATGGTGGCCGTCTAGACTACTTGTTGATTGTTCGGATATGTGAGGAATAAGGTGCCTCCGGTTTCGTTCGGACCAGAACGGACTTGAAAATGGATTGTATGTCTGACGTTGTATTCCTTTATACGGTATTCGTTGATCTCTGCTAAATATATATCTGTTTGGTGTTTAACACCCTTCTCTAAGACGTACGAGCTTAGAGGTTATATATTGGTAGGAATCAATGGTATGGTTTGGATTGACAATGTGGCATGCTAAGATGCACATGATCAAGGCTTTTGTTGAAAAGCAGGCCTTGTGGTTGATGATCAAAGCACAGCTTGAATAAACATAGCTTTGTGTATTACATAGCTTCACGAGCCTCACAACCCAGTTGGAGTCTAAAACGGGAAAAGGGAACGCAAGGAGAGCAGCACGTTTCTTTCTAGCTAGAAGTGGTGTTTGGGTTTTACACGGCTCGGCATTTTACTTATGTGGATGATGGAATGAGGTGCCTCGGATATTAGGTCCTATAGGACCGGGAAACGTGTGTTCAGGAATAACTAATCCACAAAGCTGTATGTGTGGACCGGCCCTGCAGGATCCAAGGGCTCACTGAGGGGGATCCTGAGACATTATCTAGAGTGTCTCGAATCTGTAAGGAGCTCCTCCCTAGCATTGACTCATGATGGAAACCCAATTCCCAATACGACCCTACGAACTTGATTGTATTACTAGTATGGAGGCATAGTATATGGTAGCTATGCTTCCTAGGATTGATGCATTTACTTTGAAATGTTTTCGAAACATATATACACTAATAATAATATCAAATTCGTTTTTATCGTACCAAGCATGTTTAATCATCATAAGGTAAAACTCTATCCTCCGGTTTGCATTGCATTGTGTGATGGGACTTGAGTCTTATGATGATTCCATTTTTCTAAAAAGCATTGCGTTGTTTAACGATTTACTTTAATTTATGCACCGGCAATCCATTGGAATAAAACCCGTTCCGCGTTAGCGGCGTGGTCCTTGGATTTGCCTTATTGCTATTAGTTATATTAGTTAAGAATTCTCACACCAGTCCCATGACCGACTCATAGTTTGTTTCACTTTGCAAACTCGGGTGCCCTCTTTTCCACACGGGCAGTCGAGTAGCTTTTTGCAGATATTTATCTCTTGAGAAGGATTCTGGATCGACGCCTAAAGCTGTATCCATAGAATAGAAAGTCTTCCACTGTTTATTGTATTTAATTTACTGTAATTTATCTTTCGTTGTAGTTTTATTCGATGTACTCTGATGTAACATTTTTGTAATGTTTATAAAAGTATGCTGTTATTGTTCTGATGTGTTGTATTCCCAGAGTTAACGTGTTCGGGTTTTGAACGGTCTTGATCGATTCTGCGATCGATTGGGTCGGGCGAAACCCGGATCGTTACAAGGAACCAACGAGTTAACTTCATGAGTTGGGCTTTGCTACGGGACGTGTGCTAAGGAGTTGTCGACGTTCATAGCTTTGATTCACCATAGAAAGACAAGTGTTAGGCTGCAGATCAGTGTAGTGGGGTAGTTACTACTCCATGGGGCAGAGTGATCATAGCATGGCTATGAGCCAGTGTAGTGGAGTCTTCATGACTTCACGGGGGAAGAGTGGACATAGCAAGGACTAGTGGCTATTGTAATACCCCGTACTTTCTATTAACATTATAATGACGAATCCTAGAATACTTAATTTAAAATGTGAGAATTAAGGGAAACGGGTTACGCCATTGTGTTCGTCTCGGAATTCTGGTTGAAATAGAGTCCGAATTTGCATAAATTGGATTTCGTATGAAGAAGTTATGGCTGTCAGAAGTTTCCAGAAAATTCAAATAAATTCAAACAGCTCGAAAAACAAGTTCAAATTCGAATCAAAAGTCAGAAGTGGGCTGGGCGGGAAAATTCCCGCCCAGGCAGGTCGACCAGGGGGTTGACCCTAGTGTTGACCTCCCCCCTGGAGGTCGACCTAGGGGTCGACCTTAGGGTCGACCTGGGGGTTGACCTGGTCCCCAACCAGATCTGAATTTTGAACGATTGATGAATTGCTCCTAAGTCACTAGGGTTTCTGGATGGTCCTGATCTGGTCTGAGTGGCTGTGATTAACCCTAGGTTCATCTGACGGCTATAATTAAACTGAAATTCTATATAAACAACTCAATGCTCAACCTGAAAACACACAGAAAAATAATCCTAGAACTGAAATGCCATCAGTAGAGAACTTGGAGTAGCCGTCACCGTTTTCAATTCAAAGACGAGTTAAAAGCTTACATCTAAAATCAAATTAAAACTAGTCTAATTCAACGATCTTCATCAAAGGCGCGCATCTCCAATTTCAGAATTCAGATTTCAGAAATCAAGATTTCCTTTTAGTTTGTAAGTTGGTTATTATGTAGATTCAAACATTCTTTCGATTGAATCATGACATGTTGTAATTGGGATATAGAATGATGCTTATGTATAAGATTTGATTCTCGTTAATCTTAAAGTATCATTGTAATTAATCATGTCTATATGCTTATGGCGATGAACATGTTGTATATTTCATGTCTATATGCTTGTGGCGATGAACATGTTGTATATTTCATGTCTATATGCTTGTGGCGATGAACATGTTGTATATTAATCATGTCTATATGCTTGTGGTGATGAACATATTGTATGTTATTAAAATCTATTATGATTTGGGTAATGGATTTATTCTGCCAATTAAATGGTAAAACATGTCATGCTATAAATTGGTGGTTATTTGCAAGTTTGTGATCTAAAACACATGCTTATATGTTAGATCAACACTCATGTATATTCATGTTAGGTTGAATCTAATTATGTTGTAAAAGTGGAATTGTAGTCCTCTTATGTTTTTAACATCATGCTAAATTGTGATTAAAAATGATTATAGTAGCTTTCTTATGTTTTGACGTACATAAGATTATATGCTAAGTTATGGGTTGAAACTGTGATTATATGTTAAACTTCCGTGCTAGACCTTTGTCAAGTTTACATGACCATTAGACCCAACTTAGTCACAAGTTCACCTTTACCCATTTAATTAAAGTTAATGATACCTCTATGCCAATTTACACATGACAAGTTGAAATGTATGTTATTTTATGTTTATTTCATGTCTCTTGTTTATTACCCCTTTTCTTGTTTATGGGTTGGGCTAACTTACTAGCCCAACATTTTATGTGATTCATGCGTACGTTCCACGGGGGTAGCGATGGGAAATATGAAAATTCATGGCATAGATTTGTTCATTAAATGGTATATTTGATATACCATTTATGTTGAGCATAATCAAACGATAATTATGGCGTGATTAAATTAAATTTAATCCACATAAAGAAATTTGACATATATAAAAAAATATGAATTTAGAAAAGACGAATATGCCTAACCCGAGGTTAGACTGAGTTGTGGTGTAAATCTGCCCGGAACCGACCGGCATATCCAGTGACCACAACAAGACCTGTCTAATGTGGGTGGTTAGTGCATCAAGCCCAAAAAGAACCCGAGGTTAGACTGAGTTGTGGTGTAAATCTTCCCGGAACCGACCGGCACATCCAGTAACCACAACAAGACTTTTCTAATGTGAGTGGTTGGTGCTTTATTAAATTAAAGCTAAGTCAGGATTAGTAGGGTTAAGTCAATTAGGGAAACACTTAACCGATTCAACGTGTTAACTAAACGAATGGGCGGGGTTAGGTAAACTTGGACACTTAACCAAATAAACATGTTGATTAGAAAACCCTAGTAATGGGGACCCATTTCAGCAGTAACCCACATAGATGTATCATGGTACCCTGAAACTAGGCAGGGTGGGGCACGATTACTGGGCTGAATTAGAAGCGGTCAAAACGTCGGTGGTTGGTAGGCCAGTGTAGGTTCTGACGGAGTATGGGCGGGCACGTACTCCGGAGTGGAAAAATCAGGCATTGGGCATCAGTAGTGTACACTGTGCATCTTGAATCGTGTCGGGTTGCCATAAGAGGGACTGATACACCCCATGGTGGGACCAGCACAAGTAGCTACAGTCAAGCGGGGCCGAATGACACTGGATATGAATGCATGCGAGTAGGAGCCGATCATTAAGGGGATCGTTTGTTATAAACACGTGGGGCTGGTTGAACCAATAGTTAAGTAGGTGCAGAGACTATAGTAATGGGTGCGATCACATGTTCCTCTTATCTTATATTAGGGTATTGTCCTATGTTCTGTTATCACTGTCATGATCCCTTTACTTGTTTAAATACTAGTAATCACTGAACTTACCAGACTTATTGTCTGACCCATTTTCTCTCGTCCTCTTTTCTTCCGTTTCCCCCCCAGGTCCACAGGGAGGGAATACTGCAGCTCAGTCAGACTCTTTGCAAGCTTCAAGAAAGTAGATGTATTATTTGGACTCTCTCTCCTAAAAAGGCTATGGCTTTTGGACATTATCCTTGGGGATTTATGCATTTTTACTTTTGGTTTATGCTTCTTTATTGAATAATCAAGATAGAAATTATGGTGTAATGTTTTGAAGTTATTTTGAGACAAATTGATGTAATTCTTTTGTATTGAACTACATATGCAATAAATATTTGAATTCCGTTGCTTAAATTTATCTGTGTCTTGTACCTATAACCCTCCACCAAAGTTAAGGCATTCCCTTTGTGAGTGACCTTAACGGAGGTGGGGTGTTTCACTTGGTATCAGAGCAAAGGTTTATCTGATCAGATAAGAATTTTTGAAAACTTTTTTTTAAAAAAGAAATATAAAGAAGCATTTTACAAAAAAAAGTGTTGTTTTAAATTTTAAAAGGCATAATCCCCAAAGCCATATGCACTATCTTTCTATCTTTCATTTTGAATATTTTCTTTTTCGTTTCAGCATGTCTGGGAATCTTAACCTTCCATAGGGTGTACCGATACCTGGCTGGTTCAGGAGGTACTTAGAGGCTAGGGCCAATGACGCAGGCCCAGCAGATATTCCTCCTCCAGCTGCAGCAGTTCCTCCTCCCCCTCCTCCTCCTCATGCAAATGCTTTCTCAAAGATTTGTAGAGACTTTAGGGCCATGGGTGGAAAGGATTTCAAGGGAACTGAATCATTCGTAGAAGCAAGGAACTGGCTCAAAGAAACCGAGGATCTGTTCGTTATCTTCGAGGTGGACGATAGGCAGAAGATACAATTAGCTGTATGGTTGCTCAAAGATGAAGCTTCCTATTGGTGGAAAGTCACTAACGCTGAAAGACCAGTTGACACGTGGATGGATTTCAGGATAAGGTTTGAGATGAAATTCCTCTCACAAGCTGAACGAAGTTTACAGCTTGAAAAGTTCTTATCTCTTAAGCAAGGAAGTACGACGGTCAAGGAGTACGTCAGTCAATTCAATCAGCTGGCCCAATTTGGACTGGACTTAGTGAATGCTCCTCATAAGAAGGCTCTTTGTTTTGTCAAGGGATTGAATGAGCCACTTCACAGCTTGGCTATGACCCATATACCTATGGGGGCTACTTACGAGAGGTTGGTGGACATAGCACTCTTACATGAGGAAGACAAGGGCAAGAATGAGGCAAAAGCGGAAGTGCCTCAAGATAAGAAGGGGGAAGGGTCGTAGAACAAGAAGGTTGATTCAAAGAAAGGCGGGAAGAACAAAAAACACCGTGAAAAGAGAAAGTGTAATTTCTGTGGCATTCCCGGGCATCTGATCAAAGATTGCAAGAAGAAGAAAAGGAAGATGGGTGGCTGTTTCCACTGTGGTGAGACAGGACACATGGCCAGGGCCTGCCCAAGGAAGCAAGGGCAGGGAGCTGGACCTTCTTCTGCAGGACAAGTTCACGCTCTCACTACACCTCCGCAAGAACGTGGTAGAAATATTTCTGTCCAAAGTTTAGTCTATCTTTTTGATCATCCTGTTCGTACACTATTTGATTCTGGCACATCGCACTCTTTTATATCTACTGCTTTAGTGGAATCACTGCACCTAGACACCAGTATAGTAGAGGATCCTTTGGTTGTTTCAAATCCAATTGGGGGCTCAGCCTATTTGTCAATGGTTTGTTTGGATTTGAAAATATCTATACTAAACGTTGGGTTTAGATGTAATGCCTTTGTTTTGGGCTTCACGGGCTATGGGTTGATTCTAGGCATGGACTGGCTATCCAGTAATGGTGCCGTCCTCAATTGTGAAAAGAGAGTGGTTAGACTTATGACTTGCCTCGGTAACACTCTTGAAATTTCTTGTAATCCCATGAACTCTGTTATGCTTAGTTATCTAGAATCTCTTGATGCGTCTGTTGAGAACTTGCAGTCTGTAAGGGTAGTCCATGAATACTCGGATGTGTTTGAAGAGGTAAAAGGCTTACCTCCGAAGCAGGAGATGGACTTCCGCATATACCTCGTTGATAATGCAAAGCCCGTTGCTTTACCCGTTAGGCACATAGCCCCAAGGGAGAGAAAGGAGCTCAGCAAGCAGATCAAAGAGCTGCTTGAAAAGGGGTTCATATGACAGAGTATTTCTAGATGGGGTGCTCCGGTAGTGTTCGCGACCAAAGCTGATGGTTCGCTTCGCCTGTGCGTTGATTATAGGGAGCTAAACAAGCTGACCAAGAAGAATAGACACCTACTCCCAAGAATAGATGATTTGTTCGATCAGCTTGTAGGTGCGTCAGTTTTCTCCCAATTAGATTTAGCTACCGGGTTTCATCAGCTAAGAGTGGCTGAAGACAGCATTGATAAGACCGAGTTCAGAACTCCCGATGGTTTCTTCGAGTGGCTTGTCATGCCTTTTGGCTTGACAAACACACCCGCTTACTTCGTTGATTTAATGAGCAGGGTGTTCTGAGAGTTCCTCAATAAGTTTGTGGTGGTCTTCGTAGACGATATTTTGATCTTTTAAAAGAATGAGGAAGAGCATGCTCAGCATCTAAAGGAAGTCATGGATACTCTCCGTGCACATCAGTTGAAAGCTAAATTCTCCAAATGCCATTTCTAGAGAGAAGAAGTCAAGTTCCTTGGACACGTGGTGTCCATAGAGGGGATAGCTGTGGACCCCACAAAAGTGGTTGTTGTGCAAGATTGGAAGGTTCCTCGAAACGCAACCGAAGTCCGAAGCTTTCTCGGGCTATCAGGCTTTTATAGAAGGTTCATCAAAGATTTTGCAAAATCTCATCTCCACTAACAAGATTGACAAAGAAGAACCTAGCTTTCAATTGGGATTTGGATTGCGATATTGCTTTCCAAAGTTTGAAAAGGGCTCTAACAACAGCCCCAGTTCTGACATTGCCTGATGGAAGCAAGATGTTTACAGTATACACAGATGCATGTGGAACGGGACTAGGCGTTGTTCTGATGCAAGAAGGGAAGGTAGTGGCTTATGGTGGAAGACAGTTGAAAGTACATGAGAAAAACTATCCAACCCACGACCAAGAGTTGGCAGCCATCGTTTTTGCGCTTAAGTCTTGGCGCCATTATCTCCTAGGTGAGAAATTTGAACTGTATATTGACCATAAATCGTTGAAATACTTATTCTCGCAGAAAGATCTCAACTTGAGGCAACAAAGATGGATGGAGTTTCTTGCCTCGTATGACTTTGAGATTTCCTACACTCCTGGCAAGGGCAATGCAGTAGCAGATGCCTTGAGTAGAAAGAAACTGACCTTAAACCCTCTCTTTGTGGAAAGGCAAAGCTTGGAGTTCATAGCAAGATTTAACTTCAGACCCTCCACTGACTTTGTACCTGGCTTTCTAGCAACGTTAGAAGTGCGATCAACTCTATTAGACTCAATCGGAGCCGCGCAAAGAGAAAATCCTCAGCTAGCCGAAGTGATGGACAAGTTAATTAGGGGTGAGACTTCTAGTCACCTCAATAGATACTTCATTGATGTCATGGGCTGGTGGAGACGAGATGGAAGACTATGTGTCCCACAAGCAAGGGGCTTGGTAAAGGCGGTTTTAGAAGAGGCATACCATTCCAAACTGACCATTCACCCAGGCGGAGACAAAATGTATAAAGACATCAAAAGAATTTTCTTTTGGAATGACATGAAGCGAAACGTAACTGAATTTGTTTCTAAGTGTTTAATATCCCAACAAGTCAAGGCGGAGCAGAAGAAGCCTGGTGGTCTGCTCCATCCACTAGAGGTCCCACAGTGGAAATGGGATTGCATCTCGATGGACTTTATAGATGGGTTGCCTAGGTCAAGAAGGGGAAATACCAGCATTTGGGTAATAATGGACAGGCTCACAAAAAGCGCCCACTTTATACCCGTCAAGAGTAGAAGGACTGCCTCATCTCTAGGATCCATATATCTTAAGGAGATAGTTCGACTCCTTGGGATACCCTCCAGCATAGTGAGTGATCGAGTCTCTATCTTCATGAACGAGTTTTGGAAGAGTTTACAAGAGGCTGTAGGCACACAGTTATGCTTAAGCACGACCTATCACCCTCAAACCGATGGCCAAACGGAAAGGGTCAACAGAGTATTAGAAGACCTCTTGATACTATGCATTCTTGACTTCGGAAGTACATGGAAGGATCACTTACCTTTGGTAGAATTCGCTTACAGCAATAGCTACCAAGCTACCACAGGCATGGCACCTTTCGAAGCTTTATATGGAAGACCGTGCAGGTCACCAACTTGCTGGTGGGAGTCCACAGACAAGCTCATACTTGGACCAGACATGATTAGGGAGACTTCAGAGAAAGTAGACTTGATACGAAGAAGAATGAAGACTTCCCAAGATAGACAGAAGTCCTACGCAGACAAAAGAAGAACTGATATTGAGTTCGAAGTTGGGGACAAGGTGTTCCTTAAAGTATCTCCTTTGAGGAACGTCGTTCACTTTGGATCCACAGGAAAGTCAGCACCAAGATTTGTAGGACCGTTCCCTATCATCGAGAAGATTGGGAAGATGGCTTATAGGGTACAGCTCCCCGAAAGATTGGCCGGGATTCATAATGTCTTTCATGTCTCTCACCTGCGGAAGTGCTTACACGAGTCTGCGGAAGTGGTAGAACCAAGTATGTGTAACAACCCGTATTTTCAATAACCTGTAATAATGTAAATGGAGGCAGAATTTAATTCAAAAATCTGAATCAAGGGAAACGGGCTATGCCATTGCGTTCGTCTCGGAAAAATACGCGAAATAGAGTCCGAGTTTTCGAAAATCGGAGTCCGTATGACCCAGTTAAGGCCCATGGAAGTTTTCAGAAATTTCCATAATTAAAACAGATTTGAATTTAAATAAAAAAAAAAAAAAACAAGAATTGGGCCAGCTGGGCCAAGGCGGGAAAAATCCCGCCATGGACCCCATGTCGACAGGCCTGTCGACAGGGGTCTTGGCATGTCGACTGCCCTGTCGACAGCCCTGTCGACAGGGGGTGCCCGGGCTGTTTAGCCTGGTGCACCATCTCTGATTTGGGCTGGGTCTTGTGGCTTGGTTCTAGAGAGTTCCGGGATCTGATGGACCTAATTGAATCTAGGGTTAATCCTAGGGCCTAAAAACACTAACCTAATCTATAAATAAGACCCTAACCTACCCTAAATCATTCATTATTCATCCTAGTAACTAAACTATGCCAAAATCCAAACTCTCATGGCCTCCACCCTCTTCATACAATTCCCAATTTGATTCCTAAGTAATTTTCTATGCATACAAGCATATTTAGGCTTGTATGATCCTCCTTAGCTTGCATTAAAGGCTTGTTTTTCAATTGGCATCATAAAGGAGGAGCCTTGATCAAGTTTGCTTGCATTTGGGGGTTTTAATTAGTTGCATAAGGGGTTTCTTGCATTTGTTATACCCATTTGAGTCCGCATAAGCATTGTAAGCCCTCTTACCTTCATTTTAGAAACTCTAAAGTTAATATGTGATGCAAGTTGGGATTTATGTATGTTTATTTGAGTATGCATGTTTATGCGAGTTTGCTAAACCATGATTGGCAAGTTTATTTGAGTATGCATGTTTATGCGAGTTTGCTAAACCATGATTTGCAAGTTTATTTGAGTATGCATGTTTATGCGAGTTTGCTAAACCATGATTTGCAAGTTTATTTGAGTATGCATGTTTATGCGAGTTTGCTAAACCATGATTTGCAAGTTTATTTGAGTATGCATGTTTATGCGAGTTTGCTAAACCATGATTGGCAAGTTTATTTGAGTATGCATGTTTATGCGAGTTTGCTAAACCATGATTTGCAAGTTTATTTGAGTATGCATGTTTATGCGAGTTTGCTAAACCATGATTTGCAAGTTTATTTGAGTATGCATGTTTATGCGAGTTTGCTAAACCATGATTTGCAAGTTTATTTGAGTATGCATGTTTATGCGAGTTTGCTAAACCATGATTTGCAAGTTTATTTGAGTATGCATGTTTATGCGAGTTTGCTAAACCATGATTTGCAAGTTTATTTGAGTATGCATGTTTATGCGAGTTTGCTAAACCTTGATTTGCATGTTTAACAAGTTATGCATGTTTATGCAAGTTTAAAATGGCAAGTTGTGCATGTTTGACAAGCTATGCATGTTTGTGCAAGTTTAAAATGGCAAGTTGTGCATGTTTGACAAGTTATGCATGTTTTGGTAATATGCAAATTCACTATGCTAAGTTATGCAAGTTTAACCATGTTATGCATGTTTAGGGTAATATGCAAAGTTCACTATGCTAAGTTGTGCAAGTCTAACATGTTATGCATGATTGTTGTGCAAGTTTATCATGTATGTTGTGCCAAGTTCCCTCTTCCTATCCTTTATGCGTTACTACGAATATGTAAGCGATAGAATGACGTTGGGGGTTTGGGGTAAACTTAAAATACATGAAAATATAAGATTGGGAATTTACCTATTAAGTTAGGTCTACCCCTTGGGAATTTACCTATTAAGTTAGGTCTACCCAAGTATTTGTTGACTTGTAATTATGTTTTGAAATAAAGTGGACATGACACTTAGAAAACATAAGTGTGGCCAACTCGAGGTTGGGTTGAGTTTGTAGCGTAATCCTACCCGGAACCGACCGGCTTAACTAGTGGCTACAAACAATAGGACCCAATGTGAGAAGTTGGTCATGTGGTGCCAAAACCCGAGGTTAGACTAAGTTGTGGTGTAAACCTACCCGGACCCGCCCGGCCTAACTAGTAACCACAACAAGGTCTAATGTGAGAGGTTAAGGTGCATTAAATTAATTAATGCCTCATGATTAGGGTTAAGTCAGGGTCCACTAATACTTAATCCATTTGGGAATTAGAGAGATTGAGATGGGGTTAGGTGTTAGTTACACTTAGCCAGTCAAATCCACTTGGGATTTCGAGGGATTAGAATGGGGTTAAGTTACACTTAACCAGTTTAATCCAGGATTAGTGAAGGGTTAAATCACACTTAACCCTCTTAGGAAACCCTAGCGGCGGGTCTGTTCCGGCAGTAATCCCAGTTTGGTATCATCACAACCCTAGAAACTAGGCTAGGGCGGGGCACGATTACTGGACGGATGTAAACGACCAAAGACGAGGCCGAGTGGTATCGCGATGCGGGTCCAGGCGGGCTACGGACGTGCACGTAGTCCGATGTTGGACGCATACTATGCATGGGTACCAGTAGATCTGGGCTGTGCACTATTGCTTAAGTGTCCGGGGTTGGCACCCGAGGGCTTGATACACCCGAAGGTGGACCCAGCACAGTCAGACTACATCCATACATGGGCCGTATGGACAGCAACACGTGACGTGTTAGGCTTATAGGGAGCCGATTGACTAGACCGTTGGGCTGGACCTTATATGAAGGTCACTTCATGTTATTGGGCCTAAGTTTGGGCCAAGGGATCAATATCTGTTATGTTGGTTTGCTAGTACACCGTGGTGCAAGACTTAACTTTGGTTATGCGATGGCACCTCTATCTATCTTGTGGTTAATTTACCATGCCAGTATGTTGTTATCTATGATCATCTCAGTTTCCATCATGCTGTTAACTTTATTAGTTTATAGACTGATCGTAGCAGGGCTTACTCAGTCTTTTTGACTGACCTGTTTTCTTTCGCCTCTTTTCTTCCGTTCCCCCCCCAGGTTCTCAGGGAGGAAATACTGGAGCCTAGCTTGGACTTTAGCTGCTTCCTTGGATAGCTCAAGTATGCTTTGGACTTGAGCCGCTATGGTTTATCACTCTTATTTGGGGATAGTACTTATGTATTTTTCAGTTTATCAGATGATGTATTTATCTAGACTTGTAATTTTGGGAAATTGACATTCTGATGTACCAGACTTGTGTTTTGAAATGGTTTATAAATCTTCCGCTGTTTTATTTACTTACTCTGTTTATTTACATTTACATATATGCCATGTCCTGCCTTGCTATATTATTATGCATGTTTACCAATAATGCCCCTCCAAAGCTAGTGCTTTCCCTTGCGAGTGACCCTAGTGGAGGTGGGGTGTTACATTTGGTATCAGAGCATATGGTTTACGAGAAGGGATAAAAAGGTTTTAAAAACTTTTGAAAAACTATTTTCGAAACCAAGTATAAAGTATTTTCCAAAGAAAAGTCTAGTTATTTTTAAAAGGCTATTCCCCAAAAAGCCATTAGCACTATCCTTTGATCCCTCGTTTGAACTCTTTTCTTTTCGTTTCCAGCATGTCCGATAATCTCATCTTGCCCGAAGGAGTAACGATACCCGATTGGTTTCGTCGATACTTGGAAGTTACGGCACCGGTCCCGGATGTCCCTCATACTGTCTCCCCAGTCGAGGCCGCTGTTCCTCCTCCTCCTCCTTCCGTAGCTGATGTTCCTCTTCTCCCTCAGCCTCCACAAGCGGATTTTGCGGAAACTTGTAAGAACTTTAAGATGATGGGTGGCAAGAATTTCAATGGAACAGAGACTTTTGTAGAGGCAAGGAATTGGTTGAAAGAGACCGAGGATCTTTTAGCCACCTTTGATATAAGTGACCGCAAGAAGGTTTTATTGGCAGTATGGTTGCTAAAGAAAGAAGCTGCACGTTGGTGGGTGGTCACCACCGCTACTAGGCCAATTGAGACTTGGGATGATTTTAGAGGAAGGTTTGGACTGAGGTTCTTATCATTGAAGCAAGGGGACATGTCTATTAGGGAATACATAGATAAGTTTAATCAACTGGCTCGGGTCGATTTAGACTTGGTTACTACAGCTCAGGAGAAGGCCCTACACTTTGCCCTAGGATTAAACGAGCCATTACATGGTTTGGCCATGTCTCATATACCCTTGGGGGCGACTTTCGAGAATTTGGTGAATACGGCCCTACTTCAAGAAGAAGATAACAATGACAAGGAAGAGGTCAAGACGAATGAGTCTCAAGACAAGAGAGTAAATCCCGGAAAACGAGGCAAGAATAACAACAACCGCAAGGACAAGCCAAGAACGAATGGGAAGTGCAACTTCTGTGGCATAGTGGGACATATAGCCAGGGAATGTAGGAAGAAGAGAAAGCGGGGCGAATGTTTTGATTGTGGTGAGTTTGGACATCTCCGCAAGGATTTCCCGAGGAAACAAGGGCAAGGTCAGACTCAGTGTGCAGGACTATCTGGAGGGCGAATTCATCCCCTCAACCCCGTTCTTCCAGCTCATGATGGAGGTAGTGTTTCTGTTGAAAATCTTGTTTGCATTTTCTGATTTTCCCTGTTCGAACCTTGTTCGATTCTGGCACATCGCATAGTTTTATTTCATCCGATCTAGTGGAAAGTTTTGCACCTAAGTACTAGCCTAGTTGATGATCCCGTATGTGTTTCAAATCCAATTGGGGGTTCTGCCCGCCTGTCTGTTGTCTGAGTGGATTTGAAAATTTCTATCTTGAGTATAGAATTCTCGTGGGATGTTTATATTCTCGGTTTCAGGGGATATGGGTTGGTTTTGGGCATGGAATGGTTGTCCTGTCTTGGGCCATTCTGGGTTTTTGTATATAGGGTGTGGGGCTCATGACTCGCCTCGGTAATACCCTTAGAAATTTCTAGCAACCCTATGGGTCCCGTCATGTTATGTTATCTTGAATCCCTCAACTCGTCTATCGATAGTTTGCAATCTGTGAGGGTGGTCCGAGAATATCCTGATAGATTTCCGCATTATTTGGTTGGTAACACCAAACCAGTTTCGTGGCCGGTTAGGCACATGACCTCACGAGATGAGAGTTAAGAAAGCAAGTCAAGCAGTTGCTTGAGAAGAACTTCCTGAGACGAAGCATTTTCGAGTAGGGTGCTCCAGTAGTATTCGTTACTGATGTGGACGGTTTGCTTCGCTTGTGTGTTGACCTTCGTGAGAAGAATAGATAACCGTTACCAAGGATCAATGATTTGTTTGATCAACTTGTAGGAGCATCGGTTTTCTTTTGATCTAGCTACCGGATTCCATCAGCTTAGGGTAGCTGAGAATGGAATTGACAAGACTGCGTTTAGGACTCTAGATGGATTTTTAGAATGGCCAGTCATGCTATTTGGTTTGACTAATGCACCCGCATATTACGTGAACTTGATGGGTAGGGTGTGTAGGGAGTCCTTGAACAAGTTTGTCGTGGTCGTCGTAGACAATATTTTGATCTCCTCAAAAGAACGAGCAAGAGCATGCTATACACCTCAAGGAGGAGATGGATACGCTTAGAGCTATCAGTGGAAGGTCAAGTTCTCCAAATGTCACTTTGGAGGAAAGAAGTCGGATTTCTTGGGCACATAGTTCCTAAGTAAGGCTTAGCGGTGGATTCCGCTAAAGTGGTTACGGGTTAAAAC
Organism: Allium sativum; assembly: GCA_030737875.1. Taxonomy (NCBI): domain Eukaryota; kingdom Viridiplantae; phylum Streptophyta; class Magnoliopsida; order Asparagales; family Amaryllidaceae; genus Allium; species Allium sativum. The sequence goes on from CM060919.1 coordinate 591,867,124, forward strand.
CGGAAAACTCTGAGGAGGGCAATTGAAGTAAGAAGCTTCCTCCGTTTGGCTAGTTAGTTAGCAATCCCTGAGCTTAGACTTACTCTTCTGGATCAAGAAGGGGGTTTCACAGGAAGAAGACCCGCAGTTAGTCAAGGACATGGACCAGTTGATTCGAGGCGAGATGTTAAGTCACCTCGTTAGATATATTATAGATGACAAGGGATGACTAAGGCGCGATGAGAGATTTTGTGTTCCTCGAGTGAAAGACTTGGTAAAGAGGGTTCCTGAAGATGCGCATCACTCGAGGAGGTGGCCGAGTTGGTTTCAGGATACATATTGTGCCACCAGCTTGAGGCCGAGTCATAGAAGCCCAGTGGGCCATTACCTCCATTGGAAGTTTCGCAAGGGAAGTGTGAAAACATCTCGATAGATTATGTGGATAGACTACCTAGATCAAAGAAAGGGAATACGGGTATGTGGGTCATAATAGGTAGACTCACGAAGAGTGCTCATTTCAGTCCGGGGAAGAGCGATAGGACTGCACCATGGTTAGAAACGGTTTACCCTCAAGAAGTTGGCCAGTTTTAAAATAGCCTACAGGAAGCCATGAGTAGGCAGCGGAATCTAGGTATGACTTATCACTCATAAGCAGATAGTTCATTTCGATTAAGCATGAGTTATAGAAAATCACGTTTATAAGGGGCAATTGGCAACGTGGGTTGGTATTTTCTGCTGCGTGGGACACTTTATAGTAAGTAGACGAGATCCAGGATTCACTAGTGAATTTTGGAGAGCTTGTATGAAATCATAAGGTTACAGTTATGTTTAAGCCAAGTATACAAGAATAAGTGGAAAAGGAAGACGAGAGGTAATAAAGAAATAAGTTCCAACTCGAATTTGGGAAATAGGGGTTAGGAAGCCAAGAAATCATGAAGTAAAAGACGGTCAAAGCACAGTGGAGTTAAAGCTCAAGGAAACGTGACTAAGAAGAGTGAAGACTAGATACGCGAATCATATCTCTTTTTAAGAGGGTATCCTTGATCCATGTTTTCCTGTGGAACTTGCTTGCAAGTTATCTTTTGTATATATCCTCTCAGTCCCATTCTCGATCTTATTTCTATTGTAAACTCCATAAGGGGGTTAATACTCATCGGTCAGTACTATATGTCAGAGTTTGAATGGATTTCTTGAAATCCAAAAAAGGAGTTTATCTTGCTTATCTTCTAAGCATATCTCTCTGTCCATGTTTATCTAGTTTATCTAGTTTATCATGTTTAGCGTGTCATGAGAACCTTAGGTAGAAACCCTTTGGCTGAAACATGTGTTTGAAACATGTTATGCTTGATGGTTGCAAGTGGTTGCAAGTGTTTGCAAGTGGTTGCTCGTGGATGCATTATACACGATTAGGCACTAGATCGGCTCACACACTCCTCATATTGCATGTGCATGAGTGTTTATGCTTATTCTTGGATGGAATTCGTATGCTATCACATGGATGTTGCATATGGATGTATGATTGAGCACACATGTAGACATTATACATTATGTTAGGAATTTGCATACATATGGATTCATTTCACTGACATACATGTGCATTAAGGAGGTTTACTGTATCAGTAACCGCCTGATTTTCGCATTAGGTAAGTACATATACACACACTTTTGCATATGTTCATCCAGCATTTAGAATCTTGTAAGGACAATGATTGCTCATGGATGATGCTTTGAGTAGATGGATGATTGGATGGTAGGATATGTTCTTCCTAACTTGAAGATTTCGGGGACGAAATCCTTTTAGGAGGGGAGAATGTAACAACCCGTATTTTCAATAACCTGTAATAATGTAAATGGAGGCAGAATTTAATTCAAAAATCTGAATCAAGGGAAACGGGCTATGCCATTGCGTTCGTCTCGGAAAAATACGCGAAATAGAGTCCGAGTTTTCGAAAATCGGAGTCCGTATGACCCAGTTAAGGCCCATGGAAGTTTTCAGAAATTTCCATAATTAAAACAGATTTGAATTTAAATAAAAAAAAAAATAAACAAGAATTGGGCCAGCTGGGCCAAGGCGGGAAAAATCCCGCCATGGACCCCATGTCGACAGGCCTGTCGACAGGGGTCTTGGCATGTCGACTGCCCTGTCGACAGCCCTGTCGACAGGTGGTGCCCGGGCTGTTTAGCCTGGTGCACCATCTCTGATTTGGGCTGGGTCTTGTGGCTTGGTTCTAGAGAGTTCCGGGATCTGATGGACCTAATTGAATCTAGGGTTAATCCTAGGGCCTAAAAACACTAACCTAATCTATAAATAAGACCCTAACCTACCCTAAATCATTCATTATTCATCCTAGTAACTAAACTATGCCAAAATCCAAACTCTCATGGCCTCCACCCTCTTCATACAATTCCCAATTTGATTCCTAAGTAATTTTCTATGCATACAAGCATATTTAGGCTTGTATGATCCTCCTTAGCTTGCATTAAAGGCTTGTTTTTCAATTGGCATCATAAAGGAGGAGCCTTGATCAAGTTTGCTTGCATTTGGGGGTTTTAATTAGTTGCATAAGGGGTTTCTTGCATTTGTTATACCCATTTGAGTCCGCATAAGCATTGTAAGCCCTCTTACCTTCATTTTAGAAACTCTAAAGTTAATATGTGATGCAAGTTGGGATTTATGTATGTTTATTTGAGTATGCATGTTTATGCGAGTTTGCTAAACCATGATTGGCAAGTTTATTTGAGTATGCATGTTTATGCGAGTTTGCTAAACCATGATTTGCAAGTTTATTTGAGTATGCATGTTTATGCGAGTTTGCTAAACCATGATTTGCAAGTTTATTTGAGTATGCATGTTTATGCGAGTTTGCTAAACCATGATTTGCAAGTTTATTTGAGTATGCATGTTTATGCGAGTTTGCTAAACCATGATTGGCAAGTTTATTTGAGTATGCATGTTTATGCGAGTTTGCTAAACCATGATTTGCAATTTTATTTGAGTATGCATGTTTATGCGAGTTTGCTAAACCATGATTTGCAAGTTTATTTGAGTATGCATGTTTATGCGAGTTTGCTAAACCATGATTTGCAAGTTTATTTGAGTATGCATGTTTATGCGAGTTTGCTAAACCATGATTTGCAAGTTTATTTGAGTATGCATGTTTATGCGAGTTTGCTAAACCATGATTTGCAAGTTTATTTGAGTATGCATGTTTATGCGAGTTTGCTAAACCTTGATTTGCATGTTTAACAAGTTATGCATGTTTATGCAAGTTTAAAATGGCAAGTTGTGCATGTTTGACAAGCTATGCATGTTTGTGCAAGTTTAAAATGGCAAGTTGTGCATGTTTGACAAGTTATGCATGTTTTGGTAATATGCAAATTCACTATGCTAAGTTATGCAAGTTTAACCATGTTATGCATGTTTAGGGTAATATGCAAAGTTCACTATGCTAAGTTGTGCAAGTCTAACATGTTATGCATGATTGTTGTGCAAGTTTATCATGTATGTTGTGCCAAGTTCCCTCTTCCTATCCTTTATGCGTTACTACGAATATGTAAGCGATAGAATGACGTTGGGGGTTTGGGGTAAACTTAAAATACATGAAAATATAAGATTGGGAATTTACCTATTAAGTTAGGTCTACCCCTTGGGAATTTACCTATTAAGTTAGGTCTACCCAAGTATTTGTTGACTTGTAATTATGTTTTGAAATAAAGTGGACATGACACTTAGAAAACATAAGTGTGGCCAACTCGAGGTTGGGTTGAGTTTGTAGCGTAATCCTACCCGGAACCGACCGGCTTAACTAGTGGCTACAAACAATAGGACCCAATGTGAGAAGTTGGTCATGTGGTGCCAAAACCCGAGGTTAGACTAAGTTGTGGTGTAAACCTACCCGGACCCGCCCGGCCTAACTAGTAACCACAACAAGGTCTAATGTGAGAGGTTAAGGTGCATTAAATTAATTAATGCCTCATGATTAGGGTTAAGTCAGGGTCCACTAATACTTAATCCATTTGGGAATTAGAGAGATTGAGATGGGGTTAGGTGTTAGTTACACTTAGCCAGTCAAATCCACTTGGGATTTCGAGGGATTAGAATGGGGTTAAGTTACACTTAACCAGTTTAATCCAGGATTAGTGAAGGGTTAAATCACACTTAACCCTCTTAGGAAACCCTAGCGGCGGGTCTGTTCCGGCAGTAATCCCAGTTTGGTATCATCACAACCCTAGAAACTAGGCTAGGGCGGGGCACGATTACTGGACGGATGTAAACGACCAAAGACGAGGCCGAGTGGTATCGCGATGCGGGTCCAGGCGGGCTACGGACGTGCACGTAGTCCGATGTTGGACGCATACTATGCATGGGTACCAGTAGATCTGGGCTGTGCACTATTGCTTAAGTGTCCGGGGTTGGCACCCGAGGGCTTGATACACCCGAAGGTGGACCCAGCACAGTCAGACTACATCCATACATGGGCCGTATGGACAGCAACACGTGACGTGTTAGGCTTATAGGGAGCCGATTGACTAGACCGTTGGGCTGGACCTTATATGAAGGTCACTTCATGTTATTGGGCCTAAGTTTGGGCCAAGGGATCAATATCTGTTATGTTGGTTTGCTAGTACACCGTGGTGCAAGACTTAACTTTGGTTATGCGATGGCACCTCTATCTATCTTGTGGTTAATTTACCATGCCAGTATGTTGTTATCTATGATCATCTCAGTTTCCATCATGCTGTTAACTTTATTAGTTTATAGACTGATCGTAGCAGGGCTTACTCAGTCTTTTTGACTGACCTGTTTTCTTTCGCCTCTTTTCTTCCGTTCCCCCCCCAGGTTCTCAGGGAGGAAATACTGGAGCCTAGCTTGGACTTTAGCTGCTTCCTTGGATAGCTCAAGTATGCTTTGGACTTGAGCCGCTATGGTTTATCACTCTTATTTGGGGATAGTACTTATGTATTTTTCAGTTTATCAGATGATGTATTTATCTAGACTTGTAATTTTGGGAAATTGACATTCTGATGTACCAGACTTGTGTTTTGAAATGGTTTATAAATCTTCCGCTGTTTTATTTACTTACTCTGTTTATTTACATTTACATATATGCCATGTCCTGCCTTGCTATATTATTATGCATGTTTACCAATAATGCCCCTCCAAAGCTAGTGCATTCCCTTGCGAGTGACCCTAGTGGAGGTGGGGTGTTACAGTATGCTAGAAGAAGTTGAAGTTGAACGAGAAGCAACACCGAGGAAGACGCGACTTGGGAAACCGAGGACAGAATACGCGCAACCTACCCTTTTCTTTTTGAGGGTATGTCTTTAATCTCTTTTTCCTCAAGTTTATGCTCGTAACTATCTTTTTAGGAATATCTCCTCAATTCTATCCTTTATCCTTAGGTAGGAACCCATTTGGATGTAAACATGTAATTGAAACATGTTATGATTGATGGTTGCAAATGGTTGCTAGTGGATGCATATACACACATTAGGTATTAGATCGGCTCAGTCACTTCCGTATTGCATATGCATATATGTATTGGTTTATGGATTAAAACTTGATGTGTTATCATATTGATGTTGCATTTGTATGAATGATTGTCTACTCATGTAAGAAATTTTGAGTAGGAAAAATTGCATTCATAATGGACTCATGGCACCGACATAATTTGCATTAAGGAGGTCAACTGAATCAGTAGACCGCCTGATTTTGCATTAGATAAGGACATGTACACACACAATGCATGTGATCATGAAGCATTAGAAATCTTTTAAGGACAATGGATGCCTGTGTTTGATGGTTGAGTAGATGGGTGATTGGATGGTAGGATATAAGTTCTTCTCGACTTAAAGATTTCGGGGACGAAATCCTAAAAGGAGGGGAGAATGTAACACCCCGTACTTTCTATTAACGTTATAATGACGAATCCTAGAATACTTAATTTAAAATGTGAGAATTAAGGGAAACGGGTTACGCCATTGTGTTCGTCTCGGAATTCTGGTTGAGATAGAGTCCGAGTTTACGTAAATTGGACTTCGTATGAAGAAGTTATGGCTGTCAGAAGTTTCCAGAAAATTCAAATAAATTCAAACAGCTCGAAAAAAAGTTCAAATTCGAGTCAAAAGTCAGAAGCGGGTCGGGCGGGAAAATTCCCGCCCAGGCAGGTCGACCAGGGGTCGACCCTAGTGTCAACCTCCCCCCTAGAGGTCGACCTGGGGGTCGACCTGGTCCCCAGCCAGATCTGAATTTTGAACGACTGATGACTTGCGGCTGAGTCACTAGGGTTTTTGGATGGTCCTGATCTAGTCTAAGTGGCTGTGATTAACCCTAGGTTCATCTGACGGCTATAATTAAACTGAAATTCTATATAAACAACTCAATGCTCAACCTAAAAACACACAGAAAAATAATCCTAGAACTGAAATGCCGTCAGTAGAGAACTTGGAGTAGCCGTCACCGTTTTCAATTCAAAGACGAGTTAAAAGCTTACATCTAAAATCAAATTAAAACTAGTCTAATTCAATGATCTTCATCAAAGGCGCGCATCTCCAATTTCAAAATTCAGATTTCATAAATCAAGAATTCCTTTTAGTTTGTAAGTTGGTTATTACGTAGATTTAAACATTCTTTCGATTGAATCATGACATGTTGTGATTGGGATATAGAATTATGCTTATGTATAAGATTTGATTCTCGTTTATCTTAAAGTATCATTGTAATTAATCATGTCTACATGCTTATGGCAATGAACATGTTGTATATTTCATGTCTATATGCTTGTGGCGATGAACATGTTGTATATTTCATGTCTATATGCTTGTGGCGATGAACATGTTGTATATTAATCATGTCTATATGCTTGTGGTGATGAACATATTGTATGTTATTAAAATCTATTATGATTTGGGTAATGGATTTATTCTGCTAATTAAATGGTAAAACATGTCATGCTATAAATTGGTGGTTATTTGCAAGTTTGTGATCTAAAACACATGCTTATATGTTAGATCAACACTCATGTATATTCATGTTAGGTTGAATCTAATTATGTTGTAAAAGTGGAATTGTAGACCTCTTATGTTTTTAACATCATGCTAAATTATGATTAAAAATGATTATAATAGCTTTCTTATGTTTTGACATACATAAGATTATATGCTAAGTTGTGGGTTGAAACTGTGATTATATGTTAAACTTCCATTCTAGACCTTTGTCAAGTTTACATGACCATTAGACCCGACTTAGTCACAAGTTCACCTTTACCCATTTCATTAAAGTTAATGATACCTCTATGCCAAGTTACACATGATAAGTTGAAATGTATGTTATTTTATGTTTATTTCATGTCTCTTGTTTATTACCCCTTTTCTTGTTTATGGGTTGGGCTAACTTACTAGCCCAACATTTTATGTGATTCATGCGTACGTTCCACGAGGGTAGCGATAGGAAATATGAAAATTCATTGCATAGATTTGTTTATTAAATGGTATATTTGATATACCATTTATGTTGAGCATAATCAAAGGATAATTATGGCATGATTAAATTAAATTTAATCCACATAAAGAAATTTGACATATATAGAAAAATATGAATTTAGAAAAGACAAATATGCCTAACCCGAGGTTAGACTGAGTTGTGGTGTAAATCTGCCTGGAACCGACCGGCATATCCAGTGACCACAACAAGACCTGTCTAATGTGGGTGATTAGTGCATCAAGCCCAAAAAGAACCCGAGGTTAGACTGAGTTGTGGTGTAAATCTGCCCGGAACCGACCGGCACATCCAGTAACCACTACAAGACCTGTCTAATGTGAGTGGTTGGTGCTTTAATAAATTAAAGCTAAGTCAGGATTAGTAGGGTTAAGTCAATTAGGGAAACACTTAACCGATTCAACATGTTAACTAAACGAATGGGTGGGGTTAGGTAAACTTGGACACTTATCCAAATAAACATGTTGATTAGAAAACCATAGTAACGGGGACCCATTTCAGCAGTAACCCACATAGATGTATCATGGTACCCTGAAACTAGGTAGGGTGGGGCACGATTACTGGGTTGAATTATAAGCGGTCAAAACGTCGGTGGTTGGTGGGTCAGTGTAGGTTCCGACGGAGTATGGGCGTGCACGTACTCCGGAGTGGAAAAATTAGGAGTGGGCATCAGTAGTGTACACTGTGCATCTTGAATCGTGTCGGGTTGCCACCAGAGGGACTAATACACCCCATGGTGGGACCAGCACAGGTAGCTACAATCAAGCAGGGCCTAATGACACAAGAAATGAATGCATGCAAGTAGGAGCCGATCATTAAGGGGATCGTTTGTTATAAACACGTGGGGCTGGTTGAACCAATGGTTAAGTAGGTGCAGAGACTATAGTAATGGCTGCGATCACATGTTCCTCTAATCTTATATTAGGCTATTGTCCTATGTTCTGTTATCACTGTCATGACCCCTTTCCTTATTTAAATACTAGTAATCACTGAACTTACCAGACTTATTGTCTGACCCATTTTCTCTCGTCCTCTTTTCTTCCGTTCCCCCCCCAGGTCCACAGGGAGGGAATACTGCAGCTTAGTCAGACTCTTTGCAAGCTTCAAGAAAGTAGATGTATGATTTGGACTCTTTCCTACCTTGGTTATGGCTCTTGGACATTATCCTTGGGGATTTGTGCATTTTTTACTTTTTGTTTATGCTTCTTTATTGAATAATCAAGACAGAAATTATGGTGTAATGTTTTGAAGTTATTTTGAGACAATATGATGTAATGCTTTTGTATTGAACTACGTATGCAATAAATATTTGAATTCTGCTGCTTAAATTTATCTGTCTTGTAAATTTTTCTGTGTCTTGTACCTATAACCCTCCACCAAAGTTAAGGCATTCCCTTTGTGAGTGACCTTAACGGAGGTGGGGTGTTTCAGCTATGGATCAGTGCAGTGGAGTCGCCATGACTCCATGGGGCATAATGATCATAGCAAGGATTTGGGTGATCAAAGCGGTGGATATCGTATGCTTTACGCACTGAGTGAGAGATGTGAAGATGGTTGCTATGCTTGATTGTTTGACACCTCTATGGCATGCACACCCCTCCCCCGTATCTTTACATCATATGTTAGTGTCATCTTAGAGTATTGTACATCTTCTTGTGCTAACTCTTTGGTTGCAGGTCCAGGTTCAAGTATGGTTTAATATACCTGTTATTGTTCTGTTTTGTTGCTTATCGCTCATACCAGACTTTTGTCTGACCCAGAGTTTTATGTCTCTTCTTATTACTCTTGGTGCTCTTAAACGGGCAGACTAGAGACAGGTTAGCTGGTTATGCACGAGTAGTTGATCCCGTGACGAGCAGGAGGCTCCCACATGTGATATATATATATATATATTCTCCCTGTGTCGCTGCTGGTCACTACTTTGGGCATTAGTAGTGTACCTTTCTTATTTTTCTTTAGAGAAAGTTTTAAAAGTTGTAATAATGATGATGTGGAACATAAGCTGTATTTTGAATTTCCGCTGCTATTACGATTATGGTTTAGTTCTCAGCTTATGCACTATCTCGTCTATTTTATGTCAAGTATGTTATTATTATATTTTATTCCATGCGCTATGTGGCATTCAACAGGTTCCTTGTTAGTTCAAATTCCCTTCTGTCCTTTCTTTGACGACTGTCCCGTGCTGGTTGGACATTGGCACAACGCACTTTCATTGGAAATGTCGACTGGTGCGGGGCGGGCCGTCACAAAATTCCAGATCAACCATGTGACTGGTGTGAGAACTAAAAAGGTTATTAACTTGGTTTTAAAGTAAGGTAAATCAAGGGACCATGCTGTATAACACGGAACGGGTTTTAACCCCAAGAATACCTGTACATAAACAAACAGTGCAATGCTAAAGAAAAAAAATGAAGCTATTATAAGACTCAGGTCCCATCACACAATGCAACGCAAGACGGAGGATAGAGTTTTACCTTTCAATAGCCAAAAATGCTTGGTACATGAAATACATATTTTATTATTACTATAAGTGAAGAAATCAACTTCAAATATAAATGTATCAATCATAGTCGGCATAGTATCCCATGCTACTATGTCGTCATACTAGTTCTGCAATTAAAACCGAAATGTCACGTATTGGAAATTGGATTCCATCCATGAACCAAGGCAAGGAATCGTTCTTACCAAATTCGAGACTCTCTAGCTCGATCCATAGGATCAGCAACAACTGCACCTTGGATCTTCAGGGTCGGTCCTCTCTTACGTTTGAGGATTAGTATTTCCTGAACAATACATTTCCCTGCCCTATGGGGGAAAAATTTGGTCCGTATGTCGACCATAGCATCCATCGTCCCCATAGTGACCGATATATCGGAGGTAACTCGCTTTCCATCATCCACATAAGTAAAATTTTCTGGGCTCCATACCATGACACCACTCCTATCTAGAAAGAAATGCATGTTCTCCCTGCAGTCCTCTCCCGTTTCTGGTTCATACCGGGGCGTGAGGCTCACGAATTAACGCTATACACAAAGCTATGTCCTTTAAGGTCGTGCTTTGATCATCAACCACATGACTCTTCTTTTCAACAGAAGCCTTGATCACTGCACCTCTGTATGCCACACTGACAATTCACGCCATGCAACAGATGTCTATCGATATATAATCTCTGAGCTCATACGTCTCATAAAAGGGTGATAAGCAAGAGAATAAATTCTCCACCACCAAACATATATATATTTAATAGAGATTAATCAATACAGAATAAAATCCAATGTCAGACACATATCCAACAAGTTTGCCCTAGGTCTGAACGAAACCAGAGTCACTTTATTCCTCATCCCGTGTCCAATACAGGAGAGAGGTCCTCGCATATCCGGTCGATCTCCAAGTACATCTAGACGATCACCACTTATTACCTTGTCTTTTGTGTACAACCCAATCAAGACATCAGTAATCATCCAAATGATGTGAAGAACTCCGGTGTTCAACCACCATCTTCATCGTCAACTTATCGTCGAATCATTTATTCAGAATGGGTATAAACCCGACCTTTCCGAATAACTCACGTATTTTATAAACAAGTGCTATAAAAACAAAACATACGCCTCATTCCATTTTTGAATATTCTTTTATTTAAATATACACATCATCAGGGAAAGGTTCCCATTAATTTTATCAAAGACAAATTCTTTTAAATTTATTTTTAATCTTCATTTGGATATCAATTCTAAACCAAATTTAGGTTTATCAATTAGTCGGGATTATCGAATTATACCGAAGTAATCATTTCTTTTATTATCCCAATCCCAACCTATTCATCCCATGGAGCAAAACTGGTAATACTCCATATCTAACACCACAGTGTTATCGGTAAAATTAATTACCATTTCCGTTCAAATCTAATTGAAGATTTAACTATTGCTTGGAGCAAAACCAGTGATACTCCATTCTCGATCATTTCCCAAATTTGATAATTTAAATTATCACATTTCAATCTAATTAAAGATTCATTAAAACTCCCCGAAGTTTTAATCTTTCTAAAAATCATTATATAATGATTATTCAAATTCAGGAAATAAATCCTGTCTTTAACTGGGTTAAAGAACCAATGTCATTTAAAACACAGTTCACGATAAACCCAAAATCACATTCCATTAATTATGGAATCTTCACTGAAAACAGATCAATATATATAACGATATAAACTTCCATATCCAACTAATAATATAAATGGAATAACGGCAAAGCCTTTTAAATTCCATATATAGTAACAGTCTTCCTCCATAGAACTTCACTTCGATTATTACCAAATCGAATTCCATTCAATTGCAATTTATTTTATTAAATTGGAAAACTTTACTTTGGAAAATTTCCATTAAATCTTAATAAAAAGATTTATAAATTCCAAATTACATTTCACGGTTAATCGGGTTAAAGAACAAATGTCGTTTAAAACATCGTTCACTATAAACCCAAAAATCCAATTCTTTTATTTAATTCCAATTAAATATTAATTAATTGGAAAAAACTTCACTAAATCTTAATTAAAAAATTTATTCTTTTTCTCAGTTGGGTCTAAGAACAGTGTTATTTAAGACACCGTTCACAACAAACCCAAAATCCAATTCGATATCAAATACTAGGCTCTGAATAGAAATTATATCGGCTTATATTCAATATCAAATTCTGAAACCAACAAATATCGTTTTGGGAATAACGATATATATATATATATATATATATCTTCCAAATTCCCATAACAATATCCTTATAATCATGGGATTCAATATCGAAATATTTCGAAGATGATTTCTATTCAAATCCATTCCAATTTATATATTGGAAATTCTGGTAATATTAAAACCATTCACAAATTCAATTTATTTTATTTAAAAATTATTGGATTTCAAATCTAGTTAATAACTAGTTCATTTTGATAAAAATATATTTTTTATCTTTCCAAATATGGATTTTTTTCATCCAAATTCCTTTCAAATCATTTATTATGATTTTACACAAATTATTAATATTTTTAATAGTTTTCTTAAGGCCCTTTCATTCGATTTCCATAAACGGTCATCGAACTGCACTTATAGCGAATTTTTTCAAATTTGATTTGTACATAATTCCAAATCCAATCATTAGATTTCAAATTTCTTATGTTCGTTGGAAAGCTCTTTTTGATACGAACCCAACGGTTCTGGTTTTAGGAGAACCCAACGGTCGGATCCCCCGTAATATCAATTCGAAGTGAATGGTCGAAATTCGCGAAGGTCGCAGCGTGACACGTTCTATTCAGGCCAATAAATATATATAATATATATTATATATATTTCGTTGATTTCCATTTAAAAGGTATTTTATAAGTCGTTTATAAATTCATTTTAAAACAATTCCAACTTCATTTTCAATTTTAAATCGAAATTGAATATTCCTTATCATTATAATATTTAGATGATAATATTTTCAAAATATCCAATTTGAAATCATTTCCTTTTCGATATTCATTACAAAAAATAAATCAAATCGATATAAATATTGTTTGCGTCAACATAGTGCATATCTAATCAACACGGCTTCATAAATTTCAATATTTTCGTGTCCATCCCAAATCAGACATGAAAATCATATTTTTATCCTCAGAATATTATTTTAAAATATTCGTTATTACTGAATTGGAATCAGACACAGTCAGTTACCATATAATTTCATTTATATGGATTTCGCACGCATGTACACAACAATAATCAAACACAGTCAACCATCATCCGGAGTGCATTACACAACTGCATATGCATTAAATATAAATAATTAACACTTACAACAGTCTGTCAACCCATCGATTGTGTTAATCCCTAAAAAATCCATACGCACATTGAACAAAGGATGCGGAATGGATATCATCAGGGTCGGTCGTGCATGATATCAAGCCCAAGACAAGTCAAATCAACCAGTACGACCGAGGATGATGGAACGATATGTAACGGGAAGTGCAACCCAAAAAGGATAGAGATCGTATATCCTGTAAAGTCGCTCACTGATTTCCCGTCAAAAGACCAAGCCAGAGATGGAGCTGCAGTACAAGCGCTTGTAACATCTTATGTGACTATGTCTCCAACCAAAGTTAGACACGAATCGTGATTCAGGTGCGGAAGCCAAGGTCGGTCGTTCATATTGGGACAAAGCCGCTCAAACACCGAAACAAAGCAAGCGTCCATTCAACATAGGCGGAAGTGACCTCATAGCGTAGCCGTAGGGACAAACCGCGCCGTACAAAGGCAGCAAAAAGACGAGCGCCCTTGAACCAAGATGGTCGGTCGTGCAAGGAACAAAGGAAAGTCGATTCCAGTCCCACGTTTTGCTCTTATAAAATTTACCAAAGCATTCATTCTCACAGGGACGCCCGCTCATATGGACCCGCTCAACTACTTAAGATGCCCGCTCCTATGGACCCGCTCAACTACTTAAGACGCTCGCTCCATTGAGTCACTCACGCATGACAACCAAATACAGCTCTGGACAGCTGGCTACAGCTAGCCGATGACATGATTGTAATTAATAGAACGAGCGGTTTGTAGCCCACATAAACGGATTTCATATCATTTCCCAGGGGAAGCTCACGTATAAATACACCATGGCTACCAACATAAAGGGGATCCAATCTTTGAAACCACGAAGTGTTGCTAAATTCTATCCTCAACTACTGATTCGGCCATGGCGTCAAGAACAATCTTGTGATCAAGGAAAACGAAAACATCCTCCTTCTCAATCATTCATCCATCCTTCTTCTACTCAAATTCTACCATTCTCTTGTATAATTCCAAGATTGAAATATATAAATGAGGGTATATTGAGTGAATATAGAGATGTATGGAAAGAGAGAATTGATGTATTTTGTAATCCTCATTATATGATTGAAAATCACCTTCATAGTGGATGTAGGCCTAATTAACGGCTGAACCACTATAAATCTCGTCTCTACTTTACTTTTTCCCGCATTTTTCGTTTTCAATTGCTGATTAAACACGGTTCCATTTATTTCTTACCAAATAGGTGAAGTGCAGTTTTAGTACCTTGTGTGTTTAGACCATTTTTGGTGTAAACATTTTGGCGCCCACCGTGGGGCTGTGTTCATAATTCCCTTTCGTAGTTCAGCAATCTAAAAAAGAAAATATCCAAAAACGCTTTCTCCTTTGAAACCATGGTCGGATCAAAGAAAAGCGGCAAATCTACTAAAGTTACTACGATCAGTGAGGATGACAATGCTAACGAAGCTACGCCTCAAATATTGAATCAAAGGGCAGGGGAAACCCCTAGGCCACCTATAACGCGAGATGAACTGAATGTGGTTGTAACTGGCCTGAACGAAAAAATGAATAATACAACGAAAGGTATAATGAAAAGGTTTGATGTCCTGACCAATATTCAAGCCAATTTGTTACCGCCAAACACTGTGGTTAATACCAGTGAAAAAGAGGACTCATCAGCCTCAGACCCTTGACGACCTCACAGCCTAGTGGGAGACAGGGGAGAGGCCGACGTTGAGGATCCTAAGGCCAGATCGCCACAACACAAACAAGAACGCGCGGCTCGAGCGGTCGCAAGTCCCACCAACATAACATCCCTTAAAAAGGATGCAAGGCACCGAAGCTCAAACCATGGTCGTGCTGATAAAAACGTCAGCGCCGATCCCGATGAACAAGCAGGTGATGAGAGGCGCATCACGGACATGATCCAATGAATAATGAAGGAGAAGGCGACCTGAGAAGATGAGGAGAAAGAATGGGAGTTTTCTCCTAGCAAAAATCAATTCACAGAGGAAATCCATCAAGCGAAATTCCCGAAGAAATTCATACCCCCAACATTACCACCTTATAGCGGAGTTGGAGATCCAACATTTTCCTGTTCAAGTACGACCAACACATGAATGGAGCTAGGGCCACTAATGAAATCAAGTGCTTATACTTTCCCGTGTGCCTGGAAGGTGTGGCCTCAGTATGGTTCACCAGACTTCCACCCAAATGTATCAACCAGTTTGCTGATCTGGCAAAGAGATACAGTGGACCCCTAAATGCGAAAAATCCTTCGAGGATTTGATCCAACACCTGGAAACGCCACCTATGCTATCAAAGCCTAGAGATGGAAAAGACTTGATTCTGTACCTGGCAGTTTCCGCCCATGCCTTAAGCGCAACACTGGTCAGAGAAGATTCGAAGGTACAAAAATCGGTCTATTACATCAGCAAGAGGCTATCCGGAGCAGAGCTTAATTATCCAAAACTTGAAAAGCTTGCTTATTATTTGCTCATCGCATCAAAGAAACTCCGGCCCTACTTTCAGGCTCATCCCATCAGGGTTCTCACAGACCAACCTCTGAGGCAAGTTCTATCCCGACCAGAATCCGGAAGATTATTAAAATGGAATATCAAGCTTAGTCAGTACGACATAACGTATCACCCTCGGAAAGCAATCAACGGACAAGCGCTTGCTGACTTTATCGCAGAATTTACCAACCAAGGGGAGGTTGAGGAGGAAGATGATATTGAAACTAATATCCAGTGGAAATTATTTGTAGATAGGGCATCGAACGATCTCTATTCCGGGGCAGGGGTAGTTCTTGAAACCCCTGAGGGAAGATCCTTATGCTATGCGTTAAGGCTAGAATTTCCGTCAACCAACAACGAAGCTGAGTATGAAGCCCTTATCACAGGAATAAAGCTAGCAAAAGAGTTGCAAATAAAAACTATACAAATCTTCAGCAACTCTCAACTCGTAGTATGCCAGATTCTGGGAGAATTCCAAGCCAAAATAGGTAACTTGCCAGATTATCTTACCAAAGCCTTGGAATTATTGGAAGCTTTCGAGCATTACACTATATCTCATATTCCTAAAGAGGAAAATACTAAAGTTGATTCATTAGCCACAGATGCAAGCACAAGGGATGCACAGCTAATGGGGTTAGTTCCAGTGGAAGTCCTTTCCAGCCTGAGCACAAAGCAGACTGAAATGGATTGGATCATGGAAACAACTAATGAGTCAAATTCATGGATGTTGCCAATTAAAGAATACCTCGCAACTGGGGCACTCCCGACTGAAGCTAAACTCCAAAGAATTTTTTTGCGAAAAGCTCCCTTATACCTTATTCATGATGGACGACTGTATAGACGGGGATTTTCTACACCGTTACTTCGTTGTGTTACTGAAAAGGAATCTAAGGCAATCATGGAGGAATTGCACGAAGGAAAATGCAGAGGACATACCGGCGGACAAACTTAGGCCAAGAAAATCCTACGATATGGATACTTCTGGCCAGACATCAATAAGGATTCCATGGCCTACACTAAAAAATGTGACAGGTGTCAAAGAATTTCCAAGATCCCAAGGATGCCATCCATAACCATAACCCACATGGTCATCCCATGGCCATTTGCTATCTGGGGCATCGACCTCATAGGAGCCCTTCCTACTGCAAAATCCGGTTTTAAATACGCAATTGTTGTCGTTGATTACTTTACAAAATGGGCTGAAGCAGAACCATTGGCCACTATAACTTCGAAGAAATTTATTAACTTTGTCTTGAAAAATATCATATGCAGGTTTGGGGTACCATAAAAGATAATCACAGAAAACGAGACCCAATTTGAAAGTGAAGAGTTCCAAAACTTTTGCGCTAAGTACAAAATCCAGAAAAGCTTTTCAGCAGTTGCTCATCCATAAGCAAACGGGCAAGTGGAAGCGGTGAATAAAATCATCAAAACTACCATTAAGAAACGACTAAAAAAGGCTAAAGGTAGATGGGTAGATGAACTCCCACTGGCATTTTGGGCATATCGCACCACACCCAAAATTACAACAGGGCATACTCCCTTTTCTTTATCTTATGGCTCTGAAGCTATGATACCGGTGGAGTTGGAAGTCCCTACCCATAGAAGGATACACTTTGACCCCAAAGAAAACGAGAAGCTATATCTCGAAGCCCTCGACCTACTTGAAGAAAGAAGAAAAGAAGTGGAACTCAGAGTAGCTGCACACCAAAGAAGGGTGGCCAGACACTTCAATTCAGAAGTCAAACATAGAACTTTTGGAATTGGAGATCTCGTTCTAAAAAAGATAATGACCGGTAGTGGAGTCTTCGGACCCAATTGGGAAGGACCTTATGTTATAAGTCAGAAACTCCAGAAGGAACTTTCAAATTGGCCACCATAGATGGGAACCAGATTCCACGAGCATGGAACAGCGAGCATATTCGTCGTTATTTCTTATAACATGTTATTCAAATGCACAGAAAATGCTGTAAAGATTTATGAAATTTTTGCATTTTGAATGATGTGCATAAAATGACTGAATATAGAATTCTAATTACATGTACAGCTCACTTATTCACAGGCTCGTACTAAAAGTTGACTTCCTTGTGTAGGCAAACGAGCGACCAGGGGGCGCCAACTCGAGGAGTTCCGACTTTCATCAGGAAACACAGGATCTCTCAATATAGGACCAACAAAAGCTTGGTACCAGATTAAAAGAGTCAATGCTGGATTAAAAGCAACTCAAAAAGTCCCACGGTTAAAGTCACATGGATAAAATCGCTGAGCCCACCAAAGAAACACCTTCTTAGGTGCTAGACATGGATTCTCCAACTTGATTTTTTTCAATGAGGCGAACCAGTGTCTGTTTCCTAGGGCAAAGCACAAAGTAGGAAAAACCGACATGTCCCGAAACGGAAAAATTGCTAATCCAAAAAAACGAGGGGCACCTTGTTAGGTGAAGGACACGAATTTTATCCCTTCTGAGTCAAAGCTCGATGAGATGAATTACTGTCCGCTCCTCGGGATGAAGTATAAAAATGGGGAAGGATTAAACATGCTGGAAAGACCAACACAAAAACAGAAATCCTAGCCGAAGGGGGTATCAGATATCCTAGCTGAAAGGGGGTATCAGTAATCCTAGCCAAAAGAGGGTATCAGAAATCCTAGCCGTATAGGGGTATCCAATTTAGGCCTCTATTTGATCATAATAGCCGGGTTAAATAAGATCGAAATTGGGTCAAAAACATGTAACCCAAGTCCTCCCATGGGGTCATGTACTCAAAACCAGTCTCCGAAGGGCTCGGGTCACTGAGTTAGTGGGATATGGGATTGGGTACATAATAAAAAAAACAAATTGTACATATGGAAATGAATTTAATCGAGTTTCCGAAGGGTTTGGGACGCCAAATCAATGAGGAATAGGAATAAATGTATAACAAGATACCTGCGTCTTATAAAAGTGCACATCCAAAAAGTAAGCTCTAAAGGTTTGAATTACCAGACCGTTAAAGAATGCGAGTATATGCATAATAAGAACGCTATAAGACTAACCGTAGTACGATTTTAATGTGTGAACGCCCTACGATACGATATTAACGTGCAAACGAACGCCCTGTAATACGATACTAACGCACGATCACCACGATTTTTTTTAAAAATGTGTGTGTGTTGTTAAGCAGGGCAAAGAGACATGGCGTGACAAAGACACGAAGAGCGTCATAAAACTAGCCAAACAACCATTCATCAGGATCGTAGAAGTGTCACAAATCAAACACAAGTCACAACCAGCATAATGTCATGAACGAGGACCGACACCCGCTTACACAACCGGTCTTAAAAGTTCAAAAAGAAAAATAGCCAAAGAGAGGAAAAGGAGATTACAAATCTCTGACCTTCCTTGGCCTGCCTACCTTCTTCTTAACCTGAACAGAAAAGGATGGAAGTTCATCAGCATGTTTAGGCACCACCGACTCAACATCTCCTGGGGCGAAAGCAGCAACGACGCTATCCTTGGACCTGAGAGCTTGGATCAACTTCGCCTTATCATTTTCTAGAACAGAGATGCGCTCAAGATTGTCCTTGTGAAGTCTTTGGAGATCGCAGGCCAATGTATGCCAGCCGTTCATCTGCTTTTCCGAATGATTTCTCAGCAAATCCATCTGTTTCCCAAATTGATGCACAACAATCTTGAGGCGGACCAACGTCAGACCTTTTGCCGCGGTGATGTCATAAGAGAAAGTCTGAGAATCAGACGGGAATATATCCACATTCGAAGGTACTCCCTGCAAACTCCACCCCCGAAACTGCTTAGCTAGCCTAGGGTTGCAAGGCCTAGGAGCGTGGCGCGGCCTGTTAATGATAGTTTAAAGCTCTGTATAAGAGGGACTGGTGGGAGAGTTTTCAGACGGTTGACCAGTTGACTAAATCTCATCCATTGGAACATCCAAATCGAAGAAAGTTTCCCATCGACGTTGTTCTGGAGATGGAACCATCTTGTAGACGGATCAGGGAATAACCATGAGGTTCAAAAGAAGAATGAGCATAAATAGAAATTGACAAACTTGAATGAGCGATAGAAAGAAATACTGAGTTTTCTTCTCGGTTGAGAAGCCCTATTGGAAAGAAATGAGAGCAAATTGAATGAAGAAATAAGGAAATAAAGGGGGAGACTAAAGGGCACACATCAAAAGTACTCCTTGCCAAGTCAGCTCAATACTCGAGTACTGAAATGAGTGTCCCATCAGAGGCCAGTTGGCATGTTCACTTCCCCATGTTTTAGCTGTTTTCAGTAATGACAAAATAGATCAAGCGACTCACTTAGAGGTGAAGACATCAATCAGCTACAATGAAGTAATCTTAATCTTTTGCACGAACGACCCCTCAACAAGTCAGGATAAACCTACCAAACAATGTGCGATCAAACATGTCGAAGCCAGTAATTCCTTACTAAAGGAAATCACGGACTTCGAGGGGAAAGTGTTAATCCCTAAAAAATCCATACACACATTAAACAAAGGACGTGGAATGGATATCATCAGGGTTGGTCGTGCATGATATCAAGCCCAAGACAAGTCAAGTCAACCAGTACGACCGAGGATGATGGCACGATATATAACGAGAAGTGCGGCCCAAAAAGGATAAAGATCGTATATCCTGTAAAGTCGCTCACTGATTTCCCGTCAAAAGACCAAGCCTAAGATGGAGATGCAATACAAGTGCTTGCAACATCTTATGTGACTATGTCTCCAACCAAAGTTAGACATGAATCGTGATTCAGGTGCGGAAGCCAAGGTCGGTCGTTCATATTGGGATAAAGCCGCTCAAACACCGAAACAAAGCAAGTCGTCCATTCAACATAGGCTGAAGCGACCTCATAGCATAGCCGTAGGGACAAACCACGCTGTACAATGGAAGCAAAAAGACGAGCGCCCTTGAACCAAGATGGTCGGTCGCGCAAGGAATAAAGGAGAGTCGATTCCAGTCCCACGTTCTGCCCTTATAAAATTTCCCAAAGCAATCATTCTCACAGGGACGCCAGCTCTTATGGACCCGCTCAACTACTTAAGACGCTCGCTCCATTGAGTCACTCGCGCATGACAATCAAATACAGCTCTGGACAGCTGGCTACAACTAGCCGATGGCATGATTGTAATTAATAGAATGAGCGGGCCATAGCCCGCATAAACGGATTTCAGATCATTTCCCAGGGGAAGCTCACCTATAAATACACCATGGATGCCAACATAAAGGGGATCCAATTTTTGAAACCACGAACTGCTGCTAAATTCTATCCTCAACTACTGATTTGGCCATGGCGTCAAGAATAATCTTGTGATCAAGGAAAACGAAGATATCCTCCTTTTCAATCATTCATCCATCCTTCTTCTCCTCAAATTCTACCATTCTCTTGTATAATTCCAAGATTGAAATATATAAATGAGGGTATATTGAGTGAATATAGAGCTGCATGGAAAGAGAGAATTGATGTATTTTGTAATCCTTATTATAAGATTGAAAATCACCTTCACAGTGGATGTAGGCCTAATTAACGGCTGAACCACTATAAATTTCGTTTCTACTTTATTTTTTCCCGCATTTTTCGTTTTCAACTGCTTATTTAACACGGTTCCATTTATTTTTACCAAATTGGTGAAGTACAGTTTTAGTACCTTGGGTGTTTAGACCAATTTTGGTGTAAACAGATTGACATACAACTAAACAATTGGGATTAGTGTACTTCAAATATCATCCCAATACCCGTGTGGGGTTTCAACCAACAAATATTGAATATTATTTGTGCAGTTGGGCGATGTGTAAAATTACCGTCCCAATCAATATCGGTTAAATGGGTGTACATAAACAAATCGTTTGATTGGTAAATGAATATTTATTTTATTCATATACACATTAAAAATTATATTTTTAACGATGTAATATTTATTTCAACACGTGAATATTTCATACAGTTCATTTATACAATTAAAATGATATCTCTATTGTTTTACCATATTTTAGAAAATTTTGGCAGCATAAAGGTGCGACACTAGAACAGAAATAAGGTCTAGCCTTATCCCTCGCCTAATACTGGCTCGCGTCATACACATACCAATTCTAATCAATTCCATTCACATCCCAAACCAAATTCAAACAAATAAATCAATCAAAACAAACAACCATACATCCATGGTTTCAATCAAGGGTGTCGGGTGCTACTAAGCACCGTCTGCATCCTAGTATATATATTTAACTATAAACAAAATTAGAGTGAGAGGTTCTCACCTTTGGGATCCACTCCACCGTGCTTTATTGTCGCTCAGATTCACTGTTCTGATTCCGATGCCATCTGTTTCATGAAATTTATATTAAAAATCACATTTTTATTTTATCGCTACATAGATAAATATCACATTTTTATATTGCTATTCCATATATAAAAATCATATTTTTATAATGCTCTTTATATATTAAAAAATCATATTTTTGTAATGCGATTCATATAATAAAAATCATATTTTTATTTCGCTATAAAAATCGATGTTTACACTATTAAAATCATAGTTTTATTTCGATGTTTACACTATAAACATCATATTTTTATTTCGATGGTTACACTATAAAAATCATATTTTTACAATGCTATATATATAATAAAAATCCTATTTTTACATTGCTATTATATATATAAAAATTACATTTTTAAAATAAAGTATATAATTTAAAAATCATATTTTTATTACAAAGGCATTTATATAAAAATCATATTACTATTATAAACCATATTTTTAACACAATGCTTTTGCTAAAAAAAATTGATTTAAAAATAATATTTTATACGTATGAAAAACAAATTTTTGAACGATGTATTTTATATAAATTAAAAACTCGACCTTTTTCCGCAAAATTGAACCTTTGGTGAAGGGGAGGGGTTCGCTACTCAGAGGTGGTTGTCCAGAGGGGCGGCGGAGCTTGGTG
Organism: Allium sativum; assembly: GCA_030737875.1. Lineage (NCBI taxonomy): Eukaryota > Viridiplantae > Streptophyta > Magnoliopsida > Asparagales > Amaryllidaceae > Allium > Allium sativum. The sequence goes on from CM060919.1 coordinate 591,889,881, forward strand.
GTGGTGGCTGGAGGCGGCGCAGGGCCCACGGTGGTCAGGTTCAGGCGGGTTTGGGGTTTGTGGCAGCCGTTTTGGGTGTGTGGGGTTTTACAGTGGAGGAGGGTCGGAGAAATAAGGGGGTGAACGGATAAGGAGTGGGGAGGTGATGGGGTACCGCCGGTGGTGGCGCGGAGGGGGGCGACACCTAGAAGCGTGACGGCGGGCTGGAGAATGGGCATCGCAATTTTAATTTTTGGGGAGGCGGGTTTTTTTGGGTTGGAAAACGAGAATTAGGGGTTTGATCCCTTCAAACCCCTTATATATATATATTCAAAAAAGCAACTTTCTCATTCAATCTCCAAATCGAGCCCAACGACTGTCGTTTCTAGCTAATTACCCCCATTCCGAACGCAATGGGATATGTCCGGCAAGCCAACTCGACTGTTTCCATCAGTTTTCGTTAAATTTAAAATATAACACAATATATTTTAAATTCAAACGCTCATTTTAATTTACCGGGCCACATGCTGACTCCAAAAATTCCAGAAAAATAAATCTAGCTATGTTTTGATGATAATGTCCCAACAAGACTAATTTCGTTGAATTTGGAGACCATTTGAAAAATGGTCAATTTCCAGTCGATTAAATTCAAACTGAATTGACCAAACACGTTTAAATTTACTACGCTCACATATTACTTCCAAAAATTATGAAAATTAGAATCTAGCAACAAATTGACATTTCGGATCCAACAAAAGTAGTTTCATCGAAAACAGAGGTCGTTTGCAAAATGGCTATTTTTTATATTAAAAATATATAAATTCCATAGCGACTATTTTGAATTTTAAATTGGACATAAATGTGACGAAAAGGAATTTCGCTCGGTCCGAACGAGTCGCTAAACCGACCCAGACCGTTCGAAACGCCCTATCGTTTGAGAACAGGACAAAATAGAACGCAGACGGAAGGACATTTCATTGTATATAACTACAATGCACCAGAATACAAGAATATACAGAGTATAAACAAATAAATATTACACAGAAAATATCAGAGATTACAATACATTGTATAGCAGCGGAAAATAATACAATACACAACTAGAAGAGATATACGGATACAAAGCTTCCCGGATATCGTTCCAGCTGTAAACCAGGATCCTGTGAATATAAATCCGCAAAACCAAAACTACTAGCTGCCCGTGTCGAAATAAGGGCACCCAGAGTTTAGGTTAAAACAATAAACTCCAGGTCAGTCATGTGACTGGTGTGAGAACTAAAACAGTTATTAATCTTTATTTTAAAGTTAGGTAAATCAAGGGACCACGCCGTATAACACGGAACGGGTTTCCTCCCAAGAATACCAGTGCATAAAACAAACAGCGCAATGCTAAATAAAGAAAAAATGAAGCTATTATAAGACCCAGGTCCCATCACACAATGCAACGCAAGCCGGAGGATAGGGTTTTTACCTTATAATAGCCAAGAATGCTTGATACGTTTAAAAGAAATCATTTTGATACTATAATAAGTGTATAGTGTATAAAACAACTTCAAATCATAAGTATCAATCATAGGCGGCATGAATGCCCCATACCACTATGTCGCCATATATGGGTTATACAATCAAAATCGCAAAGTCACGTATTTGGAAATTGGGTTTCCGTCTGTGAACCGAGGCTAGGGATCGTCCTCTACCGATTCGAGACTGTCTAGCCCGAGTCTCAGGGACAGAACGCATCGACCCTTGGAGCGACAGGGCCGGTCCACCGATGTGGATTAGACGAAATCCTGAACACTACGTCTCTCCGCCCTTTGGGGCGTAAATGAGCCAACGAATGACTCCATCGGACCCGGATCGTCCGATCAAACCGAGGCGCCTCGCAACAGCAACAACCACACAGGTGAAAAGTATATAAATGTCAGGGCTGGTAGTTCATTGACACCACCCTAGCTAGAAAGAAACGCATGTCCTCCCTGAGGTCCTCTCCCGTTTTTGGTCCACAACCGGGGTGCGAGGCTCGCGAATCAACGCTACACAAAGCTACGCCACAAAGGCCGTGCTTTGATCATCAACCACAAGACTTTGCTTTTCAACAGAAGCCTTGATCATTTGCATCTTAGCATGCCACACAGACAAACCATTCTATGCAACCGATATCAGTCACACAGAATGAAATCCGATGTCAGACACACAGTCCATTTACAAGTCCGTTCTGGGTCTGAACGAAACCGGAGGCACCTAGTACCCCGCATATCCATCGATCTCCAAGTACGTCCGAACGATCACCAATTGTTTCCATCTTCTTGGGTGTACAACCCAATCAAGATCATCAGTAATCACCCAAACGACGTGAAGACTTCCGGTCTTCAACTACCATCTTCATCTTCGACTTATCGTCGTATTAGTTATTCAGAATGGGATAAACCCGGTCTTTCCGAATAACTCGCGTATATTTTAAATAAGTGTTACACAAACACAACATACGCCTCATTCCAATTCATCAGTCACTAACCGTAAATTAATCAAGAGAATAATTTCCCAAATATTAACCCCGAAGGCCGAAACCAACATCAGATCAATATCCAGAAAACCATTCTGCTTGGCTAACCGACAGTTAGTTTCTAAATTTCACATTCATAGGGAAAGGTTCCCATTAATTTTATCAAAGATAAATTCTGTAATTTATTCTTTAATCTACTTTTGAATATCAATTCAAACTAGTCGGGATTAACGAACTTTACCGAAGTAATTATTTGTTTTAATTTCCCAATCCCAACCTATTCATCCCATGAAGTAAAACTGGTAATACCTCATATCTAACACCACGGTGTTATCGGTAAATTCAATTACCATTTCACGTTCAAATCCAATTAAAGATTTAACTATCGCCTGGAGCAAAACTGGTGATACTCCATTCTCGATCATTTCAATCTAATTAAAGATTCATTAAAACTCCACTTAGTTTTAATCTTTAACTGGGTTAAAGAATCAGTGTCATTTAAAACACAGTTCACGATAAACCCAAAATCACATTCCATTAATTATCGGGTTAAAGAACGAGTGTTATTTAAAACACTGTCCATGATAAACCCAAAAATCAATATCAATTCAATTCCAATTAAATAATATTTAATTGGTACACTTCATTAAATCTAAATAAAAAGATTTAATCTTTTCTCAACTGGGTTCAAGAACAGTGTTAGTGAAGACACCATTCACGACAAACCCAAATCACATTTGATATTCAATACAAGGCTCTGAACAGAAAATATATCGGCTTATATTCAATATCAAATTCTACGATTAACGAATGTCGTATTGGAAATAACGATATAAATATATATCTTTCAAATTCCCATAACATCTGTATAATCACGAATTCCAACATCGAAATATTCCGAAGACAATTTCGATTCAAATCCACTCCAATGCAATCATTGGAAATTCTGGTTATTTTTAAAACCCTTTTCAAATTCAATTTATTTATTTAAAAATAAATAGAATTATAATTCTAGTTCAAAACTAGTTCATTTCGATAAAAATCTATTTTTATCTTTTCAAATATGGAGTTTTCCATCCCAATTCTTTCTAAATCATTTCTTATGATTTTACACAAATTATTACTATTTTTAATAATTTTATCAAGGCCCGTACAGTCGATTTCCATCAATGGCCATCGAACTGCACTTACAGCGACCTTTTCCAAATTTGATTTGGACGTAATTCCAAATCCAACCGTTAGATTTCTAATTTCCAATATTCGTTAGAAAGCTCTTTTCGATACGAACCCAACGGTTCCGTTTTCAGGAGAATCCGACGGTCGGATCTCCCGTAATATCCGTTCGAAGTCAATGGTCGAAATTCGCGAACTGCCGCGGCGCGGCGCGTTCTATTCAGGCCATTATATTATATATATAATATATATAATATATACTTCGTCGATTTCCTTTTAAAACGTGCTTTATAAATCGTTTTAAATTCATTTTCAAAACGGTTTCAACTTCATGTTCAATTTCAAATCAAAATTGAATATTCCAATATAAATTCGTTTTAAATTCATTTCAAATCGATTTCAATTCAAATTGATTTCTAATTCAATTTCAGTTCTAATTCAATTCAATTCAATTTCAATTCGAATTCATTTGTATTCAATTTCAATTCGAATTCATTTATATTCAATTTCAATTCGAATTCATTTATATTCAATTTCAATTCGAATTCATTTATATTCAATTTCAATTCGAATTCATTTATATTCAATTTCAATTCGAATTCATTTATATTCAATTTCAATTCGAATTCATTTATATTCAATTTCAATTCGAATTCATTTATATTAAAAAAAAATCAGATTTTGAAATCACTTTCGATATTCATTATAAAATGAATAAAATCGATAAAAATATCGTTCACGTCAAAATGGCGTTAATCTAACCAACACGGCTTCATATGTTTCTATTTTCAAATATTCTATTTCGAATATTTCTATCTCAAATATTTCTTTTCAAATATTTCCTTTTTTTCAAATATTCTATTTTCAAATATTTCTATTTCAAAGGTTTTTATTTCAAATATTTCTTTTTCGAAACTGGAATGAGGCCCAATCAATTACCATATAATGTTAATTATATGGATTTTCTACAACACATGTACATATCAACAACGATGAATAATCAACCATCATCCAAAGTGCATTCTACACTGTATAAGCATCAAATATAAATATTCAACGCTTATAACAGTCTGTCAATCAATCGATCGACATACAACTAAACAATCGGGATTAGTGTACGTCAAATATCATCCCAATACCCGTGTGGGGTTTCAAACAATCAAACACAGATTTTATTTGTGCAGTTGGGCGATGTGTAAAATTTATCGTCCCAATCAATGTCCTTCAAATAGGTGTACATAAACAAACCGTCCGGTTTGTAAATGAATATTTATTTATTCACATTCACGTTAAAAATTATATTTTTAACGATCAAACTATTTTATTCAACCTATGAATATTCTATTCGGTTCATTTATTAAATAAAATGTTATCTTTATTTTTCTAACTTATTTTTAGAAAATTTCGGCGGCATAACGACACGATACTAGAAACGGGACAAGGCCTAGCCTTATCCCCGGTCTAGTGAAGGCCCACGCCATTCACACATCAATCAAATCAATTTCATTTCACCAAACAATTCAATTCCATTTCAATTAATCTAACCAACCACACAACCAAACAATTAAACAAACAAGTCATCCATGGTCTGTGGATGACGGGTGTCGGGTGCTACTAAACACCGTCTGCATCCTAGTATATATTTTAACTAGAAAAAGAAATTGGAAGAGTGAGAAGTTCTCACCAATAGCTATCCCCACTCCACGACACTTTTTATGTAGAACATCTTCGTCGTGCTTCTAACGAAATCTGTTCAACACCGTTTGTGTTAAAAATTATATTTTTAACAACACTACTTCTACATAAAAGATTATATTTTTACAACGCTATTAAAATAGAAAAGATTATATTTTTACAACGCTATTAAAATAGAAAAGATTATATTTTTACAACGCTATTAAAATAGAAAAGATTATATTTTTACAACGCTATTAAAATAGAAAAGATTATATTTTTACAACGCTATTAAAATAGAAAAGATTATATTTTTACAACGCTATTAAAATAGAAAAGATTATATTTTTACAACGCTATTAAAATAGAAAAGATTATATTTTTACAACGCTATTAAAATAGAAAAGATTATATTTTTACAACGCTATATTTATCTAGAAAATAAATAACTAAGTTAAATAAATAAAAATAAAAATTAAAAAAACTTACTGTATTCCAGCGAAAGGGGGGGGGGGGGGCGTTGAGGCTCGCTGGTGGCGCGTGGGAGGTGCTGACGGGCTCGAGAAGGCTTCAGGTGGCGGATCCGGGCTGAGTCAGCTAGGGTTCTTTGGGTTTGGGGGTTTGAGCGTGCGCTGGTGGGCCAGGGGGAAGCGGGCGGAGGTGGGATGACCTCCGGTGGTGGAGCACAGGCGGAGGAGGGTCTTGGCGGCGGCTCCAGTGGTTTAGGGTCGGGTTTCTTTATGGTTCGGGGCATCAATCGATGGGAGGAGAGAGGGAGGAGGCTGGAGGGAGACGTTGGACGGAGGGGATGCGGCTTGGGGGACAACGGCGCCGCCTGGAGGGTGATTCCTCCTCCGTCGATTTTTTTCCTCTTTCTTTTTTATTTTTTTTATTTTTTTTCTGAACGGGGAAGAGAAATGGAGGGGGGGTTATTATAATTAATTATTTAATTCATTTAATTTTCCAAGAGTTGACTGTTCGTTCCAACCCCAATCGAGGCCCAACGACTGTCGCCCCTAGCTAATTACCCCCATTCCGAACACAATGGGATATGTATCGTAGGTTGATTCAATCGTTTTGATCAGTTTCCGTTGAATTTACATTTAAATCATTATATTGAATTTGAACGCGCATTTCAATTTACCGGGGTCACATACTAACTAGAAAAATTCTCGAAAAATATTTTCTAGCTTAGTATTGACGATACGGTCCTAACAAAACTAATTTCGTCGAATTCTGAGACCGTTTGAAAAATGGCCAATTTCCAGTCGATTAAAATCAACTAAAACTGGTCAAACGCGTTTTCCTTTGCCATGCTCACATATTGATTCGAAAAATTATGAAATTTGAAACCTAGCAATAACTTTACATCCCGGATCCAACAAAAGTGGTTTCGTCGAAATCCGAGGTCGTTTGCAAAATTTCCATTTTTAAGGGCTGAATTCCATAGCGACTATTCAGAATTTTCAACTGGACATATCTTTTGATCCCCGCTATGAAATTTCGAATTTTCGGATTCGTTGGAAAGATAATATCAATTAGATCCTATTATTTTTGGTTTCGCTAAAATCTGGATTGTTTTGCACTCGGTACATTCAATTGAAGTTTGAAATCGAATTATCGAACTACCGCGCCATTTTCAATTCCTTTTATAATTTAAAATAAATATTTATATTCTAACGACGATCTATATAATATATATTCGTTCGAATTCTATTCAAAATAAATTTCTCGTCGTTATTCTTTAAAATAATTCATTTTAAATAATCAAAATTCGCTAAAATTGCGAAAATAAAAAATTTAAACTGTCCCAGATTTTCGGGTTGTTACAATCTCCCCCACTTAAAACTTTTCGTCTCCGAAAAGGAACAAAGTCAAAAGTGGTTTGATTAATCAGCTCTACGTTCGATCTGGCTTCCATTCTCCAACTTTTAAGTTTCTGAGAATTTTCAAATTTTCAAAAATTTGGCTAACACCCTAAATTTTCGAAAAATTTCGCCATAACCTCCCCTGCACCGGGAGCCACGGGAAAATCCCGAAATTGCCATATAGGCCTTCTGATCTCAAAAAGAAAAAGAAAAAGCCAAGCGGCTAGCCAATAGGCTCATAAAATCATCATCACCCAAACAAATCAGTAAATTATAGTAAACATGTACCTATTTGTCGGGCAAACAAATTTTATTCTTCTGCTCTAGCCTCTTTGCTATGACCTGTTCAATGTAAGTACAAGTATATGCAAGCAAATGCGACCAAATTTCAATACAATTCAATATTTGATTCAGTTAGGCATAATGGTTCAAAATTATCAAACAATTTAAACAAACAACACAAACATCAATCCATTAGTTGATTAGCTTTTGAAATTCATAACTTTGATACATAGTCAAAAATCAGATTTTTGATGCCAAATCACAACAATAGGTCCTATCTAATTTTGGTTCTCACACCAGTCAATAGGAAATATATAGAAAGTCCACCTTTGTCATACGAACATAAATTCTAATGATGGAGCTCCATCATCAAAATCATCTCCGGGCGATTAGAGTGTAATTCTATATCTATCCAGTATATTAAAACTTCAAATACACGTTTGCAAGGCGTATATGCAAAATCTTTATATACTGGACTGTCCAAATCAATTTAAAATAAATATTCAAATACGAATAGTTGATTTAAATTTTCAAAACAAAATTTGTTTTCATTTTAAAAATATACTCTTCACACTCGTTCTAGGATACTACTGATCCTATCTCTAACGAGTAATTCTCATTGGATATTACTAATCCAATTTCTGATGAATTCTTTCGTTTGGTTCTAATGTGTCTTGTTCTCTGAGCTTTGTAAACCAAAGCTCTGATACCAAATGTGACGAAAAGGAATTTCGCTCGGTCCGAACCAGTCGCTAAACCGACCCAGACCGTTCGAAACGCCCTATCGTTTGAGAACAGGACAAAATAGAACGCAGACGGAAGGACATTTCATTGTATATAACTACAATGCACCAGAATACAAGAATATACAGAGTATAAACAAATAAATATTACACAGAAAATATCAGAGATTACAATACATTGTATAGCAGCGGAAAATAATACAATACACAACTAGAAGAGATATACGGATACAAAGCTTCCCGGATATCGTTCCAGCTGTAAACCAGGATCCTGTGAATATAAATCTGCAAAACCAAAACTACTAGCTGCCCGTGTCGAAATAAGGGCACCCAGAGTTTAGGTTAAAACAATAAACTCCAGGTCAGTCATGTGACTGGTGTGAGAACTAAAACAGTTATTAATCTTTATTTTAAAGTTAGGTAAATCAAGGGACCACGCCGTATAACACGGAACGGGTTTCCTCCCAAGAATACCAGTGCATAAAACAAACAGCGCAATGCTAAATAAAGAAAAAATGAAGCTATTATAAGACCCAGGTCCCATCACACAATGCAACGCAAGCCGGAGGATAGGGTTTTTACCTTATAATAGCCAAGAATGCTTGATACGTTTAAAAGAAATCATTTTGATACTATAATAAGTGTATAGTGTATAAAACAACTTCAAATCATAAGTATCAATCATAGGCGGCATGAATGCCCCATACCACTATGTCGCCATATATGGGTTATACAATCAAAATCGCAAAGTCACGTATTTGGAAATTGGGTTTCCGTCTGTGAACCGAGGCTAGGGATCGTCCTCTACCGATTCGAGACTGTCTAGCCCGAGTCTCAGGGATAGAACGCATCGACCCTTGGAGCGACAGGGCCGGTCCACCGATGTGGATTAGACGAAATCCTGAACACTACGTCTCTTCGCCCTTTGGGGCGTAAATGAGCCAACGAATGACTCCATCGGACCCGGATCGTCCGATCAAACCGAGGCGCCTTGCAACAGCAACAACCACACAGGTGAAAAGTATATAAATGTCAGGGCTGGTAGGTCACTGACACCACCCTAGCTAGAAAGAAACGCATGTCCTCCCTGAGGTCCTCTCCCGTTTTTGGTCCACAACCGGGGTGCGAGGCTCGCGAATCAACGCTACACAAAGCTACGCCACAAAGGTCGTGCTTTGATCATCAACCACAAGACTTTGCTTTTCAACAGAAGCCTTGATCATTTGCATCTTAGCATGCCACACAGACAAACCATTCTATGCAACCGATATCAGTCACACAGAATGAAATCCGATGTCAGACACACAGTCCATTTACAAGTCCGTTCTAGGTCTGAACGAAACCGGAGGCACCTAGTACCCCGCATATCCATCGATCTCCAAGTACGTCCGAACGATCACCAATTGTTTCCATCTTCTTGGGTGTACAACCCAATCAAGATCATCAGTAATCACCCAAACGACGTGAAGGCTTCCGGTCTTCAACTACCATCTTCATCTTCGACTTATCGTCGTATTAGTTATTCAGAATGGGATAAACCCGGTCTTTCCGAATAACTCGCGTATATTTTAAATAAGTGTTACACAAACACAACATACGCCTCATTCCAATTCATCAGTCACTAACCGTAAATTAATCAAGAGAATAATTTCCCAAATATTAACCCCGAAGGCCGAAACCAACATCAGATCAATATCCAGAAAACCATTCTGCTTGGCTAACCGACAGTTAGTTTCTAAATTTCACATTCATAGGGAAAGGTTCCCATTAATTTTATCAAAGATAAATTCTGTAATTTATTCTTTAATCTACTTTTGAATATCAATTCAAACTAGTCGGCATTAACGAACTTTACCGAAGTAATTATTTGTTTTAATTTCCCAATCCCAACCTATTCATCCCATGAAGTAAAACTGGTAATACCTCATATCTAACACCACGGTGTTATCGGTAAATTCAATTACCATTTCACGTTCAAATCCAATTAAAGATTTAACTATCGCCTGGAGCAAAACTGGTGATACTCCATTCTCGATCATTTCAATCTAATTAAAGATTCATTAAAACTCCACTTAGTTTTAATCTTTAACTGGGTTAAAGAATCGGTGTCATTTAAAACACAGTTCACGATAAACCCAAAATCACATTCCATTAATTATCGGGTTAAAGAACGAGTGTTATTTAAAACACTGTCCATGATAAACCCAAAAATCAATATCAATTCAATTCCAATTAAATATTATTTAATTGGTACACTTCATTAAATCTAAATAAAAAGATTTAATCTTTTCTCAACTGGGTTCAAGAACAGTGTTAGTGAAGACACCATTCACGACAAACCCAAATCACATTTGATATTCAATACAAGGCTCTGAACAGAAAATATATCGGCTTATATTCAATATCAAATTCTACGATTAACGAATGTCGTATTGGAAATAACGATATAAATATATATCTTTCAAATTCCCATAACATCTGAATAATCACGAATTCCAACATCGAAATATTCCGAAGACAATTTCGATTCAAATCCACTCCAATGCAATCATTGGAAATTCTGGTTATTTTTAAAACCCTTTTCAAATTCAATTTATTTATTTAAAAATAAATAGAATTATAATTCTAGTTCAAAACTAGTTCATTTCGATAAAAATCTATTTTTATCTTTTCAAATATGGAGTTTTCCATCCCAATTCTTTCTAAATCATTTCTTATGATTTTACACAAATTATTACTATTTTTAATAATTTTATCAAGGCCCATACAGTCGATTTCCATCAATGGCCATCGAACTGCACTTACAACGACCTTTTCCAAATTTGATTTGGACGTAATTCCAAATCCAACCGTTAGATTTCTAATTTCCAATATTCGTTAGAAAGCTCTTTTCGATACGAACCCAACGGTTCCGTTTTCAGGAGAATCCGACGGTCGGATCTCCCGTAATATCCGTTCGAAGTCAATGGTCGAAATTCGCGAACTGCCGCGGCGCGGCGCGTTCTATTCAGGCCATTATATTATATATATAATATATATAATACATACTTCGTCGATTTCCTTTTAAAACGTGCTTTATAAATCGTTTTAAATTCATTTTCAAAACGGTTTCAACTTCATGTTCAATTTCAAATCAAAATTGAATATTCCAATATAAATTTGTTTTAAATTCATTTCAAATCGATTTCAATTCAAATTGATTTCTAATTCAATTTCAGTTCTAATTCAATTCAATTCAATTTCAATTCGAATTCATTTGTATTCAATTTCAATTCGAATTCATTTATATTCAATTTCAATTCGAATTCATTTATATTCAATTTCAATTCGAATTCATTTATATTCAATTTCAAATCGAATTCATTTATATTCAATTTCAATTCGAATTCATTTATATTCAATTTCAATTCGAATTCATTTATATTCAATTTCAATTCGAATTCATTTATATTCAATTTCAATTCGAATTCATTTATATTCAATTTCAATTCGAATTCATTTATATTCAATTTCAATTCGAATTCATTTATATTAAAAAAAAATCAGATTTTGAAATCACTTTCGATATTCATTATAAAATGAATAAAATCGATAAAAATATCGTTCACGTCAAAATGGCGTCAATCTAACCAACACGGCTTCATATGTTTCTATTTTCAAATATTCTATTTCGAATATTTCTATCTCAAATATTTCTTTTCAAATATTTCCTTTTTTTCAAATATTCTATTTTCAAATATTTCTATTTCAAAGGTTTTTATTTCAAATATTTCTTTTTCGAAACTGGAATGAGGCCCAATCAATTACCATATAATGTTAATTATATGGATTTTCTACAACACATGTACATATCAACAACGATGAATAATCAACCATCATCCAAAGTGCATTCTACACTGTATAAACATCAAATATAAATATTCAACGCTTATAACAGTCTGTCAATCAATCGATCGACATACAACTAAACAATCGGGATTAGTGTACGTCAAATATCATCCCAATACCCGTGTGGGGTTTCAAACAATCAAACACAGATTTTATTTATGCAGTTGGGCGATGTGTAAAATTTATCGTCTCAATCAATGTCCTTCAAATAGGTGTACATAAACAAACCGTCTGGTTTGTAAATGAATATTTATTTATTCACATTCACGTTAAAAATTATATTTTTAACGATCAAACTATTTTATTCAACCTATGAATATTCTATTCGGTTCATTTATTAAATAAAATGTTATCTTTATTTTTCTAACTTATTTTTAGAAAATTTCGGCGGCATAACGACACGATACTAGAAACGGGACAAGGCCTAGCCTTATCCCCGGTCTAGTGAAGGCCCACGCCATTCACACATCAATCAAATCAATTTCATTTCACCAAACAATTCAATTCCATTTCAATTAATCTAACCAACCAAACAATTAAACAAACAAGCCATCCATGGTCTATGGATGACGGGTGTCGGGTGTTACTAAACACCGTCTGCATCCTAGTATATATTTTAACTAGAAAAAGAAATTGGAAGAGTGAGAAGTTCTCACCAATAGCTATCCCCACTCCACGACACTTTTTATGTAGAACATCTTCGTCGTGCTTCTAACGAAATCTGTTCAACACCGTTTGTGTTAAAAATTATATTTTTAACAACGCTACTTCTACATAAAAGATTATATTTTTACAACGCTATTAAAATAGAAAAGATTATATTTTTACAACGCTATTAAAATAGAAAAGATTATATTTTTACAACGCTATTAAAATAGAAAAGATTATATTTTTTACAACGCTATTAAAATAGAAATGATTATATTTTTACAACGCTATTAAAATAGAAAAGATTATATTTTTACAACGCTATTAAAATAGAAAAGATTATATTTTTACAACGCTATTAAAATAGAAAAGATTATATTTTTACAACGCTATTAAAATAGAAAAGATTATATTTTTACAACGCTATTAAAATAGAAAAGATTATATTTTTACAATGCTATTAAAATAGAAAAGATTATATTTTTACAACGCTATTAAAATAGAAAAGATTATATTTTTACAACGCTATTAAAATAGAAAAGATTATATTTTTACAACGCTATTAAAATAGAAAAGATTATATTTTTACAACGCTATATTTATCTAGAAAATAAATAACTAAGTTAAATAAATAAAAATAAAAATTAAAAAAAACTTACTGTATTCCAGCTAAAGGGGGGGGGGCGTTGAGGCTCGCTGGTGGCGCGTGGGAGGTGCTGACGGGCTCGAGAAGGCTTCAGGTGGCGGACCCATGCTGAGTCAGCTAGGGTTCTTTGGGTTTGGGGGTTTGATCGTGCGCTGGTGGGCCAGGGGGAAGCGGGCGGAGGTGGGATGACCTCTGGTGGTGGAGCACAGGCGGAGGAGGGTCTTGGCGGCGGCTCCAGTGGTTTTGGGTCGGGTTTCTTTATGGTTCGGGGTATCAATCGATGGGAGGAGAGAGGGAGGAGGCTGGAGGGAGACGTTGGACGGAGGGGATGCAGCTTGGGGGACAACGGCGGCGCCTGGAGGGTGATTCCTCCTCCGTCGATTTTTTTCCTCTTTCTTTTTTATTTTTATTTTTTTTCTGAACGGGGAAGAGAAATGGAGGGGGGTTATTATAATTAATTATTTAATTCATTTAATTTTCCAAGAGTTGACTTTTCGTTCCAACCCCAATCGAGGCCCAACGACTGTCGCCCCTAGCTAATCACCCCCATTCCGAACACAATGGGATATGTATCGTAGGTTGATTCGATCGTTTTGATCAGTTTCCGTTGAATTTACATTTAAATCATTATATTGAATTTGAACGCGCATTTCAATTTACCGGGGTCACATACTAACTAGAAAAATTCTCGAAAAATATTTTCTAGCTTCGTATTGACGATACGGTCCTAACAAAACTAGTTTCGTCGAATTCTGAGACCGTTTGAAAAATGGCCAATTTCCAGTCGATTAAAATCAACTAAAACTGGTCAAACGCGTTTTCCTTTGCCACGCTCACATATTGATTCGAAAAATTATGAAATTTGAAACCTAGCAATAACTTTACATCCCGGATCCAACAAAAGTGGTTTCGTCGAAATCCGAGGTCGTTTGCAAAATTTCCATTTTTAAGGGCCTGAATTCCATAGCGACTATTCAGAATTTTCAACTGGACATATCTTTTGATCCCCGCTATGAAATTTCGAATTTTCGGGTTCGTTGGAAAGATAATATCAATTAGATCCTATTATTTTTGGTTTCGCTAAAATCCGGATTGTTTTGCACCCGGTACATTCAATTGAAGTTTGAAATCGAATTATCGAACTACCGCGCCATTTTCAATTCCTTTTATAATTTAAAATAAATATTTATATTCTAATGACGATCTATATAATATATATTCGTTCGAATTCTATTCAAAATAAATTTCTCGTCGTTATTCTTTAAAATAATTCATTTTAAATAATCAAAATTCGCTAAAATTGCCAAAATAAAAATTTTAAACTGGCCCAGATTTTCGGGTTGTTACAATAACTTTTTATTCCCGTTATGAAAACTGGATTTTTCACATTCGTTAGAAAGATATAATTAAACATATTCAAATATTTCTGGCTTTACCGAAATCCGATTTATTTTGAATCATGTACATTCATTTGAAATTTGAATCGAAATTTCAAACTACCACACCATTTCAAGCTCATTTTATAATTAAAATAATTTTTTACATTATAATTTCGATTAAAATAAATTTTTAGTCATTATCATTTAAAATAAATCATTTTAAATATTCAAAATTCATTAAAATTGCTAAAAGAAATTTTTTAAATTGGTTCTGAAAATCCAGGATTCAACGTCGAAAGAGACATCTCTTGGGTGCTTGTTTGATGTTGGTTTAGGCCTTCGTGGCTTATGCTTGGGAAATGTCGATATCGATTAGGATGGTCTACGCTTGATAACTGTTTGTCATGAATGTACTATTTGTTTCAACTTGATTGTTGTAAAGGCTATCACTGTCAAATGCGGGGAATACGGGTTTGGGTTCTTGTTTGCTGATGTTGGTAGATCAGTTGATTAATCTGCCTATTCTCATATACTTTATTGATAATGTTAGATTGTTGTTTTATCGCTCATTAAGACGGTTGTCCGACTCAAGGTTTCATGTTTCCTCGTATTACCTTGGGTTGTTCATCCATATGTTGGATGGGCAGACTGAGTAACAGGTGGCAAGTAGTAGATCTTGATGAGGACGATGTTGTTGAGCGATGGTGAGCTGGAGGCTTACGTGTTAGTTTCCTATTACCTACTATTTGTTGTCTGCTATGTTGGTGTATTCTCTGAGTGACTTGTAGTGAGGCACTTTGTACAGACACTTATAGTGTTATCCAATGTTGTTTGCATATTTTATGGTGATATGAAAAAAGTTTAAATTTCTGCTCAAACCAGCTTCACTATTATATGCCTATTGTATATGTTCTATTATATTTTATCTTTGCGTTGTGAGTTACACAACAGATTCCGCTTGTATTTATCTTACCTGGATGATCGTCCATAGCTGTCTGGCACACCTTTCAGCTCATTATTCCTCTTGTGAAGTGCGGGAATTATGGGCGGTCGTAACAAATTGGGTTTGGTATATAACTATGAATTATAAAAGTTTGTTATAAAACACGTATCAATATAATATTATTAAAACCTAACCTATAAATTATCCTAACTTCTAACCTATTCCCTCACTTTCCTCTTCTTCGTTGTAGAAACAGTGAGCTGCCACCCTCTTCTAAAAAAATATTCGCGAGTTTCAAATTTCGAAATATATTCAAATAAAAATCAGAAAAATGTAAAGAGGGCGTCGTTATTTTTGTTTTACTAAGATCATCACTTTGGTGTGCAATTTGGAGAGTGCGACATTTGGTTCTGGGTCTTAACAGCGTACCAGCGGGAAGTTTGTGCTTTGGGGTTTGTGATTTTACGTGCTTTAGGGTTAGTGATTTTAGGTGCTTTATCCATCAATTCGCAAATTGGGTATTGGATTCATGTTCGTGGGAGAATATAGAAGCTTGCATGATGATTTGGTGGATTTTCATGCGAATAAATGTCACACCCTCTAGTTTCAAGTGACAGATCGCTTTTTGTTGGGTGAACGTGAGCTTAGAATGGTGGTGATGAGATATGGAGAATGTGATGGAGGCTGCATTGGTGAGTTTGGTTGGTGTTTTTGCTGAGTGGTAAAGGAGCAAAAGAGGTGAGAAGGTCTCGAGAGGGTGGGTTCTCTTATTCTGTCGTAAGCAACAATGTTGGGAGGAGAAAGATTAAGGGTAATGATATTAGCGATGTGATTAATTAAAATAACATTTTATAAATCGATAGCTTGACAATTTTATAATTCATTCATTTTAAATCCAAATAGAGCGCGATCAGAATCATATAACGCGATGCAAAATCATTTAAAATAACATTTTGTAGTTAGGTTTATATGTAATTTCAAAAGACTATTTGGAATTATATAACACGATACAAAATCATCCAATTGGAATGAATGGTGAGTTAACTCTTATGTTTTCTAGAATACTTCTGACTATTATTACTTTGTATAATAATATTGACTGTTGTTAGTGTAAATTGTGTGTTTGGATGCTTTGGATGATTATTGCTTTGTTAGTGTTTGTCGATATTTATATTTCTACCATCTTAAATGAATTAGATTAGAATTTCTATTTCATATGTATATATAAAATGATATTATGAGTTGTGATGTCAAGGAACAGGCTGGAGGGATCCAACAGGATTCCTCAAATATTTTGAATGTTACTTGTCTTCATATTAATCAAGTATGAACTGTTTAACCTAAGTAACTTTAAATCGGTTTGGATGTTTATTGTTGAATTAAATACAACACATAATGTGTTATTAATCAATAAAATAGCATTGATTAAGTAACTGGCAGCAGATGGCCTAAAATCCATCTTTTTAAGACGTTGAGTAGTTGTCAGGCAAACTGACTAAGTTGAAGTTATAAAATTTATTTTTATAACTGAAGCAAGATTTTAAAATTTTATTTTATATAAGTTATATAAAATAGAAGTTTTATTAAAAAAATCAATAATTATTGTATTATACATAAGTTTTTATAAAGTAAATATAAAACGATTTATATAGTTAATTTCTGTGTTTTAAAATAAGTTTTTTAAGCAAGTCAAAAATTAACCTAAGGGTGAATTGAAACGACCCGAAATCCCCTTTACGTGAAATCGTGGATTGAGTTGAGAACAAGCCACATCATAACGCAGACAGAAGAACATTTCATTGTATATTACAACAATTCCATCAGATTACAAGAATATACAGAGTATTAACAAATAATATACATTATAAAACATCAGAGGTTACAATACATTACATAGCAACGGAAAATAATACAATACACAAATAGAAGTAATACACGGATACAGAGCTTTCCGAGTATCGTTCCAGCTGTAAATCAGGATCCTGTGAATGTAAATCTGCAAAACCAAAACTACTAGCTGCCCGTGTCAAAATAAGGGCACTCAGAGTTTAGGTTAAAACAATAAACTCTAGGTCAGTCATGTGACTGGTGTAAGAACTAAAACAGTTATTAATCTTTATTTTAAAGTCAGGTAAATCAAGGGACCACGCCGTATAACACGGAACGGGTTTCCTCCCAAGAACACCAGTGCATAAAACAAACAGCGCAATGCTAAATAAAGAACAATGAAGCTATTATAAGACCCAGGTCCCATCACACAATGCAACGCAAGCCGGAGGATATGGTTTTTACCTTATAATAGCCAAAGAATGCTTGATACGCTAAATTTCATGTTTTAATTCTTAATCCAACCGTAAATTAGTAAGAGAACGATTCCCTAAGTATTAACCCCAAAGGCCGAAACCAACATCAGACCAATACCCAGGAAACCACCCATCTTAGCTCGTTTCCAGTTAGTTTCTGATTTTATATACAATCATAAATATCAATCATAGGCGGCATGAATGTCCCATACCACTATGTCGCCATATATAGGTATACAATCAAAACCGCAAAATGTCGTATTGGAAGTTGGGTGATCATTTGTGATATGAACCGAGGCAAAAGATAGTCCTCTCCGAATTCGAGACGCTATAGTCCGGGTCTCAGGCAAGTACTCTGTCAAGCCTTTAGATCGTCAGGGCCGGTCCACATGGAGTGGATTAAAATGCCTGAACATGCGTTTCCCCGCCCTATGGGGCGTAAATGAGCCAACGAATGACTCCATCGGTTCGAGAATGACCGATAAATCCGAGGCGCCTCCAATTCCAACAACCACATAAGTCAAACTCGTCAGGGCGTATAAAACCACTGACGCCACTTCTAACTAGAAGGAAACACATGTCCTTCCTGAGGTCCTTCTCCCGTTTTTGGTTCATACTGGGTGTGAAACTCATGAATTAAATGTTACACAAAGCTATGCCACAAAGGTCGTGCTTTGATCATCAACCACAAGACTTTGCTTTTCAACAGAAGCCTTGATCGTTTGCCACTTAGGCATGCCACACAGGCAATTCACTCTATGCATTTGATATCCATCAGTATATAACCCCTGAGCTCGTACGTCTCAAAGAAGGGCGTTAAGCAAGAGAATAAATTTTCCGTTGCCAAACAAATATATATTTAACAGAAATCAATCACACAAAATAAAATCCAATGTCAGACACACAGTCCATTTACGAGTTCGTTCTGGGTCTGAACGAAACCGGAGGCACCTTGTACCTCGCTTATCCATCGATCTCCAAGTACGTCTGGACGATCACCAACTGATTCCCTCCTCTTGGGTGTACAGCCCAATCAAGATCATCAGTAATTATCCAAACGAAGTGAAGACCTCCGGTCTTCTGCCATCGTCTTCATCTTCGACTCATTGTCGAATCAGTTATTCAGAATGGGATAAACCCGGTCTTTTTGAACAACTCGCGTATATAATAAACAAGTGTTACACAAACACAACATACGCCTCATTCCAATTCATCAGTCGCTAACCGTAAATTTGTAAGAGAACAATTCCCCAAATATTAACCCCGAAGGCTAAAACCAACATCGAAATATTCCAAAGACAATTTCGATTCAAATCCATTCCAATTCAATTATTGGAAATTCTGGTTACTTTTAAAACCCTTTTCAAATTCAATTTATTTATTTAAAAATAAATATAATTATAATTCTAGTTCAAAACTAGTTCATTTCGATAAAAATCTATTTTTATCTTTTCAAATATGGAGTTTTTCATCCCAATTCTTCCCAAATCATTTCTTATTACACAAATTATTACTATTTTTAATAATTTTATCAAGGCCCGTACAATCGATTTCCATCAACGGCCATCGAACTGCACTTACAGCGACCTTTTCTAAATTTGATTTGGACAAAATTCCAAATCCAACCGTTAGATTTCAAATCTCTAATATTTGTTAGAAAGCTCTTTTCGATACGAACCCAACGGTTCCGGTTTTAGGAGAATCCGACGGTCGGATCTCCCGCATTGTCCATTCGAAGTCAATGGTCAAAATTCGCGAACTGCCGCAGTGCGGCCGTTCTATTCAAGCCATTATATATATATATAATATAAATATATTATATATATTTCGTCGATTTCCTTTTAAAACGTATTTTATAAATCGTTTTAAATTCGTTTTCAAAACAATTTCAACTTCATATTCAATTTCAAATCAAAATTGAATATTCCAATATAAATTCTTTTTACATTCATTTCTATTTGATTTCTATTCAAATCGATTTCAATTCAATTTCAGTTCGTTTTCAATTCGATTTGAATTCGTTTCAATTCGAATTCATTTTCTTTTCAATTCAATTCGAATTCATTTTATATTCTATTCAATTCGAATTCATTTTATATTCTATTCAATTCGAATTAATTTTCTTTTCAATTCAATTCGAATTCATTTTATATTCTATTCAATTCGAATTTGTTTTCTAAATATTTGATTTTTAAATCTCTTTTCAATATTCATTATAAAAACGAATATAATTGATATAAATATCGTTCGCGTCAAAATAGCGCATCTCTAATCATCATGGCTTTATATTTTTCAATAACTTCGTTATTCTATTCAACAAATGAATATTTATTCTATTCAACACATGAATTTGTATTTCTTTCAACACGTGACCAATCTCAACAAATGAGTACTGTCAACACGTGCCTATTCTCGTTGTTTAATATATTTTATAGAATTATGATTCCTATCGTTTAATTTTTAATCAGACTCCAACAGTTAATTAGCAAGAGAGCAATTCCCCAAAATATTAACCCCGAAGGCCGAAACCAACATCAGATCAATATCCAGGAGACCACTCATCTTATCTATTTTCCAGTTAGTTTCTAATTTTATATATGATAAAGATGTAAATTTTATTGTTAAAATATTTCGTCCAACACATGAATCTATATTTCTTTCAACACATGACTAATCTCAACAAATGAGTACTGTCAACACATGAATCTACATTTTATAATATTCTTTATTTTCCCAATTGGAATGAGGCCTAATCAATCACCATATAATGTCAATTATATGGATTCCATACAACACATGTATATAATAGCAACGATAAATAATCAACCATCATCCAAAGTGCACCACACAACTGCATAAGCATTAAATATAAATAATTAACGCTTACACAGTCTGTCGACCAATCGATCAACATACAACTAAATAATTGGGATTAGTGTACGCCAAATATCATCCCAATACCCGTGTGGGGTTTCAAACAATCAAACACACATTTTATTTGTGCAGTTGGGCGATGTGTAACATTTATCGTCCCAATCAATATCAGTCAAATGTGTGTATATAAACAAATCGTCCAATTTGTTTATATTTATTTATTCACATTCACGTTAAAAATTATATTTTCAACTATAAAATATTTTTAACTACTTAAATATTTTATTTCATTTCACATCACATCACACAATCAACTACACATCAAAATCAAACAAACAAGCATACAAGCCGTCCATGGTCTTTGGACGACGGGTGTCGGGTGCTACTAAACACCGTCTGCATCCTAGTATATATTTTAACTAGAAAATTAAATTAAAGGTGAGAAGTTCTCACCTTTGGTTTCCACTCCTCCATTCCTTATTTCTGAACGGTTTGGATTTGTTTCCAGTGGTCCCATCGCTATCTGATTCACGCTGTTCATAGTAAAAATCACATTTTTATTTCATTATCTTCATAATAAAAATCATATTTTTCTTTCGCAAAAAAATATATATAAATCATATTTTTACTTCATAAAAATCCTATATTTTCAGTTTTAAAAACACTGTATTTTTATTTTTCAAAAACAATGTATGTTTCTATTGTAAAATATTATAGTTTTATTCTACGAGGTAAAATATTACATTTTTATTCTATTGTAAAATATAATTAAAATCAAATTATTCATTTTATCTTCATCGAAAATAAATTTTCCGTTGTTGTTATTTAAAATAATTCATTTTAAATAATCAAAATTCACTAAAATAACCAAAATAAATTTTTTAAATTGCCTCGGATTTCCGGGTTATTACAATCTCCCCCACTTAAAACTTTTCGTCCCCGAAAAGGAACAAAGCCGAAAGTTGTTTAACTAATCAACTCAACTTTAACTATTTTCATTACGGCTTAAGTTCTTCAACTTTTCAGTTTCTAAGAACTTTTCAATTTTTTCAAAAATTTGGCTAACACCCTAAATTTTCGAAAAATTTCGCCATAATCTCCCCTGCACCGGGGACTTCGGGATATTTCATATAGCCTCCCATGGCCTTCTTCAATCCAAAAGAAAAAGAAAAAGCCAAGCGGCTAGCCAATCGGCTCATAAAATCATCATCACCCAAACAAAACAGTAAATTATGGTAAACATGTACCTATTTGTCGGGCAAACAAGTTTATTCTCTGCTCTAGCACCTTGCAATGACCTGTTCAATGTAAATACATGTATATGCAAGCAAATGCGATAAATTTTCAATACAATTTACTATTTGGTTCAAATTGGCTATATGGTTCAAATTTAATTAGTCAAACAATAATCAAACAACACAACCATCAATCAATTAGTTGGTTATCATTTCAAATTCATAACTTTGATATATAGTCAAAAATCACATTTTTGATGCCAAATCACAACAATAAGCCTTATGTAGTCTCGGTTCTCACACCAGTCTAATGGAGACATATAGAAATCCCACTTTCGTCACTCGAACATAAATTCTGACGATGATCGATCAATCATCAGAATCATCTCCGGGCGACTAGAATGTGATTCTATATCTACCCAATATATTAAAACTTCGAATACACGCGGATCAGACGTATACGCAAAATCTTTATATACTGGATAGTCCAAATCAATATAAATAAATATTCAAATACGAATAATTGAATTAAATTTTCAAAACAAAATTTGTTTTCAATTTCAAATGGGTGCGTTTTTTACAGGTCCCTATTAAGTTTCAAAATATAAAAAAAACCCGGTGATAAAAAAAATAAAGAATACGTCCCTGTTTTTGAACTTCCGATCAAAAAATTCCTGCTGTACCCTTACGCAGCTATCGCTCCTATCATCTCGCTCCAATCATCTCGCTAAAAAAAAAGAACTCAGTCTACCGCTCCTATCATATCGCTGAAAACCCTAAACCTAAAAATCTGCAAAACCGTCGATCAATCCAACAGCGATTTCTCGACATGTACTCAGTTCGATCGCTCCTTCTAGCTCGCTCAAAACCCAAATTCCACGATTTTGAAAGACTCTAGATCAGTAAAAATCAAAATCGTCATATCTTGCTTTGCTGTCGACATATTCAAGTACAAGATATAGCGAAAAAATTTATTAATCTAATTGTTTTTTTCGTTATGTATGACTGTAAGCAAGTACGCTTTAGAATTAAATGTTTGAATGCATTTATATGCAATTCAGCAAAATTTCAATAAAATCTACATATTTATATGCATATATTCTAGATATATGCATACATATATACATATATTCTATATTATGTTTTTCTAATTGCTTGATACAAAGAAACATACAGATATGCACATTTGTGTAAATTTAATTTATAAGATATCACACAGTTGTAGTTTTAACAAAAAAAAAAAAAAAATGCTTGCTTGTTTATTTAAGTAATATTTGCACAATTTTGTGCAAGATTAAAGATAAGGTGCATATATTTATGCAAGTATCAATAAGATTTCGATCGTATAGATATTTACTGTATGCATTATTTAAGTAATATTTGCACAATTTTGTGCAAGATTAAAGATAAGGTGAATATATTTATGCAAGAATCAATAAGATTTCGATCGTATAAATATTTACTGTATGCATTATTTAAGTAATATTTGCATAATTTTGTGCAAAGTTTAAAGAAAAGGTGCATATATTTATGCAAGTAACGTATACATATTTATTGTATGCATTTATATGCAATTCAGCAAAATTTCAATAAAATCTGCATATTTATATGCATATATTCTAGATATATGCATACATATATACATATATTCTATATTATGTTTTTCTGATTGCTTGATACAAAGAAACATACAGATATGCACATTTGCGTAAATTTAATTTATAAGATATCACAAAGTTGTAGTTTTAACCAAAAAAAATAAAAAATGCTTGCTTGTTTATTTGAGTAATAGTTGCACAATTTTGTGCAAGATTAAAGATAAGGTGCATATATTTATGCAAGTATCAATAAGATTTCGATCGTATAGATATTTACTGTATGCATTATTTGAGTAATATTTGCACAATTTTGCGCAAAGTTTAAAGAAAATGTGCATATACTTATGCAAGTATCAATAAGATTTCGAACGTATACACATTTACTGTATGCATTTTGTAAAATTTGTGTCGTGACTATGCATTATTAATTGCTTATATTTTTAAAAGTTGAATAAAAGTATTCTACTTTGTTATTTAATGTTTTTTGATCAATGGTTTTATGTTATTATGACTGACTGTAGATTTTTTTTGACTATGTTCGTAAAATTTGCACACTTGGATACATTTATTCAATATATTAGCATAATTGTATGGTATTATTATAATAGAATGCTTTGTTCGCTATGTTCCTGAATTTGTTGCATAATTTTGTGCGATTATAATGATTATTTGCACGTTATTGTGACTGATTATTTGCAAAATTTTGTAAAGTTAGTATATTATGCGATTAATGTTATATTTTCATCTTACCAGTTTTGATCAGATTAATGTTATATTTATGCCACTAGTGCAAATATTTTTACAAATTTGGTGATATCACACAGTTGTAAGTTTGTTGTCTCAGATTTTTTTTTTACGGAAAACTAAACAATTAGATACAAATATTACATAAAATTGCATACATTTATGCAACTAAGTGAAATAACTGCATACATATATAGAAATGTACTGCATAACTTTTACATACACTACATCAAAAAATAATACAGAACATTTACATGTACTACATCAGTAAATATGTACAGAACACTTGGATACATTGACTATATTTTTATATCTGTTTTTGGTATTATTTGATAAAAAATTGCATACAAATATGCATATATGAAGAATAAATGCATATTTGTAGGTAACTTTTTAACAGAAGTGCAGAAAAATATAGACGAATAGAGCAGCTTTCATTGCCAAACTTCAACACCACCAAGACAGCAACATCAGCAGGAACACTGTTATACAAACAAGAGATTCAACAATAAGTAAACAAATTTAGCAGTAATTATTGTATAAAATTTACATAAACGTGTTCAAAATAGTAAAAAAAATATATATGCATACATGTATAAAAATATCAGTAATACTTGCATACCTATGCGCAAATTTTCACAAAAAGTTTTGCATACTTATATTTATAACGGATAAAAAACAATGGTAAAATGCATATATTAGGAATATATGCATATTTGTATGCAACTAATCATCATACACGCAAAGCAAACATAATTTCAAAAAGAGAAGTACATAAGTATGCACATATACAGAATAAATGTGTACATTTATGCAAATTTCTAGAACATAAGCATGATATTGATAAAATTTTTTCAATCAACATTAAAATTAAGAAAGTCGACTTTGAAATTTAAATTTTCTTCTACAATCGTCTACATCACCGATACACCAATATACGTAGGACCACTGAATGGGAAAAAAAATAACAGGTTAATATGCATTTATCAAACAAAAGTACAAAAAGAAATTCAGTTAATTATAACTATATGCATTAATATACGCAAATAATAGAAATATATGCATACTTATACGAAAATTTTAAGAATATTTGCACAAACTATACTAAAAAAAAAATTCCAGTAAACCTGTAATATGAACTCAATACAATTAAATGAATAATGATGTACAAAACTGATCATCAGGCACTCAAACAAATAGAAACTAAAATTACATGAAAATTAGAATGCATATAAACAAAAAAATTACATACATCGCCACCCCTGGCTCACGCCGCCGCCGTTGACACCTCCTCCCTCCGATCTCGCTCCTCCGCTTCTCTCTTGCCTCTCCCCTTCGAATCCAAGCCACCAACGCCCGAATAAACCGAAGCCCCATCTGAAAACCCACCGCCTACAACACCCTAGGCCCCACCGCCGTCCTCCTCTCCGCCTTCTCCCTGGCCAGCAAGCCCGACCTTCTCTGTAAAAGTTGAACGATTAAAAATCCTAACAACGAAGCAGCCGCCATTAGGAACAATAAAACTCACCCTACAAATTTACTCGTAGATAAGAAATATCGGACCAGATCCGAAATTAAAGCCGTAGATATCAATATGGGCAAAACTGGAAATTATTAGGCGCTATTTTAAAAACAGGGATGAAATTTATATGTTTACAAAGGGGAGGATGTGAGCCTAATTAACTTTAATTTTAAGGATGTGAGGCTAATTTTCACATTTCAAAAATATACTCTTCACACTCGTTCTAGGATACTACTGATCCCATCTCTAACGAGTCATTCCCATTGGATATTACTAATCCAATATCTGATGAATTCTTTCGTATGGTTCTAATGTGTCTTGTTCTCTGAACTTTGTAAACCAAAGCTCTGATACCACGATGAAACGACCCGAAATCCCCCTTATGAGAAATCGTAGATTGAGTTGAGAACAAGCCACATCATAACGCAGACAGAAGAACATTTCATTGTATATTACAACAATTCCATCAGATTACAAGAATATATACAGAGTATTAACAAATAATATACATTATAAAACATCAGAGGTTACAATACATTACATAGCAGCGGAAAATAATACAATACACAAATAGAAGTAATACACGGATACAGAGCTTTCCGAGTATCGTTCCAGCTGTAAATCAGGATCCTGTAAATATAAATCTGCAAAACCAAAACTACTTGCTGCCCGGATCAAAATAAGGGCACCCAGAGTTTAGATTAAAATAATAAACTCTAGGTCAGTCATGTGACTGGTGTAAGAACTAAAACAGTTATTAATCTTTATTTTAAAGTCAGGTAAATCAAGGGACCACGCCGTATAACACAGAACGGGTTTCCTCCCAAGAACACCAGTTGTAACGACCCGTGTTTTTGGCACTCGAATATGTAATTTAATTTATTTAATTTAAATATTATATTTGGAATATCGATGGAATTAATATCTAATTCGCTATTTAAACAAAGTTCGACGTTATATATTTATATAATTATAAATAGAGCTTGAAATATAGCGCTGCAGTTTGAAAATTCGAGTTTGAACTTCAACTGGACATACGGAGTCCGATATAAGTCGGATTTCTGTGAAACAAGACACGTTAGAACCGTATTGACGATAATTTTCATATGAAAGAGAATAATCCAGATTTCGAGTTATAGATAATAAGTTATGGCTAAATCAAAATTTGAAATAGTCGCTGTGGAAAATCATTATTAAATTATAGGCCTTTAAAATGGCCGTTTTGCAAACGGACTCAGATTTCGACGAAATCAGTTTCATTAGAACCGTAGCGTTAAATTATTGTACGGTGGCGAATGGCGTGGAAAACCGATGTCGTATGTGACCACGGTAGCCGTAAACGCCCATATAATTACTATAGCGCGTAACTACTTCAACAAGGAGTATTTGAGTGTAACTTGAGCAGACGATCGAATTAGGCCATGAAACCAGTTCCGTTGAGTTCGTATCGTCGATTAGAGTCAGGATAGGTATATAGTTTGTTGTTTTTAGAGACCGGATAATTTGGCGTTAAAAAGGGTAGTGCGGTGCGCGGTAAAAATGGCCTACCGGGCAAACAGTCTCAGAATGCGACGAAACTAGTGCCGTTGGGTTCGTATCGAAGAATTATTGTAGAATTTCAAGGTTTCAAGTTGATTGGATTTATCTGGTGATCGTGGAAAATTAAAACGCATGTTTATTTCTGGTTTTATAAAGGAAAATTTTCCAAACGAGGTCAGAATTCGACGAAACTTGTCCCATTGGGTCCGGAATACCTTTTTACACTAAGATTTGTTTTTTTATCAGTAGACAGAAATCGTTTGTAGGTGTTTTAATCAACTACTTTTCGCGTAAGTTTCACTAATAAATAAACTAATATTTTATACCATCCAATACTATATATATATAAGCTTAAACTGTCAAACCCTAAGTCTCGATACTTCCTGGTCAACCGAACAAACATTTCCGCCGCCATCATGAAATCAACGAACAGCTGTGTTCGAACTCTTTTCCCACAAATCCTCTGATTTCATTCGTTAATTTGAAGATGGCCAACGTCGAACTTCTCAAGCTATGTGCGATGAACATCGCCAACGGTCATGATCGGGGTCTGAGGTCTGTGATGGACGGATTTAAGCTCAAATGGAGCCGGCGTTCGTGGTCAATTCTTGGCAGAGGGCTTCGTCGAGTGGCATGATTTTTGGAGCGCGAGTAGGCGAGGTCAAGGGCCTTCGAACGGAGGTGTCAGATCATCGGCTCATTGCTTGAGTGGAGAAGGAGCCCGGATGTTTTTCGAAGCGGTAGAACAAAGACGATGGGAGCAGTTCTGTTATCATCCGATCCTTCTATAAACGTAAACCATTAAGTATAGTTTAATTAGGGTAAGTTAAGGATTTTGTTAAATTAAATTATATTAATAAAATCGTGAATCCTATGCAGGATGTTGGTATGGGGATCAATAGAACGTTGTTTGTGAGGAGGTGCGGTGGTTCGTTGAAGTTGGACAACGTGGGTTTTACTTTCGGTGGGTTAGTGAGGGACGAGCGGGGTTAGAACGAAGCTGATAACAGGGTAATTGGACCCGTTAATTTCCAAAGTAGAGTGTTAGTTTAAACTTAACCATAATTAGGCTTAGTTAATTTAAAACTGTGGTTTGAAATGGCAGGTTGTCTTGAACGTGAGCAAGAAGAAGACTTTGTTTCCGAGCCTGGGTTGGGTATTTGGAAACAAAAGTTGGAACTTAACAAAGGGGAGTTGGTCCTGAGAGAAAAACAGTTCAGAAAAATGCGAGTTTTAAATGTGAGAATAAGGGTTAATGATTGAAATTAATCATATACTTGAAACATGAAATTTGTATGCGGGCAAACTAGTTGGAGTGGGAATTTTTAGTTTATTTTATTAAAAGGATTAGAAATAATTAGTTTATTCAATTAAAAAGGAATAGGAATTAAATTATAGAATCAAAAATATAATTAAGCCATTAGGTTAATTAAGAGTGAATTAAGGAATAATTAATTCAAGTAAAACTGGTTAATGCTTGTATGGTTATAACCTGTGCTTTTATGATCAGAATTGGACGGTCCAACTTGCGTTGCACTCGCACCAACGAGCACCACGCGATGGAACTAATTTGGGCGATAATGGTGTCAGATGGAAATTACAGTTAAAATTAAACGACCGTTTAATTTAACTGAAACCAACTCAGTTCAGAAATGAATCAACTCAAGGTGAGTTAAACTCACTCAGTTACCCTTTTTATATTTTATATAAATTGGGTATTTTTATTTTGTGTGCTCTGCTTGCAAATGGTTGACTGCTTTGCTAGTTATCTATTTAACTGTTGATTTAACCGATGAAATTAAACTGTGTTTAATTTCAGTGGAATACCAAATCGTTATTTTAACGATTGGACCCAACGGAGGTAACTCACCCTGTTGGTTACGTTTATTTATAAGCGTGCTTAGTTGTTTGAATTGTTCGGTTATTTGATTGGTGCTAAATGGTTGTTATTTATTATCAGTTGAATGTGATTAATTTGATTTGTTAATTTTGACTGCATGTTCAACATCTGGTTGGTTTAGACTAATAAGTGGGATTGGTTGGGTATTTGGCAAAGTATGGCCTATTAAATCAATTGTTTACAAATGGTGGTTCACCGTCAGGTGAATCGATAGAGTTGAGGTTAAAAATTTATTTTAACCAGAGTTAGATTTTGAATTATAATATTTTGAATAAAAGATATTAAAGAGATAAATAAATATTTTATTTATTTAAGACCTTGATTTGTTATTAATTTTATAAAATAAATGCTGATGTTAATCAGATTTACAAGTAGGAGTATGAGAGGTGAATCGAGTGGTTAAACTTTGATAATTGTTGTGTAAAGGAAATAATCAATGGGATTATTTAAATTAATTATATACTTAATAAATTTAAAGTGTGGATTAAGTGGAATTGGTTAATAAAATAAATCGAGTTTTTGAGAGAATTAAATCGACCGTTTTGAATTGATTATCAAATTAATGTGTGTGGATTAAAATAGTTGGTTAAATATTGTTTAAATTCAAATAAGATTTTAAAAAAGGGATTTGCCATTAATTTAGTTAATAGGGGAATTAACTACTGAGGTAGTTAATGATTGAAATAAACTATTATTCTAATTAACTTAGAAAATTACTTTGTAATTGAGATGCATTTAAGAAGTAACGATTTTGGAAAATAAAATCCAAGAGAACGGTGAAAGGAGTTATGAACAGGTTTTATGTTAAACTTGAGTTTTATACCAAAGTTATAAAGAGAATTTTAGGCCAATACGATAGCTTAGATTAGACGGACCCAATATTTGGGTTAAGTAAAAGAAGATGGGGATAAAAGGATCGATATAGACCAGTGTTATATATACTTGAGGTTCAAGATGGGAAAGCGAAATTTTAGGTTAATGTTACTTAAAATTTGGATTAAGCAAGAAAGGGGAATTGAAATAAGATTCCTAAGTGGGTAATGCTTAAATATATGTTTGAAAGGAGATTGGTAAAACTGATTTTGGGTAAAGAAGTGGGTCGTAGAGTTGTATAACCAAATCCAAATTATAAAGGGAAATGGTTTTGAGACTGGAATAGAATAGTGGTTTGATTACAGCTTATATTTGTCCAAGGATGAGAACGGTGTTGATCAAGGTCTGAGAGGTAATTAAAGTACCCCAACTTGAACAACATCGGGATTATCTGAAGATAGTATTAGTTGGTAATCGTAAGAGACGTTAGTGGATATGTTTTGAAAATCTAAACAACGATTTTAGCGCTGTTGTTATAATATATGTTTTGTAAATCTAATATAGCGATTGTAGCGCTTTTGCTATAGTAAATGGGTTGTAAACCTAAACAGCGATTATAGCGCTGTTGTTTTGTAAATCTAAATGGTAATTATAACACTATTGTTATAACATATGTGCTATAAATTTCTTTGTTAAAAATAATGGATTTCCGAATTTAAAAGATGATTTGAAGGAAGAATTAAGTGGGAAATTGAATATAGTTATTCGAGATAGAATTAGCCAAACATAATTATTCGGCTGAGTTGCCATTTTGTACGACTGCTAGCGTAATTCGCAGGGCTGCAGATAGCCTACGGAGGTCGGATGTTTCCTGAGGGAATCAGGCGTAACCATTGTGATCGCCGCGATCTAGAGTCAAGCGAATGGAGTTAAGTAAAATAGTAGTAAATCGATAGGGTTAAAGAAGTCGAGTTAATCAGTTAGAGTTAACCACTTTGAGTTAATCAATTGGAGTTAATCGATTAGAGTTAAATCGAATTAGAGTTATTCAAATATCGTATTTTTAAATATTAATAGATTTAGAAGTTTTGATTTTACAAAGTAAATCAAGTGTTAAAAGGCCAGGTGATGCTGAATACTTAACCAGTGAACTCATTGGAGTGTCATGATTGAAACACTGTATATTTTGATAGTTAAAACACCGACTATCAAACCTGTCCAATACGATTGTTGGTATGGAAAGACCGGGATCGAATTTATATTCGAAAACCATTCCGACCAACAAATACGTAAAGATCTCAGAAGATGATCGAGATGGTGCTGTGAAGACCGTGGATTTTCACAAACGGAAGAACCACTAATATTCTCTGCCTGGCAAGCAGAGATAAGCTGTGATTCTGTCGTAGTTGGAATCTACGGGTTGCAAGGACTTCTCGCTACTGATCCATGGGGTGATTCCTATATTGGATGCAGTAGGAGTACCTTCGGTTCATCCTGTTCCTGGATGACCTGTATGGACGGATGTCTGATAGAGTATTTCCAAAGGGTCACGTACGTTGATTTCTTCAAACGTGCTATGGTTGTTGGCGGGGAAATTGCCGTTCTCTTAGCTTCCAGCTAGAGTACTTTTGTGGATATCAATTAGTGATATCTGACGGATCTGACGATGTGGCATTCAAAGTGAATGGTGATCAGATGTTTCAAGAATAAACTCTGACCTCAAGCCTCATCAATCGGGAAATAACAAAAATCGGGCAGGCAGCATGGCTATGTGGGTCGCTCCGATTAGGGTGTATAATCACCTATCTAGAGAAAATCCTATTTGCTTCTTTAATCTATGTTTCGATGCTGTCCCTTGTCGGGAGACGGTTGCTGATCCCAACCGTCGGTGATATACATTAGATACACTCAAGCGAAATGAGTGGTCGGTCATGTGTGGGCCGGGTTGCAAGATGTTCTTGTTGAACCCCGTGTATTCGTCTCTAGAGATACACTATCGGCAGGTGGTCCCATACCTTGTCATAGTTGGAAATCCAATCTCCAATAAGCGCCCGCGGTTTTGTTTGTATACTATATATGTGGAGAGTGAGATGCAAGCGTTCCACTAGATTGTTATTTACTTGTATTTAGACATTATTATAATATCAGACAAGATATTGGTTTCAAAACTGTTTTGGGTTATCGTAAGGTAAAAGCCGTCCGTATTTATGTGTGGATTTGGTCTTACGATTATCCCTTTCTTTGAAAAGATTTTGAACTTTAAAATCATGTTGGATGATTTACCCTTCCTACTGTGCGAGTTTATCTCACTCTGGTTCACCAGACTGACCCGGTGTTTTGTAAATGCTCGGGTTAGCCCGGGGTGTACAGGTTCAGGTTATCGAATGCTGCGAAGTCCAGAGACGAGCTGGAGATGTTCATACGTATGATATTATATAGCTACTATTCCGCTGTGTGATGTATATGGGAACAGATTATCATAACTGTCTCGTTGTGTGATGCACTCTGATATTGTAAGTATCTTTAAAGCTTTCAATAAAGATGTATTTTTGTATTATATTTTGTTCCGCTGCGATGTGAGACTCTGTGTTGTGTTGTTTCTTCTTCTTCTATTCTTATATTTCTTTCTTTCTTATCTCACCCTCTAATTTCTTCTCTAAAACTATCCAGTGTTTTCGGTGCTTGGAGGATCGGCATGATTTACGGTAAAGGTATTTTTGTCGATTTCCAGGGCCGGAAATCTGCTGGGTCGTTACAGTGGTATCAGAGCTGAAGGTTAAGTGATTACCTTGGCTCTGTGGCGTAACACAGTAGAGATGGGGTTAGCAATACCCTAGATTGAGTTCGAGTGTATATATACGAATGAACGTATTTGTAGATTTTATTAAAAAAATATTTTATATTGTGGAGATTTATTTGTTTGAGTTGTTTATGAGTTCTGGTCGATCAGTTTGATCTACTGTATCGATAGGGGTTTCTAAACACTCAAGTACGATAAACCAACGCAGTATGTTTTGAAAGAGGGAAAATGAAATAATTTTACCCAAGTTATATTTTAATATAAAAGGATATATATTGGAAATATTATGGTATATTGGATGTGTTGGTTGATTATAATTGAAATGGTTATATAAATAACCAATTGGAATTCGTATAATATAAAGGGTCCGTTTGTCACAGGTCCCTATTAAGTTTCAAAATTAGGCTCACATCCGATCCTAAACTTATTGTAAATTAGGTCCCTATTTTTCAAAAACATATAAAAAAATATAAAAAAATATATAAAAAAATCACGTAAATTCATAATTAAATCAAATATGTTCACGCCAAAAAAATCAGGTGGAAAATCAATCAACAAACACGTCAAAATCAAAAAATACACAAAACAGCGAAAAATGCAGTAAAATGCATAAAAACATGCACATATTTCAAATAGTTGCATACATGTATGCATCTATTTCAATTCCGCATCATACAGCAGCATATATGCATACATGTATGCAGATTTTCCGAAATACATGCATGATTTCATGCATCTATTCGATTTCTGCATGGAAAACACGCATGCTTGCATATGTGCATACGAGTATGCAGTTATGCAGAAAATATGCATTCAAGTATGCACATATTGTCACGCCTTCGGCTTTCAACACATTACTGCATACAAGTATGCAGCTATTTTGAATAACAACATACTTGTATGCAATTATTCAGCAGGCTTGCGGATTTTATTTGCATGTGTATTTAAAAAGTTGCATACATGTATGCAACTATCAGCAATAGTTGCATACATGTATGCAACTTTTTTTTTTGAATTGCGTGGGCTCCTTGGATTATTTCTAGATTTTAGAATTTTTTTTTATGCATGAGTGCATTTTTTTTGGCCAGAAATTGATAAAGGCGAAGGGGACATGAGGAGCAGGCGAATGGACCAAAATTTTTGGGCGGCATGTGATTTTAGGGACCGGATTTATAAATAAAAGTATGGGTGGACGTGGCTTTAATTAAGTTTGAAAATAGGGATGTGAGCCTAATTTTCACTAATATAAAAGCAGATTTATTAAATCTGAAATAAAAATCAGAATTTGAAATTAAAATTCCTGAAAGTGGGAAAGGAATTTGCAAATGAACTTGGATTGAATACACGAGAATTTTAAAATCTTGGGAGATTTTAAATTGTTTACAAGCATCGTGAATTTTATTTTGAAATAGATTTCAAAATGAAAGTGTTTAAGTATGATTTTGAAAAATTATATAGTATTGAACTCACTTTGATAGCTGGGAAGTAACTCTGATGATGCTGGCCACATCATCAGTGTATATTTTCGAGTTCTAAGTGACGGATTACTACCAAAAATCTTGTTTTGAATTGCTTTGAGAAAAACGAGTTGTTTTAAATCCTAAAAAGGAATATTTGATTTTCGAAGGAGCTGAACTGTTTAAAATCTCCCAGGGAAATTGTTTGAACAAGTGCAAAATTAAGTAGAGATTGGGAAAGAAAATGTGAATTGAATTGAATTGAATTAACTGGAAATTGAATCGGGAGATAATATATCAAGTAGGATCAGATTTTGAATTGTGAGACAGGAATCTGAAAGGGTATTGGACTGGTAAGTTAAGAGTTGGAATTGGTAATGGATGGAAATTGAGTTAAGAATGGTATTTGGCTTGGACGCGTGAAGAATTTGGTTATGAGGATAAAGTTGGAATTTCGTTGGGAATGCATTTTGTATAAGCTGACAGGGTAGCAGATGGAAGGGATATAATGATATGCCCGACAAAAAGGTACATATTTATTTTCATATGGGTTTGGTGATTTATGAGCCTATTTGGCAAGCCGCTTGGCTGTTTCATTTTCTTTTGGATTGGAAAAGGCCTAGAAAGGCGAGTTGTGGTTGTACCGATTGAGCCGTACAGAGGAGGTGCTGGCGAAATTTTTCGAAAATTTAAAGTGTTAGAAAATTTTCGATATTTTTGAAAATATTTATTTACAGTATTGAATTGGTTTCTAATTTAATATAAAATTAGATTTGAAATTAATGAGTTTATAACATTCTTTCTTACCTTAGCAATTTCGAGGACGAAATTATTTTAAGGGGGGAAGAATGTAACGACCCGTGTTTTTGGCACTCGAATATGTAATTTAATTTATTTAATTTAAATATTATATTTGGAATATCGATGGAATTAATATCTAATTCGCTATTTAAACAAAGTTAAACGTTATATATTTATATAATTATAAATAGAGCTTGAAATATAGCGCTGCAGTTTGAAAATTCGAGTTTGAACTTCAACTGGACATACGGAGTCCGATATAAGTCGGATTTCTGTGAAACAAGACACGTTAGAACCGTATTGACGATAATTTTCATATGAAAGAGAAAAATCCAGATTTCGAGTTATAGATAATAAGTTATGGCTAAATCAAAATTTGAAATAGTCGCTGTGGAAAATCATTATTAAATTATAGGCCTTTAAAATGGCCGTTTTGCAAACGGACTCAGATTTCGACGAAATCAGTTTCATTAGAACCGTAACGTTAAATTATTGTATGGTGGCGAATGGCGTGGAAAACCGATGTCGTATGTGACCACGGTAGCCGTAAACGCCCATATAATTACTATAGCGCGTAACTACTTCAACAAGGAGTATTTGAGTGTAACTTGAGCAGACGATCGAATTAGGCCACGAAACCAGTTCCGTTGAGTTCGTATCGTCGATTAGAGTCAGGATAGGTATATAGTTTGTTGTTTTTAGAGACCGGATAATTTGGCGTTAAAAAGGGTAGTGCGGTGCGTAGTAAAAATGGCCTACCGGGCAAACAGTCTCAGAATGCGACGAAACTAGTGCCGTTGGGTTCGTATCGAAGAATTATTGTGGAATTTCAAGGTTTCAAGTTGATTGGATTTATCTGGTGATCGTGGAAAATTAAAACACATGTTTATTTCTGGTTTTATAAAGGAAAATTTTCCAAACGAGGTCAGAATTCGACGAAACTTGTCCCATTGGGTCCGGAATACCTTTTTACACTAAGATTAGTTTTTTTATCAGTAGACAGAAATCTTTTGTAGGGGTTTTAATCAACTACTTTGCGCGTAAGTTTCACTAATAAATAAACTAATATTTTATACCATCCCATACTATATATATATAAGCTTAAACTGTCAAACCCTAAGTCTCGATACTTCCTGGTCAACCGAACAAACATTTCCGCCGCCATCATGAAATCAACGAACAGCTGTGTTCAAACTCTTTTCCCACAAATCCTCTGATTTCATTCGTTAATTTGAAGATGGCCAACGTCGAACTTCTCAAGCTATGTGCGATGAACATCGCCAACGGTCATGATCGGGGTCTGAGGTCTGTGATGGACGGATTTAAGCTCAAATGGAGCCGGCGTTCGTGGTCAATTCTTGGCAGAGGGCTTCGTCGAGTGGCATGATTTTTGGAGCGCGAGTAGGCAAGGTCAAGGGCCTTCGAACGGAGGTGTCAGATCACCGGCTCATTGCTTGAGTGGAGAAGGAGCCCGGATGTTTTTCGAAGCAGTAGAACAAAGACGATGGGAGCAGTTCTGTTATCATCCGATCCTTCTATAAACGTAAACCATTAAGTATAGTTTAATTAGGGTAAGTTAAGGATTTTGTTAAATTAAATTATATTAATAAAATCGTGAATCCTATGCAGGATGTTGGTATGGGGATCAGTAGAACGTTGTTTGTGAGGAGGAGCGGTGGTTCGTTGAAGCTGGACAGCGTGGGTTTTACTTTCGGTGGGTTAGTGAGGGACGAGCGGGGTTAGAACGAAGCTGATAACAGGGTAATTGGACCCGTTAATCTCCAAAGTAGAGTGTTAGTTTAAACTTAACCATAATTAGGCTTAGTTAATTTAAAACTGTGGTTTGAAATGGCAGGTTGTCTTGAACGTGAGCAAGAATAAGACTTTGTTTCCGAGCCTGGGTTGGGTATTTGGAAACAAAAGTTGGCACTTAACAAAGGGAAGTTGGTCCTGAGAGAAAAACAGTTAAGAAAAATGCGAGTTTTAAATGTGAGAATAAGGGTTAATGAATCAAATTAATCATATACTTGAAATATGAAATTTGTATGCGGGCAAACTAGTTGGAGTGGGAATTTTTAGTTTATTTTATTAAAAGGATTAGAAATAATTAGTTTATTCAATTAAAAAGGAATAGGAATTAAATTATAGAATCAAAAATATAATTAAGCCATTAGGTTAATTAAGAGTGAATTAAGGAATAATTAATTCAAGTAAAATTGGTTAATGCTTGTATGGTTATAACCTGTGCTTTTATGATCAGAATTGGACGGTCCAACTTGCGTTGCACTCGCACCAACGAGCACCACGCGATGGAACTAATTTGGGCGATAATGGTGTCAGATGGAAATTACAGTTAAAATTAAACGACCGTTTAATTTAACTGAAACCAACTCAGTTCAGAAATGAATCAACTCAAGGTGAGTTAAACTCACTCAGTTACCCTTTTTATATTTTATATAAATTGGGTATTTTTATTTTGTGTGCTCTGCTTGCAAATGGTTGACTGCTTTGCTAGTTATCTATTTAACTGTTGATTTAACCGATGAAATTAAACTGTGTTTAATTTCAGTGGTATACCAAATCGTTATTTTAACGATTGGACCCAACGGAGGTAACTCACCCTGTTGGTTACGTTTATTTATAAGCGTGCTTAGTTGTTTGAATTGTTCGGTTATTTGATTGGTGCTAAATGGTTGTTATTTATTATCAGTTGAATGTGATTAATTTGATTTGTTAATTTTGACTGCATGTTCAACATCTGGTTGGTTTAGACTAATAAGTGGGATTGGTTGGGTATTTGGCAAAGTATGGCCTATTAAATCAATTGTTTACAAATGGTGGTTCACCGTCAGGTGAATCGATAGAGTTGAGGTTAAAAATTTATTTTAACCAGAGTTAGATTTTGAATTATAATATTTTGAATAAAAGATATTAAAGAGATAAATAAATATTTTATTTATTTAAGACCTTGATTTGTTATTAATTTTATAAAATAAATGCTGATGTTAATCAGATTTACAAGTAGGAGTATGAGAGGGGAATCGAGTGGTTAAACTTTGATAATTGTTGTGTAAAGGAAATAATCAATGGGATTATTTAAATTAATTATATACTTAATAAATTTAAAGTGTGGATTAAGTGGAATTGGTTAAAATAAATCGAGTTTTTGAGAGAATTAAATCGACCGTTTTGAATTGATTATCAAATTAATGTGTGTGGATTAAAATAGTTGGTTAAATATTGTTTAAATTCAAATAAGATTTTAAAAAAGGGATTTGCCATTAATTTAGTTAATAGGGGAATTAACTACTGAGGTAGTTAATGATTGAAATAAACTATTATTCTAATTAACTTAGAAAATTACTTTGTAATTGAGATGCATTTAAGAAGTAACGATTTTGGAAAATAAAATCCAAGAGAACGGTGAAAGGAGTTATGAACAGGTTTTATGTTAAACTTGAGTTTTATACCAAAGTTATAAAGAGAATTTTAGGCCAATACGATAGCTTAGATTAGACGGACCCAATATTTGGGTTAAGTAAAAGAAGATGGGGATAAAAGGATCGATATAGACCAGTGTTATATATACTTGAGGTTCAAGATGGGAAAGCGAAATTTTAGGTTAATGTTACTTAAAATTTGGATTAAGCAAGAAAGGGGAATTGAAATAAGATTCCTAAGTGGGTAATGCTTAAATATATGTTTGAAAGGAGATTGGTAAAACTGATTTTGGGTAAAGAAGTGGGTCGTAGAGTTGTATAACCAAATCCAAATTATAAAGGGAAATGGTTTTGAGACTGGAATAGAATAGTGGTTTGATTACAGCTTATATTTGTCCAAGGATGAGAACGGTGTTGATCAAGGTCTGAGAGGTAATTAAAGTACCCCAACTTGAACAACATCGGGATTATCTGAAGATAGTATTAGTTGGTAATCGTAAGAGACGTTAGTGGATATGTTTTGAAAATCTAAACAGCGATTTTAGCGCTGTTGTTATAATATATGTTTTGTAAATCTAATATAGTGATTGTAGCGCTTTTGCTATAGTAAATGGGTTGTAAACCTAAACAGCGATTATAGCGCTGTTGTTTTGTAAATCTAAATGGTAATTATAACACTATTGTTATAACATATGTGCTATAAATTTCTTTGTTAAAACTAATGGATTTCCGAATTTAAAAGATGATTTGAAGGAAGAATTAAGTGGGAAATTGAATATAGTTATTCGAGATAGAATTAGCCAAACATAATTATTCGGTTGAGTTGCCATTTCGTACGACTGCTAGCGTAATTCGCAGGGCTGCAGATAGCCTACGGAGGTCGGATGTTTCCTGAGGGAATCAGGCGTAACCATTGTGATCGCCGCGATCTAGAGTCAAGCGAATGGAGTTAAGTAAAATAGTAGTAAATCGATAGGGTTAAAGAAGTCGAGTTAATCAGTTAGAGTTAACCACTTTGAGTTAATCAATTGGAGTTAATCGATTAGAGTTAAATCGAATTAGAGTTATTCAAATATCGTATTTTTAAATATTAACAGAGTTAGAAGTTTTGATTTAACAAAGTAAATCAAGTGTTAAAAGGCCAGGTGATGCTAAATACTTAACCAGTGAACTCATTGGAGTGTCATGATTGAAACACTGTATATTTTGATAGTTAAAACACAGACTATCAAACCTGTCCAGTACGATTGTTGGTATGGAAAGACCGGGATCGAATTTATATTCGAAAACCATTCCGACCAACAAATACGTGAAGATCTCAGAAGATGATCGAGACGGTGCTGTGAAGACCGTGGATTTTCACAAACGGAAGAACCACTAATATTCTCTGCCTGGCAAGCAGAGATAAGCTGTGATTCTGTCGTAGTTGGAATCTACGGGTTGCAAGGACTTCTCGCTACTGATCCATGGGGTGATTCCTATATTGGATGCAGTAGGAGAGTACCTTCGGTTCATCCTGTTCCTGGATGACCTGTATGGACGGATGTTTGACAGAGTATTTCCAAAGGGTCACGTACGTTGATTTCTTCAAACGTGCTATGGTTGTTGGCGGGGAAATTGCCGTTCTCTTAGCTTCCAGCTAGAGTACTTTTGTGGATATCAATTAGTGATATATGACGGATCTGACGATGTGGCATTCAAAGTGAATGGTGATCAGATGTTTCAAGAATAAACTCTGACCTCAAGCCTCATCAATCGGGAAATGACAAAAATCGGGCAGGCAGCATGGCTATGTGGGTCGCTCCCATTAGGGTGTATAATCACCTATCTAGAGAAAATCCTATTTGCTTCTTTAATCTATGTTTAGATGCTGTCCCTTGTCGGGAGACGGTTGCTGATCCCAACCGTCGGTGATATACATTCGATACACTCAAGAGAAATGAGTGATCGGTCATGTGTGGGCCGGTTGCAAGATGTTCTTGTTGAACCCCGTGTATTCGTCTCAAGAGATACACTATCGATAGGTGGTCCCATACCTTGTCATAGTTGGAAATCCAATCTCCAATAAGCGCCCGCGGTTTTGTTTGTATACTATATATGTGGAGCGTGAGATGCAAGCGTTCCACTAGATTGTTATTTACTTGTATTTAGACATTATTATAATATCAGACAAGATATTGGTTTCAAAACTGTTTTGGGTTATCGTAAGGTAAAAGCCGTCTGTATTTATGTGTGGATTTGGTCTTACGATTATCCCTTTCTTTGAAAAGATTTTGAACTTTAAAATCATGTTGGATGATTTACCCTTCCTACTGTGCGAGTTTATCTCACTCTGGTTCACCAGCCTGACCCGGTGTTTTGTAAATGCTCGGGTTAGCCCGGGGTGTACAGGTTCAGGTTATCGAATGCTGCGAAGTCCAGAGACGAGCTGGAGATGTTCATACGTATGATATTATATAGCTACTATTCCGCTGTGTGATGTATATGGGAACAGATTATCATAACTGTCTCGTTGTGTGATGCACTCAGATATTGTAAGTATCTTTAAAGCTTTCAATAAAGATGTATTTCTGTATTATATTTTGTTCCGCTGCGATGTGAGACTCTGTGTTGTGTTGTTTCTTCTTCTTCTATTCTTATATTTCTTTCTTTCTTATCTCACCCTCTAATTTCTTTTCTAAAACTATCCAGTGTTTTCGGTGCTTGGAGGATCGGCATGATTTACGGTAAAGGTATTTTTGTCGATTTCCAGGGCCGGAAATCTGCTGGGTCGTTACACAAGTGCATAAAACAAACAGCGCAATGCTAAATAAAGAACAATGAAGCTATTATAAGACCCAGGTCCCATCACACAATGCAACGCAGGTCGGAGGATATGGTTTTTACCTTATAATAGCCAAAGAATGCTTGATACGCTAAATTTCATGTTTTAATTCTTAATCCAACCGTAAATTAGTAAGAGAACGATTCCCTAAGTATTAACCCCGAAGGCCGAAACCAACATCAGACCAGTACCCAGGAAACCACCCATCTTAGCTCGTTTCCAGTTAGTTTCTGATTTTATATACAATCATAAATATAAATCATACGCGGCATGAATGTCCCATACCACTATGTCGCCATATATAGGTATACAATCAAAACCGCAAAATGTCGTATTGGAAGTTGGGTTATCTTTTATGATATAAACCAAGGCAAAAGATAGTCCTCTCCGAATTC
This sequence comes from Allium sativum, assembly GCA_030737875.1. Taxonomy (NCBI): domain Eukaryota; kingdom Viridiplantae; phylum Streptophyta; class Magnoliopsida; order Asparagales; family Amaryllidaceae; genus Allium; species Allium sativum. The sequence continues at coordinate 591,931,852 of CM060919.1, forward strand.
GAGACGCTCTAGTCCGTGTCTCAGGCAAGTACTCTGTCAAGCCTTTAGATCGTCAAGGCCGGTCCACACAGAGTGGATTAAAATGCCTGAACATGCGTTTCCCCACCCTATGGGGCGTAAATGAGCCAACGAATGACTCCATCGGTTCGAGAACGACCGATAAATCCGAGGCGCCTCCAATTCCAACAACCGCATAAGTCAAACTCGTCATGGCGTGTAAAACCACTGACGCCACTTCTAACTAGAAGGAAACACATGTCCTCCCTGAGGTCCTTTGTAACACCCCACCTCCGCTAGGGTCACTCGCAAAGGAATGCACTAGCTTTGGAGGGGCATTATTGGTGAACAAGGTAAACATGCATAATGATATATCAAGGCAGAACAAGAACATATGTATATATATGTAAACAGAGTAAATAACGTGGATAAAACAGCGGAAGATTTTAAACCATTTCAAAACACAAGTCTGGTACATCAAAATGTCATTTTCCCAAAATTACAAGTCTAGATAAAACATCATCTGATAAACTGAAATACATAGGTACTATCCCCAAATAAGAGTGATAAACCATAGCGAGCTCAAGTCCAAAGCATACATGAGCTATCCAGAAAAGCAGCAAAGATCCAAGCTAAGCTCCTGTATTCCCTCCCTGAGAACCTGGGGGGAGGGGAAACGGAAGAAAAGAGGCGAAAGAAAACAGGTCAGTCAAAAAGACTGAGTAAGCCCTACTACAATCAATGTAAACTGATAAAGTTAACTGACATGAGCAGCAAGTATGAACATAAGGATAACAAACATACTAACATGTTGACTGACTAACAAGGCAGATAACGGTGTCATCGCATAATCAGGTTTAAGGTTTTTCACCACGGGTGCACCAGCATTCTAACATGTCATGTATAATCCAGAATTTATCCCTTGGCCTAAACTTGGCCCAGTATCAGGTGTTTGACTCAAATCAAGATCCAATCTCTTGGTACCAATACTTAGTATAACCGTATTAGGTGTTACCCAAAACAGAACGGAACAGAATGGTCCATACAGAAGTAGGGTTTGGGAAAAATGGGCTTTTACCTCTCCTAACAGGTAAAGTACAGAGACAGAGTGTTGACAATAATGGGCCTTCAACACCCTAACAGAACGGAGTTCAGAAACAGAATGCTAACCATAATGGGCCTTTACCACCCTGACAGAACAGAGTACAGAAACAGAGTACTAACCATAATGGGCCTTTACCACCCTAACAGAACAGAGTACAGAAACAGAGTACTACAATTAGGTGTACACTAGTAGTGGGCCTTTACCACCCAAACAGACGGTACCACGCAGAAACAGACGGGTGTTACCACCCAACAAAACAGACGGTACCTACAGAGTCAGACAGAGTTAAGTGTACCCTAAACCCTACCCAAGCGATCGGCTCCCTAATTCATAAATACCCTGTGTCGGTCCCACGACAGGGTGTATCACTCCCTAAAGTGGCAACCAATTGGCACAGGCATATTTACAGATGTCACGGCGTCTTACATCCTCAGAGGCAGACCGGGATCCATGCACGCACATGACCCGGTTGGAACGCACCATCAACACCCATCGCCATTATCAGAATGAACCACTTATAATCAGTTCAGTAAGCGTGCCCGGACCCTACCTACAGTTGGGTCAAAGTGTTGATACCAGAAAGGGTTACTGACTAATATGGGTCCCAAACAACAGATGAAACAAGTATTCCCCCTTGTGTCCCCAGACTATCAGATTTAGATTAACTTATTAACAGAGTTCAGACATACAAAGCTCAGACGATCAATCTTCAGATTAACGGGTTCGGATAACAGATTACAAACTTGCCTAACTTGATGTGGGTCCTACAGATCCGCAAAACAGGTTCGTTTAATTTGTCAATCAAGTTAGTCTACCCAGACCAGATATCTAATCGGTTCTCAGCCTTATCAAATTACTGAGTTGGATTGGTTAAGATCAACTCAACCCCGTTAATTTACCGAGTTCAGATTGGTTAAGTGTAGGGTAACTTAACCCCGTTAATTTACCGAGTTCAGATTGGTTAAGTGTAGGTTAACTTAACCCCGTTAATCCCCCATATCCAAATTGGTTAAGTATTCCAGCGGTCCATGACTTAACCCTAATCACGAGGCATTAATTAATTAATGCGCCTTAACCTCTCACATTAGACCTTATTGTGGTTACTAGTTAAGCCGGGCGGGTCCGGGTAGCTTTACACCACAACTAGGTCTAACCTCGGGTTCAAGGTACAATATGACCAACTTCTCACATTGGGTCCTATTGTCTGTAGCAACTAGTTAAGCCGGTCGGTTCCGGGTAGGTTTACGCTACAAACTCAACCCAACCTCGAGTTGGCCACACTTATCTTTTCTAAGTGTCATGTCCATCATGTTTCCAAAACATATTACACATTTTCAAGCAATTGGGTAGACCTAACTTAATAGGTAAATTCCCAATGGGTAGACCTAACTTAATAGGTAAATTCCCAAGCTCATATTTTTATGTCTTTTAAGTTTACCCAACCCCAAACGCAATCCCATCGCTTACACATCGCAATAGCGCATAAAGGATAGAAAGAGGGAACTTGGCACAATCATGACATAAAAATGGTTGGAGCCACAAATTCAACATGGTGGCATATGCAATATACATATGTTCATATACTTGCATTAGGCCTCAAAAAGCATGCATAACATGATAACATGAACCATATGTCCATCACAAACTTGCATAACATACTTGCATAAACAAACTTGCATAACATATGTCAACTTGCATATCATACTTGCATAAACAACTTGCATAAACAAACTTGCATCAACTATGACAACTTGCATATCATATTTGCATAAACAAACTTGCATAACTTATGACAACTTGCATATCATATTTGCATAAACAAACTTGCATAACTTATGACAACTTGCATATCATATTTGCATAAACAAACTTGCATATCTTATGACAACTTGCAAACCAAACTTGCATAACAAAACTTGCATAACATTTGTCAATTTGCATATCATACTTGCATAGCAAAACTTGCATAACTTATCATAAGAAACTTGCATAACTTTTCATAGAAAACTTGCATAACTTATCATAAGAAACTTGCATAACTTTTCATAAGAAACTTGCATAACTTTTCATAAGAAACTTGCACAACACATCATAGAAACTTGCATATCATACAATTAACTTTAAAGTTCAAGTATGAAAGGAATAGGGCTTACAATGCTTATGCGAACTCAAATGAGTGTAGCAAATGTAAGCAAACCCTTATGCAACCAAAAACCCCAAAAATGCAAGCAAACTTAATCAAAACTCCTTCTTTAAGATACCAATAGAGAATCAAGCCTTTAATGCAAGCTAAAGAGGATCATACAAGCCTAAATATACTTGTATGCATGGAAATCTCTTAGGAATTTGATTTAGGAATTTATGAAGAGGGTGGAGGCCATGAGAGGTTTGATTTTGACATAGTTTAGTTGCTAGGATGAATAATGAGTGATTTAGGGTAGATTAGGGTCTTATTTATAGATTAGGCTAGTGATATAGACCATAGGATTAAACCCTAGTTCTCATCTAAGCCCTTCAAATCGAATCTGGCCCCCTAGCTCAACACAAAACCCAAAATGGTGCACCAGGCAAACTGGGCGCCAAGACCCAGTCGACAGCCAAGTCGACAGGGCTGTCGACCTGGTCGACCCTGTCGACACCCAAGTCGACAGGCCTGTCGACTTGGGTACTGTGGCGGGATATTTCCCGCCTTGGCCCAGCTGGCCCAATTTATTTAATTTAAATCTGTTTTTAAACCTTGAATTTTCAGAAAACTTCGACGGGCCATATCTAGGCCATACGGACTCCGTTTTTCGAAAACTCAGACTCTATTTCGCGTATTTTTCCGAGACGAACGCAATGGCATAGCCCGTTTCCCTTGATTCACATTTTATAATTAAATTCTGCCTTGATTTATATTATAACAGATTGTTGAAAATACGGGTTGTTACATTCTCCCCTCCTTAAAGGATTTCGTCCCCGAAATCTTCAAGTTAGGAAGAACGTATCCTACCATCCAATCATCCATCTACTCAAAACATCATCCACGAGCAATCATTGTCCTTACAAGATTCTAAATGCTGGATGAACATATGCAGAGGTGTGTGTATATGTACCTATCTAATGCAAATATCATCAATGCGAATTATGTTAGTGAAATGAATCCATATGTATGCAGTTCCTAACATAATGTATATCATCTATATGTGTGCACATAACATACACCCATATGCAACATCCATGTGATAACACACAATTTTCATCCATGAATAAGCATAAACACTCATGCATATGCAATATGAGGAGTGTGCGAGCCGATCTAGTGCCTAACCGTGTATAATGCATCCACGAGTAACCACTTGCAAACACTTGCAACCACTTGCAACCACCAAACATAACATGTCTCAAACACATGTTTACATCCATAGGATTCCTATCTCCATAAGGTATAAATCGAGTGATGGGAGCGAGTACAGATAAAACAAAACTTGGCACATATATTTACAGAATACCATTACAGATCAGATTTTTCCCCAAATGATTCTTAGGAAACCAAGCATGGTAGAAACCCAGAATGTATTCGTCATAGTCACAGATATTCCCAAATCCCAATTTATCACAAACAGATGAGTTATAACTCTCAGGGAATTTGAGACTATTACCAGATCAGAAGCAAGACTAGCATTAAAGTACTGAGTTTCCATTACAGAATCAAAATACCAGAAAAAGAGTTTCATACTGAAAATCAGACAAAGAGAATTAAACATCCTACAGACAAATTATTCTAGCCCAAATCTATTCGCCCGCTATGCGAGTATTCATCGTTCCTTCCGATGTAGTCCCTTTCTTCTTCGGGCAGTCCCTAGTGAAGTGCCCCATCTCTCCGCAGTTAAAGCAAGTGCCCTTCCTCTTCCTGCAATCCTTGTTTAGATGGGTTGAACTCCCGCAAGTAAAGCACTTCTTTTCCTTTTTATCTCCAGACTTCTCGTCCTTCTTTTTCTTGCTCTGGTTCCCCTGACTGCCTTGACCACCTTGATTGCCTTTGCCCTGAAAATCAGTCTTCTTTGCTTGGGTATCACTCGTCTTGACCTCTTTCTTTCCCTCTCCCTGAAGTAGAGCCATATCGACCAAACTCTCGAAAGTAGCTCCATGCGGAATATGCGACATAGCCAAACCCTGCAGCGGCTCATTCAACCCCCTAGCAAATCGGAGAGCCTTCTTCTCAGGAGTGTTTACTATATCCAGACCAAAACGGGCCAGCTGATTAAACTTATTCACATACTCCTTGACAGTCATATCATCTTGCTTTAATGCAATGAACTTCTCCATCTGTAAATTCGCCTCAGCAGAGGATAGAAACTTGGTCACAAATCTAGCCCTCAAATCGGTCCAAGTCTCGACGGGCCTCGTCCCATTGGTGACCTCCCACCAATAGGCTGCTTCGTCCTTCAAAAGCCACACTGTCAATAAGATCTTCCTCTCGTCATCAATCCTAAAGATAGCAAACAAGTCCTCCGTGTCTTTCAGCCAATTCCTAGCTTCAACAAAAGATTCCGTGCCTAGGAAATTCTTGCCTCCCATCGCCTTGAAGTCCTTACAAACCTTCGTGAACTCAACTTGAGGATGCTGAGGGGGAGGAGGGGGAAGAGGAGCCTCAGCAACTGGCGGAGGAGGAATAGGAACCACCGGAGGAGGGACATTAGGGAGAGGATTCTCAATTACAGGAGGAGGAGTGGGAGTAGGGTTTGCGGGGCCAGCCGCCGCCCTAGCGTCTAGAAGTCTCCTATACCAGAGTGGTACGTTTACTCCATCTGGGATGGCAAGATTCTCAGCCATACTGAAACGAAAGATAAGATAAGATTAGGTCAAGGGAGCGAAGGATAACGCTAATGGCTTTTTGGGGAATAGCCTTTTTAAAATACTAGACTTTTCTTTGGAAAATACTTTATACTTGTTTTGAAAATAGTTTTCAAAAAATTTTCTAAAAACCCTTTTGTTCCTTCTCGTAAACCATATGCTCTGATACCAAATGTAACACCCCACCTCCGCTAGGGTCACTCGCAAAGGAATGCACTAGCTTTGGAGGGGCATTATTGGTGAACAAGGTAAACATGCATAATGATATATCAAGGCAGAACAAGAACATATGTATATATATGTAAACAGAGTAAATAACGTGGATAAAACAGCGGAAGATTTTAAACCATTTCAAAACACAAGTCTGGTACATCAAAATGTCATTTTCCCAAAATTACAAGTCTAGATAAAACATCATCTGATAAACTGAAATACATAGGTACTATCCCCAAATAAGAGTGATAAACCATAGCGAGCTCAAGTCCAAAGCATACATGAGCTATCCAGAAAAGCAGCAAAGATCCAAGCTAAGCTCCTGTATTCCCTCCCTGAGAACCTGGGGGGGGGGGGAAACGGAAGAAAAGAGGCGAAAGAAAACAGGTCAGTCAAAAAGACTGAGTAAGCCCTACTACAATCAATGTAAACTGATAAAGTTAACTGACATGAGCAGCAAGTATGAACATAAGGATAACAAACATACTAACATGTTGACTGACTAACAAGGCAGATAACGGTGTCATCGCATAATCAGGTTTAAGGTTTTTCACCACGGGTGCACCAGCATTCTAACATGTCATGTATAATCCAGAATTTATCCCTTGGCCTAAACTTGGCCCAGTATCAGGTGTTTGACTCAAATCAAGATCCAATCTCTTGGTACCAATACTTAGTATAACCGTATTAGGTGTTACCCAAAACAGAACGGAACAGAATGGTCCATACAGAAGTAGGGTTTGGGAAAAATGGGCTTTTACCTCTCCTAACAGGTAAAGTACAGAGACAGAGTGTTGACAATAATGGGCCTTCAACACCCTAACAGAACGGAGTTCAGAAACAGAATGCTAACCATAATGGGCCTTTACCACCCTGACAGAACAGAGTACAGAAACAGAGTACTAACCATAATGGGCCTTTACCACCCTAACAGAACAGAGTACAGAAACAGAGTACTACAATTAGGTGTACACTAGTAGTGGGCCTTTACCACCCAAACAGACGGTACCACGCAGAAACAGACGGGTGTTACCACCCAACAAAACAGACGGTACCTACAGAGTCAGACAGAGTTAAGTGTACCCTAAACCCTACCCAAGCGATCGGCTCCCTAATTCATAAATACCCTGTGTCGGTCCCACGACAGGGTGTATCACTCCCTAAAGTGGCAACCAATTGGCACAGGCATATTTACAGATGTCACGGCGTCTTACATCCTCAGAGGCAGACCGGGATCCATGCACGCACATGACCCGGTTGGAACGCACCATCAACACCCATCGCCATTATCAGAATGAACCACTTATAATCAGTTCAGTAAGCGTGCCCGGACCCTACCTACAGTTGGGTCAAAGTGTTGATACCAGAAAGGGTTACTGACTAATATGGGTCCCAAACAACAGATGACACAAGTATTCCCCCTTGTGTCCCCAGACTATCAGATTTAGATTAACTTATTAACAGAGTTCAGACATACAAAGCTCAGACGATCAATCTTCAGATTAACGGGTTCGGATAATAGATTACAAACTTGCCTAACTTGATGTGGGTCCTACAGATCCGCAAAACAGGTTCGTTTAATTTGTCAATCAAGTTAGTCTACCCAGACCAGATATCTAATCGGTTCTCAGCCTTATCAAATTACTGAGTTGGATTGGTTAAGATCAACTCAACCCCGTTAATTTACCGAGTTCAGATTGGTTAAGTGTAGGGTAACTTAACCCCGTTAATTTACCGAGTTCAGATTGGTTAAGTGTAGGTTAACTTAACCCCGTTAATCCCCCATATCCAAATTGGTTAAGTATTCCAGCGGTCCATGACTTAACCCTAATCACGAGGCATTAATTAATTAATGCGCCTTAACCTCTCACATTAGACCTTATTGTGGTTACTAGTTAAGCCGGGCGGGTCCGGGTAGCTTTACACCACAACTAGGTCTAACCTCGGGTTCAAGGTACAATATGACCAACTTCTCACATTGGGTCCTATTGTCTGTAGCAACTAGTTAAGCCGGTCGGTTCCGGGTAGGTTTACGCTACAAACTCAACCCAACCTCGAGTTGGCCACACTTATCTTTTCTAAGTGTCATGTCCATCATGTTTCCAAAACATATTACACATTTTCAAGCAATTGGGTAGACCTAACTTAATAGGTAAATTCCCAATGGGTAGACCTAACTTAATAGGTAAATTCCCAAGCTCATATTTTTATGTCTTTTAAGTTTACCCAACCCCAAACGCAATCCCATCGCTTACACATCGCAATAGCGCATAAAGGATAGAAAGAGGGAACTTGGCACAATCATGACATAAAAATGGTTGGAGCCACAAATTCAACATGGTGGCATATGCAATATACATATGTTCATATACTTGCATTAGGCCTCAAAAAGCATGCATAACATGATAACATGAACCATATGTCCATCACAAACTTGCATAACATACTTGCATAAACAAACTTGCATAACATATGTCAACTTGCATATCATACTTGCATAAACAACTTGCATAAACAAACTTGCATCAACTATGACAACTTGCATATCATATTTGCATAAACAAACTTGCATAACTTATGACAACTTGCATATCATATTTGCATAAACAAACTTGCATAACTTATGACAACTTGCATATCATATTTGCATAAACAAACTTGCATATCTTATGACAACTTGCAAACCAAACTTGCATAACAAAACTTGCATAACATTTGTCAATTTGCATATCATACTTGCATAGCAAAACTTGCATAACTTATCATAAGAAACTTGCATAACTTTTCATAGAAAACTTGCATAACTTATCATAAGAAACTTGCATAACTTTTCATAAGAAACTTGCATAACTTTTCATAAGAAACTTGCACAACACATCATAGAAACTTGCATATCATACAATTAACTTTAAAGTTCAAGTATGAAAGGAATAGGGCTTACAATGCTTATGCGAACTCAAATGAGTGTAGCAAATGTAAGCAAACCCTTATGCAACCAAAAACCCCAAAAATGCAAGCAAACTTAATCAAAACTCCTTCTTTAAGATACCAATAGAGAATCAAGCCTTTAATGCAAGCTAAAGAGGATCATACAAGCCTAAATATACTTGTATGCATGGAAATCTCTTAGGAATTTGATTTAGGAATTTATGAAGAGGGTGGAGGCCATGAGAGGTTTGATTTTGACATAGTTTAGTTGCTAGGATGAATAATGAGTGATTTAGGGTAGATTAGGGTCTTATTTATAGATTAGGCTAGTGATATAGACCATAGGATTAAACCCTAGTTCTCATTTAAGCCCTTCAAATCGAATCTGGCCCCCTAGCTCAACACAAAACCCAAAATGGTGCACCAGGCAAACTGGGCGCCAAGACCCAGTCGACAGCCAAGTCGACAGGGCTGTCGACCTGGTCGACCCTGTCGACACCCAAGTCGACAGGCCTGTCGACTTGGGTACTGTGGCGGGATATTTCCCGCCTTGGCCCAGCTGGCCCAATTTATTTAATTTAAATCTGTTTTTAAACCTTGAATTTTCAGAAAACTTCGACGGGCCATATCTAGGCCATACGGACTCCGTTTTTCGAAAACTCAGACTCTATTTCGCGTATTTTTCCGAGACGAACGCAATGGCATAGCCCGTTTCCCTTGATTCACATTTTATAATTAAATTCTGCCTTGATTTATATTATAACAGATTGTTGAAAATACGGGTTGTTACATCCTTCTCCCGTTTTTGGTTTATACCAGGTGTGAATCTCGCGAATTACACGTTACACAAAGCTATGCCACAAAGGCCGTGCTTTGATCATCAACCACAAGACTTTGCTTTTCAACAGAAGCCTTGATAATTTGCCACTTAGGCATGCCACACAGGCAATTCACTCTATGCATTTGATATCCATCAATATATAACCCCTGAGCTCGTACGTCTCAGAGAAGGGCGTTAAGCAAGAGAATAAATTCTCCGCCGCCAAACAGATATATATTTAATAGAAATCAATCACACAAAATAAAATCCAATGTCAGACACACAGTCCATTTACAAGTTCGTTCTGGGTCTGAACGAAACCGGAGGCACCTAGTACCTCGCTTATCCATCAATCTCCAAGTACGTCTGGACGATCACCAACTGATTCCCTCCTCTTGGGTGTACGTCCCAATCAAGATCATCAGTAATTATCCAAACGACGTGAAGACCCCCGGTCTTCTACCACAGTCTTCATCTTCGACTCATCGTCGAATCAGTTATTCAGAATGGGATAAACCCGATCTTTCTGAATAACTCGCGTATATAATAAACAAGTGTTACACAAACACAACATACGCCTCATTCCAATTCATCAGTCACTAACCATAAATTAGTAAGAGAACAATTCCCCAAATATTAACCCCGAAGGCCGAAACCAACATCGAAATATTCCAAAGACAATTTCGATTCAAATCCATTCCAATTCAATTATTGGAAATTCTGGTTACTTTTAAACCCTTTTCAAATTCAATTTATTTATTTAAAAATAAATAGAATTATAATTCTAGTTCAAAACTAGTTCATTTCGATAAAAATCTATTTTTATCTTTTCAAATATGGAGTTTTTCATCCCAATTCTTCCCAAATCATTTCTTATGATTTTACACAAATTATTACTATTTTTAATAATTTTATCAAGGCCCGTACAGTCGATTTCCATCAACGGCCATCGAACTGCACTTACAACGACCTTTTCCAAATTTGATTTGGACATAATTCCAAATCCAACCATTAGATTTCAAATCTCTAATATTCGTTAGAAAGCTCTTTTCGATACGAACCCAATGGTTCCGGTTTTAGGAGAATCCGACGGTCGGAACTCCCGCATTGTCCATTCGAAGTCAATGGTCGAAATTCGCGAACTGCCGCGGCGCGGCGCGTTCTATTCAGGCCATTATATATATATAATATAATATAAATATATTATATATATTTCGTCAATTTCCTTTTAAAACGTATTTTACAAATTGTTTTAAATTCGTTTTCAAAACAATTTCAACTTCATATTCAATTTCAAATCAAAATTGAATATTCCAATATAAATTATTTTTGCATTCATTTCTATTTGATTTCAATTCAAATCGATTTCAATTCAAATCGATTTCAATTCAATTTCAGTTCGTTTTCAATTTGATTTGAATTTGTTTCAATTCGAATTCATTTTCTTTTCAATTCAATTCGAATTTATTTTATATTCTATTCAATTCGAATTCATTTTATATTCTGTTCAATTCGAATTCATTTTATATTCTATTCAATTCGAAATAATTTTCTTTTCAATTCGAATTCATTTTATATTCTATTCAATTCGAATTTGTTTTCTAAATATTTGATTTTTAAATCTCTTTTCAATATTCATTATAAAAACGAATATAATCGATATAAATATCGTTCGCGTCAAAATAGTGCATCTCTAATCAGCACGGCTTTATATTTTTCAATAACTTCGTTATTCTATTCAAGAAATGAATATTTATTCTATTCAACATATGAATTTGTATTTCTTTCAACACGTGACCAATCTCAACAAATGAGTACTGTCAACACGTGCCTATTCTTGTTATTTAATATATTTTATAAAATTATGATTCATATCGTTTAATTTTTAATCAGACTCCAACTGTAAATTAGCAAGAGAGCAATTCCCTAAATATTAACCCCGAAGGCCGAAACTAACATCAGATCAATATCCAGGAGACCACTCATCTTATCTATTTTCCAGTTAGTTTCTAATTTTATATATGATAAAGATGTAAATTTTATTGTTAAAATATTTCGTTCAACACATGAATCTATATTTCTTTCAACATATGACTAATCTCAACAAATGAGTACTGTCAACACATGAATCTACATTTTATAATATTCTTTATTTTCCGATTGGAATGAGGCCCAATCAATCACCATATAATGTTAATTATATGGATTCCATACAACACATGTATATAATAGCAACGATAAATAATCAACCATCATCCAAAGTGCACCACACAACTGCATAAGCATTAAATATAAATAATTAACGCTTACACAGTCTGTCGACCAATCGATCAACATACAACTAAATAATTGGGATTAGTGTACGCCAAATATCATCCCAATACCCGTGTGGGGTTTCAAAAAATCAAACACAGATTTTATTTGTGCAGTTGGGCGATGTGTAAAATTTATCGTCCCAATCAATATCAGTCAAATGTGTGTATATAAACAAATCGTCCGATTTGTTTATATTTATTTATTCACATTCACGTAAAAATTATATTTTCAACTATAAAATATTTTTAACTACTTAAATATTTTATTTCATTTCACATCACATCACACAATCAACTACACATCAAAATCAAACAAACAAGCATACAAGCCGTCCATGGTCTTTGGACGACGGGTGTCGGGTGCTACTAAACACCGTCTGCATCCTAGTATATATTTTAACTAGAAAATTAAATTAAAGGTGAGAAGTTCTCACCTTTGGTTTCCACTCCTCCATTCCTTATTTCTGAACGGTTTGGATTTGTTTCCAGTGGTCCCATCGCAATCTGATTCACGCTGTTCATAGTAAAAATCACATTTTTATTTCATTATCTTCATAATAAAAATCATACTTTTATTTCGCAAAAAATATATATAAATCATATTTTTACTTCATAAAAATCCTATATTTTCAGTTTTAAAAACAATGTATGTTCCTATTGTAAAATATTACAGTTTTATTCTACGAGGTAAAATATTACATTTTTATTCTATTGTAAAATATAATTAAAATCAAATTATTCGTTTTAACTTCGTCGAAAATAAATTTTCCGTTGTTGTTATTTAAAATAATTCATTTTAAATAATCAAAATACACTAAAATAACCAAAATAAAAATTTTAAATTGGCTCGGCTTTCCGGGTTATTACATGAATAGTCTGGAATAACTGTTTTAAAGAAACAATTAAATGGGATGATGTTAAATTAATTAAGCTGTTAATTAATTTAAAGGGAAGGATTAACTGAAATCAGTTAAAACGGTAATTATGTTTCCAAGTTGACTAAGAAACTGTTTTAATTGAAATTGGTTATGAAATTAATTTAATGGAAATAGTTTTAACAAATAGATATTTAAACTTAATAAGGGTTCATAAAATTTAATTAATCTTTTAATTAACTGTGTATAAAGAAAACTTTAAGCTAATAGTTATCAATAAAGTTAGTTATTATTTTAATAACTTTTTTACAGAAATTAACCATTTTATTTTTAGTTAATAATGAAGTAAACCGCTTTTACTTTAGATAATGTTGAAGTTAATTATTATTTCAGTGAATAACAATTAAAGTGGTTACCTTGTTGAAATAGAATTCATTAAAAGGAAATAATCAAGTTTGTAATGAGATTTTAGTTGAATTTTGTAAAGAATTTTATAAAGGTATTTTGCTATAAATCCAAGTTTTATAAACAAGGTTTATAAAAGATATCTAAAGCTAATGCGATGGTTTTAAATAAGCGTTTAATTAATAATTGAATTAAATAAAATTGATTTTAATTGAAAGGAGATTTTCAAAAATGCAAAGGAAGGATGCTTAATGGATTTGAGTGAAGGTTTTGGTAAATGGGTTTTTGTAACAAATCCTAGTCGTAAAACAAATTGTATTAAAGAGGTATAAAGCTAAGGGTTTATTTTTTAGTAAGGTTTTTCTTAATACAAATTAAGGAAAAGTTACTGTAATTGAAATGAGATTTTCAAATGCAGGAAATGGTTTTTAAACCTTATTTGAATTTAATAGCAAATAGGGTTTTGTGATAATTAACGAGTGCTAGGTTTTGCATTAACGAACTTCTATTTATCTTGATGGTAAGCATGTTGTCAAGTCAAGGTCTGAGAGGTAAATATAATACCCAACTTAAGCGACTCCATTTTTATCCAACAGACTATACTAATTTGGAAATGCAGCGGATATTGAAAATTAAATTATTATGTCCATATGTGTTATTGTAAACTTTAATCTACAAAGTTTTGAACTTAAATAAAACCGTTTGGGTTTATATAATAGACAATGTGTCACATGACATTGTTTTGGACCATATAAGATTAGTGATTAGACTTATACCATTTGGTTAAGTATATATAGCAGCGAAGTAAAGGAAATAAAGAGAGGTTTTTGTAAGTATGCTTATTCTAAAAAAATAAGCATATGGCTATTGTTTTCAAAGTAATGAAAAAAAAGATTTGTGAATATATTTATCCCGTTGATATAAGTATATGGAATCTATTTTTAAGAATCGATGAAATGATTTTAATGAATGGTTTAAATTAAAAGGGCATGTGCCGCTGATGTATGTTAGGGATTGCCGAATGGATCGTTAAGGCAAAACAAACACTAGAGGGGGTTGAGTAGTTCTTTGAGAATTTAAACAATATCTAAAACTTATGTGAATTACTATATGGATCAAACACCACAAACACAATCACAGACACAGAATCAAACATAAACACAAATATAAACAGAAATAAAATGCAGAAAAGGAAAGAACACACCGGATTTTATACTGATTCGGAATTGCTCCTACATCCAGTTCCATGGAATGCTAGACTACGCAGAGTTTTATTACTATATCAATAGTCAATTACAACCTCCTTGGTTTCACGGCTACAAGGGATACCACTGATTCCAACCTCCTTGATTTCACGACTACAAGGGATACCACTGATTACCTGTCCTTGATTTTACGGCTACAAGGGATACCGCCGATTACTTTACTCAACCCAAACAATTACAAACAACCTTATAACTCTTTGATAGCACTTGATTCAGAGAGTAATGTGCAGAAAGTGTAGAAAGAAGAAGATTAGTGAAAACAGAATTGAATTCGGTAGAGTATAGGTGTAGAAATCATAAAAATGATAAGAAATAATGGTGTAATGAAAGAGAGTGAAAGTGGAGAAGAAGTAGTAGTTAAAAATTCGAAATCATCCCCTTTTTATAGTGTATGAAAGGTTGCAATGCTTCAGAACCGTCACAAATAGTGAAAAGACACTTCCTTTCAAAATTGAAAAAATGACAGTTATATGTCGACATGTATATATATGTATGTCGACATATATATATATATATATGTAAATTTGAAATTTGAATATTTTTCAAGTGTTTTGATATATATATAATTCTAGATATTCTTGAATTAAAATATGGTGTTATAAACAAATATTATAAAGTAGAAAATCATATTGAAAAACATAAATATAAACTATATAAACATATTTATAAAATTATAAACCTTAAAACTATATAAATATAAAGTATAGAAATATAAATATATAAAACTTGAGTTTGAAAACAAAAGTAAAGTAAGAAAAGAAAAATAGAAAAGATAGAAAATAAAATAGAGAGGATAGAAATTGAAGATAGAATATGAAAACAGAATTTTGAAAAACAGAATTTGAATTTGAATTTGAATTTGAACCTGGAGTGTTATTCAGAGTCTGACATAATCTATACTCTATAACTATATTAGTCTTGAACTCTTGAATACTCATGACTCTTGAAATATTTCTGAATTCTGAATCTCTAATATCTTTAAAACTGTACAGTCTTCAGTATATAATTCCTATATATAAATCCTGCATATGAATATATATAGATATATGGAAAATGGGTAAATTTTTATTAAGGTTTTTTCAGCCCAATAGATAAGCCTTGTAACCGGCCTACAAAGCTTCAAACAGAATACACACCGTCAACCCAAGGCCTACAAACCCATTTACACATTATATAAGAAAACAAAATTCACTTTTGTTCTGCCACATTCTTGAATAAAGTATTTCACTTCAGAGAAAGGCTAGCTCGAAACCTAGGTCATGGCAGCTGATAACTACTTCCCTCAAATCGGCTTCCTTCCCTTAGATTCCTCCGATCCATTGCTTGCATCTCCGCTCCAACTTCTTCCTGTCTATCAGTAAGTCTTCTTCTTCTAATTCTCTTGGTCGTGATTTTAATGTCCACCCAATTCAGATAGCTAACTTTACTTGCTGTTTGTGTTGTTTGCTTGAACACTCTGGCGTTTCCCTCCCTCCAAATTGACCAAACTGAAGAAGTGACAGAAAATTTTTATACAATTTGGCTTCGTCGTCTTCCGGCTGCCCTCTTACATTCAAGTAATTAGCACTGTTGCTTAGCTGAGGCCTTCCATCTGTTATGTTAAGATTGTCCAAACAATTACTCCATAGCTTCTTTGAAAACTCGCACTCAAAAAATAAGTGTTGGTGAGATTTGTGTTTTTTATTACATAGAACACACACAGTATTATCAACAATTCCCCACGCAAAGAGCCTGTCTTTGGTAGGTAGCCTTCCTTGCATGGTTATTTAGGCAGTAGCAGCCATTTTAGGGCAATTAACCCGGTCCCATATAAATTCATGCCATGCTTTAACCTGGTGTTTCTTTCATGTGACTTCCCAAGCAGATCGAGTTGAAAATTCCTTTGCATGTTTCCATGACCAAATGTCTTCATTCCTGCTGAGAAACAAAGGCATATATTTAATTTTGGCTTTGTTTTCATTATTGCAAAGCAAATTACTATAGTTCCACCCATTTTCATCAATGATATCGTTAACTTTCTTATCGGGGCATCCATAAGCCGAGTAATTTTCCTAACCAACTAAGTCTATCGTCGATTTGCCCTCGATCCATGGATACTTCCAATGATCAGTTGCTCTCCCATTAGCCATTTCTTTATTGCAGTTAGTGGCTAAATTATCTCTTACCTTCAAGATTGCTTTCTAGGTTGGAGAGGAGTTATTGTCTATGGCCATTTGCCAAAAATTACCTTTAGTGTACCTATTTCTCATCCATTTAGCCCATAAACCACAAGTTGTAATTATTTTCCAGCCTTGTTTTAAGGTGAAAGCATCTCTCATTTCTCTAAGGTTACGTAAACTAACTCCCCCTTCCTCTTTGGTTCGACATATGTCCAGATAACTGATGTTATGTAAGCTACCTTTCCAAATAAACTCAACACAAACTTTTTCTATTTTATCAATTGAGGCATTCGGTAACTGAAAAGTCTATAGCCTAAAATTAACCTTAGCTTATATAATTGTGTGAACTAATTCAACACACCTGACAAATGATAGACAAAGATGTTAGTATATATTTTATAATCAATTAATATTGAAATAAGGTTGTTGTCATCAAAACTCCATTCTCCAACAATCTCCTCCCTTTTGATGATGCCAACCTTAGTTTATAAATATCATACCTGTGTATACCTATTGAAGATGATCCTTCAAATGCTCCCCCTGTCTATATGAATCCTATAAACTATGTCTATATTTTATAATTTCTCCCCCTTTGGCATTATCAAAAAGAAATTCAAATACTACTCCCCCTAATTTGTATAACTATCTACATAAAATTTATAAGAAACTAAGTAACTTCTAACCCAAAGTAGTGATTTTTATAGTCACCAATCACAATATATCGAAAAACGAAAGAAAACCTTAAATACTAATTATTCTTGATAATGGGAGATTTGTGAATTGGAAAATTTGGATAATGTAGACAAAAATCCCCATTCTGTTCAATCACATTCCCATTTTGGTCAAATAAGACCTCTCCTACACATACAACTTTATTGTCATCTTCCGTAATCGTTTGTTGAGTCTCTTGATGCTTTTCTTCCTCCATCATTTCTTCTTCCTCTTCTGGTTTTCTTCTGGTCCTTCCTCCTCTTCCATGGCTTGATTATCATCGTCAATGATAATTGGATTAGCCTGATTATCCATTATCAATTTAAGAAGACTCCTTATTACTTTCCCCTGCCTATTTTGCTCTTGACTCATTCTAACATGAAGTACTTGTATTCATCCATCATTTGCATACCATACTCCATCTTTTCTTCGATTTTGATAACACAAGAGAGTGTAGATCATTGAAAAGGACCTTTGGATGGTCTGGCGGATGAACCATAGTTGATTTTGTTGTTTAATTTAGTGGAGGCCATTGTATATTTTAGTTTATAGTTTTTACAGAGAAGAGAAATGAAAACGAAGAAGAAAAGTCGAAGTAGAATGTTTAAATAATTGATATCACTAACTTTTGGTGGGAATTAAATTTAAAATTCTGGTAGTTATATGTCGACACATGCATAAATGTATGTCGACATACTTATGTTTTAAATTTTATTTTTCTGATTTTTTATGTTGTTTATATATAATAGTATATTTTATTATTCTTACCTCATTTAATGAACATATGCCTAATTCTCTTCTAAATTTAGTAAATGTTGCTTCGTTTAGTGGTTTTGTTAATATATCCGCTATTTGTTTATCTGTTTCTATAAATTCAAGTGAATTTTTCTCTTTACTTACATTATCTCTTAGAAAATGATATCTTATATCGATATGTTTAGTTCTTGAATGATGAGTTGAATTTTTACAAATATTTATAGCACTCATATTATCGAAGTATATCGGAGATTTATTTATTTTTGATCCAAAATCATTTAGAGTTTGTTGCATGTATATTACTTGTGAACAAGCCAAAGCAGCGGAGGTATATTCTACCTCAGTTGTTAACAAAGATACAGTATTTTGCTTTTTACTGAACCACGAGACTAATGGATGCCCTAAGAAGTGACAGGTTCCACTAGTACTTTTGCGATCGGATTTACATTCTGCATAGTCAGCATCACAGTAAGAAACTAAATCAAATGAATCATCCTTAGGATAAAATAATCTAAAATCTGATGTATGTTTTATATACCTTAGAATACGTTTTATGGCTTTTAAATGTGTTTCCTTAGGTTGCGATTGATATCTAACACAAAGACTATACTATGAATTATATCTGGTCTACTAGCTTATATATAATAACGACCATATCATTCCTCTATGTAGTTTTTGATCCACATCTTTGGATGTATCATCTTTACTTATTGTTATATTAGTCGCCATATGTGTTGGTCTTCCATTTGTTGTTGTTAGATTATATTTATTAATTAGATCTCTTGCATATTTTTCTTAATTAATAAATATTCCATTCTTTAATTGATGAATTTGCAATCCTAGAAAGAATGATAGTTCTCCCATATAACCCATTTCAAATTCTTGAGTCATAATATCTGAGAATTCTTTGTTCATCTTATCGTTTGTTGATCTGAAAATTACATCGTCAACGTATATTTGTACTAATTGAATATCCTTTTTATTTTTCTTAATGAACAAAGTATTATCTATTTTTCCTATTTCAAAATTTAATTGTAATAGATAATTTCTTAATCTATCATACCAAGCCCTAGGAGCCTGTTTTAATCCATGCAACGCTTTCTTTAACTTATATACGTGATCTGGTAATCTTTCGTCTTCAAATAGAGGTGGTTGCTCTACATATATGTCTTCTTTAACAAATCCATTTAGAAAAGCACTTTTGACATCCATTTGATATAATTTGAAATTATTATGGTTAGCAAAGGCTAGTATAATCCTAATAGCTTCAAGTCTTGCTACGGGGGCAAAAGTTTCATCGTAATCTATTCCTTCTTCTTGAGTATAACCTTGTGCTACTAGTCGTGCCTTATTTCTTACGACATCACCGTGTTCATTCATTTTATTTTATAGACCCATTTGGTTCTTATTATAGTCTTATCCTCTGGTCTAGCAATAAGTTCCCATACATCATTCCTAGTAAACTGATGCATTTCTTCTTGCATAACAAGTATCCATGAATCATCGGAAGATGCTTCCTTTGGATTCTTAGGTTCAATAGTTGAAACAAATGCAGTATTACTCATATTATTTAATTGATTATGGGTTCTAACAACGGATTCAATATCTCCTAAATTGTTTTCTACAGAATGATCTCTAAGTAATCTAATCCACTTATTTGGTTGATTATCTTCATGATTTATTTCATTAATTCATTTTCATGTTCATCCTTCATTGTTTAGAGTTATACTTTTATAATTTTCGTCGAAAGATACGTTTAATGTTTCTTTTATGGTATTGGTTCATGTATTGAAAACTTTATTTGCTTTACTTCTTTCTGAATATCCAATAAATATTCCTTTATCGAATTTCAAGTCAAACTTGTCTAAATTATCTTTAGTATTAAACATTTACTTCCAAATGTTTTAAAATATGATACTTTTGGTTTCTTATTATACAAAAGTTCATATGGGGTTTTATGAGTTAAAGGTCTAATTGAAATTCTATTTATAATATAGCTAGCTGGTGCAACTGCTTTAGCCCAAAAATTCCTTGGTAAATTACTATCGGATAACATAGTTCTCGCACACTCTTGTTTCGTCCTATTATTACGTTCTGCTACTCCATTTTGTTGAGGAGTTCTCAAAATTGAAAAATTATGGGATATTCCCTTTTTATTACAATATTTTTCAAAATTCTCATTTCCGAATTCTTCGTCATATCACTTCGTATTATTTTGATTTTTGTGATAATAAATTTTGAATTCTTTTAGAAAAGTTTTAAATTGATTAAAAGCATCACTTTTATTTTTAAGAAACAAAGTCCAAGTAAACCTAGAAAAATCATCGACTATTACGTAAACATATCTATTATGATTTATTGATTGAACTTGAGATGGACCAAATAAATCCATGTGAATTAACTCTAATGGTTTTGATGTAGTGATTTTCTCTTTTGATTTAAATGAACTTTTCTTTATTTTTCTGAGTTGACAAGCATCGCATAAGTTATTAACTTTAAATTTCATTTTGGGTAATCCTCTGATTGAATCTAATTTAAAAATCCTAGAAATATGTTTGAAACTTATATGACCAAATCTCTTTTGCCAAATCCAGGGATCACTTGTATTGTCCATAAGACATTGGTTATTGCTGGAGATTTTCATACTCAATATGTAGATATTTTTCTTTCAATCTCCTTCAAATATTACTTTTGAATTCCTATCTTCTATAAAACATTTATCCTTTTCAAAGTTTATTTTATAACCCTTATTGCAAAGTTGACTTAAACTTAGCAAGTTATGTTTTAAATTCCTAGCTAATAAAACATCAAAAATAGTAGGAGTTTCAGAATTTCCAACATTGCCGATTCCAATAATGTATCCTTTAGAGTTATCTCCGAAGTTCACCATTCCACCATCTTCATATTTCAGATCATTGAGGAGTTCTGGATTTCCTGTCATATGTCTCAAACAACCACTATCTAGTATCCATTTTTCCTTTTTCATTTCCACTAATTGCTTTCTAGAATTTGAATTCTCAACAGCCATGTAACACACCAGTTCAGGATTTGAATTTCCAACAACCACCTTTTCAGAATTTGAATTTCCAAAAGCCACTTTACCCATCTTTTCAACTTTTGAATTTTCAAAAGTCATAAAACATACCTTTTCCTGAATTGAACAATATTTCAGTAGATCAAACGCCTTGTTAACTTGATTATATGCAGACTCTTTCAGCATTGATACAATGCATGAATTGACAATAGTGTTAATAGAAATTCCAAAATTTGCCATTTAAATATTTTCAAAAATCAGAATATGAACTTTTTTAAAGACCTTGCTCTGATACTAATTGTTAGGGCAAAACAAACACTAGAGCGGGGGTGAACAGGATTTTTGAGAATTTAAACAAAATATAAAACATATGTGAATTACTATATGGATCAAACACCACAAACACAATCACAGACACAGATTCAAACACAAATATAAACAGAAATAAAATGCAGAAACAGAAAGAACACACCAGATTTTATACTGGTTCGGAATTGCTCCTACGTTTATTCCCATGCAAGGCTGGATTGCACAGAGTTTTATTACTATATCAATAGTCAATTACAACCTCCTTGATTTCACGACCGTAAGGGATACCACCGATTCCAACCTCCTTGATTTCACGGCCACAAGGGATACCACCGATTAACTGTCCTTGATTTTACGGCTACAAGGGATACCACCGATTACTTTACTCTACCCAAACAATTACAAACAACCCTACAACTCTTCGATATCACTTGATTCAAAGAGTAATGTGTAGAGAGTGTAGAGAGAAGAAGATTAGTGAAAACAGAATTAAATTTGATACAATATAGGTGTAGAAATCATAAAAATGATAAGAATAATGGTGTAACGAAAGGGAGTGAAAGTGGAGAAGAAAAAGTAGTTAAAAACTCGAAATCAACCCTTTTTTATAGTGTGTGAAAGGTTGCAGCGCTTCAGAACCATCACAAATAGTGAAAAGACACTTCCTTTCAAAATTGAAAAAAAGACAGTTATATATCGACATGTATATATATGTATGTCGATATATATATATATATATATATATATATATATATATGTAAATTTGAAATTTGAATATTTTTCAAGTGTTTTAATATATATATATACATATATATATATATATATAATTCTGGAAATTCTTGAATTAAAATATGGTGTTGTAAGTAAATATTATAAAATAGAAAATCATATGAAAACATAAATATAAACTATATAAACATATTTATAAAATTATAAAGTTTAAAACTATATAAATATAAAGTATAAAAATATAAATATATAAAACTTGAGTTTGAAAACAAAAGTAAAGTAAGATAAAATTAGAAAAGATAGAAAATAAAATAGAGAGGATAGAAATTGAAGAGAGTATATGAAAACAAAATTTTGAAAAATAGAATTTGAACCTGGAGTGCTATTCAGAGTCTTACATAATCTATACTCTATAACTATATTAGTCTTGAACTCTTGTACTCTTGAATACTCATGAGTCTTGAAATATTTCTGAATCTCTAATATCTTTAAAACCGTACAGTCTTCAGTATATAATTCCTGTATATAAATCCTGCATATGTGTGTGTACATATATATTCTAAACAAAGGTGTTAGTATATATTTTACAATAAATTAATATTGAAATAAGGTTGTTGTCATCAAACCTCCATTCTCCAACAATGTACTCAACTGTACTGTGTGATTTGATAGTTAAAGAACCAACTATCAATGAATTCCCATTTTAACTTATAACATGTTGGTTCAAGGAACCGAGAATAGGAATTGGACCCAAAACCACTTCAAATTGACTTTGCGTACGAAAACCGACCTTTTTAGGTATGCTTATGTGTACCAAGATAATTTGAACGCGTACCTTTGAAACAGAAAGGGGTGCTCGCTGATGTCTCTTGTTATCTACAGGATTATACTTGTAGCAGTGGTCCCTTCGTTTTGGGTTCTGCATGATGCAAGAACTTCTAGTTACTAATCCTAAGGGTTATCCCTACAGGATGTAGTAAAAGAGCAACTTCGATTTGTCCTGATCCTGTACAACTTGTATGGACGATTGTCTGACAGTGTATTTCCATTAATCACGTACGTTGGCTTTTACAAATATACCAAGAATGGTGGCGGAGAAGGCAACTTATTTTAGCTTAACACCCAGAGTACCTTTATGCAAATCAATTAGTGATTTGATGGATTTGACAATGTGACATTCAAAGCTGAATATGATATTCCAAAAAGATAATCGTAGCCACAAGCCTCATCAACCGAGAAATGACTAAAATCGGATAGGCAAAAGAGTTATGTGTGTCATACCCACTAGGGTATATCATCACTTAATCTAGAGAAATCGGTTAACCCTTTCGTATGCTTCGGAATGAACATGATTGATTAGCCTAAAACTGTGGTGGTGATATATTTGGTACACTTAAGTTGAATGAGTGACTGGTTCAGTGTAGCTGGGTTGCAAGATATTCTTGTTTGACCCTAATTTTTTTATATTTAGAAGAACACAGTTGCAGGATATTCTTGTTTGTTCTTCTTCTTCTATTCTAACATTTCTTTCTTCTTTTCACCCTCTAACTTTTTTCTTTTAAATTTTTAGGGGTTTGATACTTGAGTTTTGGAAAGTGAATATAAATTATATATTAGTGCCGAAATTAGAGCTTCGGTAATTTGAGTCATTATAATAAATGAGAGAAAGAGGTAAGGTATTTATAGGAAAACTTAGGGAATAAAATATGGAATGTAAAATTATTAGAAACTCACCATTTTCCCTTTTCTACTTTCGGCATCTACCCCCTTCCCTCCTAGTCATGTTTGTCATTGTGTGTAAGTTGATTTGATGTGTACATGTATGTGTAAGGGTGTGGTGTGTGTAGGGGTAAGGTATTATTTTGCTAAAGTAAACTCATTTTGTCTTGTTCTGCTTAATTTTTCTTAATTCTCTTACTTTATTTAACCCTTCATTAGTATTGTATATAATGTTGTCATATGTATATCTATGTACGTATATATGACATATGTATACACGATGTTATATAACTCTAATTTTGTCAGAATTCAGAATTGATTTATCAGTCATATTCTCAGTTTTTAGTCATACTATTTTTCATGGTAAACTAAATTTGAAAACAAGTTTCCTATCTTATTTAAATAATTAAAGCATGATTATTTAGGCATTAGAAACATATTAAACAATAATTAACAATTATTTATTAAATATTTGATTTTACCAATAAAGCGATATCGATTTTTCTTATATCTCCAAGTATTTATATTTCTTTATAAAACCCGGTCACCATTGATATGTTATCACTATATTACATATTTAAAATGATTTTTTATCATCTAAACAATTATTTGAATAAATATAATAATTATTAAATTATTATATTCTTTATTTAAGTCCACAAACCAATTATTGAGTATAATCTCCTTACTAATGATATCACCAATACATTTAATCTTCAAAGTATGATATATAAATTTTATATTCTTATTCAACTATAAAAATATGTGTATGTCTCCAGGGCCATTCGCGATCTTTATGGATAAAAAGCATTTTTATTAATAAAACAATTTCAGACATTTTATTTGCATTTTCCCTAAGGAAATATTTTTTGGAAAAATTTCACAAAATGACTTAATTATCATTATTCACTACTTTGAACTTGATTAAAAGTTAGAAATAATCCCAATTTGAATATTAAAACATTCAGATACCTTTTATTAAGATGATCGAATTCCAGGTTGTTATGGGTGCCTTACAAGTGTAAAATGCACATATGAATTCCATATATTAACAATTTATATCTTTACATAACAATAAAACATTAGCACAAAAAATAGAAGAAATATAACAAAAAAAATAGTGTTAAAGAAATAAATCCGGAGTCAATAATCAAGCCACCAACAGTGTAGCAGCTCTAAAATCTCACTTGATCAGTTTGAAGAGCTACCATTATTCCTGACAAGGTAGTTTACTTCACTTTTATATCTGTTTCAACTTAAAAGCAAAATTTATTTTTTGATTATTAAACACCCTACAATAATGTTCTTGCCGAATGAAAAAACCTAAGTTGTAAAGCCGCAAAAGCAAAGCCTTTAATCTGAACCTTTTTTTGTGAATTTGAGCCATAGTTGTTCTGCGTCTTCCTCGGTTAACAAGATAGTGTTCGGCGAAACATTTAGATTGATTTTAATTGAACACCAAACAAAAGATGAGTAGTCGTATTGAAAAAAGAAATGTTGAGAAGATTCTTCTACCTTGTTGCAAAGCAGACATATGCTTTCGATCATAATACAATCTTGTTCAACCTATCTTTAGTGTTTACTCGGTTTAAAATTGGTGAATTTATGGCAAAAGTCATTATATACTATTCTTAGAATGCCAAATAACTTCGAAATAGTTGTTCTTTTCTCTCTTTTCCTAAATTTGTTTCCAAGCTTTGTTTGAAGAAAAATCCCCTCCATCGTGCTACTCATAATAATAAGTCGATTCATTTTAATGGATTGCAAAATGTTGAATTTATGCTAGGACTTCTCTTGTTTAAGGATGTGAATTAATTCATTACCTTGAATAATGCTTGAAACCTATTCATTTGCTTAAATTGTAGCCTAATGTCTGTTAACGCTTATATTTCCGTTTATATGTTATATCAAGAAACTCATCCATTATGATCTTAGCCTAATTTACCAGAACATTATTATAGATGGCGTATAAAGCCTGGAAATCCTTTTTATACACTTTTTCATAGCTTCCGGTTATGGGTTGTGAGGATCGAATCAAGGTATGGTGTAAAATGCGAGCTTGGGTTCTTAAAGTACTTGATTTCAATTTTGACATGTCCACCAAGCTATCAGATAGAAATCAATGAGATACTTCATTCCTCTCATTCATATCAACATTGATGTCATCAACACATGTCCCTTGAAATGCACAACATAAAATACGAGAGTTATAGGAATGAACATTGAAATTCCACACACCTTTGACGAAATTACAATGATTTTATCCTCAGGTTCTCAAAGTCAAGATTCATATTTGTAAAGAATAATTTAATGAGAAGATGGTCTGATATCTTATTATTAGTGTGTTGCTAAGGGCACCTCGTTTTCTTCTTCCTAATACCATTACTAAAAAATACCACAAAACTTTATACTACACTCTTCCTAATACCAAACTTTTTAAGGGGCTACCAAACACATTATTTTTATTTATTTTTGTATGGCGAAGAATCGTCAATCAACACTGTTTTCCACGTCGATCAACCACTAACCAACAATGGTTCGGCTATTGATGACCATTGAAAACTGTGTTGGTCGGCGGTTGTTTGCCGTGCAAAATGATTTTGGACAATGGTTGATTGTCATATGAATTGCACGTGGTATTAGGAAGTACATAAAATTTATTGTGCATATTATTTTTATTCGTGGTATTAGGAAGAGGAAAACGGTGTGCCCTTAGCACCACACTATTATTAAAATCAAAGTCTATTAACGACTCAAAATGAGTGGACCTTGCAAATTGCTAAATTTTATGTGGTGAATTCATAAAATTTGATGAATGGTCTAGGATAGAACTTTGAATCTTTCATGGCTTTGAATCGTTGGACTGCAACATCATTGTGCATCCATTGTTTAATTTGATCATCTATCGGACCGGTGACGGTTTGTTTGAGTTTCCTTGGTCAACGAGGCATGGTTTTAGATTGAATCTGAGTTTGGAGATTTTAAGATTTTGAATTTTTTTTGAAGGGAAATTGTGTTTTACGTTTAGAGTAATGAAGAAATGAAGGAGATGGAGATGATATAAGTTAGTTTTTAATCAAGTTTCGGGTTTAAAACCCTAAAAAAATCGATCTGCTTTGATTGAGCTAGGTGATTTTCTAATTCAGTTGGCTGAATTAAGGAAAATTCAAACCCGAGAGCAATCAGGTTTTTCAGCCGGCTATTTTAATAAATTCAATCGGCTAAATTCTAAGTTTAAAATTATGTAAGTCACGAATATTCAATCGACTGAAATTTTGATTTAGTTGGCTGAATCTGCCAATTTTTCTAAGTTGTGAATCTTTTTATATTCTAGGTTTTATAATTTTTTAAACATATTAGATCGTTGTTTTAGTTTATGAAATTCTAAGTATATATATGACTATTACAATTGTATATTCATATATGTTTGTTTTAAATTCTAGTTCATAATTATGTTTTTATTTTGCCTGTGCTCCCCCCGAATATATTGCTCCCCCCGTATATATGCCATAAATATTTTTCTTCTCCTTTGTCATCAACAAAATGGAAGTACAACTTATTGGGAACAAAGACTACATAACTCATGGTTAATAAATGAATTAAGAATGATAATCTACATGAACTATTCTATATCATACTATGTATATATGAATATAACTCATATATATATATATATATATATCCATTGTAATATTATACTTATGAGTTTGGAAATATATAACTAAATTATTCATAGTAATATTATGAACTAAATATCGTTGTAATACCATATGAACCTAGAAAACGATATCTAAGATAACATCACATGTATTAGGATATTTTAGCACAATAATATAATGAGTTTGATATAAAACATCATCACAAATTAGACATAGCTAATCTAACACCAGTACAACAAAATCATAGCATAAGTTCAACATAAAACATCAACATACCCAACATAGAGTGTTTAAAGCCAAAGGATTATTTATACAAACCGAATCAAATCAAAACTTAGATGTTCATTCTTCCCTACCATTGTCGTCGTTACCGTCATCTTCATTATCTTTATCTTCTTCCTCAGTGGACCATTCGAATAAAGTCGGTTCATAAACCTTAGACGAAAATGCGCCTATGTAAGCAATTTTATTCCAATTTTTTGACAGAAAACCCTTGATTGAATTAAAGAGCCTCTCCGTTTTAGCTTCCAAGTTCGTAAGTTGTTTTTGGAGTTTCATTTGATTGTTGGAAATAGTGATGAAGGCTTTCTTTGGATTTTCTTCCTGAATAACGACTTGAATTATATCTTCATCATCTACGGAAGAGGATATCTTTTTGTACGTTGAAGGCTCTGATACCAAACAAAAATGAGTAGGATCGAGTAATATGGAATTATGTGTGATATACTGATTGCAGAAGTTTTAATAGGTGATATACAAACTTTGATTTATGCAAGTAGATATTTAATGAGATAATAGTTAGAGATGATATCACAGATAAGCAATACCAAAGTTGTAAGTAAAGTAAAGAACGTTAGGAAATTTTATTTTGGTTCTAAGCACCGTCATATGTCCAATCCCAGACTCCTTAAGAAATTTCAACCAAACAACACCCGCACTTAACACAGAAGAATAGCTTTTGCAACACATGAGCAGTAGAATAGGGACTTAAGTAACGGAACAGAATTTTGCCTCAACAACCGAAGAAGACTTCTTGCCTGAGAAGGGGAATAGGACTTCAATATGTACAATTTTTTTGTTTAACTGTCTATGTGTTCTTGACAACATGGATAAGTCACAATTGAGTACACCCTTCCTATAATCTTCTCCTTTGTGTGAGTGTGTGTATATGAAAGCAAATGAATAATAAAGAAGGAAAGTGATTTATCATCACAGATTGTTGAATATTTTAAAACACAAGTGAATATAGAATAGGAAAAGTTCAAAATCAAAGAATAATTAGATCAAGAAAGTTCGGTAATTAAAACAAGTGATTATGAAGTGTATTTATAGTAAATAAAAGGTTGCAATCATTTGTGAAAAGATTTAATCAAAAGATATAGTCAAAACTCTTGGAGTAAAGAGTTATGACTCTTTAAAAAGTCTCAACCCTTCAGGTAAGTCGATTGAATTTAGAAATCAACTGGATGAAAAATGGCCATATTTTGAAAATATGTGTGCATATGCACAATTCATGCTATTCGGCAGGCTGAATATTCAAACTTAAAAAGTTTGAATACTCATCAATCGGCTAATGCATGTGTTTTTTTTTTGCATATGTGCTTCAACCTTTGAAATTTAAAAACGTTATACATACATACATACATACATATATAAATATATATATTAGGAGAGATTTTAGCAGTAAAAAGCTACTAAATATAGACTCGAATACAACAAAAATATATCAGTGTATCTTCTTGTCGAACCTTCTTGTAATTAGGCTATATTCTTCTTCTTTTCCCTATAAAAGATGTTAGTGGATAATATAATCGATATGTGACACCCACGTCCCTTAATGTCACTTATAAAGAGAATGCATTAAGTTTTGTGAATCGTTATAGGTAAACAGAAACATAAACATTACAAGATAGATATACAATAGCAGCGGAATTTAAAATTTCATTAAACAGAAAACATCGTAGTTCAAAACATGGTTACATCATATGCCTGAAATGCATAAAACCCAATACATCATTAAAACTTCTGTCTTTTACTTAAAACATCAGAGTACAATAATAAATGAAGCATAATCCCTAAAACATAGCCATAGTAGAGAGATATGAAATCAAGCCGTATATCTAAAATAGCTCCAAGCAAGATGAAAGCAGAGTCCTAATCAAGCGTGAGTATTCCCACCCAGAGAACCTAAGGGGGAAACGGAAGAGAAAGAAGAGGAAACAAAATAGGTCAGACATAAAGACTGGCGAATCCAGTTACTTTTAGCATATAAATAAGTAAAAGCATCATGATAGGCATATAAACTGGATAAGAGAGATAACAGCTTATAAGTCAGGTATGACAAGGTAAACAGGATAAACAGGAAAACTAGCGCTTCTCTAACACTTTCCTTTATCTACACCAATACTAGTGTCATATGAACAAGATGATCCCCAATAGGTATAAGATGGTAGACTTAGGCGTACTTCTAGTGAGAGGTTTTAATCTCATACAATCAACAAGTAGCCTAACTAAACATACCGGAGTTACCCCTAAGGGTATTAACGAGCTCCCAAACATACCAGAGTCTAGATGTACCCTAATTACTACCCTAATTGATCGACTCCCTACTCTGTAGATGCCCTGTGTTGGCCCCACAGTATGGTGCATCAATCCTTAAATTGGCAACCCTTCGTTTTCGTGATGTGCACAACCATATCTACTGATGTCATGTCGTCTAAACCTCCTCTGCCGGACCTATGCACGCACATGACCCCGTCGGAACGTGCCTCCCACACAGCCCCTTCTTTTTGGATCTCTTACAATCAGTCCAGTAAGCATGCACCGACTCTGACCAGGTTCGGAGTACTCGTTTGATACCTATATATGGGTTACTAACTGAAACGGGTCCCACACACAAGATGATACAAGCTACCCCCAGGCTTGCATTCCCACAACTAGGATTTCCACAGCTTATGTCATACCAGAGTAAAAAGATTGTGTAACCCCACATGTTAAGTTTGTGGGCCAATATATAAATATTACCCACCGCCCCAAGATATACTTAACCCTCCCACTGTCTTCAAGCGAGTTTACTTAACCCCTACTCAAGTTATCATGTTCATGCAATCCTTATGGATTCAAATAGGTTAAATATTACAGGTTAACAGGTTATCCCCATTCATATTAACTTCTTTTCAAGTTGCCAATTTCCACTCGCTTATTAATTTCATATGTATATATATATATATATATATATATATATATATATATATGTATGTATATAACTTAATCCATTTAAGTTTATTAACAAGTCTCATCACATGTTATTCTTTAGATTGTAATTAACGAAAGTAATCTTACAATCCCTTTGTATTATTCATTCTCTGATTCCATAGTTACAATAAAATGTTTTACTTAATACATAATTAAGTATACTTCATCTCAGTTCACTTGTTTTCTGTTTAACATATCACTAGAACTTGTCGTTGTTTACTTATTAACCTAGTTTTCTTAACTAAGGTTTACTAAAAGGCTTTCTTTCCTTTTATTATAACATATATTATAATTTCCACTTGTCCCTAGGACAAACCTACCTATTATATATCATTCTCATTCAAGTAATTAATTATAATAGGTTATTATCATTCCCCGTTTACTCCAATTCATTACTATTTATCCATTTATGGTTATAATGCACTAGACCTCCTACATTAAGCCTGCAACTTGTGGATGTTGGATATGCCGGGCGGGTCCAGGAAGACTTCTTCCACAGGTCGGACTTAACCTCGTTTCTTAGCACGTCACATGTTTATGCACTTAGACCCCTTACATTAGATTCAGCACTTATGGTCGCTGGATATGCCAGGCGGTTCCGGGTGGTTCCGGGCAGAAATCTACCACAAGTGTGATCTAACCTCGTGTTTAAGAGTGATTACAATTTCAAATTATTGTAATTCTAGGCATTTCCATTCTTAACTAATTATTCCTATGTCATTATAGTTTTTCATGCCCCTTTCCCAAGTCATGTTCGTAATGAACCATATGCCCCAAACTAAGGTCTTTTAATCACAATTTCGGTTCATGCCCAAATCCACATTTTAATTCAAGTTATGCCCAAATTTTCAATACAAGTTATGACCCACTTTTAATGGATTAAACAAGCTTCACAGATTCTTTACAGTTCCATTAACATGTTTCACTTAATCCTAAATTAAGCCTATAGATTTATATGTCCCAAACCACAAGTCATAATTTACCATATAAATCATGCCCCAATTTTTAGTCAAATTTCACAATATAGTTTATGCCCCCAGATTCCAATTGTGATTCAAAGTACAAGTTATGCCCCTAAATTACCATTTCCAATCATTCCCAATTTAACCCAATTTCGTTCGTATGCATATTTAAGCGATATTGGCCTAGGCTCGAAGGTAGCCTGGCTATAAAAATAAAAAGGGAATGAGAGAGAGAGAAGAACAGAATAGGCATAAAATGGAAAGTAACAGAAATGAGCGTATGATAACAGAAATAGGCATGTAAAAACAGATTTGATGAACATGTGATAATAGAACTGATTAGGCATAGTGCAATGATCACAAACAGGCATGACGAGATCTAATCGGTGAATTAGATATACAAATAATAGCTGATCTGACATGATAAATAGTCATAGGCTTAGATCCAAACTTATAAGCATGTCAAGATTCATTTTTAATTATTTCTATCTAAAAATAACATAGACTCATTGTGATTGGATCTAAGAAACAGAAGAATTGATTGTAGCTATTGCAGTACATATCTTTGAATTTGAATAACTTGTTTGTTGAAGAAGAATAGGCTAGATCAAACTATGTTAGAGCAGCACTTCGTCATCGCCATTAAATTAGATGAATAAAACAATGGATATAGGGTCCTATTTGTAGCCTAGGGTCAACGAATCTAGCCACAAAACAAGTCCACGTCCGAAAAATGAACTCTGCCCAGATCTGTATGGGGGTCAACCTCCTCCTTTTTGGGTGTCGACCCCTGGGTCGCCCCAAAGAGCCTGGGTCGACCCGGCAAGGTCTCGAGCCGACCCCTAGAAACGGTCGGTTCCGCTCCTGGGGCTTCCGCTCGCTGTTTTTTTTTGAATATTTGGTTTGTTTGTATATATAATTCTCTTGTGCGTGTATAAACTTCTAGGCTTAATAACTTCTTCATACGATGTCCGTTTCATGCAAACTCAGAGTCTATCTTAAGCAAAATTCCGAGACGAACACAATAGCGCAGTCTGTTTTACTTAATTCTGAATATTTAATTAAGAATTCTTTAATTTATCATCTTTAGTGTTGTTTAAAATTACGGGGTGTTACATTCTCCTCTACTCAAAGGATTTCGTCCCCGAAATCTCTAAGTTAAGAAGAATGTATATCCTAACGTCCATCAGCTATCCACTCATCCACCAATCACAGGCATCCAATGTCCTTAAAAATTTCTAATGCTTATGAACATATGCATAGGTGTATGTATATGTCCCAACACTATTGCAAAAGATTAGGCGGTCTACTGATTCCGTTGACCTCCTTAATGCAATGTATGTTAGTGTCATGAATCCAAAATGTATGCAAATAATCCTATACATTATGTAATTGCTATATGCGTGCACAATTATACATTCAAATGCAATATCCATATGATGATACACACACTTTCATCCATTAAAAGAAGAAGAAAAATGCATACACATCCACATGCAGTATGGGGGTGATTGAGACGATCTAGTGCCTAATGTGTGTATATGCATCCACGAGCAACCACTAGCAAACACTTGCATCCACTTATATCCATCAAACATAACATGCCTCAAACACATGTACACATCCATGGGTTTACTACCTAAAGGTTGAAGATTCGATTGATAGGATATACTTAGATGATAGAAGCAAGCACGAATAAAAGCTTCGGAAAAGAAGTCAAGAACATTCCCTTGAAAAGAAAATAGTACGAAGCACGAATCTTGTCTTCAGTCTTCCAAGTTGCATCCTTGTGGTTATCTCCCCGCCGAATTTCCGTCAATTTGACCTCTTGTTTGCATAGCTTCTTAACCTTTAATCCAAGAATACGGGTAGGAACTCTTCTAACTGTCGCCTCCTATTCATCTCTACTTCCTCAAGCATGCTCAGCTCAACTACTTCTGCTGTATCGTGCAAACATTCCTGCAAATGAATATTCACTGATCCCTCTGGTAGCTTTACTCTATAAGCCATTTGTACTTAATATCGGTTCTTCCTTTATCTGTGTATGACTTCCGCTTGTCCTGAGCAATTTTCATGTGCCTGCGGATAAGATCAATCTTTTCTGAAGTTTCTCTAATCGTCTCGGGTCCAAGTAGAAGCCTATCTCTGTTGCCTCAATTTGATATCTTTTTTATGAGAACAAATACCTATGGTCCATGTATAACTCGAACCTTTCTCCAAGCAGATACTGCAACCAAGTCTTAAGCGCAAATACTATTGCGGCTAATTCCAAAACATGGGTCAGGTTTCTTTTCTCATGAACTCTTAACTGTCCACCTCCATAACATACTACCCTTCCCTTCTGTATCAAGATAGTACTGAGCTCTGTTCCCCTTGCATCAATAAATACTTTGT
The DNA here is from genome assembly GCA_030737875.1 of Allium sativum. NCBI lineage: Eukaryota > Viridiplantae > Streptophyta > Magnoliopsida > Asparagales > Amaryllidaceae > Allium > Allium sativum. Next base: position 591,966,298 of record CM060919.1, read on the forward strand.
TTCCATCAAGAAAACTCAAAACTGGGGCTGTTGTCAGAGCCCTCTTTAATCGCTGAAAAGCATCGTCACAATCTATATCCCAAGAAAATGTCAGATTCTTCTTCATCAGTCTGGTGAGCGGGGCTGATATCTCTGTGAAGTCCTTAATGAGCTTCCTATAATAGCCCGCTAATCCGAGAAAACTCTTCACCTCTGTAGCGTTCTTTGGGATCTTCCAATCTTGAACTGCAACTACCTTCACGGGATCTACTGCTATCCCATCTTTAGAAACCACATGCCCTAGGAATTTCACCTCTTTCCTCCAAAAATGACATTTGGAGAACTTTGCCTTAAGCTGATGTGCAAGGGGAGTTTTCATAACCTCTTCTTAATGTCGAGCATGCTCTTCCTCTCTCCTCGAGAAAATCAAGATGTCATAAATATAGACTACGATGAACTTATTTAGGAACTCCCAAAACACCCTACTTATCAGATCAACAAAATAGGCGGGTGCATTCGTCAACCCATAAGGCATGAGGAGCTACTCAAAGAAATCATCTGGAGTTATAAAAGCGGTCGTGTCTATACTATCCTCAGAAATGGGTGCCTATTTTTCCTGGTGAGTTTATTCAACTCCCTATAATCCACACATAAGCGAAGCAAACCATCTGCCTTAGTTGCGAATACCACCGGGCACCCCATTCAGATATGCTTCGCCTAATAAACACTTTCTCAAGTAGCTCCCCTACTTGCTTGTTGATCTCCCTTATTTCCCTTGGAGCCATGTGGCGCACAGGCAATGCAACTGGCTTTGCATTGTTCACCGAGTATATACGAAAGTCAATCTCTCGCCTCGAAGGTAATCCCCGAACCTCCTCAAAAACATCAGGATACTCACGGACTACTAGTACAGATCGTAGATCATTGATAGATGCATCGAGTGACTCTAGGAAACTAAGAATGACAGACCCCTTTGGGTCACAAGAAATCTCGAAGGTCCTCCCATGGCAAGTCAAAAGTCTAACGACCCTCCTCTCACAATCCAGAATGGCCCTATACATGGCTAGCCAATCCATTCCTAGAATCAATCCATAACCCATGAAACTAACGACATATGAGTCGCATTCAAATTAGATGCCTAACACAGATATGCTCAAACTCGACAAATCATAGACAGATGAATCGTACACCCAATGGGGTTTGAGACAACAATGGGATCTAAAACCATGCTAGTACTAAGGTGCAGAGACTCAGCCGCAAAATCAGATATAAAAGAATACGAAGTGCCATAATCAAAAAGAGTTCTAGCTGGATAATTGTAAAGGGAAATTAAACATTCAATGAAAACTTTATTACCTCTATCTGGTACACTAACCACGAGAACATACACCTGCCCTTTGGTCCTGTCCTTATTTCTTCGGGCAATCCCTCTTATAGTGTCTGACCTCACCACAAATGAAGCAAGCGTTTTTCCTTCTTCGGCAATCTTTTACCTGATGACCTAAGCGCTTACAGCCACAACATTTCTTAGAGGATATATCGCCTTATGATGGTGGAAGAACAACAGTTGCAGCTGGGGAGGGACATCTCCTTGGCTCCTGGTAGGTGCCATAGCCTTGAGATACCTACGGAACCAATCCGGTACTTGAACGCCCTCTGGAATATTAGGTTCCCCAGACATGCTTAAAAGGAAAATGGGATTCAAACAGAGAATCGAAAGATATTTCTGATGGCTTTTGGGAACTTTTTTCAAAATAGACTTTTCTTTTGAAAATGCTTCCTTTTAAAATCTTTTTGAAAACAAATTTCAAAATCTTTTATTCGACCTGGTAACCTTTAGCTCTGATACCAAGTGTGACACCCCACGTCCGTTAATGTCACACATTAAGAGAATGCATTAAGTTTCGTGAAGAGTTATAAGTAAACAAAAATAAAAACATTACAAGATAAATATAAAATAGCAGCAGAATTTAAAATTTTATTAAACAGAAAACAACGTAGTTCAAAACATGGTTACACCATATGTATGAAATGCATGAAACCTAGTACATCATTAAAAATTCTATTTTGTACTTAAAACATTCGAGTATAATAAAAAAAGAAGCATAATCTCCAAAACATAGCCATAGTAGAGAGATATGAAATCAAGCCGTACATCTAAAACAACTCCAAGCAAGATGAAAGCAGAGTCCTGATCAATCTTGAGTATTCCCACTCTGAGAACCTAGGGGGAACGAAAGGGAAAGAATAGGAAACCAAATAGGTCAGACATAAAGTCTAGCGAGTCTAGTTATTTTTAGCATATAAATAAGTAAAAGCATCATGACGGACATATAAACTGGATAAGAGAGATAACAACATATAAGGCAGGAATGGAAAGGTAAACAGGATAAACAGGGCAACTAGCGCTTCTCTAACACTTTCCTTTCTCTACATCAATACTAGTGTCATATGAACAAGATGATCCCAACAGGTATAAGATGGTAGACTTAGGCATACTTCTGGTGAGAGGTTTCAACCTCATAGAATCAACAGGCGGCCCAACTAAACATACTGGAGTTACCCCTAAGGGTATTAATGGGATCCCAAACATACCAAAGTCTAGATGTACCCTAATTACTATCCTAATCGATCGACTCCCTACTCCATAGATACCCTGTGCTAGCCCCACAGTAGGGTGTATCACTCCCTAAATTGGCAACCCATCGTTTTCGTGATGTGCACAACCATATCTACTAATGTTACGGCGTCTAAAACTCCTCTACCGGACCCATACACGCACATGACCTCGTCGGAACACGCAGCCCACACCACCCCTTCGATTTGGATCCCTTACAGTCAACCCCGTAAGCATGGCCCGACTCTGACCTAGTTCAGAGTACTCGTTTGATACCTATATATGAGTTACTGACTGAAACAGATCCCACACACAAGATGATAAAAGCTTCCCCCTAGGCTGCATCCCCACTACTAGGATTTCCACAGGTTATGCCATACCAGAATAAAAAGATCGCATAACCCCACAGGCTACGTTTATGGGCCAATATATAAATATTACCGACTACCCCAAGATATACTTAACCCTCCCACTATCTTCAAGCAAATTTACTTAATCACTACTCAAGTTATCTTGTTCATGTGATCCTTATGGATTCAAACATGTTAAGTATTACAGGTTAACAGGTTATCCCCATTCACGTTGACTTCTTTTCAAGTTGCCAAGTTCCACTCCTTTATTAATTTCATATATATATATATATATATATATATAACTTAATCCATTTAAGTTTATTAATAAGCCCCATTATATGTTATTCTTTAAATTGTAATTAATGAAAGTAATCTTACAATCCCTTTAAATTATTCATTGTCTAATTCCATAGTTACAATAACATGTTTTACTTAATATGTAATTAAGTATACTCCATCTCAGTTCACCTAATTTCTGTTTAACATATCACTACAACTTGTCGTTGTTTATTTATTAACCTAGTTTTCTTAACTAAAGTTTACTAAAAGGCTTTCTTTCCTTTTATTATAACATATGTTATAATTTCCACTTGTCCCTAGGACAAGCCTACCTATTATATAACATTCTCATTTAAGTAATTAATTATTATAGGTAACTATCATTCCCCGTTTACTCCAATTCATTACCATTTATCCATATATGGTTATAATGAGCTAGACCTCCCAAATTAAGCCAACAACTTGTGGATGCTAGATATGCCAAGAGGACTTCTTCCACAAGTCGGACTTAACCTCGTTTCTTAGCACGTCATGTGTTTATGCACTTAGACCCCTCACATTAGATTCACCACTTGTGCTCGCTGGATATGTCGGGCGGTTCCGGTCAGACTTCTACCACAAGTGTGATCTAACCTCATGTCTAAGCATGGTTACAATTTCAAATTATTGTAATTCTAGGCATTTCCATTCTTAGCCAATTATTCCTATGTCATTATAGGTTTTTATGCCACTTTCCCAAGTCATGTTCATAATGAACCATATGCCCCAAATTAAGGTCTTTTAATCACAATTTTGGTTCATGCCCAAATCCACATTTTAATTCAAGTTATGCCCAAATTTCCCAATACAAGTTATCCCCCACTTTTAAAGGATTAACAGGCTTCACAAATTCTTTACAGTTCCATTAACATGTTTTACTTAATCCTAAATTAAGTCTACAGAGTTATATGTCCCAAACCACAAGTCCTAATTTACCGTAAGTCATGCCCCAATATTTAGTCAAATTTCACAATATAGTTTATTCCCCCAGATTCCAATCGTGATTCAAAGTACAGGTTATACCCCTAAATTACCATTTCCAATCATTCCCAATTTAACCCAATTTCGTTCGTACGCATATTTCAACGATATTGGTCTAGGCTCGAAGGTCGCTTGGCTATAAAAATAAAAAGGGAATGAGAGAGAGAAGAACAGAATAGGCATAAAACCAAAAGTAACAGAAATAGGCGTTTGATAGCAGAAACAAGCTTGTAAGAACAGATCTGATGAACAGAAATAGACATATAAAATAGATCTAATGAACATATGATAATATAACTGATTAGGCATAGTGACATGATCATAAACAAGCATGATGAGATCTAATCAATGAACTAGATATATAAATAATGGTAGATCTAACATGATAAATAGTCATAGGCTTAGAACCAAACTTATAGGCATGTCAAGATTCATTTTTAATTATTTCTATCTAAAAACAACATAGACTCACTATGACTGGATCTAGGAAACAGAAGAATTGATTGTAGCTTCTGTAGTATAGATCTATCAATTTGAATAATTTGTTTGTTGAAGAAGAATAGGCTAGATCAAACTATGTTGGAGCAGCACCTCGTCGTCGCCATTGAATTAGATGAATAAAACAATGGATATAGGGTCCTATTTATAGCCTAGGGTCAACGAATCCAACCACAAAACAAGTCCATATTCAAAAAATGAATTCTGCCAAGACCTGTATGGGGGTCGACCCCCTTTTGGGTGTCGACCCCAATGAGCCTGGGTCGACCCAATCGACTCAGCAGGGTCTTGGGTCGACCCCCAGAAACGGTCGGTTCCGCTCTTCGGGCTTCCGTCGGCTATTTTGAATTTTTTTCTTTTTTTCGAATATTTGGTTTGTTTGTATATATATAATTTTTTTGTGCATGTACAAACTTCTAGGCTTAATAACTTCTTCATGCAATGTCCGCTTTACACAAACTCAGAGTCTTAAGCAAAATTTCGAGACGAACGCAATGGCATAGTCTGTTTTACTTGATTCTGAATACTTAATTAATTATTCTTTATTTTATCATCATTAGTGTTGTTTAAAATTATGGGGTGTTACACGATATATAGTTGTCATAGTCAAAATCATAGCTCAAGAATGGAGGTTATAACAAATGTGAATCAAATCGACTAAGCATTTACAATCAACTAAAGGATAAAATCATAAAATAGTGCTTGTTCCAATTGAAATGACTTTTATTGAATAAATTTTCACTTTGTGATCTTAAGCGCAATATAGATATCTATGTGCATGACGAATTATTATCAATATGCATGAGCCAAAACTGTTTGCCAGATAATACTTCCTTGACATCCGGCTACTCCATATGTTTTTTTTCGTAAGGAAATTTCATTAAGCTTAATATAGACTACCTTTTTCAAATTTGTAAAATAATTTTAAACTGATACCTCCTCCTAGTTTTGGTTTGCATAACGTTGTCCGAGAAACTTTATGTTTTGTGCCACCTTGAAATAGTTAAATTATTTTTATTTTTAAGATAATATATAAATTCCTTAATTTTTAGTTAGTTATATAAATTTGAAATTTAAATCTTATTTTTTAACGTGTGTATTTGTGTATATGCAAAAAATTATGTTATTGAACCAAAAGATTAATTGTGATAATAGCTTTATTGATCTTATTTTCATATTGACTATATGTTCTCAGATTTGAAAATTTTAAAACATAAGAGATTTTTAGAGATTAAGCATATAATTATTTTCATAAAGATATGAACCTATTATTAGTTAATGTTTGCAAAAGAGGAAATCAAAATACCACTAATTTATGGGTTATGCAAGATGTAACACTTATTCAGAATAGATCTAATGGCTATCATAATACTTATGTGATAGTGAATTGTTACCAAAACCTATTGACAAATTAACTTTTACTTTTCGTACTGATCAATTCAAAATCATAATTATAGGAAGATAAAAATATATATGAAAAATCAAAATGCTAAAGTAAAAAAAACTAAAATAATGAATTTTTAAATTAGTTTAATTCCCAGATGTACATCTAGTTATGTACTTCATGGAAAATTTCCACTATAACAAAATCTTATAGATCTGCCTATGACAAATTAATATATACCATTTGGCTTTGAATCAAGTAACGAATAAGCTCATTGTACTAAAATGGTCAATTTGAAATGGCAACTAAACAATGCAAGAAATTTTAGAAACATGTTTCAAATTTCAAATATTATAATGTTATGAAATTTGAAAATATAAACACATTGCAACACTTGGTGAGTGTTTCATATTTACTTCAACACTTGGTTTCAAATTCACACATTGCAATATGTACCAAGTGTTTCAAATTGACAATCTACAATACATAGTGGATTTATCAAAATGTAATTCCACAACATTGATTAAGTGATTTGAATTGATAATATGAACCACAATTTAAATATTTTCAATTTGACATTATGCAACACAACCCGAGCGAAACGAATAGTTTAAAACAAGTGTGAATTACCTATCTAAAAGCATGGCAATAAAAAAATGTAATATACAGAAGCATAAAGAAGGGATTTAGCACTAAATAATATTAAAAATGTGGCTTTTCACAAAATCAAATGTAACAATCTTATGCGACATCAATATCGCCTGCATCCCTTATATGCTTCTTCAAGGACTAAATCTAGGGAACGCTACTCTTTTTCCAATATGGCATCCATATTTAATAATTCAAAATCATCTGGTTTTAGTGAAATCTAAAATTCTGGAAACTCAGGCAAATACTAGCAGATAAAGTATTATAACGGGGAAAGTAAATATATAAGGTAAATTTTTGTTGATGTCAAAAAGAGGACTTTTGACAATTAACCCCCAATTGTACAAATCGAACACAAATGATAGATAATAACGGATAATTACAATCATAGATAACATAAAAAGTAAAGGAAACATATAATTTATAGTGGTTCGACATTAACGAACCTACGTCCACTTTATAATCTATTATTATACTGTTAGATTACAAGATATAGTAGTTTGTATGAAAGAAAGAAGAGATAAGAAGTGATCTTTTTTCCATACGCGAAGTCCTTGCGTGATATGATTGTAAAAATAGATTTTGATCTTTCCTCTGTGCAATGTCCTTGCGTAGGAACTAATAAGAGGAACCCCCCCTTAAAATGTATGAAAATGATGTATTTATAGATGGAGGTCGAGCCCATATGCCACATGTCGTACGACCCGGGTCCATAGGGTGGTTGTTGACCGCATCTTCGGGTAGTGGAGACATCCTCTCTGGTTTTGTGTATGAGCTCATGTCCTTCACTCTGAAATAGTAGGAGTAGTTGACCATGCTTTTAGCCATGAGAATAGGTCCGAAGACCAAAGCAGCCTTTGGTTCGTCATAGTTAAAGGGACCTCAGTTCGACTTATTCGACTCGACTCGATAATTATTTGCTTTCATGGTTAATCAAGACAAGCCTTGGCCTCATGTTGAGCCGACATCCTTCGAGCCGAACTAGGTTTTTAATGGTGAAGTGTCCATATCGATCAAGTCATGCCGAATTGGAGTTGTTCGAACCTAGATGAGTCATAGATAATTTAGGTCGAACCGACCAATTTGAACCGAAAACGGAGGTGCACTTATCCAACCTTTTTAAGAGATTTCATACTTAAACCATGCACGTCCGGACTCTCCTGAGGCTATTTCCAAAACCTAAACACTCTGATAGCTAAAATTCCATAACGGGATCGAACTGCCTTGCCAAAATGCGGGTCAACACTTTGCCCCTCCAAAACATATCTTTCAGCATAAGATGTGCTTTGAATAATCCAAAATCCATAGAAATCCAGAATAGAATTCCAATATCCCAAGTCCAAAAATCCATGAAAGGGTCAGATTATAATAAATAATAGAAAACCAGAAAACCACGATCGTTCCAAATCGTATTAATAGAAAACTAGAAATCCATGGTCGCACAAAACCATATTACCAGAAATCCATGATCATTCCAGATCAAATTATAAGAAAACAAGAATACAAAAATACCAAGTGGTCCAACGATATTGTAAAAGGAATCCAACTCCAGAAAATCCAAAATCCATGGTTTAGTTAGGCTTATCCAATGCGAGTATTATCCATACCTACAAATAAACCAAGTGAATAGTTTTGCCAAATCCTGATAATACCATTTAGCCTTTCCAAGCATAAACCATGCTTGGATATTCAGATTGAGTATAAACCGTACTTGATTCGTGATTGAATCGCCTTACCAAGTCCTAACAAGATAGATTAATGCTTCAAGATTAATCCATACCTAGAAATCCAAACTGAGCATAAACCATACTCTAGTTTTGATTGAGTTCTCTCTCTAGGACATGACAAGAGGATCTAGCCTCACAGGAATAAGCCATTCCTGGTAATTGAAATTGAGTATAAACCATACTCAAACTATGACTGAGGAATCTTGCCAAAACCTAACAAGATGACTAAGTTCATCAAGCATAATCCATTCTTCGAAGTCCATTTTATTAAATTCCAAATTTATCACATAACCAGAACAAAAACAAATGGTTTATCCTTGGATGTAGGGCATGCCTAGGGACTAAATCCTATTTCCGTACATGAGTACATCAACTTAGCTGTTTTATTATCGGATGGTTGAATCGTCGAGCACAGAGCTTGGCAAAGAATTAAATCCTAATCCTTGTGCATGACTGAGTCGATGTAGCTATCTGGAAAACCAAAACATATAGAAATAGTTATCTTAAAAAAATCTAAAAAATATTATGTGACCCAATCAAGCTCAGCCGATGACGATCCTATGTGTAACAATTCGGAATTTCTGAATGAATTTAAAATTTTATTTTAGCTATTTTAATGGGTTTTGAATATTTAAAATGATTTATTTTAAATAATAATGGGTAAAAATTTATTTAAATCGAAGTCAGAATGTATAAATTTATTTTAATTATAAAAGTAACAGGAAATGGCGCGGTAGTCTGAAAATTCGATTTTAAATTTCAATTGAATGTACAGAATTCAATGTAAATCGAATTTCAGTGAAACAAGAAACGTTGGAATATTTTGAAATGAATTTTCTAACGAATGTAAGAAACTGAGATTTCATAATATAAATTGACAGATATGTCCAGTTTAAAATTTGAAATAGTCGCTATAGAATTTATATATTTTATAATATAATATATAGCCCTTAAAAATAGCCATTTTGCAAACGACCTCCGTTTTCGAAGAAACCACTTTTGTTGGATCCGAAATGTCAAATTATTGTTAGGTTTCAAATCTCATAATTATTGGAATTAATATGTGAGCGTGGTGAATTTAAATGTGTTTTGTCAATTTATTTTAAATTTAATCGACTAGAAAAAGATAGTTTTTCAAACGGTCTCTAAATTCGACGAAATTAGTTTCGTTAGGGCCGTATCGTCAAAACATAGCTAGATTTATTTTTCGGTAATTTTTGGAGTCAGTATGTGGCCCCGGAAAATTAAAATGTACATTTAAATTCAATATATATTGATTTATATTTTATTTTTGATAAAAAAAACTGACTGAAACAGTCGAATTGGCTTACGGAACATATTCCATTGTGTTCGGAATATGGGTATTTAGCTAGGAACGATAGTCGTTGGGTCTCGTTTGGAGTTTGGATCGTTAAACGAGTAATAATAGAATTAAATAATAAAATAATATGAAATAATTACTATAAATACCCCAAAGTGAAACCCTAATCCCCAAAAGTAACAGAGCCGCCAGTAACATAAATCGAAGGCCGGATTTCTTCCAATTTCAATCCTCAATTATTTTCGATCCACTAAGAATTATTACCTACTGATAAAACGGATTTTGAAGAGCGATCTATGATCTGTAATTTGATACGGACATGATCAGATATCGTGGAGTAAATTATTCGAATCTCTGGTGCAAACTAGTCTCGTTCGCACCCCTTTTCAACGCGAGTGGGCCCATCGAACGGGCTGCCATTCAGGGGGGCGGTGGATGACAGGGAGGCGCGGCGTGTGGCAGGGGGCGATCGTGCCCTGGTGGCCTCGTTGGCTGTGCAATTCCAGATGAAGGTTGGAGCTTTTTTATTCGACTGGAAATAAAAAACGACGGGTACATGGTGACGATAAAGAAAGGTTAAAGGATATTTACTAATTAATTTATTAATTAATTATTTTAAAATTGTAATTAACATATATAAGACCATATCTTTGTCATACGGAAACGAAATCGAATGATTTCGGATCCGTTGGTATCGCAGAAAAGAGAGCTACAACATGGAACTGACTAGATTAGGAACGGAGTATGTTAGAATTTCAGGCAAATTTTAATCCAAACAGTACTGAATTTAGAAATAAAGACTGACGGAGTGGAAACCAAAGTGAGAACTCCTTGTCACTAAATTATATTTTATCATATTATTGTATTCATGTATATAAATATATATAGAATTGCCAGTGTATATTTTTATCTGTTTTAATCATTATAAATTGTATACGGTACCTATTAGCTCACCTCCCTCGTCCACAACCCATGGACGATTTGATTGACTGTATTGTGTTTTGTTTTTGATGTTGGAATGTTTAGCATATTAAATATTGTTAATATTATTGTGGAAATTGTAATTAAAATTATAAATATCCATTTATAATTTAAAATAGTAAAATTGGAATAAATATCCATTTACAAGTCGGACGACTTGTTTATGTACACCAATTTAAGTGATATTGATTAGGACGATAAATTTTACACATCGCCCAAGTGCACAAATAATAATCAATGTTTGTTGTTTGAAAACCCCACACGAGTATTAGGATGATATTTGCCATACATTAATCCCAATAATTAGTGGTATGTCAATTGATGGGTTGACAGGCTGTGATGAGCATTATTTATTTATTTTAATGCTTATACAGTTGCAAATTGCACTCTGGATGATGTTTGAATGGTAAACGATTATTTATCATTATTGTTGAATACATGCCATGTATGAAATCCATATAACTAAAATTATATGGTAATTGATTGAGTCGCATCCCGATTCAGAAATAAAGAATATTTTAAAGAAATGAATATTTTGAAATAACGAATATTTTAAAATAATATTCAGTGAATAAACGAAATATGGTTTTGATGTCCAATTTTGGATGGACACGAAAATATGAAAATATATGGAGCCGAGTTAAGTAGATTACGCCATTTTAAGCCGAACGGGTTTATCGATCGATTTTATTCATTTTATAATGAATACTGGAAAGAATTGATTTCAAAATCTGATATTTTGAAAATACTATCATTTTAATATTATAATGGTATAGAATAGTCAATTTTGATTAAAAATTGAAAATGAAGTTGAAATCGTTTTAAAGTGAATCTATAAATAATTTATAAAATACATTTTAAATGGAAATGAATGATATATATATATATATATATATGTGTGTGTGTGTGTGTATATTATGGCCTGAATAGAACGCACCGCGCAGCGATCGTTTGCGAATTTCGACCATTAACTTCAAATGGACGTAACGGGAGATCCGACCATCGGATTCTCCTAAAACCGGAACCGTTGGGTTCGTATCGAAAAGAACTTTCCAAATATAAGAGATTTAAATTTAAATGGTCGGATTTTAGGATATGTCCAAATCAATTTCAGAAAAGGTCGCTATGGATGCAGTTCGGTGGCCGTTATTGGAAACCGACTGTATAGGCCTTAATAAAATTATTAAAAATGTGGAAAAATTGTGTAAAATCATAATAAATGATTTGGAAAGAATTTGGGTGAAAAATTCCCTATTTGAAAAGATAAAAGATATTTTTAGCCAAATGAACTAGTTATTAACTAGAATAATAATCCAATTATTTTAAGAAATAATAAATTGGATTTGTAAAATGGTTTTAATATAACCAGAATTTTCCAATGTATGAATTGGAATGGATTCAAATGGAAATAATCTTCGGAATATTTTGATATTGGATTCCATGATTATACGGATATTGTTGAGAAATTTGGAAGATATATATATATATATATCGTTATTCCCAATACGGTATTTGTTGGTCTCATAATTTGATATTGAATATAAGCCAATATAATTTCTATTTAGAGCTTGTATTTAATATCAAATTGGATTTTAGTTTTGTCATGAATAGTTTCTTTAATGACACTGCTCTTAAACCCAGTTGAGAAAATAATAAATCTTTTAAATAAGATTTAGAGAAGTTTACCAATTAATTAATATTTAATTGGAATTGGATTTATCGTGAAAGGTGTTTTGAATAACTCTTGTTCTTAAACCCAATTAAGAGTGAAGAGATGATTTGGAATATATAAATCTTTTTATTAAGATTTAATCGAAATTTTCCAAAGTAAAGTTTTCTAATTTAATATATTAAATTGGAATTGAATGGAACTCGATTGGGTAATAATCGAGAGGAGCTTCTGTAAAGGAAGACCGTTACCATATATGGAATTTAAAAGGCCTTGCCGTTATTCCATTTATAGTATTATTATGATACGGAAATTTATATCGATTATATATTAATCTGTTTTCCATAAAGATTGCATTTTTATGGAAGATGATTTGGGGTTTACTATGAACTGTGTTTTTAATAAAATCGGTTCTTTAACCCAGTTAAAGAAAAGATTAATTTCTTAAAGCTGAAAAATCATCATAAAATAATGATTTTTGGAGATTAAAACTAAGCAGAGTTTTAATGAATTTTTAATTAGATTGGAATGAGAATGAGACAATTAAATTTATCGAATTCATGAAATGATCGAGAATGGAGTACCACCAGTTTTACTCTAGGCGATAGTTAAATCTTTAATTAGATTTGAATGTGAAATGGTAATTAAATTTACTGATAACACCGTGGGTGTTAGATATGGGGTACTACCAGTTTTGCTTCATGGGATGAATAGGTTGGGATTGGAAAGATAAAATAAATAATTACTTCGGTATGGCTAGATAATCCCAACTAGTTTTATAAACCTTAATTTGGTTTAGAATGGTTAAAAGATAAAATAAAATCTTTTGAAAACGATATCCAAAGGAAGATTAAAGAGAAAATTTAAAAGAATTTATCTTTGATAAAATTAATGGGAACCTTTCCCTAAAGATATGAATATTTGAATAAAATAGTATTCTGAATTGGAATGAGGCGTAGGATGTGTTTTTATAGCACTTGATTATAAGGTACGCTTGATATTCGGAAAGACCAGGTTTAACCCATTCTGAATAACTGATACGACGACTAAGTGTCGGTGATATGAAGACGGTGGTTGAAGATCGGAGATCTGCACATCGTTTGGATGATTACTGATGTCTTGATTGGGATGTACGCCCAAGACAAGGTAATAAGTGGTGATCGTCTAGACGTACTTGGAGATCGACCGGATATGCGAGGGCCTCTCTCCTGTATTGGACATATGGGACGAGGAATACGGTGCCTCCGGTTTCGTTCAAACCCAGAACGAACTTGCAAATGGATAGTGTGTCTGACATTGTGTTCCTTTATATTGTATTCGTTGATCTATATTAAATATGTATCTGTATGGTGCCGGAGAATTTATTCTCTTGCTTAACACCCTTCTCTAAGACGTGCGAGCTTAGATGTTATATATTGGTGGAAATCAGTGGTATGGTATGGGTTGACAGTGTGGCATGCTGAGATGCAAATGATCAAGGCTTTTGTTGAAAAGCAGAGTCTTGTGGTAGATGATCAAAGAGCAGCTTTAATTAGCATAGCTTTCTGTAGCGTTAATTCGCGAGCTTCATACCCCGATATGAAACAAAAACGGGATAGTGACTGCATGGAAATGGACATATGTTAGTTCTAGCTACGAGTAACGTCATGGTATGGAGCCCGGACTATTTGTTATATGGATGTTGCATATTATTTGATGGAAAGTGAGGTACTTCGGAATTCTGGCCGATTGAAAGGCTTGGATATGATTTGAGTCCCTAGTGGCTCTATAGTGGTCGACATTACTGACCCATTTTGGAGGTTTGATAGAACCGACCAACATATAGTTTATGGTATAACTAATCATCGATGGATGATCGGCCATGAAGATCCAAGGGCTCGTCAGCGTCCAATTCCTGAGGCACTTACTAGTGTGTCTCGAAATCGGTGAGGATGATCCCTTGCCTCGTTTCATAGACGGAAATCCATTTTCCAATACGCGGTTTTACAGTTTTAGTTGTAAACCTATATGGCGACGTAATATAATGGTACCTACGCTGCCTATGATTGATACATTTATATTTGAAGTTGATTTCTTCACTTATAGTAATAATAAAAGATGAAATTTTGTGTATCAAGCATAGTTGGCTATTATAAGGGAAAACTCTATCCTCGACTGCATTCATTGTGTGATGGGACCTGAGTCTTATAATAGCCTCATTTTTCTCTTTAGCATTGCATTGTTTGGTTTTATGCACTAGAATTCATGGGGGATAAACCTGTTCCATGTTATACGGCATGGTCTCGTAATTTACCTAACTTTAAAATAAAAGCTAATAACTGTTTTAGTTCTCACACCAGTCCCATGACTGACTCGGAGTTTATTGTTTTAACCTAAACTCTGGGTGCCCATATTTTCCACACGGGCAGCTAGTAGTTTTAGTTTTCCCAGATACTTCTTTTTACAGGATCCTGGATTACAGTTGGAGCTATATTCGAAAAGCTTTGTATCCGTATATCTCTTTCAGTAGCGTCAGTTGTTATTTCCCTCCCTCTACACATTGTACTTATGTATTACTTTCCGCTACTATGTAATTTTAATCTCTGATATTGTATTTCCAATATGTAATATTTATTCATACTCTGATATTCTTTTACTTTGATGTAAATTGTTGTAATAGCAATGAAATGTTCTATTGTTTGTGTTCCGATACGTCATGTTCTCAAAGCAATCCGGGCTTTCCCGTAAGGGGGATTTCCGGTCGTTTCAGTTTGGTATCAAAGCTTTGGTTTACAGAGCTAGAGAACAAGATACATTAGAATCGAACGAAAGAATTCATCAGAAATAGGTTTTGTAATATCCTATGAGAATGACTCATTAAAGATAGGGTTGGTAATACCCTAGAATGAGTTAAAAGAGTGTTATCTATAAAAAACAAACTTAATTTTGAAAATTATATTTAGTTATACGTATTTGAGTATTTTATTTTAAATTAATTTTGGATTATCGGGTATAAGGAGATTTTTAATATACGTCTGATCCACGTGTATGAAGTCTCAAATATACTAGATAGATATAGAATCACACTCTAGTCGCCCGGAGATGATTCTGATGATAGCTCGAGCATCATCGAATTTATGTTCGAGTCTCGAAAGTTGGATCTATATATTTCCAATTGATTGGTGTAAGAACCAAAACTTAGTTAGAGTTTATTGTTGTGATTTGGCACTAAAAATATGATTTTTGAGAATATATTAAAGTTATGTGATTGAAAATTTAATCAACAAATTGATTGCTAGTTGTGATGTTTGATTATTAGTTTAACTAATAAAAATATTGGAATGATAATTAATTTAACCAATATGAGAATGAATGATAAATTTAGCCAAATAGGATCAAATATTGAACTGAATTGTAAATTGATTGAAATTGCATATATATATACATGTGCACATAATGAACAGGTCATAGCATGGAAGCGAAGAAAAGGAATAAAATTGTATGCCCGACAAATAGGTACATATTTACTATGTTTATTAGGTTTTGATGATTTTATGAGCCGACTGGCTAGCCGCTTGACTTTTTCCTTTTCTTTTCGATTGATGAGGGCTCTGTGAGGTAAGTTGCGGTTTTACCGATAGGGCTGTACAAAGGAGGTTATAGGAAGTTTTTCGAAAATTTAGGGTGTTAGCCATATTTTTTTAGAAAATTCTTAGAAACAGAAAAGTTGAAGAATGAAAGCCAGAATGAAAGTTGAGTTGGTTAGTTAAACAAGTTTCAGCTTTGTTCCTATTCGAGGACGAAAAGATTTTAAGTGGGGGAGATTGTAACAACCCGGAATTTCTGAACCAATTTAAATTTTTTATTTTAGCTATTTTAATAGGTTTTGAATATTTAAAATGATTTATTTTAAATAATAACGAATAAAAATTTATTTAAATCAGAGTTAGAACATATAAATTTATTTTAATTATAAAATGAACTGGAAATGGTGTGGTAGTTTGAAAATTCAATTTTAAATTTCAACTGAATGTACATAATTCAATATAAATCGGATTTCAGTGAATCAAGAAACGTTGGAATATTTTGAATTGTAATTTTCTAATGATTGTAAGAAACTGAGATTTCATAATATAAATTGAAAGATATTTCCAGTTTAAAATTTGAAATAGTCGCTATGGAATTTATATATATATTAATATAATATATAGCCCTTAAAAATAGCCATTTTGCAAACGACCTCCGTTGTAACGGCCCGCAAATCTGTACTATCTGAGTCGAATAATAACACCACACGTCCAACCCAAATTGCACAGAAATGCGAATCATTATTAGAAAGAAGTTAGAGGATGAGGAATAGAAAGAAAGAAATGTTAGAATAAAAGAAAAAAAGAATACAAATCTCACAGCGGAACAAATAAAATATATTAAATAATATAACTTTTGAAATACAAATCAGTAACTGTGTATATATACCATCATCAGAGCACAACAATTATTCCTGGAACAGTTATAAACACCTGTTTCCAGATACAACATAGTACACAGCGGAAATATGATAGTCTATAGCTAACTGGTGAAGCCTCCTGCTTCCAGCTCTTCCAAGTGAATTTGAAAAATCCTGACTACTTGACTGCCCGTACAAATTTGGGCATCCAAGAGTTTAGGGAAAACAAACAAAATAAACTCTGGGTCAGTCATGGGACTGGTGTGAGTAAACTCCAACCATTTGATTAACTTTCAAAAATCCTTTCGAAAGAAATGATAATCGTAAGATCGATCCATACATAAACACATATGGTTTTTACCTTACGATAGCCCAAAACACTTTGATACGAAAATCCATTGATATTATAATAGTGTCTAAATCAAATAAATAACAATCTAGCGGAAAGCTTGCATCTCACGCTCCATATATAGTATAAAATCAAAAACCGCAGGGCGCTTATTGGAGATTGTATTTCCAACATAATAAGGTATGGAACCACCTTCTGATAGTGTATCTCTAGAGAGGAATACACTGGGTTCAACAAGAACATCTTGCAACCCGGCCCACACATGACCGACCACTCATTTCGCTTGAGTGTATCGAATGTATATCACCAATGGCTGGGATCAACAACCGTTACCCGAAAAGGGACATCATCGATAGATTAAAGAAGTAAAAGAAATTTCTCCAGATAGGTGATTATACACCCTAATGGGAGCGACCCACATAGCCATGCTGCCTGCCCGATTTTTGTCATTTCCCGGTTGTTTAGGCCTGAGGCTACAATTACTTATTATTCCTTGATAGCACAATCACTTTGAATGCCACATTGTCAGATATGTTAATCACTAATTGATTTGTACAAATACCTTCTGGATATTATGCTAAGAGGATAAATTCTCCGCCACCACATATATCTATACAGACCAACATATGGATCATTGGAAATACTCTGTCAGATACTCATCCATACACGTTCGTTCTGGGATTGAACGAAACCGAAGGCTCCATTTCTATTAATAGAAAAAGCGCTTACACTTTACTCCGTCTTCGATTTTCTTTATATAATCTGATTCGCAATGCCACTGCCAATACGGAGTGGTTCTCGGATAATAATCCAACCGGTCTCTCCATATTGACAACGATATTGGCAACATTTCGATAGTCGGTTATTTAACTATCGAAGAAAAACAAACATCCATTCATAGCATCAAACAATCACTAGGCCCCTTAATTAATATTTCATTAATTAAATCACTTCTTCATTTTCTTACAAATATTTGTTAACCAAATATTTTCAATAATCACCTTGGTTTCTTACGCTGTTTGGAAAACATTTCCATATTTTGCCATCTTTTATTTTCTATACTTAGAAAATTTCTTCTATTAATAATTGGAAAATATCCCAATTACTTCTCCATTTCACGACCATTCATTTCGATACTTAGGAAATATTTATTATTATAATTCCAAAATTTCCCTTAGTTGGGTTAAAACGAATCTTATGTAAAGCATCACTACAACAACCCAAAATACTGCATTCGACTAAATTTCTTTAAACATTTCTCTTCGAGACTGAATCTTGCTATTTATTAGCTAATAATGAAATCAATCGAGTTGGGGTATAATTACCTCTCAGACCTTGACTGGAAATGTTATTAACTTCAAAACAGACAAGATCGCTAACTCGAATAATCAACACCATATTAAACCAATTTTCCATTTCTAAAACGTATATACATTTCTCTTTCTATTTTTACCTGATTTAATTATAGATTTCCTTTTTGTTTATAATATTCTCTTTTTAAGTTTGCTTCCTTATTGAATTCTATATATATCGATATATTGATTTCTAACTATCAAATTTTCTTAAAAATGTTCTAACTCCTTAAATTTCCAGAAAATTTCGCCATAACCTCCTTTGTACCGGTCGATAGTTCAAACTTCAACTCGCCTCTCTAGGCCCTTTCCATTCAAAAGGAAAATCAAAAAGCCAAGTGGCTTGCCGATTCGGCGCATAAAACCTCATATGGAATTTAAACGTGTACCTTTTTGTCGGACACATGGATTATAATCTTCATATACTTCATTCCGTACCTGTCTAGCCCATATATGTCCATTAACATTTTGTTCCAACTCAATTTGGCCATCTTAATTCAATTCGCTAATTTATTCTCTAATCATCTCGTTTGCTCATTTCATTTTTTTCTATTTGGACATATCACGTTCAAATATAATTTAACTTGCTTATTACCATTCGAATCCCATTTTCAATTCAAATTCCATATTCAATTTCGAATATAAATTTACAATCACCTTTTCTGATCCAAAGTTCAATTTCGATTTCAAATTTCATATACTAATTTTTCTTCAAATTAGTTAATTTCAATTCAACAATTAAAAATCTGATTTTTGTTTCAAAAATCAGTTCACTTACTCCACTTGAGTTCATACTTATTTTACAACTCGAATCTGGATTTTTCTTATGGAAATTCGGATTTTTATTTGTTTAAAATCCTTTTATTTATTTAAATAAAACGTTATGGTTTTATAATGGTTTTGGCGCTGTTTTTCTGAAAATTTGATTTTGATATAACTCAAAATATATATGACGAAATTCAGAATTTCCTCTTCCATTAGAAAACTATTATCAAATCGGTCCGGGCGAATCTTGTTTCAAAGAATTCCGACTTAAACTGAGTTCTATACACTCAATTGAAGTTCGAAACATCAAATTACGAACTACCGCGCTGTGGCAAGTTCGTTTTAATTATATTTATATATATAAACGTTTAAACTTCGTTTATAATAAATTCAACTCCATTCTGATATATTTTTAATGTATATCAAATTAGTTTCCCAGTTCAACATAATATTTTCGATTATCTATAATTATCGATTTTTCCTTCCTCGGTAATATATTTATTTATACTTCGATCTTCTATATTTAATTCCAATTCCTTTTATAAATAAATTATTTATAAAATTCAATATAATCAAATTTCAATTATAAACCCGTTGAATTCTTCTCAGTTCAGCTTATATTCCGAATTCCAAAATATAATCAATCGTTTTGTTTCAAAACACTTCCCAATTTACTTTTAAATTCCTGTTTGAATTTAAATGGTTCAAATTATCCAAATGATAATTTATTTTACCAAATTTATAACACTATTTATAAATTCAACTTCCATGTTTCATATATTCAAACAAGTTCCCTTTTCAAATTAATATTTGAAACTCCATCCCTTTGATATTCCGAATTGCGGAATAAAACAGCTGTTCCCTTTCGAATAATTTCATATTCTATTTTTAAATTCATATTTGAATTTAATATTCAAATTATCTCTTGATTATTAATTCATTATATTTATAAACACCATTTTATAAATTTCTTGTTTTATATTTAAACAAGTCTATTTCGAAATCTATTTAAAATCAAAATCTTATTTTGGAAATTTCTATTTATAATAACTTATATATATAACACCCAATTTACTTTCATATTCAATTTAACTTTTATTTAAATAAATTCGAATTATTCGAATTCAAATAATAAATCCTTACGGATTTATTTTAGTTTAATTTATATTCTGAACATCAGAATAAATTCCATCGTTTATTTCTTTAAAATGATTTCCCCATTTCTATTTTTAAATTCACATTTGAATTTAAATATTCAAATTATCCAATGATAATTTTTCCACTTTATTTATATACACCATTTATAAATTCATTTCAATTCCCCACATTATTTAATTTATAAACATCGTTTATAAATTCACTTCCATTCCCTGATTATCCAATGAAAATCATTCCCGATTATTATAAACATCGTTTATAAGTTTACTTCAATTTCCTGTATTATTTAATTTATAAACACCATTTATAAATTCAACACTTGTTTATATTTTCCAAAACAAGTAAACATTTCTTAACCTATTTGAATTTCAAATTCTATTTTAGAAAAATAGAATTTTCCTTTTAAATCTCAAAATCCCTTTTCCACAATATTTTTATAAATTACCATTTAGGCCCAGTGATATTTCGACCAATCAAAATCAACCAAATTATTTATCACTGGTTTTCAAACACATCATATATGACAATATATATGGAAACAAACAAATGATAATATTTTTGAGGAATCCATTTGGATCCCTCCAACCTGTTTTCCTGCATCCACAGACGTTAGTCAACATAAATAATACCCACCCTGCTTCGTGGAAAGATATCGTGGTGTAGAAGGTCATCCACTATCATAGCGTGGGGCGTATAGGGTCATCCGCTAATGATACTACGGGCATCCGCTAATGGTACTGCGGGAACAATCCAACCACTAATATATATATATATATAATAGCAACCACCAAGCCTAAATAACTATATATATTTTATAACGACAATATTATTTCAATGCATGCAAAACAATCAACAAGCAATTATTTTTAACTGATAAAAATAATTCTAAATAAAATTTGAGTGAGATTTACTCACCGTGTAATCTTCCTTTGCCTGAATACCCAGTTAATTTCCATATCTGTGTCTATGAATCGACTCAGCTTGTCTCCATTGAATTTATCAAGCTCCTATGAATATTTATTTTATTTAACGAATAAGCGATTATTAATTTAAATAAAACTCCTAAAATAAATAATTAAATTATTCTACGTATTATTAAACACTAAACCATATATATCTCTAATGTTTACTTAAATAAATAAACAACAAATTTAATTAACATTTATCCATTTTTCTTTTCGAGTTTGAGCACAAATTTTATAACTAAAAAGGTCATTTGGCTATAAAATTAATAAATTAAATTTACCTTAATCACTATCTTCTCGGTGAAAGATGTCGAGGCCACTTTCCTCCTATTGCCAAAATCAAAACCCACTGCAAAATATCTGAACCAATAGTGCATTACTCGAGGTCAACCCATTCTGCTCCTCACGTTCTCTTTCTTGAATGCATAAATCTCTGTCCATTCCAGTTTTTAATCGCACAGCTCATGTCGAGCTTTCTCCATTTACTTGTGCCCTCTAGTTCACTAATCAATACGTTGCTCCTATCTCTACCATTTTCTTTGTCTTCGCACCCTCCTCCTCCAAAACCACGATCGCTAGCTCCAAAAATATCCCCAAATCTCTCATCATCGAGAAATGTCGAACCCAGAATCATTAGGAAGAAGTAGCGACTTCGATTCCCAGTTCGTTGATTTGAGATGGACCTTCACTTCCTGTCGCGTTCATGACATCGCGCTTACTTCCCTTATGCCTCCTCACAACTGCGTGCTCCATTGCCCTAAAAAATACCTCCTCCAGTACGCAAATTGAAGACCGCGATCCCCAAAACTCCACCGTGACCCCTTCATTCGCTCACTTCCTTCACGTTGCCAGAATCACAAATTTTCTGTTGTTGTTCACAGTAGAGTTCGAAGTCGTTGCCTCCCTCATCGCATATACCACCACAAAGGACGGAACCCCTTGGCCAACTGAAGATGACAACAATGCCCTTCTCCTTCCAGATCCGCGAGCATCTCCGTCTTGTTCGAGCTTCAAGAAAAACACTTCGTGCCCCCTAAATCCATCGCGCAAAATACCGAGTACAAAAAATTGATGTTCTTAAGGGTAGGAAACCTTCTGATCCACATTTATTTGATTTTTGTGGAGCTTTAAATTTTGTATCGATCATTGAATGACTGGGAAGAAAGGGCTTTCGAAATTAACAGTAGAACGAAGTACAGAGGGCTCGAACTACATATTGGTTTTTTTTCGAATTGCAGGATTTAAAGGAAAGAGATGGCCTTGATTTTGTTTGTCTGAGGATTAACGAAGAGGAAAATAGAAAAGGAGAAGAGGGCGTCGGTTGTTTAAATAGGAGAAACACACTTAGCGATGAAGGAATTTAAGGTAGGTGTATTAGCAGGTAGGATTTATCGGAGGTAGATCTTAATAGGTACAGAGTTTATTACGGGCAGGTATTAACTGGTACGGTGTTTATTCAATTTTAGAATATCCCATGATCGCGAACCCCTTTTTGAACACGACGACCGACCTTCCTAGGGTAAAACCGCTATTCTGAACACACTGGGACAGGTATCGAAACTCAATTCGACCATATAGAGGAGATATTAATTTAAATTGATATAAATTAAATTCAAAACAATTTAATTCCTTGATAATAAATTATTATTATCGTCTATATCTATATTCAAATAGAATATATATTGAAATTAAATTTATACCGGTCATCTGGATTGTTTTGATTCAGTTTAAAATTCTGGATTCAATTTTGTTTTAAATTCAAATAAAATCCATATTAATCATTTGAATTATTTTAACTTTGTTTTAAATTCGAATTGAATTATTTCAAATTTCTCATATTTCGATAATTATAAATATTAGAAATGAATTGTATTTCGATTATAAAATCTATAACTTAATATAAATATAAATTTATATTGTCAACTCAATATTTAAAACCATATTAATTATTTAGAATAAATTGACCATAAAATCTGGGTCGTTACATCCGTTTTCGACGAAACCACTTTTGTTGGATTCGAAATGTCAAATTATTGCTAGGTTTCAAATTTAATAATTTTTGGAATTAATATGTGAGCGTGGTGAATTTAAATGTGTTTTATCAATTCAGTTTAAATTTAATCGACTGGAAAAAGGCCGTTTTTTAAAATGGTCTCCAATTTCGATGAAATTAGTTTTGTCAGGACTGTATCGTCAAAACATAGCTAGAATTATTTTTTGGTAATTTTTGGAGTCAGTATGTGGCCCTGGTAAATTAAAATGTATGTTTAAATTCAATATATATTGATTTATATTTTAATTTTGATTAAAAACTGATTGAAACAGTCAAATTGGCTTTCAGAACATATTCCATTGTGTCCGACATAGGGATATTTAGCTAGGAACGACAGTCGTTGGGTCTCGTTTGGAGTTCGAATCGTTAGACGAATAATAATAGAATAAAATTATAAAATAATGTAAAATAATTACTATAAATACCCTAAAGTGAAACCCTAATCCCCAAAAGTAACGAAGCCGCCGGAAACAGAAAGCGAAGGCCGGATTTCTTCCAATTTCAATCCTCAATTATTATCGATCCACTAAGAATTATTACCTACTGATAAAACAGATTTTGAAGAGCCATCTATGATCTATAATTTGATATGTGTAATAACCCATATTTTTAAATAACAAGTTATAACATAAATCAAGGCAGAATTAAATGATAAAATATGAATCAAGGGAAACGGGATGTGCCATTGCGTTCGTCTCGGAAAAATACGCGAAATAGAGTCCGAGTTTTCGAAAATCAGAGTCCGTATGACCCAGTTATGGCCCATAGAAGTTTTCAGAAAATCTCAAGTTCAAAATTCAGTTCAAATTTCAAATCTGGAGCCAAACAGACTGGGCGGGAAAATTTCCCGCCCAGGCCCCAAGTCGACTTGGGAGTCGACACACCCCAGGCTGTGTCGACTGCCCAGTCGACACACCTGTCGACTTGGGTGGTCGGCCAGTCTAGCCTGGTGTACCTGTTTTGGCTCCTGGGTCATGTTTTGTTGGCTAGTGACGTGAATTGATGGCTCAGATCTAAACTATGGTTAATCCTATGGCCTAAACTAACCTAAACTTCTATAAAAAGACCCTAAGACCTAGCCTAAACCCTCATTAATCATTCCTACAACTAAACTATGCCAAAATGTTTCTTGATCATAGCCTCCATCTTCATATCATGGCCTCCATCCTCTTCATGAAAGTTTGAGTGTCCTAATCTAGTAAAAGAGCCACCTTTCTTCATCAAAACAAGGATCTTTCTTCATACAAATCAAAGGAGCCTCTTGTTTCTCAAGACAACTTGGAGCTTGTGTACATTTGGGGTTTTTTAGAGTTGCTAGTGGCTTCGTCTCAATCTTATTTTATAAGTCTTCATAGCATTGTAAGCCCTATTCTACTCTTAGATTCTAACTATGAAGTTAAATATGACATGTTGCAAGTTTGAGTTTGGGCCTAAGTATGATTTGTGCTTTGATTCTATCATGTTATGCATAGATTTATTCTATGCATGTTTGTAAAGCTATCACCTTGACTTTGTGCATAGAAAGCTATGAGCTTTGATTCTATCATGTTATGCATAGATTTATTCTATGCATGTTTGTAAAGCTATCACCTTGACTTTGTGCATAGAAAGCTATGAGCTTTGATTTGAAATGTTGCATAAAGCAACATAGAAACTCTCATAACCCTTATGTTATCTTGCATATGATGTTATATGCGAATCACTAGCTATCATCCTATGTCATTTATGGCCATGTTTCACCTATTATGCTAAAGTTGATATCATGCATGTTTTGAGGCTTATAATGTAATATGCAAGTTTATGAACACATTTGCCTCATATGCCACCATGTTTAACTTGTGGCAAAACCTTAACCCCTCATGTTCCTTAATATGCTTGTGGCCAAATCACCCTTATGCTATTATGCATGCTTGTGGCCAAATCACCCTTAGGCTATTTGATATGTTTGAGGCCAAGTCACCTTTTATGCTATCATACATGTTGAGGCCATATGCTAGTATGTTGAACCCCTTTTGGTCTCAAATATCACCATGTTTAATTTGTGATAGACTTTGCCATCTTATGCCCACCTTGTCATATAGTTATGTTCCCTCTTTGATATATTTGCATTGATGCGAATTTACGTGCGATGGGAATACGTTATGGGTAGTTGGCAAACTTAAATAACATGAGAACATGACTTGAAAATATGACATGAAAGTTTGACATGTGTTTATGCTTGAAAACATGGGCTTGGACATGACTTCTAGAAAACATGAGAATGGCCAATTCGAGGTTGGGTTGAGTTTGTAGCATAAATCTACCCGGAACCGACCGGCTTAACTAGTGGCTACAAACAATAGGACCCAATGTGAGTAGTTGGTCATATCGCACTTAAAACCCGAGGTTAGACTAGGTTGTGGTGTAAAGCTACCCGGACCCGCCCGGCTTAACTAGTAACCACAACAAAGTCTAATGTGAGAGGTTGGGGTGCATTAAGTTAATTAATGCCACATGGTAGGGTTAAGTCATGGACTACTTGAATACTTAACCAATTAAACACGATGGATTGGTAGGGTTAAGTCATGGACTACTTGAATACTTAACCAATTAAACACGATGGATTGGTAGGGTTAAGTCATGGACTACTGGAATATACTTAACCAATTAAACCTGATGTATTGATAGGGTTAAGTCATGAATTACTTGAACACACTTAACCAACTCAATACATGGTTAGGATGGGGTTAACCACACTTAACCCATTTGAAATCCTAGTTGCGTGGTCCTTTTCAGCAGTAACCAACTTGGAAGTATCATGGGTACCCTGGACTAGGCTAGGGTGGGGCATGATTACTGGACTGATTGTAAGAGACCAAAAGAGATGGCTGAAGGGTGCACCGGTTGTTCAGGCGGACCATGGTCGTGCACATTAAGTCCGGAGCTGAACATGGGCACCAGTAGGTTTAGACTCTGCGTGCTTGAATTGTGTCTGTGGTTTACACCTTAGGGCTGGATACACCCTGGGGTGGACCTTGCACAGTTAACTACATTCCACGATTAAGCCGTATGACACCGATACACGACGAGTTAGGCTTATAGGGAGCCGATCGACTAGACCGAGTAGTTGGACCTTGATTTAGGTCACCTCATGATATTGGGCCAGCTTTGGGCCAAGGGATCATTTCTTGTTTATACTTGACATGGATTGGAATACTAGTACAGACCTGGTGCAACTTAACCTTGTATATGCGATGCCACACTTGATCTATCTGGTTAACTTTTCACCATGCCAGTTATCACCCTATGTCTCATCTCTGTTTTACATGTCCAGTTAACTTTATAAGTTTTTATACTAATAGTAGGTAGGGCTTACCAGTCTTTTTGACTGACCCGTTTTCTTTTGCCTCTTTTCTTCCGTTTCCCCCCCCCCCAGGTTTACAGGGTGGGAACACTGGTACCTAGCTTGGATCTTTAGCTGCTTTTCTGGATAGCTCATGTACGGTTTGGACTTGAGCATGCTATGGCCTTATTCTACTTTGGGGATAGTTACTTTATGTTTTTTTCCCAGTTTTCAGTTTATGTTCTAGACTTTGTTTTGTGGAAAAATAATGACCAAGTACTTTGATGTAACTTGACTATGGTTTTGAAATGTTAGTTTTATCCGCTGCTTTACTACTCTATTTTACTTATATGTTCTGTCTTGTGATATCTGCATGCATGTTTACCTCATTTAACGCCCCTCCAAAGCCAGTGCACTTGCAAGAGTGGCATTGGTCGAGGTGGGGTGTTACATTTGGTATCAGAGCATAAGGTTTACAAGATCTGAGCAAAAGGTTTTTAAAACTTACCTTTTGAGAAACTATTTTCAAAACCAATTAAGTATTTTCCAAGAAAAGTCTAGTTTATTTTGAAAGCCTATTCCCCAAGAGCCATTAGCACTATCCTTGGTTTCCTCGTTCTCAATCTATCTTTTTCTTCGTTTCAGTATGTCCAATAATTTTGCCATTCTGGAGGGCGTACCAGTACCTATTTGGTTTAGAAGGTACATGGAGGCAAGGGCGAATGAAGCCGGCCCCGCGGACATTCCTCCTCCTTCCCCCGTGACTAACATTCCTCCCCATCCCATAGCTGAGGTTCCTCCTCCTCCTCCGCATCCACAAGCGGATTTCGCGAAGATTTGCAAGGACTTTAAGGCGATAGGTGGCAAGAATTTTATTGGGACGGAGACTTTTGTTGAGGCAAGAAATTGGTTAAAGGAAAATGAAGAACTCTTTGCTATCTTTGATATAGAAGACCGTAGGAAAGTTCTGTTAGCGGTATGGTTATTGAAAGAGGAAGCTGCATATTGGTGGGTAGTCACCACCACTACTAGACCAATTCAGACTTGGGATGACTTTAGGAGAAGGTTCAGATTGAGGTTTCTATCATCGACAGAAGAGAACCTTCGGATGGAGAGGTTCCTATCTCTAAAGCAAGGGGACATGACAGTTAGGGAATACGTGGATACGTTTAATCAACTTGCTCGGTTCGATCTAGACTTGATTAACACAGCTCAGAAGAAGGCCCTACGCTTTGCTCTAGGATTGAATGAGCCATTGCGCGGTTTGGCCATGTCTCATATACCCATGGGGGCGACCTTCGAGAGTTTGGTGAATATGGCCCTGCTTCAAGAAGAAGATAAGAGTGGCAAGAAGGAGGTCAAGGCAAATGAGTCTCAAGGCGAGAAGGTAGATTCCGGAAAAGGAGGCAAGAACAACAACAGCAAGGACAACAAGTCAAGAGAAAGGAGGAAGTGCAACTTCTGTGGGATTACTGGGCACATAGCCAAAGACTGTAGGAAGAAGAAAAGGAAGTTGGGAGAATGCTTTCATTGTGGAGAGTCTGGACACTATAGCAAGGATTGCTCGGAAAAGCAGGGACAAGGGAAAAGGCAAACTCAGCGAGCAGGACCTTCTGGAGGGCTAGTGCATACTCTCAACATCGCTCCAGTTCTTGATCGAGGTAGTATTTCTATAGAAAACCTTGTTTACATTTCTGATTATCCTGTTCGCACCTTGTTTGATTCTGGCACATCGCATAGTTTTATTTCTGATCTTGTTGAAAGTTTGCACCTAAGTACTAGTCTAGTTGAGGATCCCGTTAGAAGTTTCAAATCCAATTGAGGGTTTCGCCCATCTATCTGCGATTTGTATGGACTTGAAAATCTCTATCTTGAGCATAAAATTCGTGTGTGATGCTTATGTTCTCGGGTTTATGGGATACGAGTTGATTTTGGGCATGGGTTGGTTGTCCAGTTATGGAGCCATTCTTGACTTCGAACATAGGGTTGTGAGGCTCATGACTCGCCTCGGTAATACCCTCTAAATCTCGTGTGACCTTTAGGGTTCCGTCATGATTAGTTATCTAGAATCCCTTGGCACTTTTTGGAAATTTGTAATCCAATCGAGTAGTGTTCGCCACTAAGGCGGATAGTCCATTCCGCTTAAGCATGGGTTATAGAAATCACCCTAGTAAGAACATTTGGCAACGTGGAGTGGCATTTGTTTTCAAGAGATAGTTCTTCTGCGTGGAATACCGTATGGTATGTAAACGAGATCCAGGATTCACTAACGAATTTTGGAAAGATTGCATGAAACCATGAGCACGCAGTTATGTTTAAGCCAAGTATTTTAGGAAAAGAATAAGTGGAAGTGGAACGAGAGGCAACGGTGAAATGAGTTCTAACTCATATTTTGGAAATAAGAAGTAAGAGCTACGAAATTGTGAAGTTGAAAGATGGTCAAGGCACGATGGGATTAAGCACAAGAAAATGCGGCCTAGAAGATTGAAGACTAGATACGCGCATTTTATCTCTTTTTAAGAGTATGTCCTTGACCCCTACTATTCTGTAGAGCTTACTCGCATGCTATCTTTTAAGTATATCCTCTCGGTCCTATTCTCGATCTTAGTTCTGTTGCAAACCACATAAGGAGTATGACTCGCCTGTTTGTGATTTATAGTTGGGGTGAAGATGTCCATTAAGATGACCAAACTATTTGGGCTTTATGGGATATGGGTCATAGTTGATAGACTTACGAAGAGCACCCATTTCCTTCCAGTAAAGAACAAGAGGACTGTATCAGGTTTAGCATCTGTTTATCTTCAAGAGATAGTGCGATTGCATGGAGTTCCTTCCAGCATAGTTAGCAGTCGTGACCCAATCTTCACCATCCAGTTCTAGAATAGTTTGCAAGAAGCGATGGGTACGCGATTGAATCTAAGTACAGCCTATCACCCCCAGACGGATGGCCAAACCGAGAGGGTGAATAGAGTACTAGAAGATCTGTTGAGGCTATGCATTTTTGACTTTGGTGGTACTTGGGAAGACCACCTTCCTCTTGTAGAGTTTGCTTATAATAACAGCTACCAAGCAAGCATAGGAATGACACCATTTGAAGCTTTGTATGGGAGGCCGTGCAAGCCACCAATTTGTTGGCAGGAGACAACGGATAGTCTTATACTTGGGCCCGATATGATACGGGACACATCTAAGAAAGTTGAATTGGTGAGAAAACGGATGAAAGCGGCCCAAGACAGACAGAAATCCTATGCTGACAAGCGAAAGACAGATTTGGAATTCGAAGTTGGAGATATGATTTTCGTGAAGGTTTCTCCTTTGCGAAACGTGGTTCGTTTTGGAGCAGTTGGAAAGATAGCACCAAGGTTCGAAGGACCCTTCCCTATTATAGAAAGAGTTGGGAAGATGACTTATAAGGTGGAGTTGCCCGAGAAGCTGGCCGGAGTTCACAATGCTTTTCATGTCGCGCATCTCCGAAAGTGCCTACATGAGTCAGCCAAGGTAGTTGAACCAAGTATTCTTGAAGACACGGAGGTATAGAAAGAGGCGACCTTGAGGCGACCTTTGATTCGTATCTTGGGAACGGAGATCAAGAAACTGAGGAATCGAGAAGTCAAGTTAGTAAAGGTTCAGTGGAGCGAAGCCGATGAAGATGCAACTTGGGAAAACCGAGGAGAAGATGCGTGGGTTTTATCCATTCCTTTTTGAGGGTACATTCTCAATCTCTTTTCATAGTTAGCATATCTTTCTTTTGCTATCCATGTTTATCTTGTTATCTCGTTAACCTTGTCATGAGAACCTTAGGTAGAAACCCTTTGGATGAAACATGTATTTGAAACATGTTATGCTTGATGTTTGCAAGTGGTTGCAAGTGTTTGCAAGTGGATACTCGTGGATGCATGATACACCTTAGGCACTAAGATCGGCTCACACACTTTCATATTGCATATGCATGAGTGCTTATACTTATTCATGGATGAAACTTGTTATGCTATCACGGGGATGTTGCATATGGATGGATGTTATGTGCACTCATATAGAGATTATGAATTATGTTAGGAATTTGCATACATATGGACTCATTTCACTAACATACTTTGCATTAAGGAGGTTTACTGAATCAGTAACCGCCTGATTTTCACATTAGATAAGTACATATACACACACCTTTCGCATATGATCATACAGCATTTAGAATCTTTTAAGGACAATGACTACTCGCGGATGATGTTTTGAGTAGATGGATGATGGATGGTAGGATACGTTCTCCCTAACTTAGAGATTTCGGGGACGAAATCCTTTAAGGAGGGGAGAATGTAATAACCCGTATTTTTAAATAACAAGTTATAACATAAATCAAGGCAGAATTAAATGATAAAATCTGAATCAAGGGAAACGGGCTGTGCCATTGCGTTCGTCTCGGAAAAATACGCGAAATAGAGTCCGAGTTTTCGAAAATCGGAGTCCGTATGACCCAGTTATGGCCCATAGAAGTTTTCAGAAAATCTCAAGTTCAAAATTCAGTTCAAATTTCAAATCTGGAGCCAAACAGACTGGGCGGGAAAATTTCCCGCCCAGACCCCAAGTCGACTGGGGAGTCGACTTGGGAGTCGACACACCCCAGGCTATGTCGACTGCCCAGTCGACACCCCTGTCGACTTGGGTGGTCGGCCAGTCTAGCCTGGTGCACCTGTTTTGGCTCCTGGGTCATGTTTTGTTGGCTAGTGACGTGAATTGATGGCTCAGATCTAAACTAGGGTTAATCCTATGGCCTAAACTAACCTAAACTTCTATAAAAAGACCCTAAGACCTAGCCTAAACCCTCATTAATCATTCCTACAACTAAACTATGCCAAAATGTTTCTTGATCATGGCCTCCATCTTCATATCATGGCCTCCATCCTCTTCATGAAAGTTTGAGTGTCCTAAGCTAGTAAAAGAGTCACCTTTCTTCATCAAAACAAGGATCTTTCTTCATACAAATCAAAGGAGCCTCTTGTTTCTCAAGACAACTTGGAGCTTGTGTACATTTGGGGGTTTTTAGAGTTGCTAGTGGCTTCGTCTCAATCTTATTTTATTTTATAAGTCTTCATAGCATTGTAAGCCCTATTCTACTCTTAGATTCTAACTATGAAGTTAAATATGACATGTTGCAAGTTTGAGTTTGGGCCTAAGTATGATTTGTGCTTTGATTCTATCATGTTATGCATAGATTTATTCTATGCATGTTTGTAAAGCTATCACCTTGACTTTGTGCATAGAAAGCTATGAGCTTTGATTCTATCATATTATGCATAGATTTATTCTAGGCATGTTTGTAAAGCTATCACCTTGACTTTGTGCATAGAAAGCTATGAGCTTTGATTTGAAATGTTGCATAAAGCAACATAGAAACTCTCATAACCCTTATGTTATCTTGCATATGATGTTATATGCGAATCACTAGCTATCATCCTATGTCATTTATGGCCATGTTTCACCTATTATGCTAAAGTTGATATCATGCATGTTTTGAGGCTTATAATGTAATATGCAAGTTTATGAACACATTTGCCTCATATGCCACCATGTTTAACTTGTGGCAAAACCTTAACCCCTCATGTTCCTTAATATGCTTGTGGCCAAATCACCCTTATGCTATTATGCATGCTTGTGGCCAAATCACCCTTAGGCTATTTGATATGTTTGAGGCCAAGTCACCTTTTATGCTATCATACATGTTGAGGCCATATGCTAGTATGTTGAACCCCTTTTGGTCTCAAATATCACCATGTTTAATTTGTGATAGACTTTGCCATCTTATGCCCACCTTGTCATATAGTTATGTTACCTCTTTGATATATTTGCGTTGATGCGAATTTACGTGCGATGGGAATACGTTATGGGTAGTTAGCAAACTTAAATAACATGAGAACATGACTTGAAAATATGACATGAAAGTTTGACATGTGTTTATGCTTGAAAACATGGGCTTGGACATGACTTCTAGAAAACATGAGAATGGCCAACTCGAGGTTGGGTTGAGTTTGTAGCATAAATCTACCCGGAACCGACCGGCTTAACTATTGGCTACAAACAATAGGACCCAATGTGAGTAGTTGGTCATATCACACTTAAAACCCGAGGTTAGACTAGGTTGTGGTGTAAAGCTACCCGGACCCGCCCGGCTTAACTAGTAACCACAACAAAGTCTAATGTGAGAGGTTGGGGTGCATTAAGTTAATTAATGCCACATGGTAGGGTTAAGTCATGGACTACTTGAATACTTAACCAATTAAACACGATGGATTGGTAGGGTTAAGTCATGGACTACTTGAATACTTAACCAATTAAACACGATGGATTGGTAGGGTTAAGTCATGGACTATTGGAATATACTTAACCAATTAAACCTGATGTATTGATAGGGTTAAGTCATGAATTACTTGAACACACTTAACCAACTCAATACATGGTTAGGATGGGGTTAACCACACTTAACCCATTTGAAATCCTAGTTGCGTGGTCCTTTTCAGCAGTAACCAACTTGGAAGTATCATGGGTACCCTGGACTAGGCTAGGGTGGGGCACGATTACTGGACAGATTGTAAGAGATCAAAAGAGACGGCTGAAGGGTGCACCGGTTGTTCAGGCGGACCATGGTCGTGCACATTAAGTCCGGAGTTGAACATGGACACCAATAGGTTTAGACTGTGCGTGCTTGAATTGTGTCTGTGGTTTACACCTTAGGGCTGGATACACCCTGGGGTGGACCTTGCACAGTTAACTACATTCCACGATTAAGCCGTATGACACCGATACACGACGAGCTAGGCTTATAGGGAGCCGATCGACTAGACCGAGTAGTTGGACCTTGATTTAGGTCACCTCATGATATTGGGCCAGCTTTGGGCCAAGGGATCATTTCTTGTTTATACTTGACATGGATTGGAATACTAGTACACACCTGGTGCAACTTAACCTTGTATATGCGATGCCACACTTGATCTGTCTGGTTAACTTTTCACCATGTCAGTTATCACCCTATGTCTCATCTCTGTTTTACATGTCCAGTTAACTTTATTAGTTTTTATACTAATAGTAGGTAGGGCTTACCAGTCTTTTTGACTGACCCGTTTTCTTTCGCCTCTTTTCTTCCGTTTCCCCCCCCAAGGTTTACAGGGTGGGAACACTGGTACCTAGCTTGGATCTTTAGCTGCTTTTCTGGATAGCTCATGTACGGTTTGGACTTCAGCATGCTATGGCCTTATTCTACTTTGGGGATAGTTACTTTATGTTTTTTTCCAGTTTTCAGTTTATGTTCTAGACTTTGTTTTGTGGAAAAATAATGACCAAGTACTTTGATGTAACTTGACTATGGTTTTGAAATGTTAGTTTTATCCGCTGCTTTACTACTCTGTTTTACTTATATGTTCTGTCTTGTGATATCTACATGCATGTTTACCTCGTTTAACGCCCCTCCAAAGCCAGTGCACTTGCAAGAGTGGCATTGGTCGAGGTGGGGTGTTACAATATGGACGTGATCATATGTCATGGAGTAAATCATTCGAATCTCTGGTGCAAACTTGTCTCCTTCGCACCCCTTTTCAGTGCGAGTGGGCCCATCGAACGGGCTGTCGTTCAGGGCAGTGGTGGATGATAAGGAGGCGCGACGTGTGGCCGGGGGGGGGGGGGGGGGGGGGTGGGCGGATCGTGCATTGGTGGCCTCGTCGGTGGCGCAATTCGAGATGAAGGTTGGAGCTTTTTTGTTCGACTGGAAATAAAAAAATGACGGGTTCCTGGTGATGATGAAGAAAGGTTAAGGGATATTTAATTAATTTATTAATTAATTATTTTAAAATTGTAATTAATGTATATAAGACCATATCCTTGTCATACGGAAACGGAATCGAATGATTTCGGATCCTTTGGAATCGCAGAAAAGAGAGCTACAACATGGAACTGGCTAGATCAGGAATAGAGCACGTTAGAATTTCAAGAAAATTTTAATCTAAATAGCACTGAATTCAGATATATAGACTGACGGAGTAGAAACCAAAGTGATAACTCCTTCTCACTAAATTATATTTTATCATGTTATTGTATTCATGTATAAAAATATATATAGAATTTCCAGTGTAGATTTTTATCTGTTTTAATCATTATAAATTGTATACAGTGCCTGTTAGCTCAACTCCCTCGTCCACAAACCATGGATGATTTGATTGACTGTATTGTGTTTTGTTTATGATGTTGACATATTAAAATATTGTTAATATTATTATGGAAATTGTAATTAAAATTATAAATATCCATTTATAATTTAAAATAGTAAAATTGGAACAAATATCCTTTTACAAGTCAGACGACTTGTTTATGTACACCAATTTAAGTGATATCGATTGGGATGATTAATTTTACACATCACCCAAGTGCACATATAATAATCAGTATTTGTTGTTTGAAAATCCCACACCGGTATTGGAATGATATTTGTCATACATTAATCCCAATAATTAGTGGTATGTCAATCGATGAGTTGATAGGCTGTGATGAGCATTATTTATTTATTTTAACGCTTATACGGTTGTAAATTGCACTCTGGATTATGTTTGAATGGTTAATGATTATTTATCATTATTGTTGAATACATGCAATGTATGAAATCCATATAACTAAAATTATATGGTAATTGATTGAGTTGTATCCCGATTCAGAAATAAATAATATTTATGAAGTAAAGAATATTTTGAAATAACGAGTATTTTAAAATAATATTCAGTGAATAATCATAATATGATTTTGATGTCCGATTTTGGATGGACATGAAAATATGGAAATATATGGAGCCGAGTTAAGTAGATTACGCCATTTTAACCCGAATTATTCATTTTATAATGAATATCGAAAAGAATTGATTTCAAAATCTGATATTTTGAAAGTATTATCATTTTAATATTATAATGATATAGAATATTCAGTTTTGATTAAAATTTGAAAATGAAGTTGAAATCATTTTAAAATGAATTTATAAACGATTTATAAAATACGTTTTAAATGGAAATAGACGATATATATATGTCCTGAATAGAACGCGCCGCACAGCGACCTTTCGCGAATTTCGACCATTAACTTGAAATGAATGTAACGAGAGATCTGACCATCGGATTCTCCTAAAAACGAAAGCATTGGGTTTGTGTCGAAAAGAACTTTCCAATGAATATAAAAGATTTGAATTTAAAAAGTTGGATTTTAAGATATGTCCAAATCAAATTCAGAAAAGGTCACTATGGATGCAGTTCGGTTGCCGTTATTGGAAACCGACTGTACGGGCCTTAATAAAATTATTAAAAATATGGAAAAATTGTGTAAAATTATAAGAAATGATTTGGGTGAAAGATTCCCTATTTGAGAAGATAAAATATATTTTTATCAAAATGAACAAGTTATTAACTAGAATAATAATCCAATTATTTTTAGAAATAATAAATTGGATTTGTAAAATGGTTTTAATATAACCAAAATTTTCCAACATATGAACTGGAATGGATTTAAATGGAAATAATCTTCGTAATATTTATTTCGGTATTGGATCCCTTGATTATACGGATATTGTTGAGGAATTTGGAAGATATATATATATATATATCTCATTATTCCCAATATGATATTTGTTGGTTTCAGAATTTGATATTGAATATAAGCCGATGTAATTTCTATTTAGAGTCTTGTATTTAATATCAAATTGGATTTTGGGTTTGTTGTGAATGGTGTCTTTAATAACACTGTTCTTGAACCCAGTTGAGAAAAGAATAAATCTTTTAAACAAGATTTAGAGAAGTTTACCAATTAATTAATATTTAATTGGAATCGAATTGGAATTGGATTTTTGGGTTTATCGTGAATGGTGTTTTAAAGAACAATTGTTCTTTAACCCAATTAACAGTGAAGAGATGATTTGGAATTTATAAATCTTTTTATTAAGATTTAATGGAAATTTTCCAAAGTAAAGTTTTGCAATTTAATATATCAAATTGGAATTGAATGGCACTCGATTGGGTAATAATCGAGATGAGATTCTGTAAAGGAAGAACGTTACTATATATGGAATTTAAAAGGCCTTGCCGTTATTTCATTTATAGTATTAGTCTAATACAGAAATTTATATTGATTATATATTGATTTGTTTTCCATGAAGATTCCATTTTTATGAAGATGATTTGCAGTTTATTGTGAACTATGTTTTTAATAACATCGGTTCTTTAACCCAGTTAAAGACAAGATTAATTTCTTAAAGCTGATCAATCATCATAAAATAATGATTTTTGGAGATTAAAACTAAGCGGAGTTTTATTGAATCTTTAATTAGATTGGAATGAGAATGGGATAACTAAATTTATCGAATTCATGAATTGATCGAAAATGGAGTACCACCAGTTTTACTCCCGGCGATAGTTAAATCTTTAATTATATTTGAACATGAAATTGTAATTAAATTTACCGCTAACACCGTGGGTGTCAGATATGGGGTACTACCAGTTTTGCTCCATGGGATGAATAGGTTAGGATTGGAAAGATAAAATAAACGATTACTTCGGTATGGCTAGATAATCTCGACTAGTTTTATAAACCTTAATTTGGTTTAGAATGGTTAAAAGATAAAATAAAATGTTTTGAAAACGATATCCAAAGGAAGATTAAAGAGAAAAATTAAAAAAATTTATCTTTGATAAAATTAATGTGAACCTTTCCCTAAAGATAATGAATATTTGAATAAAATAGTATTCTTAATTGGAATGAGGCGTAGGATGTGTTTTTATAGCACTTGATTATAAGATACGCAAGTTCTTCGAAAAGACCGGGTTTAACCCATTCTGAATAACTGATACGACGACTAAGTGTCGATGATATGAAGACGGTGGTTAAAGACCGGAGATCTTCACATCTTTTGGACGATTAATGATGTCTTGATTGGGATGTACACCC
Organism: Allium sativum; assembly: GCA_030737875.1. Lineage (NCBI taxonomy): Eukaryota > Viridiplantae > Streptophyta > Magnoliopsida > Asparagales > Amaryllidaceae > Allium > Allium sativum. The sequence continues at coordinate 592,004,126 of CM060919.1, forward strand.
AAGACAAGGTAATAAGTGGTGATCGTCCAAACGTATTTGGAGATCGACCAGATATGCAAGGGTCTCTCTCATGTATTGGACATATGGGACGAGGAATAAGGTTCCCCCGGTTTCGTTCAGACCCAGAACGGATTTGCAAATGGATAGTATGTCTGACATTGTATTCCTTTATACTGTATTCGTTGATCTCTGTTAAATATATATCTGTCTGGTGGCGGAGAATTTATTCTCTTGCTTAACCCCTTATCTGAGACGTACGAGCTTAGAGGTTATATATTCGTGGAAATTAGTGGTACGGTATGGATTGACATTGTGGCATGCTGAGATGCAAATGATCAAGGCTTTTTTTGAAAAGCATAATCTTGTGGTAGATGATCAAAGCACAGCTTTAATTAGCATAGCTTTGTGTAGCGTTAATTCGCGAGCCTCACACCTCGATATGAACCAAAAAAGGGATAGTGATTGCATGGAAATGGACATATGTTAGTTCTAGCTATGAGCAACTTCATGGTATGGAGCCCAGACTATTTACTTATGTGGATGTTGCATATTATTTGATGGAAAGCGAGGTACCTCAGAATTCGGGCCGATTTAACGGCTCAGATATGATTTGAGTCCCTAGTGGCTCTAGAGTGGTTGACATTACTGACTGTTTTGGAGGTTTGATAGAACCAACTAACATATAGTTTATGGTATAACTAACCATCGACGGATGACCGGCCATGAAGATCCAAGGGCTCGCCAGCGTCCGATTCCTGAGGCACTTGCTAGTGTGTCTCGAAATCGGTGAGGATGATCCTTTGCCTTGGTTCATAGTCGGAAATCCAATTTCCAATGCGCGATTTTACGGTTTTAGTTTTAAACCTATATGGCGACATAATATATGTAATAACCCAGAAAATACGGGCCAATTTAAAATTTTTAAATTGGACATTTCAAAGGAATTTGAACAATTGAAATAGAATATTTCAATAAAATAGTGAATTAGAAATAGTGAGTCAGTTTGAAAATTTGAATTCAAACTTTGACTGACTGTGCAGGGTGGAGAATATAACGGATTTTAGTGAAACCAAAAATATTTAAATCTGTTTATCAATACCTTTCTAACGAATCTGAAAAATCGAAGTTTCATAACGGGAATCAAAAGTTATGGCCGAATGAATTTTCAGAAAGGTCGCTATATAGAATATATAGCCCTGGAAAATTGATATTTTGCAAACGACCTCGGAATTCGATGAAACCACTTTTGTTGGGTCCAGGATGTCAAACTATTGCTAGGTTCCAAATTTCATAATTTTTGAAGCTAGTATGTGAGCGTGGTAAAAGAAAATGAGTTTGGTCAATTTCTGTTAAATTGGATCGACCAGAAAATGGCCATTTTTCAAACGAACTCGAAATTCGACGAAACTAGTTTTGTTGGGACTGTAGCGTCAAAACATAGCTAGATTTATTTTTCTGGAATTTTTCGAATCAGTTTGTGGCCCTGGCAAATTGAAATGTACGTTCAAAGTTAAAAATTAAATGTTTTATACTTTAATTTGAAAAATAACTGATTGTAACAGTCGAATTGGCCAACGAAACATATCCCATTGTGTCCGGGATGGGGGTATTTAGCTAGGGACGACAGTCGTTGGACTTGAAAAGGAGTTCGTTGGAGAAAACACTATTTAAAAATTTAATAAAACCCTAGGCGAATCAGAATTTTTCTTTCATAAATTAAAATTAAAAAAAAAAACCGCTTCTCTCTGAAACGAACGGCGAAACCCGTTCGAAACTTCCCCGACCGATCGCCGCCGCCTCAGCCCCCTATCGCCGCCGCCACCTACCCCCGTCGACGCGCCTCCTCCTCCTCTTCAAATCCGACCATACCTCAGCCTCCACCGTCGCCGCCTCTGCCAGAATCGAGTCCGCAAAGTTTCCCCCTTCCCAGCGTCGCCCTGGTCGCCACCGACCACCGAGCTACCCCAAACCACCACCGACAGGACCGCCTCTCCTTCCTCTTCCACGTCAGCACCTCCGATCATCCCCTCGTGCCTCGATTTTCGCGAAAACCGCAACCCTAGTTTCGAACCACTTAGAAAGGTGAGTCCTTTTTGATGTCTGCACTTTGAAAAATCATATCTTTTTGGTGTGTTGACGAAATTCGATGAAACAGGAAATATCGGGACCGCAAGGAAGCTCTCTACCACATAGAAGAAGCCGCGGATTTTTCTGAGTCATCTACGATTTTTAGCACTCCGAAAACCAATGTGAGAAATCTAAATTAAATGAATTTGAATGGAAAATGTCGTGTATAAATTATACAAGCGAAATATAAATTACACACGTGTTGGATACCTCATGTACATGCGATGTGTAAGCTATATAAGCGAAGTATGAATTATACATGCATAGAATAATTGATATATGTGTTGAAATGCAAGTGAAATATAGCAATATATATATATACTCCCCTCGTCCACAAACCATGGACGATATTTATTGTTGTGAATTAGTGTGAAATATTGGATGAAAAATGCGAATGGTTGAATAATTGTTTGTGGTTGATATTGTTTGGTTGTGGTTGAAAAATACCCATTGATGATTGAAATGAATTGGAAATATTTGTGGACATAAAAATAAAACATGTCGCCTGCGTGCGAATTAGATGCATGAATCCCCATTGTCAAAAACCGCGAGGTTTTAAGGTAGAGCGAGGAGCCGTACTAGGGACGGTGCCGGTTTTAACTACCCTGCCGTTATGCTGCCGAAATTTTGAATAATATCCATGTGTTAGAATTATTTTCATATGTTGAAATTATCTTCATGCGTTGAAATTAAAGTCATATGTTGAAACTATATCCATGTGTGGAAATGTTCATGTATTGAAAAGTGATGTGTGAAAATTAAATTCATTTGTGAATGAATGAAGTGTTTAAACAATTAAAATCACATTTTTATAATATATATGAAGTATGAAAAATATTCGCCTTATATATAAATAGTTTCAACAATAAAAATTTCATCTTTCTTATATTAACAACATATATATAATATCCATGTGTGGAGGTGCTCATGTGTTGAGAAGTGTGTGTATTGGAAAAGTTCATGTGTTGAATAAAAAGATCGAACAATAAAAATTACATTTTTATTGAAACTATGAAGTGTTGAAAACATTCATTTGTCGAATAAATATTTTAAATGATAAAAATATCATTTTTATCATATATGTGATATGCTAAAGATATGCGGACGTTGAAATAAATATTTGTGAATGAAATACTATTTTTAACATGCATAGGAACTAAATAAAATAGTCATGTGTTGAAATCTATTTTAGTTCGCCAAAATTATCATCTTTGAAATGTGAAGTGTTAAAAATAGCCACTTGTTCAAATAAATATGCATGAGTTGAAATATACATTAATTAGCTAATGATATGATTTTTTCCTATGCATGCAACATTAGAATGAATGGTGTTTTTAAACCAAATTGAATCAAATATGAAGTTGAATGGAAAATGATGAGTGATAAGAACTGTATATATGTACATGCATATTTATTGAACAGGTTATAGCAAAGTGGCTAGAGAAGAGGAATAAAATTTTGTGCCCGACAAATAGGTACACATTTACTGTTTTGTTTGGGTGATGATTTTATGAGCCTGTTGGCTAGCCGCTTGGCTTTTTCTTTTTCTTTTTGACATGAGACGCCCGTGTGGATATTTGGGAATTTTCCCAGCCCCTCCCGTACAAAGGAGGTTATGGCGAAATTTTCCAAAATTTAAAGGCGTTAGTGAAAAATTTGAAGTGAGAACGATATAGGAATTTTTGAATGAACTATATTTATATAAATTTATAAATATAAATAAAATTAAAACGAAACGTGGCCGTGCAGTTCGTGTTTTGAAACCGTGATTTCAAACGACTAGTGCGGGAAATCCGACAATTGGATTTTCCCGAAACCGCAACCGTTGGGTTCGCCTTGGAAATATCTTTCCAACGGCATCAACTTTGTGAAGATCCGACGGTTGGATTGTCTGGAATGTTTAATTCAAATCTGAAGAAAAACAGCGCCAGAAATGACTATATTTATATATATATAAATATAATTAAATTAAATCGAATAACGACACTGCAGTTCGTAAATTATCGTAACTTCAAATGGCTAGTGTGGAAGTTCCGACCGTCGGATTTTCCCAAAACCGAAACCGTTGGATTCATTTTGAAATGACCTTCCTAATGATATAAAATTTGTGAAGATCCAACGGTTAGATTTTCAGATATGTGTAAAACAAAATTAGTGAAAAACAGCGCCAGTGCATCGGCACGACCTGAAACGTCGTTTAATTAAATATGGCCGTTTTGAATTAAATAAAAATGGCGATATATCACTATAAAATACTATAGACGGTATAGAGTGGAAATAAACCAATTTCGTTGTGTTTGCTTAATATGTGATGGTTGAATGTATTTAACATGAGAATTATAACTAAAAAACTGAAACGTGAATGTTGAATAGTCCAACCATGTGATTAATTGATTTGAAAATCTAAATATACGTGGGTTATTTGAAAAGGCCGAGTTCATCTCATTTCAAATAATCGATCGACGTTGAGAAGTCGAAGAGTCGAAGACGGTTGAAGACCGACGATCTTCACATTGGATGGATGGGCGCTACTGATGCTCGTGATTGGAGTAGCTACCATGAAGGAGCTGAAGTAGTAGCCGTCCAAACATACTGTTGATTGTACGGATATGCGAGGAGTTGGTGCCTCCGGTTTCGTTCAGACCCAGAACGGACTTGTAAATGGACTGTGTGTCTGACATTGGATGTTGTTCTGTGCTGATTGATCTCTGTTAAATATATATCTATTTGGCAGCGGAGAATTTATTCTCTTGCTTAACGCCCTTCTCTGAGACGTACGAGCTCAGAGGTTATGTATTGATAGAAATCAGTCGCATGGAGTGAATTGCCTATGTGGCACGCCTAAGTGGCATATGATCAAGGCTTCTGTTGCGAAGCAAAGTCTTGTGGTTGATGATCAAAGCGTGGTCTGTGTGACGTAGCTTTGTGTATAACGTGGATTTGCGAGCCTCACACCTCGGTATGAGTCAAAAACGGGAGAGTGACTGCAGGGAGAGCACGACGTTTCTTTCTAGCTAAGGTGGTGTCAGTGACCTACCAGCCCTGACATTATATATACTTTTCACCTGTGTGGTTGTTGGAATACGAGGCGCCTCGGTTATAGGTCTGTAAGGACCGGGAAACGTGTGTTCAGGAATTGCCAATCCTCAAAAGTAAGAGAGGACCGGCCCTGAAGATCCAAGGATCATAGTGGGGTCCTGGGACATTTGCTAGAGTGTCTCGAATCGGAGAGGAGCTTGCCCCTTGCCTCGACTCATGAAGGAATCCAATTTCCAATACGAAATATGCGGACGTGATTGTATTACTAGTACGACGACATAGTGGTATGGGTCATTTATGCCGCCTAGGATTGATATTTATGATTGAAATCGCTTTTGAAACATATATGCACTAGTAATAATATCAAACACTTTTGTTTTATTCGTATGAAGCATTTTTGGCCATTATAAGGTAAAAACTCTATCCTCCGGCTTGCGTTGCATTGTGTGATGGGACCTGAGTCTTATAATGGCTTCATTTTATAAAAAGCATTGCGATGATTTAATCCTTTACTTTATTTCATGCACTAGCACTCATTGGAGTAAACCCGTTCCGCGGAAGTGGCGTGGTCCTTTGATTTGCCTTATTATTGTTGTTAATAAGTTAAGTAGATTTCTCATACCAGTCCCATGACTGACTCGTAGTTTGTTTCACCTTGCAAACTCGGGTGCCCTCATTTTCACATTGGCAGTCTAGTTACAGGTTTCTGGCACACTTTTGGCTCATGGCGAGGCTTGACTACACCGTGCTGACTTTGATTTTCTCCGCCATTATTGTATCTATATTATGATTCCGTCATTGGCGATGTAGACTGATATTTATTTTGTGTACTCTTTATGTATGATTAAGCCTCTGGCGATGGTGACTGATTATGTATCATTATGCACTAAGTTGTATCATGTACTGTGCTCTCTGATGTGATGATATCTATTATGATTCCGCTGTCATATGTGTGTAAATTATTCTATTTTCTGTTTATGCTATTATCTGTGATCTGCTAATGATAATTAATGTGTTATATTCCAATGATTATCCTTAACACCGTGTCACGGGGTTTTGGGGTCGTCACAGCTGGTATCAGAGCTTTGGTTAACCTTAGTTCTGGAGTCTAACACATTAAACACTTCGTCAAAATAGAATCAGTAGAATTCTAAGGCGAGTTGCTCATTAGAGATAGGACTAGTAAAGTCCTAGAATGAGCCAAGCAAAATAGCAAAAACAATTTGATCAGTCCATCGTTATCTTTCCTTAAAGTTTCTGCTTAACTATGCAATAAATTATCATTTCTGTAAGCTGACTCTTTTCTTGCTCATACAGAACTTGAAAAATGGCAACCAGAGCAACCGCCGCTAGAGGAGGCCGTGCCGGCCGTGGCAGAGGGCGGGGAGAAGCCCCAGTGGAAGAAGGACCTTTGATACAACCCCCGACCGCTCAATACTTTGAGCTGGACCGCGTAGCTAAGAGATATAAAAACCTAGGAGGCAAGACCTTCTCGGGAACTGGCACAGTAATAGAGGCCCTTGCATGGCTCAAAACATGCGAGAAAATTCTGGAAGGCCTAAGGCTTGGAGATCAAGATAAAGCTATTATGGGCGCCTGGCTTATGCAGGAACAAGCTGAACTATGGTGGGAATCTCTCACCGTCGGGAATAGAGAAGCTGGAAGAACATGGGATGGATTCAAAGAACTCTTCAAGGAGAAATATGTCCCGGAACAAGCACTAGAACGAATGCACGATGACTTCGCCAACCTCCAACAGGGGGATCTTTCAGTGCAGGATTATCTGAATAAATTTACACTGTTGTCGCCCTATGCTCCGGAGCTCGTCGCCACTGCAAAGTCCAAAAATAAGAGGTTTATCCTTGGGCTAAAGCGACAGTATCATGATAGAGCCATGGCCCACGTTAAGCTAGAATTTAATGAATTGGTGGAAATGACATGCAACTACGAAGACCTTGACCAAAGGCATCTGGAGCAGGATCGCGCTAGAAGCCAAGCCGGGAACAAACGCAAGCCTGCTGCGAATCAAGCTGAGTCAAGCCAGGCAGCATCCTCGAAACCTCAGACTGGCAAGCCGCCAAGAGGAAGCTGCTATAACTGTGGCAAAATGGGGCACTTCTCTAATGTGTGCACAGCCCCGAAGAGGCAGAAGACGAATTCACAAGGTTCAAGCCAGGGTTCTTAGAACCCTCGCTCCTGCTTTAATTGCCGCAAGACGGATCATCTAGTCAAAGACTGTCCTCTACTGAAGAAGGCCGCAGTAGCTCATGTGTATGACGGGTCGAGCCCGCCAGCTGCTTCCGATGGAGCAGGTAAACCCGATGTTTTGGGAGGTACCCTTACAATTAAAAATATTCATGTTTCTGTATTGTTTGACACGGGTGCGTCGTGTAGTTTTATTGCTAGTAACACAATGCACAAATTAAAGTTAAAACAGAGAAAGCTTAAAGATTCGGTTGGTGTACATAATCCGATAGGAGGATCTCTTATTCTCGGTTCATATTGTAGAGTGCCAGTCTCTTATTCTTCCTACAAGTTTCCTTTTGATTTAATCGTTATGGATTTTCCCGAATTCGATATCATTCTCAGGCTGGATTGGTTAACGAAATACGAAGCTGAAGTGAATTGTGCAGAAAGAATCGTTAAAATTCGAACGAAGCTTGGATATATTACGGTACCCTGTCATGGTTCAAATCCAGATAGAAAAGAATTTTGGTCGGCATTAGAACTTATCCCCACTTCCTTGGAAAAGATTCCGATTGTTAGAAACTATGCGGATGTGTTTGAAGAAGTTGAAAACTTACCTCCGCAAAGAGAAATAGAATTCCGAATCGATCTAATTCCCAATGCCAGACCAGTGGTACATCCAATTCGCAGAATGACTCCGAAGGAAAAAGAAGAATTAGGCGATCAAACTCGTCAACTGTTGTGGAAGGGTCTAATCAGACCTAGCTTTTCTAATTGGATTGCAGCTGTTGTGTTTGTCCCAAAGTCAGACGGTACTCTTCGATTATGTGTTGATTACCGAGACCTCAACAAACAGATGCTCAAAAATAAGTATCCATTACCCCGCATCGATGATTTGCTAGACTATTTGAATGGGGCAAAAGTACTTTCCCGAATGGACCTAGCTACAGGTTTTCATCAATTGAGAATAGCAGAAGAGTGTGTTCCTTTGACAGCTTTCATAGGTCCAGACATATTTTATGAATGGTTAGTAATGTCGTTCGGCCTGTGCAATGCTCCAGCATACTTTGTCGATCTAATGAATAGAGTGTTCAGGGGAGTTCTGAATAAATTTTTCCTCGTATTCATCGATGATATTTTAATCTACTCCAAATCAAAACCCGAGCATGAAAAACACTTAGAACAAGTATTGGAGATTCTAAGAAAGAACGTTTTCAAAGCCAAATTCTCTAAATGTGTCTTCTGGCAAGAAGAAGTGAAGTTTCTTGGCCATGTCGTGTCGGAGAAAGGGATTTCTGTAGACCCAAGCAAAATAACAGCGATTCAAGACTGAAAACAGCCCACTACTCCCACAGAAGTTAGAAGTTTTATGGGGTTGGCTAGCTATTATCGAAAGTTCATTAAGGATTTTTCGAAGATATCCGGTCCGTTAACGAAGCTCACGAAGAAGCATGAGAAGTTTAAGTGGACTTCCGACTGTGAAGAAGCTTTCCAGGAATTGAAATCGAAACTGACAACTACTCCAGTGTTAACCATTATTGATGGCAATCAGGATTTAACGGTTTGGACAGATGCTTCTATTAGAGGTCTTGGTGCAGTGTTAATGCAAAGAAGCCAAGTAGTCGCTTATGCAAGCCGCCAACTGAAACCGCATGAGAAGAATTATGTAACTCATGATCTTGAGTTGCTAGCTATCATTTTTGCGTTGAAAATCTGGAGGCATTATTTATTGGGCGAGAAATTTGTGCTATACACAAATCATCAATCATTGAAGCATTTATACACCCAAAAAGATCTGAATTTGAGACAGCAGCGTTGGCTAGAATTTCTTGCAGCATATGATCTTGATATCCTGTATACGCTGGGAAAGGCTAACGTGGTAGCAGATGCGCTTAGTAGAAAAACCGCAATCATTGCCAATCTTATAATTACGCCTGGATTGATTGATAAGATTTCATCCCTTCAAAAAGACGATGAATTCATTCAGAGAATCAGTCAGAGGGTCAAGGAAGGTGAAACCACAAGTTTCCGTATTGATGATAAGGGGGTTCTCAGGTTAAATGATAGGATTTGCATTCCAAATATTCCAGACCTTCGAAGAGAAGTGCTAGACGAATGCCATAAATCCAAACTTTGCATCCATCCTGGTGTGAGTAAAATGTACAACGATATCAAACGCACTTTTTGGTGGAGGGCAATGAAAAGGGATATTTCTTTGTATGTTAGCAGATGCCCTACTTGTCAATTGGTCAAGAGCGACCAACAGAAGCTAGCAGGATTGTTGCAACCGTTGGAAGTCCCAGGTTGGAAATGGGAACAGATTTCCATGGATTTCATAGATGGTTTGCCGCGAACCAGGAAAGGTAATGACAGCATTTGGGTAATCGTAGATCGCTTCACGAAGACTGCCCATTTTATACCTGTCAGATCCAATAGAACCGCTCAAAGTCTAGCACAGATATATTTCAAAGAAATCGTTAAGCTGCATGGAATTCCCATCAGCATAGTTAGTGATAGAGACCCGATATTTGCTAGCAAATTCTGGGAGGCTTTCCAGACAGAATTGGGAACGAAACTAAATATGAGCACCGCTTATCACCCTCAAACAGATGGCCAAACTGAGCGGGTGAATAGAATTCTGGAAGATTTATTACGGGCTTGTATAATTGATTTTGGTGGGTCATGGGAAGATCACTTGCATTTGGCAGAATTCTCATATAACAATAGCTATCAGGCAAGTTTGAGAATGTCGCCATTTGAAGCATTATATGGCAGACCGTGCAGATCTCCAGCATGTTGGGTAGAACCTGGCAACAGACTTGTGTTAGGACCTGATATGATTAGAGAAGCGTCTGATAAAGTCGACTTCATCAAAAAGCGATTGAGAACCGCCCAAAGCCAACAGAAAAGCTATGCAGATTCTAGAAGAAGAGATTTGACATTTGCTGTTGGTGACCATGTTTATTTGAAGGTTTCTCCAATGAGAGGAGTAATCAGATTTGGAAAAACTGGGAAGTTGGCACCGAGATTTATTGGTCCCTTTCCTATACTCGAACGAATTGGAACTCTTGCTTATAGGGTTCAATTACCAGATTGGTTGCCTGGAGTGCACGATGTATTTCACGTATCTCAACTTAGAAGACATGTGCATGATCCAGATCTTGTTGTAGAAGAAGCAGCGCAACAGGATATAGACATAACTCCAGAATTAGCAGTCAGAAGAGAACCATTAAAGATTGTTGGCAAAGAAACTAGAGAACTAAGAAGCAAAAAGGTTCATTTAGTTAAAGTGCAGTGGAGCAGTGATCCTAGAGACTGTACTTGGGAGACTGAGGAAAGCATTAAGCAAGCTTACCCCAAATGCAGAGTGGACATCTCTGACTAACTCCGGTGCAAGGTACCTTTACAATACTTTGCATTTACATTTTGTTTCCAACTTTACTGTTGTTTCCTTTTCGAGGACGAAAAGTTTTAAGTGGGGGAGATTGTAATAACCCAGAAAATACGGGCCAATTTAAAAATTTTAAATTGGACATTTCAAAGGAATTTGAACAATTGAAATAGAATATTTCAATAAAATAGTGAATTAGAAATAGTGAGTCAGTTTGAAAATTTGAATTCAAACTTTGACTGACTGTGCAGGGTGGAGAATATAACGGATTTTAGTGAAACCAAAAATATTTAAATCTGTTTATCAATACCTTTCTAACGAATCTGAAAAATCGAAGTTTCATAACGGGAATCAAAAGTTATGGCCGAATGAATTTTCAGAAAGGTCGCTATATAGAATATATAGCCCTGGAAAATTGATATTTTGCAAACGACCTCGGAATTCGATGAAACCACTTTTGTTGGGTCCGAGATGTCAAACTATTGCTAGGTTCCAAATTTCATAATTTTTGAAGCTAGTATGTGAGCGTGGTAAAAGAAAATGAGTTTGGTCAATTTCTGTTAAATTGGATCGACCAGAAAATGGCCATTTTTCAAACGATCTCGAAATTCGACGAAACTAGTTTTGTTGGGACCGTAGCGTCAAAACATAGCTAGATTTATTTTTCTGGAATTTTTTGAATCAGTTTGTGGCCCTGGCAAATTGAAATGTACGTTCAAAGTTAAAAATTAAATGTTTTATACTTTAATTTGAAAAATAACTGATTGTAACAGTCGAATTGGCCAACGAAACATATCCCATTGTGTCCGGGATGGGGGTATTTAGCTAGGGACGATAGTCGTTGGACTTGAAAAGGAGTTCGTTGGAGAAAACACTATTTAAAAATTTAATAAAACCCTAGGCCAATCAGAATTTTTCTTTCATAAATTAAAATAAAAAAAAACCCCGCTTCTCTCTGAAACGAACGGCGAAACCCATTCGAAACTTCCCCGACCGATCGCCGCCGCCTCAGCCCCCTATCGCCGCCGCCACCTACCCCCGTCGACGCGCCTCCTCCTCCTCTTCAAATCTGACCATACCTCAGCCTCCACCGTCGCCGCCTCCGCCAGAATCGAGCCCGCAAAGTTTCCCCCTTCCCAGCGTCGCCCTGATCGCCACCGACCACCGAGCCACCCCAAACCACCACCGACATGACTGCCTCTCTTCCTCTTCCACGTCAGCACCTCCGATCATCCCCTCGTGCCTCGATTTTCGCGAAAACCGCAACCCTAGTTTCGAACCACTTAGAAAGGTGAGTCCTTTTTGATGTCTGCACTTTGAAAAATCATATCTTTTTGGTGTGTTGACGAAATTCGATGAAACAGGAAACGTCGGGACCGCAAGGAAGCTCTCTACCACGTAGAAGAAGCCGCGGATTTTTCTCAGTCATCTACGATTTTTAGCACTCCGAAAACCAGTGTGAGAAATCTAAATTAAATGAATATGAATGGAAAATGTCGTGTATAAATTATACAAGCGAAATATAAATTACACACGTATTGTATACCTCATGTACATGCGATGTGTAAGCTATATAAGCGAAGTATGAATTATACATGCATAGAATAATTGATATATGTGTTGAAATGCAAGTGAAATATAGCAATATATATATACTCCCTTCGTCCACAAACCATGGACGATATTTATTGTTGTGAATTGGTGTGAAATATTGGATGAAAAATGCGAATGGTTGAATAATTGTTTGCGGTTGATATTGTTTGGTTGTGGTTGAAAAATACCCATTGGTGATTGAAATGAATTGGAAATATTTGTGGAAATAAAAATAAAACATGCCGCCTGGGTGCGAATTAGATGCATGAATCCCCATTGTCAAAAACCGCGAGGTTTTAAGGTAGTGCGAGGAGTCGTACTAGGGACGGTGCCGGTTTTAACTACCCTGCCGTTATGCTGCCGAAATTTTGAATAATATCCATGTGTTAGAATTATTTTCATATGTTGAAATTATCTTCATGCGTTGAAATTAAAGTCATAAGTTGAAACTATATCCATGTGTGGAAATGTTCATGTGTTGAAAAGTGATGTGTGAAAATTAAATTCATTTGTGAATGAATGAAGTGTTTAAACAATAAAAATCACATTTTTATAATATATATGAAGTATGAAAAATATTCGCCTTATATATAAATAGTTTCAATAATAAAAATTTCATCTTTCTTATACGAACAACATATATATAATATCCATGTGTGGAGGTGCTCATGTGTTGAGAAGTGTGTGTATTGGAAAAGTTCATGTGTTGAATAAAAAGATCGAACAATAAAAATTACATTTTTATTGAAACTATGAAGTGTTGAAAACATTCATTTGTCGAATAAATATTTTAAATGATAAAAATATCATTTTTATCATATATGTGATATGCTAAAGATATGCGGATGTTGAAATAAATATTTGCAAATGAAATACTATTTTTAACATGCATAGGAACTAAATAAAATAGTCATGTGTTGAAATCTATTTAAGTTCGCCAAAATTATCATCTTTGAAATGTGAAGTGTTAAAAATAGCCACTTGTTCAAATAAATATGCGTGAGTTGAAATATACATTAATTAGCTAATGATATGATTTTTGCCTATGCATGCAACATTAGAATGAATGGTGTTTTTAAACCAAATTGAATCAAATATGAAGTTGAATGGAAAATGATGAGTGATAAGAACTGTATATATGTACATGCATATTTATTGAACAGGTTATAGCAAAGGGGCTAGAGAAGAGGAATAAAATTTTGTGCCCGACAAATAGGTACACATTTACTGTTTTGTTTGGGTGATGATTTTATGAGCCTGTTGGCTAGCCGCTTGGCTTTTTCTTTTTCTTTTTGACATGAGACGCCCGTGTGGCTATTTGGGAATTTTCCCAGCCCCTCCCGTACAAAGGAGGTTATGGCGAAATTTTCCAAAATTTAAAGGCGTTAGTGAAAAATTTGAAGTGAGAACGATATAGGAATTTTTGAATGAACTATATTTATAAATATAAATAAAATTAAAACGAAACGTGGCCGTGCAGTTCGTGTTTTGAAACCGTGATTTCAAACGACTAGTGCGGGAAATCCGACCATTGGATTTTCCCGAAACCGCAACCGTTGGGTTCGCCTTGGAAATATCTTTCCAACGGCACCAACTTTGTGAAGATCCGACGGTTGGATTGTCTGGATTGTTTAATTCAAATCTGAAGAAAAACAGCGCCAGAAATGATTATATTTATATATATATAAATATATAATTAAATTAAATCGAATAACGACGCTGCAGTTCGTAAATTGAAATCGTAACTTCAAATGGCTAGTGTGGAAGATCCGACCGTCGGATTTTCCCAAAACTGAAACCGTTGGATTCATTTTGAAATGACCTTCCTAATGATATAAAATTTGTGAAGATCCAACGGTTAGATTTTCAGATATGTGTAAAACAAAATTAGTGAAAAACAACGCCAGTGCATCGGCACGACCTGAAACGTCGTTTAATTAAATATGGCCGTTTTGAATTAAATAAAAATGGCGATATATCGTTATAAAATACTATAGACGGTATAGAGTGGAAATAAATCGATTTCGTTGTGTTTGCTTGATATGCGATGGTTAAATGTATTTAACATGAGAATTATAACTAAAAAACTGAAACGTGAATGTTGAATAGTCCAACCATGTGATTAATTGATTTGAAAATCTAAATATACGTGGGTTATTTGAAAAGGCCGAGTTCATCTCATTTCAAATAATCGATCAACGTTGAGAAGTCGAAGAGTCGAAGACGGTTGAAGACCGACGATCTTCACATTGGATGGATGGGCGCTACTGATGCTCGTGATTGGAGTAGCTACCATGAAGGAGCTGAAGTAGTAGCCGTCCAAACATACTGTTGATTGTACGGATATGCGAGGAGTTGGTGCCTCCGGTTTCGTTCAGACCCAGAACGGACTTGTAAATGGACTGTGTGTCTGACATTGGATGTTGTTCTGTGCTGATTGATCTCTGTTAAATATATATCTATTTGGCAGCGGAGAATTTATTCTCTTGCTTAACGCCCTTCTCTGAGACGTACGAGCTCAGAGGTTATGTATTGATAGAAATCAGTCGCATGGAGTGAATTGCCTATGTGGCACGCCTAAGTGGCATATGATCAAGGCTTCTGTTGCGAAGCAAAGTCTTGTGGTTGATGATCAAAGCGTGGTCTGTGTGACGTAGCTTTGTGTATAACGTGGATTTGCGAGCCTCACACCTCGGTATGAGTCAAAAACGGGAGAGTGACTACAGGGAGAGCACGACGTTTCTTTCTAGCTAAGGTGGTGTCAGTGACCTACCAGCCCTGACATTATATATACTTTTCACCTGTGTGGTTGTTGGAATACGAGGCGCCTCGGTTATAGGTCTGTAAGGACCGGGAAACGTGTGTTCAGGAATTGCCAATCCTCAAAAGTAAGAGAGGACCGGCCCTGAAGATCCAAGGATCATAGTGGGGTCCTGGGACATTTGCTAGAGTGTCTCGAATCGGAGAGGAGCTTGCCCCTTGCCTCGACTCATGAAGGAATCCAATTTCCAATACGAAATATGCGGACGTGATTGTATTACTAGTACGGCGACATAGTGGTATGGGTCATTTATGCCGCCTAGGATTGATATTTATGATTGAAATCGCTTTTGAAACATATATGCACTAGTAATAATATCAAACACTTTTGTTTTATTCGTATGAAGCATTTTTGGCCATTATAAGGTAAAAACTCTATCCTCCGGCTTGCGTTGCATTGTGTGATGGGACCTGAGTCTTATAATGGCTTCATTTTATAAAAAGCATTGCGATGATTTAATCCTTTACTTTATTTCATGCACTAGCACTCATTGGAGTAAACCCGTTCCACGGAAGTGGCGTGGTCCTTTGATTTGCCTTATTATTGTTGTTAATAAGTTAAGTAGATTTCTCATACCAGTCCCATGACTGACTCGTAGTTTGTTTCACCTTGCAAACTCGGGTGCCCTCATTTTCACACGGGAAGCCTAGTTACAGGTTTCTGGCGCACTTTTGGCTCATGGCGAGGCTTGACTACACCGTGCTGACTTTGATTTTCTCCGCCATTATTGTATCTATATTATGATTCCGCCATTGGCGATGTAGACTGATATTTATTTTGTGTACTCTTTATGTATGATTCCGCCTCTGGCGATGGTGACTGATTATGTATCATTATGCACTAAGTTGTATCCTGTACTGTGCTCTCTGATGTGATGATATCTATTATGATTCCACTGTCATATGTGTGTAAATTATTCTATTTTCTGTTTATACTATTATCTGTGATCTGCTAATGATAATTAATGTGTTATATTCCAATGATTATCCTTAACACCGTGTCACGGGGTTTTGGGGTCGTCACAATATAATGGTACCTACACCGCCTATGATTGATACATTTATATTTGAAGTTGATTTCTTCACTTATAGTAATATTAAAAGATGAAATTTTGTGTATCAAGCATATTTGGCTATTATAAGGGAAAACACTATCCTCGACTGCATTCATTGTGTGATGTGACCTGAGCCTTATAATAGCTTCATTTTTCTCTTTAGCATTGCGCTGTTTGGTTTTATGCACTGGTATTCATGGGGATAAGCCCGTTCTGTGTTATACGGCGTTGTCCCGTGATTTACCTAACTTTAAAATAAAAGCTAATAACTGTTTTAGTTCCCACACCGGTCCCATGACTGATTCAGAGTTTATTGTTTTAACCTAAACTCTGGGTGTCCATATTTTCCTCACGGGTAGCTAGTAGTTTTGGTTTTCGCAGACACTTCTTTTTACAGGATCCTGGATTACAGCTGGAGCTATATTCGGAAAGCTTTGTATCCCTATATCTCTTTGAATTGTGTCATTTGTTATTTCCTGCTACACATTATACTTATGTATTATATTCCGCTGCTATGTAATTTTAATCTCTGATATTGTATTTCCAATGTGTAATATTTATTCATACTCTGATGTTCTTGTGCTCTGATGTAAATTGTTGTAATAGCAATGGAATGTTCTAGTGCTTTTATTCCGATGCGTCACGTTCTCAAAGCAATTCAGGCTTTTACGTAAGGGGGGTTTCAGGTCGTTTCACTATGCGTGCTCGATTTTAGATCTTTCCCTCTCGAGGAGCAGTGACCGTATCAGCAATACTAGTTTCTTGACATATTCTGGCAGCTCTCCTCATCTAACATGTTCTTCGATTATGTCTCGCAAATGCCTACAATCGTTTGTGTTGTAACCAGCCATATTATGGAACATGCAATGTCTTCCAGACTCCTGTTCCCTCTGAGTTGGCTCCCTCTTGGTAGGTTTTGGAAAAGGAAGTACCCCTTGAGTATCTAGGTGGATGTCCAATAACATGGAATTAAGTTCAATGTATTTGTCGAACTTAATCCTCCAAGGTCGGAACCCTTGATCATTCTTAGCCGTGGCATTCCCTTTGCCTTTTTCCTTATTCTTTCCAGGCTCAGATGATCCGCCACCCTTAGTCATATTAACCTCGAGAACATCCTTCTTGACCGAGCATTTTCCTCACGTAGAAACTTGTCTGCTTCAAAGTATAATTTTCCATGGTTCCTCGGTAGATCCTGTTGCAATGAAATCTTAATGTCCGACTTATCCTAAACATCGGATACAACTGCAATTAATACCATAGGCAATTCTGATCGATCCACTGATGCTACTGTCGCGTTAAACCTTTCCAATAAAGAATGCAGAGTCTCATCAGTCTTCTTCTTTATTGCCATTAACGTTATCACATTTTTGGGTGTTGTGATGTGTACCCTAAACAACTCAATAAACCGGGTGATCAACACATTCCACATATTGATTGATTTAGAATCTAACTGCTGAAACCACATAACAGCAATATCAGTTAAATATAGAGGGAAGCACTTAGCCATGTTGTTGTCTGATGTTGATAGCACTTCTATATGGCACATATAACGTATTAGGTGCACAGTAGGATCCTTCCTACCATCATAAGCCTCCAAAGCTGGTAACTTGAAATCCAAGGGGTTTCAAGAATTTCGGATTTCCCGTGTGAAAGGGATACGTTTGACACTATCCACATCGCCTTGGGAAGCTCTTCCTCTAGTAAACCGTCGAATTATGCCAGTGATTCGATTTCCATCTCCTAAAAACTGTTGCCAATCGTCCAATCCAACGCCGATGCCCCCAACGTGCAAAGCTTTAGCTATTTGGTATCAATTCACAACATCTATAGCCAGCTCGACCATGCCCTACATTCCTGGTTCGACATGGCCGAATTGGGTTTTCTCGGCGTTGTCGAACCAAGCTCCAGCCATCCCTGCTATTACTACAGCATTCCTATCCTGAATCATCTTAGGTAGAGCCTGGCCAATATTTCCAGCATTTCCTTCTAAAGTGTCACAAAATTGAAGTGTCGCGACGTAGACCATCCTCAGGGAAGTTGCCCCTTTCTCCATCCATAACCAGCTCTGCATTATTTCCCGATCGATCAAAGATTTCTGGTTGTGTGATTCAGACTATGTAGAAAGCGCTCAGCAGATCCAATGCAGTAGAGGTGCAAAAAGTTGTAGATGAGATAAAACGAAGAAATATCGGGATATAGCAGATGAGTCAAAGATAATATATAAAACTAGTATTTAAAGCTTTTAATAATATATAAATGATAAATAAATGGAAACTTAACATTCAACTTAATTATAATTAGTACATTATTAATTTTAAATAAAAGCAGAAGCAAGTATATGTAAATAAATGTAAACTTTATTTAGTTTGATTAAATTTAATAGAATATTATAGTATTTTATATTTTGAAAAATATATTTTAAAAATAATGTTAAAATACTAGTTTTATAAATTTTATAATGTATAAATGTCATTTTTCAATTCATTTCTTTTATAGAAAATATAACGAAAATAGTGGAAGATAGCTGAAATAATGGGATATATCAGGAATATCGGAATATAACAGGGCTTAAAGAAAAAAAGGCTGTTTCAGTGGCTATTTGGAAATAGCACAGCGACGGAAATCTGGTACATGATATATCGGGGATATGTCAGGGTAATAGCAGGGAATTAACTGCACATGGTTCAGGGCAAGTTGTTGGGTCGTGCCGCTTTAGCGGCTTCCATCTGTGCAATGCCACTGTTTCTAGCTTTGTTTTATCTTCCTGGCCTTCCAAATCCGTTAAATCTTGCAAAGAAAGTGTTATCATCTCCTCCTGCTTGCGAAAAAGCTCATCCTATCACTCCATACGCTACCTCAGCTCAGCCAAGGCTCCATCCATCTCTTCTTGGGTGAGATAAATGAAAGGATCACCATGATAGGAAGCCTCCTAATTTCCTTCATTTCATGCATCTGTGTCACCAGTAGTTTCAGTACTGGAGAATGTTCCATTCTTCTTCCGTTTCATCATCTTCAAACCTTGAACTGAGCAATCCAAGTCCTCAGGCAATAACAAAGGGTAATATGCGTGCTCCCCTAGTTCGGGCGCCAAAGTGTTGACATCAAAAAGTGGTATTTGACAATCAACTCCCAAATGTACAAATCGTACACAAATCACATATAATCATAGATAATTTCAATCCAGATTATAGAAAAAGTAAAAGAGACATGCAATTTATAGTGGTTCGACATTTGTTTATACTGTTAGATTACAAGATACATTTGTTTGTATGAAAGAAAGAAGAGATAAGAAGTGATCTTTTTTCCACGCGCAAAGTCCTTGTGTAATACGATTGTAAAATAGACTTCGATCTTTCGATTGTGCAATGTCCTTGCGTAGGAAGTAATAGGGGAACCCCCCCTCAAAATGTCCGAAAATGCTGTATGTATAGGTGGAGGCCGAGCCAGGGTCGGTAGGGTGGTTGCTGACCGCATCATCAGGCAGTGGAGACGTCCTCTCCAGTTTGGTGTATGAGAACTTGTCCTCCGATCCGACATAGTAGAAGTAGTTGATCGCGCCTTTAACCATTAGAATAGGTCCAGAGACCAAACCAGCTTTTGGTTCGACTATGTCGAACCGATCTCCGTTCGACTTATCCGACCTGACCTGATAATCATTTTCTTCCTTGCTTTATCAAGCCAAGCCATGGACTCATGTCGAGTCGAACCAATGTTTATTGGTGAAGTGTCCATACCAATCCAGTCGTGCTGAACTGGAGTTGTTCAAACTGAGATGAATCATAGCTAATTTAGTCTGAACCAATTATTCAAACTAAAACCGGAGGTGTACATATCCAATCTTTTTGAGAGTTTTCATACTTAAAACCATGTACGTCCGGACTCTTTTAAGCCTGTCCAAATCCTGAACACTCTGATAGCTAAAATTCTATGACGTAACTGCCTTGCCAAATAGCGGGTCAACAACTTTCACTTGTAGAAGCGGGCTATATATTCGATGTGCGTGTATAAATTTAGTTTAGAACTTTATAAATGATCATTTTCTAGGTTAAAACACTTGTCCTGCATTAAAAGATACCCATACATATGTGCCTTTTGTTAGGTGTGGCTCACACTGTATGAGAGTGCATGCGTATATTAGATTTGCAATTAGCCCTACATCATGAGAAGATAGGAGTATGTATATATATATGTGTGTGTGTGTGTGTGTGTGTGCAGGCAGTGACATGTAACAATAAGGATTCGTTTTGTTATAATCAAATGCTGCTATGAACATATATGTAATCTAAGGGATGTAGGAATATTCAATCATGGATGTAATGACCCGCATTTTCCAGGGGTATAATTAATTTATTTAATTATATAAATAGTGATTTAGGGAATTAAATCGTCGTTAATTTAATTATAGTGAATAATTAATTTAATTAAATAATTAAATAATATATTTAATTTAGAAATAATCAAAAATATTGGAAATCACAATATTCTGTGAACGGGGTCGTCCCTTATATTTAATTCGGCTTAGAGTTGAATTATATTGACGAATATATTCAATCGACGACAGTTTGAACGTATAATTATAATATAATTAAAATCGAGCTTGAAATGGCTGTAGTTCGCGATTTGGCGATTTGAACTTCAACTGAATGTACAGGATTCGTTTTAAGCCGGATTTCTGTGAAACAAGAAACGTGTGGAGCTGGTGAAGTATATCTTTCTAGTGGAAGAGAAAAATCGGGATTTCGTCATGTAGATTTTGATGTACGTCCAAATCAAATTTTAGAAAAGTCGCTGTGGAATTCCTTTATAATTCGTAACGCTTTATATACGTTATAAAAGGATTTTCAATGTAAATTGAATATCGATTCGATCTGGACTCGGAATAGCGAGTATATAATTATCCTGGAGCTGTATGATATTCCTCGGTGAATATATACAATAATATAAATTTATTTATATTTAATTTAATTATATTTAAATATATTTATATATTTAAATGGGTCATCCAGAGCTTTAAAAATACGCTGTGTGAGCAAACGGAGTCGGAATTCGACGAAACCAGTTTCGTTGGGACCGTAATGTCAAACTCTAGCTACATGTCCAGTTTCGTGATTTTTAGATGTTATGTGTGATCATAGGAATTTTTAATGATAAATATAAGCAGCGTTGGTATAAAAATTAATATTTAATTCGAATATAAAAATATTATTTCTTCTATATAAGTATTCCACCAATCCCTTAGACCCTAAAATTTACTTCCTTCTGGTCAACGAGATTATTTTTCCGCCGTGATTTTTACTTCCTTCAGTAAATTTCTTCAGATCTTCAAAAATCAAGAGAAATTCATACAAAATCCTGTAAAATATAATACATGTATATTTGAATCCCTGGCATCTTTCTCTTCATTCCAGTGTAGCCTTCTTTGAGTGCGACGGCATGTTTGTTGTTCGAACTTCAGAGTAGTGAGCTTAGGGTTCCACTAAATTAAAAATCGAGGCAACACTACTTGGTTTAAGTATGGTATTTGGGTTTGTGGTGAAATTCCGCAACTATTGGTGAAGTTTCACAGTATTCGGTGAAGAAAGGGGTCGGTGTTGCTGGTACTTCGGCGGATGTCGGAAGGGGTAAACTGTAACACCCCACCTCCGCCAGGGTGGCTCTTGCAAGCACTCTGACTTTGGAGGGGCGTTTGAATCAGGTAAACATGCATAATGATATATCAAGGCAGAACAAGAACATATGTATATATGTAAACAGAGTAAATAAGATAAGTAAAACAGCGGAAGATTTCAAACTATTTCAAAACAAGTCTGGTACAACATAATGTCAACTTTCCAAATACACAAGTCTAGAAAGAAACAACATCACTGAAAAACTGAAATACATAAGTACTATCCCCAAAATAAGTGATAACCATAGCTAGCTTCATGTCAAGACCGTACATGAGCTAAAATCCCACAAGCAAGCGATCAGAAGTCCAAGCTAAGCTCCAACGTTCCCACCCTGAGAACCTGGGGGGGAAACGGAAGAAAAGAGGCAAAAGAAAAACAGGTCAGTCAAAAAGACTGAGTAAGCCCAACTACAATCAATGTAAACTGATAAAGTTAACTGGCATGAGAAGCAGGGATGAACTTTAAGGATAACAACATACTAGCATGATGATTAACTAACAAGGTAGATAAAGGTGTCATCGCATAATCAGGTTTAAGGTTTTGCACCACAGGTGTACTAGCAAACTAACATGACTTGAATAAACAAGTATTGATCCCTTGGCCCAAGCTTTGGCCCAATAACATGAAGTGACCCTAATATGAGGCCCAATCAAACGGTCTAGTCGATCGGCTCCCTATAAGCCTAACTCGTCACGTGTTGGTGTCCATACGGCCCAAACATAATTGTAGTCAGACTGTGCCGGGTCTCCCGTCGGGTGTATCAAGCCCTAGGGTGTCAACCCCTGGACACCATAAACATATGTGCACAGTCTCGATCTACTGGTACCCGTGCATGTTTTCCCCGGCTTCGGACTATATGCACGACCATAGTCCGCCCGAAACTACACCGGCGTACCAATCTGCCGTCGTTTTTGGTCACTTACCTCAAGTCCAGTAATCGTGCCCCCTCCCTAGCCTAGTCCCTAGGGTCTTAATGATACAAACTTGGGATTACTGCTGGAGTGGACCCCCATTGCTAGGATTTTTCTAGTGGGTTAAGTACGGTTGAACCCTCTTGCTAATCATGGATTAACTTGGTTAAGTGTAACGATGAGTTCACGACTTAACCCTGATTAATCTACCAAGCCCAAATTGGTTAAGTATTAAGTGGACCATGACTTAACCCTAATCATGAGGCATTAATTAATTAATGCGCCTTAACCTCTCACATTAGACTTTGTTGCGGTTACTAGTTAAGCCGGTCGGTTCCGGGTAGCTTTACACCACAACTTGGTCTAACCTCGGGTTCAAGGTACAACATGACCAACTTCTCACATTGGGTCCTATTGTTTGTAGCAACTAGTTAAGCCGGTCGGTTCCGGGTAGGTTTACGCTACAAACTCAACCCAACCTCGAGTTGGTCACACTTATATTTTCTAAGTGTCATGTCCATCATGTTTCCAAAACATATTACAAGTTTTCAAGCATTTGGGTAGACCTAACTTAATAGGTAAATTCCCAATGGGTAGACCAAACTTAATAGGTAAATTCCCAATCTTATGTTTTTATGTCTTTTAAGTTTACCCAACCCCAAACGCAATCCCATCGCTTACATATCGCAATAGCGCATAAAGGATAGAAAGAGGGAACTTGGCATAATCATGACATAAAGGTGTTGAAGCCACAAGTTTAACATGGTGGCATATGAAATGTACATATGTTCATATACTTGCATATTACATTTTTAGGCCTCAAAAGCATGCATAAAACCAAACTTGGCATATTGGTGATACATGGTGATAAATGACATGTAGAAATGGCCATAAGTTCGCATTTAGCCTCACATGCAAGTTATCATAAGGGATGTGATAACTTACATGTTGCCAAAATGCAACCTTTAGCATAAAGCTTGAAGCTTTATGTTCATAAACCCAAGATAAGCTTGCATAACATGATAACATGAGCAAAATGATCAACCCAAACTTGCATAACATAACTTGCATATCATATGGCAAACTTGCATATCATAACATAGCAAACTTGCATAACATAACATGATAAACTTGCATATCATAACATGGCAAACTTGCATAGCATAACATAGCAAACTTGCATAACATAACATGATAAACTTGCATATCATAACATGGCAAACTTGCATAGCATAACATGGTAAACTTGCATATCATAACATGGCATACTTGCATAACATAACATGATAAACTTGCATATCATAACATGGCAAACTTGCAAAGAATAACATAGCAAACTTGCATAACATAACATGATAAACTTGCATATCATAACATGGCAAACTTGCATAGCATAACATGGTAAACTTGCATATCATAACATGGCATACTTGCATAACATAACATGATAAACTTGCATATCATAACATGGCAAACTTGCATAGCATAACATAGCAAACTTGCATAACATAACATGATAAACTTGCATATCATAACATGGCAAACTTGCATAGCATAACATGGTAAACTTGCATATCATAACATGGCATACTTGCATAACATAACATGATAAACTTGCATGTCATAACATGGAAAACTTGCATATCATAACATATCAAACTTGCATAACATGACATAGTAAACTTGCATATCATATGATCAACCTAACTTGCATCATTCATTTAACTTTAGAGTTTAAATATGAAAGTAGAAAAGGGCTTACAATGCTTATGAAGACACAAAAATATGACAAAGCCCTTATGCAATCAAATAGACCCAAAATGCAAGCTCTAATAGAAAAACCCTTGAGCCAAAATGATCAAAACTCTTGCTTTATGATGTAAATATGGAAACTTGACTTGAATGCAAGCTAATGATGCTCATACAAGCTTGAAAACACTTGTATGCATGGAAAATTTCTCATAAAAATTTATTTAGGAATTTTATGAAGAGAGTGGAGGCCATGAGAGGAATGATTTTGCCATAGTTTAGTTACTTGAATGAATAATGATGATTTAGGGTTAGGTTAGGGGCTTATTTATAGAGATTAGGATTAGTTTTAGCCTTAGGATTAAACCCTAGTTCCAATCTCAGCCCTCAAAACCGAATCTGGCCCAAAACCTAACCAAAACCCCAAAATGGTGCACCAGGCAAAACTGCCCGGCTGGACCAAGTCGACAGCCAAGTCGACAGGGCTGTCGACTTGGGTCCAACCAAGTCGACTCCCAAGTCGACAGGGCTGTCGACTTGGGTACTCTGGCGGGAATTTTCCCGCCTAGCCCAATCTGACCTAATTTCCAAATTCAAACTTGAATTTGAAATCTTTTTTTACTTTGAAATTTTCTGAAAACTTCGTTGGGCCTTAATCGGGTCATACGGACTCCGATTTTCGAAAACTCGGACTCTATTTCGCGTATTTTTCCGAGGCGAACGCAATGGCATAGCCCGTTTCCCTTGATTCAGATTTATAAATTAAATTCTGCCTCGATTTATTTTATAACAGGTTATTGAAAATACGGGTTGTTACATTCTCCCCTCCTTAAAGGATTTCGTCCCCGATATCTCCAAGTTAGGAAGAACGTATCCTACCATCCAATCATCCATCTACTCAAAACATCATCCACGAGCAATCATTGTCCTTACAAGATTCTAAATGTTGTATGAACATATGCAATGGTGTGTGTATATGTACTTATCTAATGCAATTATCATCAATGCAAATTATGTTAGTGAAATGAATCCATATGTATGCAATTCCTAACATAATGTATAACATCTATATGTGTGCACATAACATACATCCATATGCAACATCCATGTGATAACACAAAAATTTTCATCCACGAATAAGCGTAAACACTCATGCATATGCAATATGAGGAGTGTGTGAGCCGATCTAGTGCCTAATGTGTATAATGCATCCACGAGTAACCACTTGCAAAACACTTGCAACCACTTGCAAACATCAAGCATAACATGTTTCAAACACATGTTTCATCCAAAGGGTTTCTACCTAAGGTTCTCATGACAAGATTAACACGATATGGATAGCAAAAGAAAGATATGCTACAAAGTGATCGGGAAGATAAGCAAGATATACTCCTTTTGGATTACAAGAAATCCCTTCCTAACCCAACCCATATTCTATAAAAGCCCAAAAAGTTTTGTCAACCTAACGGACCCCTCCAAACCCTGACATGTATTACTAGCCAATAAGTCATACCTCCCGACAGAAATAGGACCGAGAATGGGACCGAGAGGATATACGTAAAAAGATAACATGCGAGTAAGTTCCACCGGAAAACAAGGATCAAGGATATACTCTTAGAAAGAGATATGATGCGCGTATCTAGCCTTCAATCTTCTAAGTCACGTTTCCTTGAGCTTAACTCCACTGTGCTTTGACCGTTTTTTACTTCATGATTTCTTAGCTTCTTAACTCTTATTCCCAAATATGAGTTGGAACCCATTTCATTGTCGCCTCTCGTATTCTTCTTTCACTTACTCTTCTTCTATCATACTTGGCTTAAACATAACTGTGACCTCATGGTTTCCTGCAAGCTCTCCAAAATTCACCAGTGAATCCTGGATCTCGTTTACTTACTATAAAGTATTCCACGCAGCAGAACTTTTCTTGAAAATACCAATCCACGTTGCCAATTGCTCTTACTAACGTGATTTTCCATAACTCATGCTTGAATGAAATGAACCATCCGCCTGCGAATGATAGGCCGTATTTAGATTCAGTTGCTTGCCCATGACTTCCCGTAGACTATCCCAAAACTGGCTAGTGAAAATTGAGTCATGGTTACTAACTATCCTTTAGGGAACCCCGTGCAACTGCTTTATTTCTTGAAAGTAAACTGTCGCTAGTTATGATGCAGTTCTTTCGCTCTTTAACAGAGTGAAATGAGCACTCTTCGTGAGTCTACCTACTATGACCCACATGCTCGTATTCCCTTTCCTTGATCTAGGCAGTCCATCCACGAAATCCTTCGTGACGCTTTACTACTTCCATTGCGGGGACCTCCAATGGATATAATAGCCCACCGGGCTTCTTATGACTCGGTCTTAATCTGTTGGCACAACATGCACCTTGGGACAAATTCGGCCACCTCCTCGGGTGATGTGCATCTTCAAGAACCTTCTTTCTCTCATCGCGTCTTAGCCATCCCTTGTTATCTATGGCGAGGTGACTTAACATCCTGCCTCTAATCAACTTGTCCATGATCTCGACTAACTGCGGGTCTTCTTTCTGCGAAGTCCCTACTTGATCCATAAGGGTAGGTCTAAACTCAAGGGACGCTAACTAACTAAACTGAGAAAGCTTCTTACTTCAATTGTCCTCGTCGGAGCTTTCCGGTCTTGAACCATGACCACTTTAACGGGATCCACCGCTAAGCCTTGCTTAGTAACTATGTGCCCAAGAAATCTAACTTCTTTTCTCCAAAATGACATTTGGAGGACTTGGCTTTCAACTGATGGGCTCTAAGCGTATCCATCACCTCCTTGAGATGTCTTGCGTGCTCTTCCTCATCCTTTGAGAAGATCAGAATATCATCTACGAAGACTACCACAAACTCGTTCAGGAACTCCCTAGACACCCTACTTATCAAGTCCACTAAGTAGGCAGGTGCATTAGTCAAACCGAATGGCATGACCAGCCATTCTAAGAATCCATCTGGAGTTCTGAACGCAGTTTTGTCTATACTATCCTCAGCTACTCTGAGCTGATGGAATCCAGTAGCAAGATCAAGAGAGAACAGATGTTCCTACAAGATGAACAAATCATCGATCCTTGGTAATGGTTGTCTAATCTTCTTGTTCAACTCACGATAATCAACACACGGGCGAAGCGAACTGTCCACATTAGTAGCGCATACTACTAGAGCACCCTCCTCGGAAATGCTTCATCGTATGAAGTTCTTCTCAAGCAACTCCTTGACTTGCTTTCTTAACTCTCATCTCGCGGGACCATGTGCCTAACCGGCTACGTAACTGGCTTGGCATTATCAACCAGATAAATGCGGAAATCAATCTCTCGCTTAGGGGTAACCCCCCCTTCACTTCACCCAAGATATCAGGATATTCTCGGACCACCCTCACCGATTGCAAACTATCGATAGACGAGTTGAGGGATTCAAGATAACACAACATGACAGGACCCATAGGGTTACAAGAAATTTTTAGGGTATTACCGAGGCGAGTCATGAGCCTCACAACCCTATGCTCTAAAATCAAGGATGGCTCCAAAACTGGACAACCCATCCATGCCCAAAATCAACCCATACCCCATGAAACCGAGAATATAAGCATCACACGAGAATTCTACACTCAAGATAGAAATTTTCAAATCCACGTAGATAATAGACAAATGGGCGGAAACCCCAATTGGATTTGAAACACACACGGGATCATAAACTAGACTAGTACTTAGGTGCAAACTTTCAACAAGATCAGATGAGATAAAGCTATGCGATGCACCAGAATCAAACAAGGTACGAACTGGAAAATCAGAAATGTAAACAAGACTTTCAACAGAAATACTACCTCGATCGGGAACTGGAGCGGCATTGAGAGCATGAACTTGCCCTCCCGAAGGTCCAGCACGCTGAGTCTGACCCTGGCCTTGCCCTTGCTTCTTCGGGCAATCCTTACTGAAATGCCCAGTCTCACCGCAGAAAAAGCATTCACCATTCTTCCTTTTCCTCTTCTTACAATCCTTAATAAGATGCCCAACTGAACCGCAATAATGGCACTTCCCTTTATTGTTATTGCCCTTGTTGTTGTTCCCCTTGTTGCCTTGACTCTTGTTCTTGTTCTGATTGCCTTGACTGCTCTGACCACTTGGATTACCCTGATTTCCTTTCCACTGGGAATCAGTCTTCTTGGCTTGAGTATCATTCATCTTGATCTCCTTCTTGTCACTCCTATTATCTTCATTGAGTAGGGCCATATTCACCAAACTCTCGAAAGTTGCCCCCAAGGGTATATGAGTCATGGCTAAACCATGTAATGGCTCGTTTAATCCTAGAGCAAAGTATAGGGCCTTCTTCTGAGCTGTGTTAACCAAGTCTAAACCGACCCGAGCCAGTTGATTAAACTTATCTATGTATTCCTTAATAGTCATGTCCCCTTGCTTCAGTGACAGGAACCTTAGTCCAAACTTTCCCCGAAAGTCATCCCAAGTCTCAATTGGCCTAGTAGCGGTGGTGACCACCCACCAACGTGCAGCTTCTTCCTTTAGCAACCACACTGCTAATAAAACCTTCCTACGGTCATCTATATCGAAGAAGGCAAAAAGATCTTCGGTTTCCTTCAACCAATTCCTTGCCTCTACAAAAGTCTCAGTTCCAATGAAATTCTTGCCACCCATCGTCTTAAAGTTCTTACAAGTTTCCGCAAAATCCGCTTGTGGAGGCTGAGGGGGAGGAGAAACATCAGCTATGGGAGGAGGAGGAGAAACATTAACCACCGGAGGAGGAGGAGGAGGAACATCTGCGGGGCCGGCTTCGGTCGCCCTAGCCTCCAAAAGTCTCCTATACCAAACAGGTACGTGTACTCCCTCCGGAATGGCAAAGTTATCGGCCATACTGAAAACGAAGAAAAAGATAGATTCAGAATGGTGAAAAACGAAGGAATTTTTTGCTAATGGCTTTTTGGGGAATAGCCTTTAAAATAAACTAGACTTTTCTTTGGAAAATACTTTATACTTGGTTTTGAAAATAGTTTTCCAAAAGTTTTTAAAAACCTTTTTGTTCCTTCTCGTAAACCTTATGCTCTGATACCAAATGTAACACCCCACCTCCGCCAGGGTAGCTCTTGCAAGCACTCTGACTTTGGAGGGGCGTTTGAATCAGGTAAACATGCATAATGATATATCAAGGCAGAACAAGAACATATGTATATATGTAAACAGAGTAAATAAGATAAGTAAAACAGCGGAAGATTTCAAACTATTTCAAAACAAGTCTGGTACAACATAATGTCAACTTTCCAAATACACAAGTCTAGAAAGAAACAACATCACTGAAAAACTGAAATACATAAGTACTATCCCCAAAATAAGTGATAACCATAGCTAGCTTCATGTCAAGACCGTACATGAGCTAAAATCCCACAAGCAAGCGATCAGAAGTCCAAGCTAAGCTCCAACGTTCCCACCCTGAGAACCTGGGGGGGAAACGGAAGAAAAGAGGAGAAAGAAAAACAGGTCAGTCAAAAAGACTGAGTAAGCCCTACTACAATCAATGTAAACTGATAAAGTTAACTGGCATGAGAAGCAGGGATGAACTTTAAGGATAACAACATACTAGCATGATGATTAACTAACAAGGTAGATAAAGGTGTCATCGCATAATCAGGTTTAAGGTTTTGCACCACAGGTGTACTAGCAAACTAACATGACTTGAATAAACAAGTATTGATCCCTTGGCCCAAGCTTTGGCCCAATAACATGAAGTGACCCTAATATGAGGTCCAATCAAACGGTCTAGTCGATCGGCTCCCTATAAGCCTAACTCGTCACGTGTTGGTGTCCATACGGCCCAAACATAATTGTAGTCAGACTGTGCCGGGTCTCCCGTCGGGTGTATCAAGCCCTAGGGTGTCAACCCCTGGACACCATAAACATATGTGCACAGTCTCGATCTACTGGTACCCGTGCATATTTTCCCCGGCTTCGGACTATATGCACGACCATAGTCCGCCCGGAACTACACCGGCGTACCAATCTGCCGTCGTTTTTGGTCACTTACCTCAAGTCCAGTAATCGTGCCCCTCCCTAGCCTAGTCCCTAGGGTCTTAATGATACAAACTTGGGATTACTGCTGGAGTGGACCCCCATTTCTAGAATTTTTCTAGTGGGTTAAGTACGGTTTAACCCTCTTGCTAATCATGGATTAACTTGGTTAAGTGTAACGATGAGTTCACGACTTAACCCTGATTAATCTACCAAGCCCAAATTGGTTAAGTATTAAGTGGACCATGACTTAACCCTAATCATGAGGCATTAATTAATTAATGCGCCTTAACCTCTCACATTAGACTTTGTTGCGGTTACTAGTTAAGCCGGTCGGTTCCGGATAGCTTTACACCACAACTTGGTCTAACCTCGGGTTCAAGGTACAACATGACCAACTTCTCACATTGGGTCCTATTGTTTGTAGCAACTAGTTAAGCCGGTCGGTTCCGGGTAGGTTTACGCTACAAACTCAACCCAACCTCGAGTTGGTCACACTTATATTTTCTAAGTGTCATGTCCATCATGTTTCCAAAACATATTACAAGTTTTCAAGCATTTGGGTAGACCTAACTTAATAGGTAAATTCCCAATGGGTAGACCTAACTTAATTGGTAAATTCCCAATCTTATATTTTTATGTCTTTTAAGTTTACCCAACCCCAAACGCAATCCCATCGCTTACATATCGCAATAGCGCATAAAGGATAGAAAGAGGGAACTTGGCATAATCATGACATAAAGGTGTTGAAGCCACAAGTTTAACATGGTGGCATATGAAATGTACATATGTTCATATACTTGCATATTACATTTTTAGGCCTCAAAAGCATGCATAAAACCAAACTTGGCATATTGGTGATACATGGTGATAAATGACATGTAGAAATGGCCATAAGTTCGCATTTAGCCTCACATGCAAGTTATCATAAGGGATGTGATAACTTACATGTTGCCAAAATGCAACCTTTAGCATAAAGCTTGAAGCTTTATGTTCATAAACCCAAGATAAGCTTGCATAACATGATAACATGAGCAAAATGATCAACCCAAACTTGCATAACATAACTTGCATATCATATGGCAAACTTGCATATCATAACATAGCAAACTTGCATAACATAACATGATAAACTTGCATATCATAACATGGCAAACTTGCATAGCATAACATAGCAAACTTGCATAACATAACATGATAAACTTGCATATCATAACATGGCAAACTTGCATAGCATAACATGGTAAACTTGCATATCATAACATGGCATACTTGCATAACATAACATGATAAACTTGCATATCATAACATGGCAAACTTGCAAAGCATAACATAGCAAACTTGCATAACATAACATGATAAACTTGCATATCATAACATGGCAAACTTGCATAGCATAACATGGTAAACTTGCATATCATAACATGGCATACTTGCATAACATAACATGATAAACTTGCATATCATAACATGGCAAACTTGCATAGCATAACATAGCAAACTTGCATAACATAACATGATAAACTTGCATATCATAACATGGCAAACTTGCATAGCATAACATGGTAAACTTGCATATCATAACATGGCATACTTGCATAACATAACATGATAAACTTGCATATCATAACATGGCAAACTTGCATATCATAACATATCAAACTTGCATAACATGACATAGTAAACTTGCATATCATATGATCAACCTAACTTGCATCATTCATTTAACTTTAGAGTTTAAATATGAAAGTAGAAAAGGGCTTACAATGCTTATGAAGAAACAAAAATATGACAAAGCCCTTATGCAATCAAATAGACCCAAAATGCAAGCTCTAATAGAAAAACCCTTGAGCCAAAATGATCAAAACTCTTGCTTTATGATGTAAATATGGAAACTTGACTTGAATGCAAGCTAATGATGCTCATACAAGCTTGAAAACACTTGTATGCATGGAAAATCTCTCATAAAAATTTATTTAGGAATTTTATGAAGAGAGTGGAGGCCATGAGAGGAATGATTTTGCCATAGTTTAGTTACTTGAATGAATAATGATGATTTAGGGTTAGGTTAGGGGTTTATTTATAGAGATTAGGATTAGTTTTAGCCTTAGGATTAAACCCTAGTTCCAATCTCAGCCCTCAAAACCGAATCTGGCCCAAAACCTAACCAAAACCCCAAAATGGTGCACCAGGCAAAACTGCCCGGCTGGACCAAGTCGACAGCCAAGTCGACAGGGCTGTCGACTTGGGTCCAACCAAGTCGACTCCCAAGTCGACAGGGCTGTCGACTTGGGTACTCTGGCGGGAATTTTCCCGCCTAGCCCAATCTGACCTAATTTCCAAATTCAAACTTGAATTTGAAATCTGTTTTTACTTTGAAATTTTCTGAAAACTTCGTTGGGCCTTAATCGGGTCATACGGACTCCGATTTTCGAAAACTCGGACTCTATTTCGCGTATTTTTCCGAGACGAACGCAATGGCATAGCCCGTTTCCCTTGATTCAGATTTATAAATTAAATTCTGCCTCGATTTACTTTATAATAGGTTATTGAAAATACGGGTTGTTACATAAACGGAGGGCGAGGTGAGTATTTGTGGTATGATGTTGAAGTTATTTTGATGAAGATATGGTAGATGCTTTCGGTTTTGAGAAGTTTGGAAGGATGATGGTGCGGTTTCGAATCAAAGTTGGAGGAAATTGGCTGTGTTGAATACTGGAGGTCGCGGCTGTATTGGGGAAGAAAGAAGATGGGCTTGGGCCGGGATATTAAAAAGGTGGATTTAGTTTTTATATTTGGTTAAATATTGAATGAGGAAAAGGAGTTGGAAATGGTTGAGGATGGTTGTATGCTGAGGACAGCGTTCAAAGAGGACGGGGAAGGAGAAGGTTAAGAGGCGGGTTCGTGGGTTTATGCAGTGGACAATTGGGCCTTAGTTCGGGAACTGAACGAAAACAAGATCCGACAGGATCATATGGACGGACACTACCCAATGGAACTGACTGGGAGTGGATTGGAGCTCGTCTGAATTTACGGCGAATTAAACTGTTTGATTCAGATCAAATAACAGTTTATCGTTCTTTAACGATGAACTGCAAATGTGAGTAAATCTCACAAACCCTGAACAGTTTATATTTTTACGTTGTACTGTTAGAACTGTTAAAAATTGTCTGTTTGATTGTGTATTGACAGTTTGATTGAACTGCTAGTCAGTTAGTGGAAATTATATATATATATATATGTGTGTGTGTGCGTATATATATATATAATTATATATATAAACCGTTAAATATTTATATATTGATTTTGCTATCAGAATAATTTATATTGAACTGAAAGTGATGATAATCATATTATGTAACATCTGTGGATGTAGGGAGACAGGTTAGAGGAATCCGACTGGATTCCTCAACAGTTATTTTATTGTTTTTCATATATTGTTATATGATGTGATATAAAATCTGCGGGCGATTATATGTGCTTGGGCGATATTGAACATCGTGATTTGATATGATTGAATACCATAACATACCGAAATGTTGATAAGGGGATTTTCAAAGTGATATTGAAAATAGAATATTTATAAAATGGGATATTTATAAATAAGAGATATTTATAAAGTGGAATATTTATAAATAAGAAATGTTTATAAATTGGAATATTTATAAATAGGAGATATTCAAAAAGGAAATAATTACAAACCATTTTCTTTTTGAATGGAAAGGCCTGTGTGGCGGGTTTGGGGATTTTCCCGATTCTCCCGTTACAAAGGAGGTTATGGCGATTTTTTCAGAGAATTTAAGGAGTTCGAATATTTCAAGAATAAATTTGAAAAGGAAATATTTGTAAACCATTTACAAATAGAATTGAAAAGGAAACGTTATAAAAAGGAAATCATTTTTAAAGTGTAGAACCGTTATTTAAAAGTAAATCTTTTCAAATGAATAAAACGTTGTTAAAAAGGAAATCTTTATAAAGTGAATAAAGTAAATCGAATATGGTATTCGAAAGGAGTTAAATCGAATATGGTATTCAAAGGGAGTAAATCGAATATGGTATTCGAAAGTTAGTAAAACGAATATGCTATTAGAAAGGGGTTAGTCGAGTCGAGTTAGTTGAATAGAGTTAACTAGTTTAGTAGAGTTAACTAGTTCAGTAGAGTTAACCAGTTCAGTAGAGTTAACCAGTTCAGTAGAGTTAACCAGTTCAATAGAGTTAACCAGTTGGGTTAAGTAAGTCAAGTAAACCAGTGAGTTAAGTAAGTGAAGTTAACCAGTGAGTTAAGTAAGTCAAGTTAACCAGTGAGTAAAGTAAGTCAAGTTAACCAGTGAGTTAAGTCAAGTTAACCAGTTGAGTAAGTAAGTCGAGTTAATCAAGTCGAGTTGATCGAGTTAGAGTTACTCAGTTA
Organism: Allium sativum; assembly: GCA_030737875.1. NCBI lineage: Eukaryota > Viridiplantae > Streptophyta > Magnoliopsida > Asparagales > Amaryllidaceae > Allium > Allium sativum. Next base: position 592,039,106 of record CM060919.1, read on the forward strand.
GAGTTAATCGATTAGAGTTAAAACGAACTAGAGTTAATCAAATATAGTTATTTGAGACAGAGTTAGTCAAACATAGTATTCAGGGTAAGTTGCCATCTCGTACGACTGCTAGCGTAATTCGCAGGGCTGTAAATAGCCTAAGGCGGTCGGATGTTGCCTAAGGGAATCAGGCATAACCATTGTGATCGTTGCGATCTAGAGTCAAGCGAATGGAGTTAAATCGAATCTAGTTATTCGATAGGAGATAATCAAGATGAGTTAAATAAGTTAAGTTAATCGAATCTAGTTATTCGATAGGAGTTAATCAAGATGAGTTAAATAAGTTAAGTTGATCGAATCTAGTCATTCGATAGGAGTTAATCAAGTTAAGTTAAATAAGTTAAGTTAATCGAATCTAGTTATTCGAGAGGAGATTATCGAATATAGTTTATTCGAAGGAGTTATCAATTATTAGTTATTCGAAATGAGTAGTCGAATATTGGTTATTCGAAGTGAGTTAATCGAATATTGGTTATTCGAAAAGGAGAGTTATCAAATCGAATAGATTAAAGGAGTTAATCGAATATAGTTTATTCGAGTAGAGTTAGAGGAGTTATCGAATATAGTTTATTCGACAGGAGTTAAGTGAATAGTTAGATTAATCAAAGTGAATTAGTTAAGTTAAACTAAGTGAATTGGTTAAGTTAACCAAAGCGAATTTGTCGAGTTAATCAAAGTGATTAGTTCAGTTAATCGAGTTGAATTTGTCAGTCGAGTTAATAAATGGAGTTAGTCAAACCAAGTAAAACCAGTGAGAGATAATTAATTAAGGTTGACCAGTTAGAGTTAATCAATCTGAGTTAATCAAATAGAGTTAAGTAAAATTAGAACTGACTAGAGATTAGTAAATTGAATGGTTTTCTAAGTGTCTATCTGATGTTGGTTTCGGCCTTCGGGATTTATACTTAGGGAATTGTTCTCATACTAGTTCACAGTCAGGGACTGATAGTTGGGGAAGAGTAGTGATTTGTAAATAAGCAAATGGAAAACGTTTTCCAGTGTTAATAACATATATTTTCTAAACATAGAAAATAAGGCAATGTGAATATTTATATATAGATATATGTTGATGATTTACCGATATAATTTCCATCTGGAAATAATATCGTTGTTTGCACACTTGTTTTTCTTTGATGGTTAAATCACAGACTATCGAAGTTTTGACCATTTTAACGTTGTTAATATGGAGAGACCGGTTGGATTATTATCCAAAGAACCACTCTGTATTGGCACAAGCGTTGTGAATCATTTATGCCAAAGATAATTGAAGACGGAGTAAAGTGCAAGGGCTGTTGTATAAGTCTTAGTTAACAGTGACTAAGATGGATATACTGAATAGTGCCTTCGGTTTGTCCAGTCCCAGGACAACTTGTATGGATGAATGTCTGACAGAGTATTTCCAGACGATCACGTACATTGATTTCTCCAACCGTACCAAGAGTGGAAGCGGAGAAGGAAACTTCTTTTAGCTAACACATAATGTATTGTTGAGGACGTCAATCGGTGATTGGATGGATTTGATGATGTGGCATTTAAAGTGAATCTGATGTGAAGATAAGCGTAGCTTCTAGCCTCACATCCGGTAAATGACAGAAATCGGACAGGTAGCATGGCTATGTAGGTCGCACCTATTAGGGTGTATAATCACCTGATCTAGAGTTTCATTTATTTCTGTAATCTATTGTTGATGTTGTCCCATTCGGGAAACGGTTGTTGATCCCAACCGTTGGTGATATACATTCGATACACTCAAGCGAAATGAGTGGTCGGTCATGTGTGGCCGGGTTGCAAGATGTTCTTGTTGAACCCAGTGTATTCCTCTCTAGAGGTACACTAGCAGAAGGTGGTTCCATACCTTGTCATAGTTGGAAATCCATTATCCAATACGTGCTTGCGATTTTGATTGTATACTATATATATAGAACGTGAGATGAAAGCGTTTCTGCTAGATTGATATATATTTGTACTTAGACATTATTATAATATCTGAATGATATTGCTTGTCAAAGATGTTGGATTCTCATAAGGGAAAAACCCGTTCCGTATTCACGGCGTGGTCTTATGAGATATCATATATATGTTAAACTGTGTTAAACTATTTTACTCACACCAGTCCCATGACTGACCCGGAGTTTACTTTGTTGTTTTCCCTAAACTCTTGGGTGCCTAAATTTGTACGGGCAGTCAAGTAGTCGGGATTTACAGATATACTTAAAGAGCTGGAGCAGGAGGCTTCTGGATCATATAGCTATAGTTTATTTCCGCTGTGTTGTAAGTGCTGTACTCTGATAAGTGCTATTGTATACATAACTGTTATATTTCAAAATTATGTTATATATTATATGTTATTCGTTCCGCTGTGAGGTTCGTGTTACTCTGATGTTGTGTTCTTCTTCTTCTATTCTAAGTTTCTATCTTATCTATCCTCACCCTCTAATTTCTTTCATTAATTACCAGGATTTTTCGATGTTTTGATTATCGACATCGTGCTTACGTCGATAACCAAAGTCGCCGAAAATCCGGGTCATTACAGTTGGTATCAGAGCTTAAGTTAAGAATTACCTTGGCTCTGTGGCGTGACTCGGTAGAGATAGGGTTAGTAATACCCTAGATTGAGTTTGAGTGTATATATACGAGTGCGTATTTGTATTTGATATAAAAATGGTTTTATATTGTGGAGATTCATTGGCGGAGTTGTTTATGAGTTCTGGTCGATCAGTTTGATCCACTGTATTGGTAGGGGTTTCTAAACACTCGAATACGATGAACCGTCATGGTATGTTTTGAAAAGAGGGTAAATGAAATAATTTTACCCAAATTATATTTGATATATATTGAATTTATAATATATGAGATATATTGGTTGTCATTATAATCGAGTAAGATTATAAATATAATGGTTATGTAAATAATCGATCAGAATTCATATAAGTATAATATATGAAATAAGATGAAATAAATCTGAAATTAAAATCAAAATTGAAAATTTAAAACTGGAAATTCAGATAAGTGTCTGTAATTGAATCTGGATTGGATATATGTGAATTTCAAAATCCTGGGAGGTTTTAAATTTGTTTTAATAAGGACATTTTGAACTGAGTCAAGATGGAAGTGTTCAAGTTGGAGTTTTGAAAAGGAATATAGTATTGAACTCACTTTAATCGCTGGAAAATAATTCTGATGATGGTGTACACATCATCAGTGTGATTTTCGAGTTGTAAGTGACGGATTACTACCCAAGATTTTATTTTCAAATCTGTTTTGCGAAAACAAGTGTTTAAGAATTCAAATGTTTTGAATTGGTATTATGATTTCAAATTTACTTGAAGTAAAAGCCCAGGAATTTAAATTCTAAAATTTAAATTTAACTTGTTAAGTTAAGTAAAACTGGGGTGATAAGAGAATAATCTGAAATGGTCTTGTATTGATGAGTTAAGAGTTTGAAATCGAGAATAAAACTCGAGTTGAAATGATAATTGGCTTGGATATAAGCGAATGGTTGTGTTGGTGCTAAAACTGATTGGAATTTGATTGGGGCGGCATTGGTATCTGCTAAATTGTTAGCAGATGGAAATGAGATAATGAAACGCCCGACAAAAAGTACCAGTTTATATTTGATATGAGTTTGGAATTTATGAGCCGAATTGGCAAGCCGCTTGGCTGTTTGATTTTCTTTTAGGTTGGAGAAGGCCTAGAGAGGCGAGTTGTGGTTTTACTGATAGGGCTGTACAAAGGAGGTTATGGCGAAATTTTTCGAAAGTTTAAAGTGTTAGAAATTTTTTAGAATTTTTGAAAATTTTAGTTTGTCGGAATGAATAAATATTTTAGTCGATATTAATTATTTCAGTTAAAATCAGAAATAAGGGGTAAACAAATCTTAGGAATTCCAATAGGTAGGGTCGTCCTCTAACTTAGCAATTTCGAGGACGAAATTATTTTAAGTGGGGAAGAATGTAATGACCCGCATTTTCCAGAGGTATAATTAATTTATTTAATTATATAAATAGTGATTTAGGGAATTAAATCATCGTTAATTTAATTATAGTGAATAATTAATTTAATTAAATAATTAAATAATATATTTAATTCAGAAATAATCAAATATATTGGAAATCACAATATTCTGTGAACGGGGTCGTCCCTTATATTTAATTCAGCTTAGAGTTGAATTATATTGACGAATATATTCAATCGACGACAGTTTGAACGTATAATTATAACATAATTATAATCGAGCTTGAAATGGCGCTGTAGTTCGCGATTTGGCGATTTGAACTTCAACTGAATGTACAGGATTCGTTTTAAGCCGGATTTCTGTGAAACAAGAAACGTGTGGAGCTGGTGAAGTATATCTTTCTAGTGGAAGAGAAAAATCGAGATTTCATCGTGTAGATTTTGATGTACGTCCAAATCAAATTTCAGAAAAGTCGCTGTGGAATTCCTTTATAATTTATAACGCTTTATATACGTTATAAAAGGATTTTCAATGTAAATTGAATATCGATTCGATCTGGACTCGGAATAGCGAGTATATAATTATCCTGGAGCTGTATGATATTCCTCGGTGAATATATACGATAATATAAATTTATTTATATTTAATTTAATTATATTTAAATATATTTATATATTTAAATGGGTCATCCAGAGCTTTAAAAATACGCTGTGTGATCAAACGGAGTCGGAATTCGACGAAACCAGTTACGTTGGGACCGTAATGTCAAACTCTAGCTACATGTCCAGTTTCGTGATTTTTAGATGTTATGTGTGATCATAGGAATTTTTAATGATAAATATAAGCAGCGTTGGTATAAAAATTAATATTTAATTCGAATATAAAAATATTATTTCTTCTATATAAGTATTCCACCAATCCCTTAAACCCTAAAATTTACTTCCTTCTGGTCAACGAGATTATTTTTCCGCCGTGATTTTTACTTCCTTCAGTAAATTTCTTCGGATCTTCAAAAATCAAGAGAAATTCATACAAAATCCTGTAAAATATAATACATGTATATTCGAATCCCTGGCATCTTTCTCTTTATTCCAGTGTAGCCTTCTTTAAGTGCGATGGCATGTTTGTTGTTCGAACTTCAGAGCAGTGAGCTTAGGGTTCCACTAAATTAAAAATCGAGGCAACACTACTTGGTTTAAGTATGGTATTTGGGTTTGTGGTGAAATTCCGCAACTATTGGTGAAGTTTCACAGTATTCGGTGAAGAAAGGGGTCAGTGTTGCTGGTACTTCGGCGGATGTCGGAAGGGGTAAACGGAGGGCGAGGTGAGTATTTGTGGTATGATGTTGAAGTGATTTTAATGAAGATTTGGTAGATGATTTCGGTTTTGAGAAGTTTGGAAGGATGATGGTGCAGTTTCGAATCAAAGTTGGAGGAAATTGGCTGTGTTGAATACTGGAGGTCGCGGCTGTATTGGGGAAGAAAGAAGATGGGCTTGGGCCGGGATATTAAAAAGGTGGATTTAGTTTTGATATTTGGTTAAATATTGAATGAGGAAAAGGAGTTGGAAATGGTTGAGGATGGTTGTACGCTGAGGACAGTGTTCAAAGAGGACGGGGAAGGAGATGGTTAAGAGGCGGGTTCGTGGGTTTATGCAGTGGACAATTGGGCCTTAGTTCGGGAACTGAACGAAAACAAGATCCGACAGGATCGTATGGACGGACACTACCCAATGGAACTGACTGGGAGTGTATTGGAGCTCGTCTGAATTTACGACGAATTAAACTGTTTGATTCAGATCAAATAACAGTTTATCGTTCTTTAACGATGAACTGCAAATGTGAGTAAATCTCACAAACCCTGAACAGTTTATATTTTTACGTTGTACTGTTAGAACTGTTAAAAATTGTCTGTTTGATTGTGTATTGACTGTTTGATTGAACTGCTAGTCAGTTAGTGGAAATTATATATATATATGTGTGCGTATATATATATATATAATTATATATATAAACCGTTAAATATTTATATATTGATTCTGCTATCAGAATAATTTATATTGAACTGAAACTGATGATAATCATATTATGTAACATCTGTGGATGCAGGGAGACAGGTTGGAGGAATCCGACTGGATTCCTCAACAGTTATTTAATTGTTTTTCATATATTGTTATATGATGTGATATAAAATCTATGGGCGATTATATGTGCTTGGGAGATATTGAACATCGTGATTTGATATGATTGAATACCATAACATACCGAAATGTTGATAAGGGGATTTTCAAAGTGATATTGAAAATAGAATATTTATAAAATGGGATATTTATAAATAAGAGATATTTATAAAGTGGAATATTTATAAATAAGAAATGTTTATAAATTGGAATATTTATAAATAGGAGATATTCAAAAAGGAAATAATTACAAACCATTTTCTTTTTGAATGGAAAGGCCTGTGTGGCGGGTTTGGGGATTTTCCCGATGCTCCCGTTACAAAGGAGGTTATGGTGAATTTTTCAGAGAATTTAAGGAGTTAGAATATTTCAAGAATAAATTTGAAAAGGAAATATTTGTAAACCATTTACAAATAGAATTGAAAAGGAAATGTTATAAAAAGGAAATCATTTTTAAAGTGTAGAACCGTTATTTAAAAGTAAATCTTTTCAAATGAATAAAACGTTGTTAAAAAGGAAATCTTTATAAAGTGAATAAAGTAAATCGAATATGGTATTCGAAAGGAGTTAAATCGAATATGGTATTCGAAGGGAGTAAATCGAATATGGTATTCGAAAGTTAGTAAAACGAATATGCTATTCGAAAGGGGTTAGTCGAGTCGAGTTAGTTGAATAGAGTTAACGAGTTCAGTAAAGTTAACTAGTTCAGTAGAGTTAACCAGTTCAGTAGAGTTAACCAGTTCAATAGAGTTAACCAGTTGGGTTAAGTAAGTCAATTTAACCAGTGAGTTAAGTAAGTCAAGTTAACCAGTGAGTTAAGTAAGTCAAGTTAACCAGTGAGTTAAGTAAGTCAAGTTAACCAGTTGAGTTAAGTAAGTCGAGTTAATCAAGTCGAGTTGATCGAGTTAGAGTTACTTAGTTAGAGTTAATCGATTAGAGTTAAAACGAACTAGAGTTAATCAAATATAGTTATTTGAGACAGAGTTAGTCAAACATAGTATTCAGGGTAAGTTGCCATCTCGTACGACTGCTAGCGTAATTCGCAGGGCTGTAAATAGCCTAAGACGGTCGGATGTTGCCTAAGGGAATCAGGCGTAACCATTGTGATCATTGCGATCTAGAGTCAAGCGAATGGAGTTAAATCGAATCTAGTTATTCGATAGGAGTTAATCAAGATGAGTTAAATAAGTTAAGTTAATCGAATCTAGTTATTCGATAGGAGTTAATCAAGATGAGTTAAATAAGTTAAGTTGATCGAATCTAGTCATTCGATAGGAGTTAATCAAGTTAAGTTAAATAAGTTAAGTTAATCGAATCTAGTTATTCGAGAGGAGATTATCGAATATAGTTTATTCGAAGGAGTTATCAATTATTATTTATTCGAAGTGAGTAGTCGAATATTGGTTATTCGAAGTGAGTTAATCGAATATTGGTTATTCGAAAAGGGGAGTTATCAAATCGAATAGATTAAAGGAGTTAATCGAATATAGTTTATTCGAGTAGAGTTAGAGGAGTTATCGAATATAGTTTATTCGACAGGAGTTAAGTGAATAGTTAGACTAATCAAAGTGAATTAGTTAAGTTAAACTAAGTGAATTGGTTAAGTTAACCAAAGCGAATTTGTCGAGTTAATCAAAGTGATTAGTTCAGTTAATCGAGTTGAATTTGTTAGTCGAGTTAATAAATGGAGTTAGTCAAACCAAGTAAAACCAGTTAGAGTTAATTAATTAAGGTTGACCAGTTAGAGTTAATCAATCAGAGTTAATCAAATAGAGTTAAGTAAAATTAGAACTGACTAGAGATTAGTAAATTGAATGGTTTTCTAAGTGTCTATCTGATGTTGGTTTCGGCCTTCAGGATTTATACTTAGGGAATTGTTCTCATACTAGTTCACAGTCAGGGACTGATAGTTGGGGAAGAGTAGTGATTTGTAAATAAGCAAATGGAAAACGTTTTCCAGTGTTAATAACATATATTTTCTAAATATAGAAAATAAGGCAATGTGAATATATATATATAGATATATGTTGATGATTTACCGATATAATTTCCATCTGGAAATAATATCGTTGTTTGCACACTTGTTTTTCTTTGATGGTTAAATCACAGACTATCGAAGTTTTGACCATTTTAACGTTGTTAATATGGAGAGACCGGTTGGATTATTATCCAAAGAACCACTATGTATTGGCACAAGCGTTGTGAATCATTTATGCCAAAGATAATTGAAGACGGAGTAAAGTGCAAGGGCTGTTGTATAAGTCTTAGTTAACAGTGACTAAGATGGATATACTGAATAGTGCCTTCGGTTTGTCCAGTCCCAGGACAACTTGTATGGATGAATGTCTGACAGAGTATTTCCAGATGATCACGTACATTGATTTCTCCAACCGTACCAAGAGTGGAAGCGGAGAAGGAAACTTCTTTTAGCTAACACATAATGTATTGTTGAGGACGTCAATCGGTGATTGGATGGATTTGATGATGTGGCATTTAAAGTGAATCTGATGTGAAGATAAGTGTAGCTTCTAGCCTCACATCCTGTAAATGACAGAAATCGGGCAGATAGCATGGCTATGTAGGTCGCACCTATTAGGGTGTATAATCACCTGATCTAGAGTTTCATTTATTTCTATAATCTATTGTTGATGCTGTCCCATTCGGGAAACGGTTGCTGTTCCCAACCGTTGGTGATATACATTCGATACACTCAAGCGAAATGAGTGGTCGGTCATGTGTGGCCGGGTTGCAAGATGTTCTTGTTGAACCCAGTGTATTCCTCTCTAGAGGTACACTAGCAGAAGGTGGTTCCATACCTTGTCATAGTTGGAAATCCATTATCCAATACGTGCTTGCGATTTTGATTGTATACTATATATGTAGAACGTGAGATGAAAGCGTTTCTGCTAGATTGATATATATTTGTACTTAGACATTATTATAATATCTGAATGATATTGCTTGTCAAAGATGTTGGATTCTCATAAGGGAAAAACCCGTTCCGTATTCACGGCGTGGTCTTATGAGATATCATATATATGTTAAACTGTGTTAAACTATTTTACTCACACCAGTCCCATGACTGACCCGGAGTTTACTTTGTTGTTTTCCCTAAACTCTTGGGTGCCTAAATTTGTACGGGCAGTCAAGTAGTCGGGATTTACAGATATACTTGAAGAGCTGGAGCAGGAGGCTTCTGGATCATATAGCTATAGTTTATTTCCGCTGTGTTGTAAGTGTTGTACTCTGATAAGTGCTATTGTATACATAACTGTTATATTTCAAAGTTATGTTATATATTATATGTTATTTGTTCCGCTGTGAGGTTCGTGTTACTCTGATGTTGTGTTCTCCTTCTTCTTCTATTCTAAGTTTCTATCTTATCTATCCTCACCCCCTAATTTCTTTCATTAATTACCAGGATTTTTCGATGTTTTGGTTATCGACATCGTGCTTATGTCGATAACCAAAGTCGCCGAAAATCCGGGTCGTTACAATGGAATTGGCACCAAGAAGGCTTTGTTCAGTCATATGTAGCATCTATATTGAACAAAGTGCATGTAGTGAATATGCTAGGGATTCCAAAAATTTGAACATGGTATCGGAGCCAATGGTTTCAAAAGACAAATATAATGCATCATCGGCCTAAGTTTGCTCTAATATGTATCTTGAACTCCAATGTCCCATTAAGATGAAGTTATATGTTAGATCGTGGTTTGTATAAACCATAGAAAAAGGTCTTTCTATAGAAATAGTTTGGCGAAACTACTTAGTGGTAGTAGCGACCTTTCCAAGTGTTTGAGGTCTCCGTATAACTTCAAGTTCAGTTGAGAAATGCTTGCTAAGTTGTAGATCTATTAGGTGTGGCTCGCATTATATGAGAGTGGTAGCGTAGTTAGGATTTGCAATTAGTCCAACATCGCAGTATATCTTAAAGAAGATGGGCATACATATGGGATTAGTGGCATCTAACAACAAGTGGTTCCTTTTGTTGCAACTAAATTCTTCCATGAATATATGGCTGCTCCAGGGGATGTAGGTATATCCAATCATGATGCTAGCATCAAGAGAGCTTCGTTCAGCGGTCTTTAGCCTTTAAGCTGAATGAAGTGCACGCATGTGAAGATGTTAGGGAGCATCGAAAATTTCAACACCTATTTCAATAAATTTCTTGGAATTTTCCTATGTAAACGTTTCATTATATAATGGTCTGTTTTTTCGATCGCTTGAAGTCAGTAATTAAATCAAATCGAACCATTTGAAATGACAGACTGTTATTGCTTATGAGCTTTAAACAAAATCAGACATAGAATAGAAAAACTACAATATCTCACAGCGAAATAAATTTATACAAAATATCAAATTTATACAAAGTTTTATACAGCAGAAGAATTTACATAAATTTATTTACTTATCAAACACCATAAGCTATGCTTTGTGTAAACCAAAGCTCTGATACCAACCGCCTTTTCGACCGCTTCAAGTCGGCAATTAAACTAACTCAGACCATTCAAAACGACGGATTGTTATTTCTTTAGTTCATATTTCCAAAATATTCACTTCGCGTCATAAGTTTTTTCAATTTCATTCAAGTCATTTACCATTAACCATTTAAATAAAGTTACATTATTTTGAAATAAAAGTAGGAAATTAATGTTCGTAATTAAATTTCAAATTTTAAATAGTTAATGGAGAATAACTTGAATAAAACAGAAAAATATTATGATGACAACTGAATATTTTGGAAATATGAACTAAAGTAATAACAATCTGTTGTTTCGAGCGGTCTGAGTTAGTTTAATTACCGATTTAAAGCAGTCAAAAGGAAGGTCGTCACACATTATCACTAAATCAATAAGAATCCTGTTATTTTTGCGAAGCAACATTATAAACAGTGCATAGCCAATAATCAAAGATCATGAAAACTTACATAAATGCATAGTCAACGATCATTATTTAAGTAAATTATATCACACACCCTATGAATATTTAGATCAAAACTCTAATTCAAATGACATACATAGCTGAGGTGATGTAGAAGCACAATCTTTTTTACTAAATTTTATTCCCAGTAATAAATGGATTAACTTGTGTCTCTGGTAAAACATGCAACATGAAATATGCATGCATCATTAATGATAAGATGCATATTTTATGTTACCTGAGTTGAAAACTCTTTATTCTGGACCAGCACTATGACGACCCCAAACCCTCATTCCACAGTGGCAAGGGTAATCTTTGGAATATAACAGATAAACAAATAACAGCAGAACAGAAATATATAAATACACCAGATAATGTACATCAAATTACACTGGAAATAATAATCATCAGAGTTACACAGTATAACCGGATCATACTTAGTACAAAATACAGTTTCATCTTTACATAAAATGTCTACAGCGGAATCAAAACATAATATGTACAATAGGAGATGAATAACATAAAAAGAAAGAAGTGATAGAATCCATCTTCAGCTCCATAGCTATCCAGAAAGAGCCTGCTAAAACCTGAATACAAGGCTGCCCGTGTAGAAAATACGGCACCTAGGTTTGCAAGTGAAACAAACTTCGAGTCGGTCATGGGATTGGTATGAGAAATCTTCTTAAATTATTTTACAATAAGGCCAATCATAGGACCACGCCGCTAACGTGGAACGGGTTTACTCCGTTGGATTTCCAGTGCTTAAAACAAGTAAATCATTTAAACATCGCAATGCTTAAAATGAAGCCATTATAAGACTCAGTTCCCAACACACAATGCAACGCAAACCGGAGGATAGAGTTTTACCTTATAATGGCCAAATATGCTTGGTACGAATAAAAAAAGCATTTGATATTATTACTAGTGTTCATATGTTTCAAAAACAATTTCAGTCATAAGTATCAATCGTAGACGGCATAAATGCCCCATACCACTATGTCGCCATATATAGGTATACAATCCAAACCGCACGATGTCGTATTTGGAAATTGGATTTTCGTCATGAACCAAGGCAAGGGATCGTCCTTACCGCTTCGAGACGATCTAGCCCGTGTCTCAGGCAAGTAATCAGTCAAGCCTTGGATCGTCAGGGCCGGTCCACACGGAGTGGATTAAAATGCTTGAACACTGTGTTTCCCTGCCCTATGGGGCGTCAACTGGTCATATCCCGACCAAATCATCGACTCCGAAGAGACCGAAACAACCGAGGCTCCTCGCTATCCATCATCCACATAAGTAAAATGTCCAGGCATGTAAAACCCAAAACACCACTCCTAGCTAGAAGGAAACGCATGTCCTCCCTTAAGTCCTCTCCCGTTTCTGGCTCATATCGGGATGTGAGGCCCGCGAATCAACGCTAAACACAAAGCTAGCTACTTAAAGCCCTGCTTTGATCATCAACCACAAGACTCTGCTTTTCAACAAAAGCCTTGATCACTGCATCTCAGCATGCTGCGTTGTCAATCTACAACGTCAGACACACATCCATTTACAAGTCCGTTCTGGGTCTGAACGAAACAAGAGGCACCTTATTCCTCTCCCGTATGTCCAATACAGGAGAGAGGCCCTCGCACATCCGAATGATCAACAAGTACGTCCGGACAACCACCACTGTAACCCCTTCAAGGCAGCAACTCCCATTAAAGGCATCAGTAGCCATCCATTCGATGTGAAGATCATCGGTCTTGCACCATCTTCATGTCTTCGACTTCTAATCGTCGACCAATTATTTGAAATGAGAATTAACTCTGCCTTTTCAAATAATTCACGTATATTTAGAATTCAAATCAATTCTATTCCTGGTTAAATTAAACACATTCAACCATCAAATATCCAATAAACCAGGTAAATTTGGTTTATTTCCATTCCATATCATTTATAATATTTTATAACGATTTATCGTTATTTTTATTTATTTAAAAATAGACCATTTATTTAAACGACGCTTCAGGCCATAACGCGGCCATGGTGTTGTTTTCCCCTAGATTTAATTTACACGTATCTGAAAATCTAACTATTGGACCTTTATTAATTTTATATCATTAGAAAGATCTTTTCAAGCGGACCCAACGGTTCTAGTTTTGGAAAAATCCGATGATCGGATCTCCCGGTACAATCGTTTAAAGTTACGATTTCAAAATACGAACTGCAGCGTCGTTATTCGATTTAATTTAATTATATATATATATATAAAATCCGTTCTTCGATTTCCAAACCATTTTCATTTCACATATTTGATAAAAATAATATTTTTACCCAACAAATATTTATTTCAACACATGACTATTTTTAACACTTCATATATATAATAAAAATGTGATTTTTATTGTTAAAACAATTTATTTCAAACATGAATATTTTTAGCGATTCGTATATATAATAAAAATGTGAATTTTTTTGATAAAACAATTTATTTCAAACATGAATATTTTATATATTTCATATACATGATAAAAATGTGATTTTTATCTTTTAAACAAATTATTCGTCATATGAATATTTTTCCAACACATGAATATAAATCCAACACATGAATATTTCAGAAAATTTTGGTAGCATAACGGTAGGGGGTTTAAAATCGGCACCGTCCCGAGTACGACTCCTTGCACTACCTTACGCCTCACAGCGTTCCCCAAGGGGCTTATCCTTATAATCTAAATATTTCGATTCATTTTCATATTACAATGGATTTTCCACAAACAATTCCAATTTTGTTTCAACCACAAACAATCATTATCAACCATTCACATTTATCTAACAAATTTCACGTCAACCGAAATCCAAACAATCACAACCAATATATATCGCCCATGGTTTGTGGACGAGGGGAGTATATATATATAGATTTATGTATATAAATATATTTCCATTTCATTTTAACTCCATTCAATGCACATATAATCTTTACAATGCATATATAACTTATACGTCGCACATATAATTTATGCAACACTTATACATGAGGTGTACAACGCTTATATAACTTATACATCGATTATATAATTTATACATCGCCATTCCATATCGTTTTGAATTTAGAAATCTCACATTGGATTCCACTCCTCCAAAAATTGTAGGAAGCTCAAAAAATTATCTGGTCTCTTCTAGAATGTAGAAGACGTCCACACGAGTCCAATGTTTCTTGTTTCACTGGATTTCGATCACATAGAAAAAAGATATGATTTTTATAATTTTGCAACGGTTTTAAAGTGTTAAAACTGTTTTAAATTAACAAAGGCCATTACCTTCAGAATTTGTTCAAAACTAGGGCCTCGATTTTCATGAAATCCAAAGAACCTAGAGCAGATTAGACTTCACCACCCGGAAGAGCTTGGAGCGGCGCGTCGGCGGGTTCCCTTTCGACGGCGGTGGTGAGGCTGGGCTGCGCGATGAAGTGGCCAACTTCCAGACGTCGGATCTCGATGAACTCACGACAAAAAAATACAATACTTATATGGATTTGAAGATTGTGGATAGTACTACAAAATCCTTAACTGTGGCATTTGATTTTACTGAGCGGATTGGAAGAAAAAGAGGGGAGAAGGGGGTGCTCTTTCCGCCGTCGCGATTCCGAGGGATCAGGGAGAGAGAAAATGAAATGGAGAATTATGATTAGCCAATATTATATTTAAATATTTATTTATTTTAAATCTGAAAATACCCTTCGGTCCATACGAACTTCAACTCCAACTCAACGACTATCGCCCTAGCCAATTACACCCGACACAATGGAATATGTTTCGTAGGCCCATTCGACTGTTTTAGTCAGTTATTCTTCAAATTAAAATATAAAACATTCAATATTTGATTTGAACGTACATTTCAAATTTGCCGGGGCCACATACTAATCCCAAAAATTCCAAAAAAATAAATCTAGCCATGTTTGGACGATACGGTCACAACAAAACTGATTTCGTCGAATTTGGAGACCGTTTGAAAAATGGCCATTTTCTGGTCCATCCAAATTGAATGAAATTAACCAAATACATTTTCCTTTGCCACACTCACATATTTGAAAGTGTCGATAGACGACTTTAGGCAGGATCAGTAATATGGATATGCGGAATATATAATATATACTAAGAAAGATCTCACAGTAGCAATATCACAGATAAGTAAATGCAGTAATAGAAAAATCACACCACAGATTTTTATACTGGTTCGGAGCACCGTCCTACGTCTAGTCCCAGACCTCTCTCTGGATTTTCACTAATCAACAACCTCGCTTCACCCGGAGGAACAGGTTCACAACACCCGAGCAGCCGAATGGGATTTCACGCCTCTAACAATACGAGGACTTCAACACTTGCCTGATCACACACATGACTTCAACACTTGCCTGATCACACACAGGACTTCAACAACTCGCCTCTTACAACACCGAGGACTTCAAACAAGATATAAACTTGTAGTTTGACAATGTGTGTTCTTAAAAACACGAATTTGTCAATTCTTGTACAACCTTCCTATAATCTTATCTTCAAATACGATTTTGGTATTATGAAGATTTGGAAGATGATATCGTTGTTTGAATCTAAAGAATAATATATAGATTCAAGAATTCAAATAACGATATATGAGAATAGTGAGCTTTTGAATGCTTTTAAAGAGTAAGAATGAAATCAGCACTTAGATAGCAAGAATAGAAAGAATTGTTTTTTTTAAATGATGATTTCATGATGCTTTTAAAGAGGATGGAGAGATGTAATCATTGGTGAAGAGAAACCATGAAAAGAGATGATTTTTGGCCAAGAGAAAGGATCATAACCATAGATGAAATAGGGTGTCTATTCGAAAAGATGGCTTCAGTTCGTAGACCAGTCGACTGGTAAAAAATGACCAGTAGACTGGTGTTTGAATATATGTACGTTATATATATGTGTGCACGTTCATTGTGCATTCTGCACAGAAACGGTCGACCGCCTGTATATGAACCGGTCGACCGGTTTCTGTTAGTATTCACAATGAATGTGCATACATGTATAAACATATATATTCAAACCATATAGGAATATGATTATTTGAGGATAGATTTTAACATATTTAACTACACTCATACTCTAAATAATCAACCTATACCATCGAATATCTTCTTTTTGTCGATCTTGAATTTCTCCTTGTCATTGATCAAAACACCTTGAATTCCTTGACTCAACATTCTCCCCCTTTTTGATTGATGATAATATAGATCTGAAAGA
This sequence comes from Allium sativum, assembly GCA_030737875.1. NCBI lineage: Eukaryota > Viridiplantae > Streptophyta > Magnoliopsida > Asparagales > Amaryllidaceae > Allium > Allium sativum. The sequence goes on from CM060919.1 coordinate 592,055,459, forward strand.
ATTTATTACTCCCCCTGAATGTATACTCCCCCTGAAATACATACTTAAGAAATATCTGCAAAACACAATGTTAGTAACATTTTCTCCCCCTTTGTCATCGACAAAAAGGAGTAGAGATTACACAAGTTATAAACAACACGATAAGCATTTAACATAGTAGCATATTATACAACCCAAGCATACCAAAAGCAAGTCAAGTACCAAATGTTTTAAGACGTACACACCCAAAATAAATACGATACTATTTACATACAAGTGCCATTTAAGTTTTTGCAAAATAAAACATAAAGCATATATGAATGATAACAAACTAGTGCGATGGAGAATCAGATTCCGTAGATTCAGAATGAATCGCTATCCTTCCACCTCCTTCCTTTTCTCCTTCATCTTGAACGTCTTCTTCGTTGTCGTCGTCATCTTCTTCCTCCTCGGTCTCGTGAGATCCACGACCACGTCCAGTATTAGTTCCTGAACTTGCGCCTTCCTCAGATGATGACCATGTAAATGTTGGAGGCATGGGTCGTTTTCCCGGATCTTGTATTTGAGTGGAAGAAGAGGTCGATACACATGAAATTGCTTCCCAAATAGTACCGAAGAAAGACTTAAGCTTGGAGAACCGTTTATCGAGCTTTGTGTCTAAACGGTCGAGTTTGGTGTCGGTTCGTTTAAGTCTAGCTTCTAAAAGAAATTGGTTTCGTGCAATTTGTGCAAGTGAGTCCTTAGTTGACGAAGAGGGTTCAAGGAGTTTAACTTCCTCCGGTTTAGGCTTGGGAGTAGTAGGAGGAGCGGTTTCTGAAGGACCTTGTTGTTGGTATTGATCAAACGGAGTGATATTAATACAAGGGTCAGGGAGCTTCATACTTTTTCGGGTTGCTTTGTCGATGCACTTTGGCTTGGAGATTTTAGAAACACAAGACGGGACTCCACAATTGATTAAAAGCTGCATTACATATTCATTTTAAAATATATGTGGCCTTTTGCGATCATTAACAAGCAAAATCTCGTCGAAGATCATGTTTATCCAATTTATTTCAATATCTCCATAAATCGCATACAAAGCCTTGAAATTTTCTTTGTAAACGGCATCAAAGTTTCCAACCCTCGACAACAAAGAATGGATGAGGGTATGATGAATAACACGAGCCGTAGGACGCAAGTTAATCGCCTTGGTACTAATTTTATGATCCTCGATGAACTGATGACTAATTCTATCACGAGTATGAACGGTGCAAAAGTCAGAAGAAAATTCTCTTCCGCTATTTGGTGAACCGAGTACCATAGCCATTCGTTTCTTGGAAATGAAAATATGATGACCACAAACTACGGACAAAAGGCAATTCGCTGCATTTTCTGGCTTGAATTTTTGTAGGTTAAGGTTGGCATAGAACAATTTAATCATAATATGATTAATTTCTACATTGTTCTCATCAAAAGTAAGTAGAGATTTTATACGAGTCTTAACCAATTGTTCTTCAACATCATATAGGATAAAAGCATTGAGATTTATGAAAGAACCTTCATGGATTGTGAAATCCTTCATGGCATTCCATTGTCTCACAACAATAGGATCCATGAGCCATTGTTTTATGTTGGAATCTATTGGTTGGAGAGAAGTGGAGGATGATTTCTTTTGTTTCTTCTGAGGTGGTGCCATGGAATTTGAAGAAATTAAAAAGGAATTTTTGGATTTCTAAGAGTTTGAGAAGAGGGAAGTATAAAAACAAAGTGAAGAGATGTATAGGAGATGAATCGACGTATCGATTGTGGGCAAAAATTCTGGAAAACGCGTGACCGGTCGACCGGTTTTTATGGACCAGTCGACTGGTTACTGGGTAAATATGTTCCAGAGAAGTTTGCCGGTCGACCGGTGGATTTTAAACGGTCGACTGGTTCCTGGAGGAAATTAATTCCAGAGGACTTTACCGGTCGACCGGTGGAAATAAAACGGTCGACTGGTAAGCATTTGAGATGAAAATTTTCCAGAGAGTTGAACGGTCGACTGGTATTTTTTAGACGGTCGACCGTTTCAAGTATATGATCATTTCCAGAGATAAAAACGGTCGATTGGTCCAAAAATACGGTCGACCGTTCTACTTGAAAATTGTTTTTCTGGCTTGAAAAGATTATATACCGTCATATAACTTGAAATTTATTCTAACTCAAAATGAATTCGAATGAAGAACGTGAAAACAAATACAACAATAAAAAATTATTTTGCAATACGAAAACAACATAACTTAATGAAAGGTAGATGACTTGTCTTCGGATATTTCATGAATATTCGAAACTCTCGGCGTCCATAGCGACCAATTTTCTCTTGATCCTTCATTTCTCGCATAATTACGGTCCCATGAGTTAGGACTTCAAGATGTAGATGGAGGGTGTGGCATTGGTATTGGTTCGTGTACCCCATGTCTATCCGTGCTACAGAAAAATGACGCCATTCGTTCTAAGAGAGTTAAACGATTAGATGTGAGTTTTTGTTCATAATGCAATTGACGCTGGAGATCCAACTGATGTATCTGGTAGTGATGAATTTCATTGATCTTCTCTCTCGTACCAGGAGAACAAACTAGTGCTTTCTTAGCTCGTTTGGGTTTGGGTGTATGTCTAGGAATATGCGAACATTCCGGTCTGCTTTTCGGTGTTTCTGGAGAGTAGTACTTCTCCGGTTCGGAGCTAGTGACCGAGATGTGAGACCGTTGAGCACATTCATCACATATGTGTGCCATAAGAGTATATGGACTTGTGTATGAATGTTAAAAACTAGACACTAAGAAATTGATGCAGAAAACAATAAGAAGGAGTATGTATTTATAGCTTTTACGAAGTAGGAAGTAATGGATGGAAAGCATTCGGAGAATATGAACCAATCAAAGTTTGTAAAGCTCAAAATGAATTGCTAATAATAGTAAAAGATTATTAATTAGCTAAGTTAAAAACAAATGAATGTACCGGCTAGAGAAGAACTCAATAGTGTATATATATTTATATACATTGTACACCAAGTTCGTTTCTAGAAATCAAGCCGAGCTCTCTACGTAAAGAGATAAAACTAGATTCGAGTAGAGGCTTGGTAAAAATGTCTACTAATTGGTTGTCAGTCTGGACATATTCGAGACATATTGTTTCTTTTTCAATATTATCTCTTAAGAAATGATGTCGAATATCAATGTGCTTTGTTCGGAAATGATTGACTGGGTTTTTTGATAAATTGATTGCGCTTGTGTTATCACAATATATGATGGACTTTGATAAATGAATATCGAAATCTCGAAGTGTTTGTTGCATATATAAAACTTGAGTACAAGCTAGAGCAGCTGATATGTATTCAGCTTCACATGTGGAGAGTGAAACGCAATTTTGTTTCTTACTAAACCAAGAGACAAGTGATTTTCCAATAAAATGGCACGTACCACTTGTACTCTTTCTATCCGTGCGATAGCCACCGGAATCAGCATCGCTATACGATACTAATTCAAATTGACAATATTTCGGGTAGAAAAGACCAAAGTCTTTGGTGTTATTAAGATATCGTATTATTCGTTTTACAGCTCGTAAATGTGATTCTTTAGGATTAGCTTGAAACCTTGCACATAAACAAACACTCATCATAATATCAGGATGACTCGCGGTAAGATACAGGAGAGAACCAATCATGCTTCTATATAACTTCTGGTCAACATTCTTACCATGTTCATCTTTTTCAAGATGTGTGGTCGTACTCATAGGAGTTGGTTTACCAGAGGTATTTTCTAAACCGAAGCGTTTGACTAAGTTTCCACAGTATTTTTCTTGACTAATAAAAATACCGTTAGAAAGTTGTTTGATTTGAAGACCAAGGAAATACGATAGTTCTCCCATATGAGACATTTCAAATTCTTTGGTCATAATATTTGCAAACTCTTTGCAAAGTTCGTCGTTTGTTGAACCAAAGATAATGTCGTCTACATATATTTGGATAACTAATATATCTTTTTGAGAATGTTTAATGAATAGAGTCTGATCAACTTTACCAATTTGAAATCCAGAATCGATAAGATAGCTTCTTAATCGTTCATACCAAGCACGAGGTGCTTGTTTCAATCCATATAAAGCTTTCTTAAGTTTATATACGTGATCATGATATTTCTCATGTACGAACAAAGGAGGTTGTTCGACATATACATTCTCTTTGATAAATCCATTTAAAAATGCACTTTTGACATCCATTTGATAAAGTTTAAAATCATGATGACAAGCAAAGGACAGTAAAATTCGAATAGCTTCTAATCGAGCTACGGGAGCAAAGGTTTCTTCATAATCGATACCTTCTTCCTGATTATATCCTTGTGCTACTAATCTTGATTTATTTCTGGTTATATTTCCTTATTCGTCATCCTTATTTTTATAGACCCATTTCGTACCAATGACTGATTGATCAGTCGGTCTTTGAACAAGTTCCCAGACATCATTGCGCTCGAACTGATTTAGTTCTTCTTGCATGGCAATGATCCAGTAATCATCAGTAGCAGCTTCTTTCGGATTCTTAGGTTCGATATTTGAAAGGAATGCGACATGACCCATTTGATTTAGTTGACTTCTTGTTCTAATTTGTGATGTTACTTCTCCAATAACATTTTGAACTGGATGATCTCTAAGAATTCGCGGAGGAGATCTAAATCTTGGTGGAGAAGGTATCACAGCAGGTTGAGGGATATCGTCAACAATTTCTGAGTCAGAGTCGTTATTTGTGATGACAGGATTATCAGTGACTATGGTTTCTTCGTCATCTGATACGATACGAGATGATTTAAAGAATTCATCAAAAGAAACATGAAGTGATTCTTCAATAGTTTTAGTTCTCTTGTTAAATATACGATAGGCCTTGCTTCGTTCCGAGTATCCGACAAATATACTTTCATCGGATTTGGAATCAAATTTTCCAAGATGGTCTTTCGTATTTAAAATAAAACATTTAGAACCGAAAACTTTGAAATATGAGATATTTGGTTTTCTTTGATTAAATAGCTCATAGGATGTATTTTTGGTCAGAGGTCGAATAGATACACGATTCAAAACATAACACGCAGTTGCAACAGCTTCTGCCCAAAAATGTTTTGGTAGAGTGGATCCATTTAATAATGTTCTTGCACATTCTTGTAAAGTCCGATTTTTCCGTTCTATAACTCCGTTTTGTTATGGAGTTCTAGGAAACGAAAAATTATGATTTATACCTTTCTTTGTGCAAAAATGTTCAAAATCATTATTTTCGAACTCTCCGCCATGATCACTTCTTATGTTTTTAACTTTAAGCCCTTTTGATTTTTGAATTCTTTTGACGAAGGATTTGAAATGTTTGAAAGTGTCACTTTTTTTCAAGAAAATTACCCATGTATATCGAGAGTAATCGTCAACAATTACAAACACATATCGATTATGATTTATTGACTGAACCTGTGTTGGTCCAAATAAATCCATATGTAATAGCTCCAATGGTTGTAACGTTGATATGACTTTTTTGGATTTGAAAGACGATTTGGTCAATTTTCCTAATTGACATGCATCACAAAGATTATCAACCTTAAAGCTTACTTTGGGTAGTCCTTTAACTAGATCATTCTTGGCTAGCTTGTCAATAGTTCTGAAGTTTATGTGACAGAAACGTTTGTGCCATAGCCATGGATCATTATCATTTGCTACAAGACACATATCTGAATTATGATTGGTATTCATATTCAGAATATAGATGTTTCTGTCTCTATATCCTTCAAAAGCTATATTTCGATCTTTATCTAAAATACTACATTTATTGTCCGAAAAAGAAATGATAAAACCTTTGTCGCACAATTGACTGATACTTAGTAAATTATGTTTCAAATTCCTAACTAGCATGACATTAGTAATAAGAGGTAAGTTTGATGTACCGTAATTGCTCACATCGCCTTTGCCGATGATATAGCCTTTTGAATTATCTCCAAAAGTGACTGAGCCACCATCCGAATAAGTGATATTTGTTAATAAGCTCTTGTCTCCAGTCATATGCTTCGAGCAACCACTGTCTAGTATCCACTTTCCTCTTTTCTTAAGTGGGACCTACAAAAAATAAAATTAAGTCCATGGTACCCACCTTTTTATAGGGTCCTAAGAGTTAGGTCTTAGGAGTCCAAACCCATACGGGTCCGGTATCCCCTTTATATATATAATTTGGATTATGATGCACAGAACTCAAAAATTTTTGAATGTACTTGTTCCTAATCAAATTGTTATTTGTTTTAGGAACCCACATTTTTATAGATTTGACATTCTTCTTTTGAAATTTCACAATCGGTTTTGGTTTGGAATATAATAAACTAAGATTTTTCTTAGCTTTAGTTTCTCGTACTTCCTTATTTTTCTTTTTTCTTTTACCAAGATGTTTCTTGATAACTTGTTTCTTATATCCCAAACCTTGTTTATTTGTTGCAGTTTGTGAACTTTCAATAATTTTTGTCAAATTTTCTCGACCTTTGTTGAAGTTAGAAACATTTTGAGTAATGTCGTCTAACTTTGTTTATAAACTAGCCTTTTCAAGGTCTAACATCTTGACTTTTTCCTTAAGCTCATGATTTTCGGTAGTTAGAGCATCATTTTTCTCTTTTTGAGTTTCAATTTCTTGACTCAAAAGAGATAGTTGAGAATCAATATTAGATGATGATTCTTGAGCTTTTTCAAGTTCCTCCTCTAATATTTTCTTCTCATCTTTTAACATATCTCGTTCAAATTCTGCTCTACTTAAATCAGCTTGAGCTTGCTTGCATTGTCGTTTTACATCTTTAAATTTATACATTAACTCAGCATTTATATCTAGAACTTCTTCAAAAGTCGGAATTTGTACCTCATCTTCTTTAGCCATAAAGCATACATTAGCTTGTTCATTGTCTGAGTCACTTTCACTATCAGATGAAGATGAGACTGAATCATCCCATGTCACTGAGAATGCCCATTTCTTTGACTTGTCCTTTCTGTGTTTGAACTTGTCATTTTCTGTCTTCTTCTTTTGTTCTGGACAATCCATTTACATGTGTCCCTTCTTATGACAGTTAAAGCATTCTACATTTGATGATGATGGCTTATTTGATCCGAACTTCTTTCTGTTGTATCGACTAGCTTTTCGTTGCTTTAGGAATTTTTTGAATCCTTTTGCAATGAATGCTAGATCCTCATCTTCGGAATCTGAGACGTCTTCATCTTTCTCAGCATGAAAAGCTACATTTTCTTTTCTTCTTTTTGTTCTTTTCGAGCCTGCAAGTTTTCTTCATAGGACATAAGATTTCCTATCAATTCATCTGGCTTCATGGTGGAAAGATCATTAGCTTCTTCTATTGCTAATACTTTTCCTTCCCATTCATTAGTCAGTGAATGTAGGACTGTTGAAACTACATCAAAATCAGAATATTTTTGTCCTAAACCGATAAGAGCATGATGAATGGTTTGAAACCTTGAATACATCTCATTGATTGTTTCATTCGGCTTCATTTTGAAATTTTGAAATTGACTTTTCAACAAAGTTATTTTTGCTTGTTTAACCTTGTTAGTACCTTCATGAGTGGTTTTTAGCGTTTGCCAAATTTGATATGCAGAGGTACAGATACTAACACGGTTATATTCGTTTTGATCTAATGCACAAAACAACATATTTATTGCTTTTGCATTTACAGTAGCTGCGGCTTTCTCAGCAGCTGTCCATTCTGCATACTCAGTTGTTGGATTGACTATTTCTTTCTTGAGTAGCATTCCAAGCATCATAACTTGTTGATTGCATATAAAAAGCCATACGTGTTGCCCAATAGCTATAGTTTAGGCCATTAAAAAAAGGAGGTCTTTGTGTTGACTGACCTTCTGTGTAAGTGGTGGTACTAGTGCTTGCGTTATTTTCCATATTACTAGAATATATCAAATAACTGTGTTACGGTTATGAGATGACTTTGCTCCGATACCAATTGAAAGTGTCGATAGACGACTTTATGCAGGATCAGTAATATGGATATGCGGAATATATAATATATACTAAGAAAGATCTCACAGTAGCAATATCATAGATAAGTAAATGCAGTAATAGAAAAATCACACCAGGGATTTTTATACTGGTTCGGAGCACCGTCCTACGTCCAGTCCCAGACCTCTCTCTGAATTTTCACTAATCAACAACCTCGCTTCACCCGGAGGAACAGGTTCACAACACCCGAGCAGCCGAATGGGATTTCGCGCCTCTAACAACACGAGGACTTCAACACTTGCCTGATCACACACAGGACTTCAACACTTGCCTGATCACACATAGGACTTCAACAACTCGCCTCTTACAACACCGAGGACTTCAAACAAGATATAAACTTGTAGTTTGACAATGTGTGTTCTTAATAACACAAATTTGTCAATTCTTGTACAACCTTCCTATAATCTTATCCTCAAATACGATTTTGATATTGTGAAGATTTGGAAGATGATATCGTTGTTTGAATCTAAATAATAATATATAGATTCAAGAATTCAAATAACGATATATGAGAATAGTGAGCTTTTGAATGCTTTTAAAGAGTAAGAATGAAATCAGCACTTAGATAGCAAGAATAGAAAGAATTGTTTTTAAAAAAAAATGATGATTTCATGATGCTTTTAAAGAGGATGGAGAGATGTAATCATTGGTGAAGAGAAACCATGAAAAGAGATGATTTTTGGCCAAGAGAAAGGATCATAACCATTGATGAAATAGGGTGTCTATTCGAAAAGATGGCTTCAGTTCGTAGACCAGTCGACTGGTAAAAAATGACCAGTAGACTGGTGTTTGAATATATGTACGTTATATATATGTGTGCGCATTCATTGTGCATTCAGCACAGAAACGGTCGACCGCCTATATATGAACCGGTCGACCGGTTTCTGTTAGTATGCACAATGAATGTGCATACATGTATAAACATATATATATTCAAACCATATAGGAATATGATTATTTGAGGATAGATTTTAACATATTTAACTACACTCATACTCTAAATAATTAACCTATACCATCGAATATCTTCTTTTTGTCGATCTTGAATTTCTCCTTGTCATTGATCAAAACACCTTGAATTCCTTGACTCAACAATATTAACTCCAAAAATTATGGAATTTTAAACCTAGCAATAATTTGACATTCCGGATCCAACAAAAGTGGTTTCGTCGAAAACGGAGGTCGTTTGCAAAATGTATATTTTCACGGGCTATATTAATTCCATAACGACTTTCTGAAAATTCATTTGGCTATAACTTTTGATTCCCGCTATGAAATTTCGATTTTTCAGATTCATTAGAAAGATATTCATAAACAGATTTAAATATTTTTGGTTTCACTAAAATCCAATTTATTTTGCATCCTGTACAGTCAGTCAAAGTTCGAATTCAAATTTTCGAACTGCCGCGCCATTTCAGGCCTTGTTTTATAATTAAATTAAATATATTCGCTATAACTTCGATCTAAATAGATTTTTGGTCATTATTATTTAAAATAATTTATTTTAAATATTCAGAATCCACTAAAATAGCCAAATTAAAAATTTTAAATTGGTTCTAATTTTCCGGGTTGTTACAATCTCCCCCACTTAAAATCTTTTCGTCCCCGAAAAGGAACGAACTAAAAGTTGTTTATCTAACTAACTCAACTTTCATTCTGGCTTCCATTCTTCAACTTTTCAATTTCTAAGAATTTCTAATTCTTCAAAAATTTGGCTAACACCCTAAATTTTCGAAAAATTTCGCCATAACCTCTTTTGTACGGGGAGGGGTTCGGAAATTTATTAGGTCATATTAGGTACTCAATAAATCCTAATAAGCAAATTTCGCCATAACCTCCTTTGTACGGGGACGGGTTCGAAAATTTATTGGGTCGTATTAGGTACTCAATAAATCCTAAAAAGCATACACATATTTATAGTGATATATTCCGGTGTCCATAGGGGAGTGCGTATAGATCATAGCTCCGGAGAATAAATCCTCGTCACCCTATAAATGGTTTTTGTGCCTTAATATCCAGAGAGACGTGTTTATTGTCATCTCCAGACCCGTGTAGGGTTTTTATTAATCTGGAAATTTACGGTTACATTTTATATAGTCCATATCAGTCCTCGATTAAACCTGTAATATAGTCATCGCCATACAAGCCTCTTGCTTGAATGGTAAATCTTCAACCTCGTCATATAAGCTTCAAATGCTTATGTGGTATATGATAGAGTATGCTATCTTCAAGAATTATGCCATGTAGTGTAGTTCAAAATTGATTGTTACTATCCTATGGCGACGTTTATTATTACATACAGAACAACCAGCCGCATCCAATGGCTTTCACAGGAGTTGATATAATATTAAAATTGCCCATCCAACTCATTAAGGTTTACCTATTTGTCGGACACGCAAATAAATTCTTTCCTTAACAGCAAATCCATTTACCCGTTCAAGCATATATAATGTACATGCATGTATTTCTATCAATTTTTAAATAAGTTCAATATTTGATTTAATTGCGTAAATTTACCCTTCATTCTCTTATTGATTAGATTAATTATCTTTCCAATATTTTGATTAATCAAATTCATAATCACACAACACAAACAACAATCAATTTGTTGATTAACTTTTCGAAAATATACTAATTAATTCATATACTCTTTTAAAATCATTAGACTATATAATTAAAATTTTACATCCATGAAAAGGAAACAACAACCAAGTAGTGAATAAAACGGAAATGCAAAATATGGTAAATGTACCTTGCACCAGAGTTAATTAGAGATATCCACCCTGCAATTGGGATAGGTTTCTTAATGCTCTCCTCAGTTTCCTAAGTACAGTCTCGCGGATCTCCACTCCATTGCACTTTAACTAAGTGAACCTTCTTGTTCCTGAGCTCTTTCGTTTCTTTGCCAATAATCTTTATCGGCTCTCTCCTCACTGCCAATTCTGGAGTAATTTCCAAATCTTGTTGCACGGCTTCTTCCATGACCAAGTCTGGATCATGTACATGCTTTCGGAGTCGAGATACGTGAAACACATCATGTACTCCAGGAAACCAATCAGGCAATTGAACCCTATAAGCGAGAGTTACAATCCGTTTGAGCACGGGAAATGGACCAATAAATCTAGGCGCCAACTTCCCTGTTTTGCCAAATCGGACTACTCCTCTCATTGGAAAAACTCGTAGATACACATAATCACAAGCAAATGCTAAATATCTTCTTCTCGAGTCTGCATAGCTCTTCTATCGGCTTTGAGCTATTTGCAATCGTTTCTTAATGAAATCGACTTTACCCGCAGCTTCGCGAATCATATCTGGTCCCAATACAAGTCTATTGCCAGGTTCTACCCAACAAGCGGGAGATCTGCACGGTCTACAATATAGTGCTTCAAATGGTGACATTTCCAGGCTGGCTTGGTAACTGTTGTTGTATGAAAACTCAACCAAATGCAAGTGGTCTTCCCATGATCCGCCAATATCAACAACACAAACCCGCAATAAATCTTCTAAAATACGATTCACCCTCTCAGTTTGACCATCAGTTTGAGGATGATAAGTGGTGCTCAATTTCAACTTTGTCCCCAATTCTGCTTGGAATGCTTCCCAGAATTTACTAGCAAAAATCGGGTCACGATCGCTAACGATACTCATGGGAACTCCATGCATTTCAACAATCTCTTCGAAATAAATCTGAGCCAGACTCTGAGCGGTTCTATTTGATTTGACAGATATAAAGTGGGCGGTCTTCGTAAAACGATCTACGATCACCCAAATACTGTCATTTCCTCTCCGGGTTCTGGGCAAACCATCTATGAAATCCATAGAAATTTGTTCCCACTTCCAACCTGGAATTTCCAACAATTGCAACAATCTGGTGAGTTTCTGTTGATCGCTCTGGACTTGTTGACAAGTAGAACACCTACTAACATGTATAGAGATGTCTCTTTTCATTGCCTTCCACCAGGATGTACGCTTGAGGTCATTATACATTTTACTAACCCCTGGATGGATACTCAGCTTGGACTTGTGACACTCGTCCATTACTTCTCTTTTGAGTTCAAGGATGTCAGGAACACAAATTCTTCCTTTCAATCTCATAACTCCTACGCTATCCACTTGGAAACTGGAGACTTCGCCCCTTTCAATTCTTTTGATCATCTCTTTAACAAAACTATCGTCTTTCTGAAGAATAGATATTTTATCAATCAACGACGGTGTAATGATAAGATTCGCGATGATCACATTCTTCCTGCTGAGCGCATCAGCCACAACATTGGCTTTCCCCGGAGTATACAAAATATTAAGATCATATGCCTCGAGAAATTCTAGCCAACGCTGCTGCCTCATATTCAGATCTTCATACTAGTAAGCCATGTATATCATTTTAGAAAAAGGCTGTTGCACATGCGCAGTTACACTACTTTGGTACTTTCTTTGGAACCCATTAATAAACCTCATATTCTTCTTCTTAGAATCTTGAATTGGATGCGGGGCAAAACAAGAAAGTTCATTGAATTTTTTATGATTTTCCGGAATGGTCATATCTCCTTGAATCAAATAGTAGAATTCATCACTTAACCGCTCAGTTGCTTCTGGAGGAATAAATCTTTCATCGAAAATTTCTTTGAATCTATCCCAGGTAATATTACCTTCTGGATTATCCTTAATAACCGTCTCCCACAAGATTAAAGCTTCGTCTTTGAGTTCCCAAGATGCTAGTAATCTTTTCTAATCATCTCTCAACTTTGAACCTTCAAAAATTTTCTCAGCATAGCGCATCCATGCTTGTGTTTGAATAATAGATTCATTTGCCCGAGAACGGTACTCCACCCAGATTTCGATACTTGTTTAATAGAGCTTCAATATCTGGTTTTGACCTAACTCTTTTACTTCTGCCACTCATTTTTCAATGTCTGCAAATAGCAGACAAAGTGTTAGGCCAACAGAAAAGGTATTTTAAAGCATAGAGACATATACTTGAATGTAAATGTGTCTATCGGGGTGTATTTCATTCTGCTATACTCATTCTAGGATATTACTGATCCTATCTGAAATGAGTTATTCGTCATAGAATACTTCTGATTCTATTTCTGACGAGTTCGTTAATATGTTATATTCCAGAACTAAGCTTAACCAAAGCTCTGATACCACGTTGTGACGACCCCAAACCCACGTTCCACGGTGGCAAGAGTAATCTTTGGAATATAACACATAAACAAATAATAACAGAACATAAATATATAAATACACCAGATAATGTACATCAAATTACGCTGGAAATAATAATCATCAGAGTTACACAGTATAACAGGATCATACTTAGTACAAAATACAGTTTTAGCTTTGCATAAAATGTCTACAGCGGAATCAAAACATAATTTGCACAATAGGAGCTGAACAACGTAAAAAGAAAGAAGTGATAGAATCCATCTTCAGCTTCATAGCTATCCAGAAAGAGCCTGCTAAAACCTGAATACAAGGCTGCCCGTGTAGAAAATAGGGCACCTGAGTTTGCAAGTGAAACAAACTTCGAGTCAGTCATTGGGCTGGTATGAGAAATTTACTTAACTTATTTTACAATAAGGCCAACCACATGACCATGCCGCTAATGCGGAACGGGTTTACTCCATTGGATTGCCTGTGCTTAAAACAGGTAAATCATTTAAACATCGCAATGCTTTTTACAAAAATGAAGCCATTATAAGACTCAGTTTCCATCACACAATGCAATGCAAACTGGAGGATAAATTTTTGCCTTATAATGGCCAAAATATGCTTGGTACGAATAAAACAAAAGCATTTGATTACTAGTGTTCATATTTTTCAAAAACAATTTCAATCATAAGTATCAATCGTAGACGGCATAAATGCCCCATACCACTATGTCGCTATATATAGGTATGCAATCAAAACCGCACGATGTCGTATTTTGAAATTGGATTTCCGTAATGTACCAAAGCAAGGGATCGTCCTTACCGCTTTGAGACGCTCTAGCCCGTGTCTCAGGCAAGTACTCAGTCAAGCCTTGGATCGTCAGGGTCGGTCCACACGGAGTGGATTAAAATGTCTGAACACTACGTTTCCCCGCCCTATGGGGTGTCAACTGGTCATATCCCGACCAAATCATCGGCTCCGAAAAGACCGAAACAACCGAAGCGCCTCGCTATCCGTCATCCACATAAGTAAAATGTCTGGGCATGTAAAACCCAAAACACCACTCCTAGCTAGAAGGAAACGCATGTCCTCCCTGAAGTCATCTCCCATTTCTGGCTCATACCGGGATGTGAGGTCCGCAAATCAACACTAAACACAAAGCTAGCTATTTAAAGCCCTGCTTTGATCATCAACCACAAGACTCTGCTTTTCAACAAAAGCCTTAATCACTGCATCTCAGCATGTCACGTTGTCAATCTACAACGTCAGACACACATCCATTTACAAGTCCGTTCTGGGTCTAAACGAAACCGGAGGCACCTTATTCCTCTCTCGTATGTCCAATACAGGAGAGAGGCCCTCACACATCCGAAAGATCAACAAGTATGTCCGGACAACCACCACTGTAACCCCTTCAGGGTAGCAACTCCCATCAAAGGCATTAGTAGCCATCTATTCGATGTGAAGATCATTGGTCTTGCACTGTCTTCATATCTTCAACTTCTAATCGTCGACCAATTATTTGAAATGAGAATTAACTCAACCTTTTCAAATAATTCACGTATATTTAGAATTCAAATCAATTCAATTCCTGGTTAAATTATTCGACATCCATAATTCAGTTCATTATTGTAATTTTCATGTCAAACACATTCAACCATCAAATATCCAATAAACCGGGTAAATTCGGTTTATTTCCATTCCATATCGTTTATAATATTTTATAACGATTTACGCTATTTTTATTTATTTAAAAATAGCCCATTTATTTAAACGACGCTTCAGGCCATAACGCGGCCATGGCGCTGCTTTTCCCCAGATTTGATTTATACATATCTGAAAATTTAATCGTTGGATCTTTACAAATTTTATATCATTAGAAAGATCTTTTCAAAGCGGACCCAACGGTTCCTATTTTGGGAAAATCCGACGGTCGGGTCTCCCAATACAATCGTTTAAAGTTACGATTTCGAAATACCAACTGCAGCGTCGTTATTCGATTTAATATAATTATATATATATAATCCATTCTTCGATTTCCAAACCATTTTCATTTCACATATTTGATAAAAATAATATTTTTACCTAATAAATATTTATTTCAACACATGACTATTTTTAACACTTCATATATATAATAAAAATGTGATTTTTATTGTTAAAACAATTTATTTCAAACATGAATATTTTTAATAATTCGTATATATAATAAAATTGTGATTTTTTTTGTTAAAACAATTTATTTCAAACATGAATATTTTATATATTTCATATATTTCATATACATGATAAAAATGTGATTTTTATCTTTCAAACAAATTATTCGTCATATGAATATTTTCCAACACATGAATATATTTCAATACATGAATATAAATCCAACACATGAATATTTCAGAAAATTTCGACAGCATAACAGCAGGGGGTTTAAAACCGGCAACGTCCCGAGTACGGATCCTTGCACTACCTTACGCCTTGCAGCATTCCCTAAGGGGCTTATCCTTATAATCTAAATATTTCGATTCATTTTCATATCACAATGGATTTTGCACAAACAATTCTAATTTTGTTTCAACCACAAACAATCATTATCAACCATTCGCATTTATCAACCAAATTTCACGTTAACCAAAATCCAAACAATCACAACCAATATATATTGTCCATGGTCTGTGGACGAGGGGAGTATATATATATAGACTTATATAAATATATTTCCATTTCATTTCAACTCCATTCAACGCACATATAATTTTTACAACGTATATATAACTTATACATCGCACATATAATTTATACAACGCTTATACATCGATTATATAATTTATACATCGACATTCCATATCGTTTTGAATTTAGAAAACTCAGATTGGGTTCCACTCCTCTAAAAAATGTCGGAAGCTCCAAAAATTCTCCGGTCGCTTCTAGAATGTAGAAGACGTCCACATGAGTCCAATATCTCTTGTTTCACTGGACTTCGACCACATAGCAAAACGATATGATTTTTATAAGTTTGCAATGGTTTTAAAGTGTTAAAACCGTTTTAAATTAACAAAGACCGTTACCTTCAGAATTCGTTCAAAACTAGGGCCTAGATTTTCACGAAATCCGAAGCACTTGGAGCAGATTGGACTTCACCACCAGGAAGAGCTTGGAGCGACGCATCGGCGGGTCCCCTTTCTGATGAAATCGACGACAGTGGTGAGGCTGGGCGGCGCGATAAAGTGGCCAACATCCAGACGTCGGATCTCGATGAACTCACGACAAAAAAATACAATACTTATATGGATTTGAAGATCGTGGATAATACTACAAAATCCTTAACTGTGGCATTTGATTTTACTGAGCAAATTGGAAGAAAAAGAGGGGAGAAGGGGGGTGCTCTTTCCGCCATCGCGATTCAGAGGGATCGGGGAGAGAGAAAATGAAATGGAGAATTATGATTGGCCAATTTTATATTTAAATATTTATTCATTTTAAATCCGAAATTACCCTTCGGTCCATACGAACTCCAATTCCAACCCAACGACTGTCTCCCCTAGCTAATTACCCCCATTCCGGACACAATGGAATATGTTTTGTAGGCCTGTTTGACTGTTTCAGTCAGTTATTCTTCAAATGAAAATATAAAACATTCAATATTTGATTTGAACGTACATTTCAATTTGCCGGGGCCACATACTGATCCCAAAAATTCCAGAAAAATAAATCTAGCTATGTTTGGACGATACGGTCCCAACAAAACTAATTTCGTCGAATCTGGAGACCGTTTGAAAAATGGCCATTTTCTGGTCGATCCAAATTGACTGAAATTAACCAAACACATTTGCCTTTGCCACGCTCACATATTAACTCCAAAAATTATAGAATTTGAAACCTAGCAATAATTTGACATCCCGGATCCAACAAAAGTGGGTTCGTCGAAAACGGAGGTCGTTTGCAAAATGTCTGTTTTCACGGGCTATATTAATTCCATAGCGACCTTTCTAAAAATTCATTTGGCCATAACTTTTGATTCCCACTATGAAATTTTGATTTTTCAGATTTGTTAGAAAGATATTCGTAAACAGATTTAAATATTTTTCTTTTCACTAAAATCCGATTTACTTTGCATCCTGTACAGTCAGTCAAAGTTCGAATTCAAATTTTCAAACTGCCGCCCCATTTCAGGCCTTGTTTTATAATTAAAATAAATATATTCGCTATAACTTCAATCCAAATTGATTTTTGGTCATTATTATTTAAAATAATTTATTTTAAATATTCAAAATCCACTAAAATAGCCAAATTAAAATTTTTAAATTGGTTCTGATCTTCCGAGTTGTTACAAGCACTATTATTCTAATGATTTGGCACTTGGACTTTGATGCGAGAAATCATAAGTTTGAATCTTATATAACATGATTTGAATTGTTGAACATATTTTGGTAGGGAATATGTTGTAGATTACATAAGAATTATAGTACTAGTATGTACTACCATCTATGTAATTAAAAAACCCTCTGCAGACTAGATAAGAAATTCTCGAATTCAATTTTTAAAAGTTAGTAAATCAATTCTACATTCCAGCCGTCCATCAACAAACTACGTAATTTAAGACAAAATGTTGGCATCAATGTTAGGTAGCAGCAGACCATAAAATAGCACGAGGGAGTTCTAATAATTACCTCTATTGGAATCATAATTGAAATGATGGTCCCAAAAGTTTAATACTTTGATCATGAACAAACATTATGCTACTATGGTAAGCACGGTGTAATATTGAAATATGCAAGACATTAAACCTAGAATTTCGTGGAAGTGTATTGTATATGTAACTAATAGGATACTTTTTTATGCCAAGCCGAAAGAAATATTTTATGAAGAGGCTATAAATACAGGAAAATATCCTGAAGGACAAAATGAACAATAAATAGTTCCATAAGGACAAGAGGGGAATTTTTTGTCCATAAGGACAAGTTTTAGTGTAAAGGGATGAATTATAGTGGGCCCCTGAATTCCTCCATTTACACTAAATTTTGTCCTTAAGGATAAAATTTTGCCCCCTTGTCCTTATGGAAAAATTTATTGCTCCTTTTGTCCTTGAGGGTAAAATCCCCCTATAAATATGCAGACTCGTTATTTACAAAAACAAAAAAAAAGAACATGGCAATGTATTGTTTGGCAATTTGTAGTTTTTGCTTTCTTAAATTTGTAACTTCATAGCCATAACAAATCAAGTTATTATCAATAAGGCTGGTTACTGAGCAAGGCCCAATAGGGTAACCTCCTTTGTCGAGGAAACATCAAGAGAGAATAAAGAAGAAAATCAATTTTTGATGTCAAGTCATGAATCATAATTTCTTCTTCTTTTCTCCGCTCGCGGCTCTTTCTTCTTCGACGGTCATTCTCCAACATCAACTCACCTTCCTCCGCAACATACACTCCTCGCCCTGCTATAGCCGTAAAAGTGAGCATGGAAGCCTCCAGTAAAATTCAATTGGCGGCCTGTAACAAGAAATAATGTGCGCGACTCAATTTTCCTTCGCAGTGGTAGGCTTTGACTAAGAATCGATTCTTCTGCTAGCTACTTTGATAATCCTAACATCAAATGATTTGATACGAAGGTAATTATTGTCTTTGTTTGTGCATTGTATTTTTTAGTGAGATTAATACTTGTTGCTTCATCGCTTGTGCGGCTGTGACTTTGAAGAATATTGTCCATTGATTTTGATAAATAGGTAATGATAGTATGCAAATTACAATACAAATAATATGCACTGATGTTGATATTTTAGGTTAATACTTGGTTATTAGATTGATGGGATATTTTTAAATTAATGCAGCGACTAATTTCGATGTCTTTAGAAGAAGAAAAAAGAGCAAGTTTCAAAATATTTTCGAGATTAAATTCAATGCTTAATATTTGTATTATATGCATAAAAAAGAAACGTATTCTAATAATTTACATATAGGGTTGAAATTTCACCTACTTAACAGAATTTAAAATCTATAAGGAATATAACGAAGAGTGAATTCGACAAAAATAAGAATAGATTTCAAAACCAAAACTATGGATTTTAGAATTGAAAAGTTAAGAAAAGGAAAAATGAACTTGCAAAATATTTTGTTGGTTCTATCTTTAATTTATTCCCAGTGGAAAGATTGTATTGAACCTAAATTTCCTGCAAAAAGAACTGTTTGTAGAATGAAGCATTTTGACCACCATATGCTTGTTGATGTTCATGAAAGTCAATGGTTGAAAAGTTATCTTGGAACCACTTACTTTCTTCATATAGTAGACCAAACTCCTTCTTCATCTAAGGATTGATTAGAATAATTTGAGCTTTATGAAGGGATTTTTTATTTTTGTTGAGTGTTAAGTTCGAAACTATTAAAGAAAAACAATTAAAAGAGCAATGTATGAAATTAATTTTTTTAGAGCATGCCAAAGAGAGCGATATATGTGGGAATGGATTATTTCTTGAACTAAGATAATTGAAAAGTATACTGCCATCAAAACCAACAAATCAATTAACATTTTTGAATCTTCAAAATCTTATCCCAATGTAAGTGGATTTCTAAATGTATGGGTTACATATTAAATTTTATTAATTATATTGGTTATGGTAGCTTCGACGGAAAGAAGCTTCTCCAAGGTTAGGTTGTAAAAACTTACCTTAGACCCGTGTTACAAAAAAGATTTAGTGGGTTTACAATGATTTCAATCGAAAATGAGTATTTGAATGGTTTAAAATATGATGATATAATTGAAGGATTTGCTTTCAAAAATTCAAAACAATGTTATAATATCATTTTTTTAAATTTTTCCTATGTAAAAGAAAACAAAAATTATGTTCTCTTAGGGTGACATAAAAGCTAGAACCGACCTTCGTTATCAATAAGAGTGGACTCACTAATCAGGACAAACTAATGTTCAAGTGGTTGAATGCTTCGACCTTGGTGAAAATGGTCATTGGTTCGAACTTATAGCCTGATTCGAACATATATTAGAATGTATTATGTTGCATACTATCTAAGACTTGTACATAAGTACCAATTTCAGGAAAAAGAACTGGTTTTATAAGCCCCATCCAACTATTTTGAAAACCCTCCGATTCAGTAGGGTTTCTTCTTAACATAAAGAACAATATGAAGAGAAATGATGTAGGTCTAATGCAAAAACACAATTGTACAGTGATAATAGTATTTGATTAATATCTTCTCCATATATCACGAACCCGAAGGTAACAATAAATGAAGCAGTAGTAAAAGGTTAATAATGTTAGTCATCGATAATTCCCTTAGCAACTAAATTTGAACTTACTTGTACATAGATACCGGGATGAACCATCTTGTTGGCTGATTCAAATCGATCGTTAAACTGATTTAAACCGATCAACATGACGTATCTCTTGGGATTACGACTAATAAGAACTAGACAAAACAACTTTTTCATTAACATCATTTCAATGTTACATTAGAGTACAAGATTATCGGAATACATAAATACAATACAATACACAGCGGAAACATAATTACATCAGCGAAAGACTATCAAACGCTCTGGACATAGCTTTAAGCTTCAATTCAGAATCATGCTCTATAAAATATCTGCAAAACCTAAACTATAAGCTGCCCGTGTGGAAAATAATGTCCTCTCGAATTTTAGGGAAAAACAATAAACTCCAGGTCAGACATGGGATTGGTGTGAGAACTAAAAACAGTTAATTACTTTATTTTAAAGTTGGGTAAATCAGGGGACAATGTCGTATAACACGGAACAAGTTTTCTCTATATGAATACCAATCATTAAAACTTGCAATTCTTTTTGAAAAATGAAGCTATTATAAGACTCAAATCCCAATACATAATGCAAGGCAAACCAGAGGGAAGAGTTTTACCTTATAATAGCCAAACATGCTTGATACATGAAATTTCTCTTTTATTATTACTAGTGCATAGTGTGGAAATCACTTCGAAAATAAATGTACCAATCTTAGACGACATAATGCCCCATCCCATTATACTGCCATATAGGTTTACAACAAAAAATGCAAAGCTTGTATTAGAAGTTGGATTCCATCATGATGGCTTCTGATTCAAAAGATCTTCGTGGAAGTGTTTATCTCTATGGTTAAGTCCAATTATTGGAAAGCACCGTAATACACATACACTCCACATCCAGGAATCAAGTACAATTCTCGGTGGCTTTAGTCGAAGCTCGGAACACCACTGTACTCTATCCCTTTAGGGTGGAGAGACCATAACCTAAATCATCTCAGTCGATCGAATCCATTACAACCATAAAAGTTGTTTAATCCCAACCCGCAGGTTGTTCATTCTCAACTTGAAAGTTATATTGATCTAACCATCAATTCGCCATCATACCGGGCTGTGTGGCTTGTTGAAGTCTCATTACACAAAGCTACACTTCAATAAGCCATGCTTTGATCATATCCACAAAATTATGCTTTTCAACAAGAAGCTTTTCTCTCTACCAGCAACACTCAGCATGCGACTTTGTAAATTTACAATATAATCGGTGTCTATTAATATATAACCCTCTGAGTACATAAGTCTTAAAGGAGGGAGTTAAGTTAATAGAATAAATTCTCCGCTACCAACTGATATAACATCAATGTACATCAATTTATTATGCTCTAACTTACAATGTCAAAGGAGGGTGTCCATTTACAAGTCTATTCTGGCTTTGAATGAAACCGAATGCAATTTATTCCTCGTCCAATAAAGGAGAGAGACCCTTGAATATCTGATCAATCTCCAAGTATGTCTAGAAGACTGCCACTTATAACCTCATCTTGGGTTGTACGACTAAATGGAGGCAACAGTAATAATCAAAACGATATGAAGATCTCTGATCTTCAACCACCGTCTTCAAGTATCTTCAATACTCCTCATATTTGAAACCGGGTCTTTTCGAAATAACCATCGCGTCTTTAAAATCAAGTGATATATAAACATATCACAAGTCTAATTCCATTTCATCCAAGTTATCTTTTACATTGGGATTTACTCCCTTAAATCTTATCAAAGATTTACATTTTCTAAACTTCTTATTTAAATCTCTCCTTGGAAATCATTTCAAAAGATTATATAATCTCTTTTCACAAACTTAACTAAAAATCAAGGTTTATAAGCCCTATCAGGATTATCGAGCCTTACAGAAAGGAAATCTCTCATATCCTTATCTCTTTCCCATCCTATTCGCCCCATAGAGCAAACTGGTGGTACTCCATATCTAATACCCATTGTGTTTTAGTAAGTTTAATTACCTTCTTTCGTTTTCAAATCTTTGTTGAAAGATTTATTAAAACTCTAACATAGTTTTAACCTCTATTTCATTCAGTCAAATCTTTACTGAAAGATTTATTAAAACTCTAATATAGTTTTAATACTCCAAATTAAAAATCATTATTCAATGATTACTTAATCTTTGGAAGTAAATCATGTCTTTCCAAGTAACTATTCAATGATTGCTTAACTTTGGAAGCCAATCCTGTCTTTAACCGAGTTAAGAATAAATGTTATTCAAGATATCATTCACAACAAACCCTAAATCCAACTGATATTATATATAAGGTTTTTAATAGAAATCGTATCGACGTATATTTAACATCAAAATTTGAAATCAACTGATACGTATAGGGAATAATGGTATCTATATCTTCCAAATTCCTCAAACAGTATCCATATAACTATGGAATCCAATGTTGAAATATCCAAAGATTATTTCCATTCAAATCCAATAAACTTAAGTTTTCAAACTTTTAGTTTAATCTTAAACTAAATTCCCAAATATTGATTTACTATGTTGAGTAAATCAGGTAAAAAGTCCAAAATTTTCAAATTATAGTTCAAAACTTCACATTTCTTGCTCAAATCATTTTAAAATAATTAATTATGATTCATCATAATTTTTCCTTATTTTTAATAATTTTTATAAGGTCAGTTTCCAATTCCAATCACCAAACTGCATCTGTAGCGATCTTTTTCAAAATAGATTTGAACTTATTTTAAAATATAACTGTTGGATTTTAATACTTTCTGTTCCATTTGAAAACCCAATTCATTTTGAACCCAACGTTTTTCGTTTCAGAAGAATCTGGCGGTCGGATCTCCTGGTGCGTCAATTTGAAGTTAATGGTTGAAATTCGCGAATGGTCGTTGCGTGACTCGTCCTATTCAAACTATTTTACTATTTGTAATAAAATTCATTGATTCAGTCTAAAAATATTTTATAAAATGTTTATAGACGCTTTTTAAAATGATTTCAATTTCCAATTCAATTTTAAATCAAAACTGAATATTCTATATTATTATAATTCTAGTTTAAATCAAAACATATTTTAAATCAAAATTCGTCGATTCATCCAAACATTTTTTTTGAATTTACTATTCAAAATCTAATTTGAATTAAAATAATCCATTTTTAATTCAAATCCATTTCAATCTTTTCAATAGTTGTTTGAAATTGAATCAACTTCAGTTTCAAATTGTTTAGATTTAAACATCCAATTTCTATTTTTCTATCCAATTTCACTTAAATGAATATAAAATTCAATTAGAATTCCAATAGAATGAAATTCATCAATTACCAAATTATTTTATATTTGTGGTGCCAATTTTTGTGTCAACAACATAAACACATCCATATAAACTAGCATCAATCAACCAATAGTTATAATATAAGTGTTTCCATCGTCAACGCTTATATTCACAATTCAATAATATTAACAATAATAACTGTAAATATCATCTATCAACCACGAAGAAAACATTGCAAACACATGCAATCAATACATATTCAGATATGATTATAATAACTATAAAAATCATTTGAGAGAGTTCTCGCTTTGATCGGTTTATCGTTGAATAATGATTTATATTTTAATTAAATTAAACAACAGTTTAATTTAACCAAAATTTCCGGCTAGCTCCAAATTGGTTTCACTGCGAAGCTCCCGACCATATAATCTCACAGGAACTTGTTTTGTTCAGTTCTGTTTTTGTTTGAACAAAATACAGTCGTTTAAACATTAAACAGATTCATTAGTTTAATAAATAATATTATTAAACCTTAATATTTGCTTAACCATCGTTTAATCCTCCTCCTTTCTTAACATCTCCAGGCACAAATTCGAATCTGTAACCTATGCTTCTCCCTCAAACCCCCATCACGCACGCTGCCTCAGGTGACATGTCGTCGATTAAAACATCCCACCTTGAAGCCTCCAACCTCCTCCTCCACCGTCGTGAACGGTGGTGAACTCTCACCCCCCTCCCCACACACTTCAAAAAATGCAGCCAAACGTATGGCCTTTGAGCCATAAAATCTCTCAAATTACTACACAATAATTCATCAACTCCTTATAGATTTAAATCCCTCAAGGAGTTCTACAATTTTTATGTTGAAGTTGGAATCAAATTCGAAATGGATTGGGAGTAACTGAGGAATCAAATTCGGAGTATCATGGCTATTGGAATGAAGTGGCGACGGATGTAGAAATAGGTTATGGTTAGGGTTTAGTTATGGGTATTTATACTCTATTTGTATTAATATTTAATTCAAATATTTCTTAATCTTGAAGTTTCACGCCCGATCTCCAATTGAACCACAACGACTAACGTCCCTAACCAAATATCCCTATTTCGGACATAATGGAATAGGATTTGGAAGTTAATTCGATCGTTTTAATCAAATTTTCTCAAAATTAAAATATTAGTTGATATAACGTTAAAATATTGATTTTCAACGCGTGTTTTAATTTACTACGACAACAAACTAACTCAAAAAATTATGAAATTTTAAATCCTTCTAACTTTCACAACTCCTGTTCCAACGGTCCTGATCTCATCAAATTTGGAGACTGTTTGAAAAATGGCCTAATTTCTGGCTTTTATTGAATTCTAACTAGTTTTTCAATACACATTTATATTACATACGTTTACATATGAACTCCAATCAATATGAAATTTAAAACCTAACAATAATTTAACGTTCCAGATCCGATAAAATTGGTTTCATTGAAAATGAATGCCATTTAAGAAATGGCTATTTCAAGGCTTAAATAAAACCAATAAAGCATAAATAAATTTGGAAATAGCTCAATTTAATAGTAATAAATTAATTTTATTGTATATATCCAAACATAATATCATATAGTTCCAAAGCAAACACACTTAAGTTTATAACTCAATGTTTTCAAAATCCAGGTTAGATCGATATTCAGTTTTATAATAAATCCTTTTTATTTTATTTTATAAATCCTTATAATTTATAAAGGATTCTATAACGACTATTTGAAACTTTTGATTTGGGTATAACCCACAGTCTATAATGCAAAATCTCGATTTTTCTCTTTTGTTAGAAAAATAAAATTCAATAGATCCTAATGTTTCTTGTTTTAACAAATTCTGACTTATGTTGAATTCTGTACATTCAATTGAAATTCAGAACTAAATATTTCGAACTACCACGATGTTACGTGTTCATTTTATAATTAATATAAACTTATACTTTCAAATTTCGTTTTAAATAAATTCTAAGTTGTTAATCCTTAAAATAAATTATTTTAAATATTCAAAATTCACTAAATATTTCTTAATAAATTTTGGGTCGTTACATTCTCCCCCACTTAAAAATATTTCATCCTCGAAATCGAAGACAGAACTGAAGGTCAATTACATAATCAACTCATTCTTCATTTTAACTAACTCTAGTTCTTAAACTTTTCAGTTTCTAATAACTTTCCAGTTTTTAAAAATTTGGCTAATGCCTTGAATTTTCGAAAAATTTGGCCATAACCTCCTTTGTACGGGTCGATCGGTAAAACTACAATTTGCCTCTCTTAGCCCTTATCAACCAAAAAGAAAACCCAAAAGCTAAGCAACTTGCTAATTGGCTCATAAAATCATCAAACCCAATCAATACAGTAAACATGTACCTTTATGTCGGGCTTTTGATTTTATTCCTCTTCTTAGCTTCCATTCCATAGCTTGTCTAATATAAATATATCTGATTCCAACCAATTTCCAATTCAGTTCAACACTATTGTTAAAATTAACATATCTCAATTTTATCTTCCATTCTCATATTGGTTTTATCACTCCAATTCTATTTAACTTCACTTAAGTTAAATTTTAATTCATTTGATTCATTTTTTTTCTTTCAATCTATTTAACTAATATTAGTTAAATATAAACTCACATCATTTTAATGGGTCTAAGCATACTTTGACGTTTCAATTGGAATTATATAGTCATCCCACTTTCGAAACTTGAAAATAAACACTAATAATGATCGACCGATCAACGGAATTATCTTTCAGTGACTAGAATGTGATTCTTATCAATCCAGTATATTTGAGACTTTGTATATACGTCAATCATGCGTATATACCAAAATCTTTGTACACTCATTAATCCAACCTCGATGTCAAATAAAATACTCAAACTCTTATTATAAGACATCATTTTTCTTAATCAAATTTATTTTTATGAATACGCAAATTCATTCTTTTCTATATATATAATACTCCTCAAACTCCTTCTAGGGCATTACTAACCCTATCTCTAATGAGTTACTCTTATAGGATGTTACTAATCCTATCTCTGATGAGTTCTTTCCTCCTTTTCAAATGATTCGTACCCCCAAAGCTTTGTATAAACCAAAGCCTGATACCACTTGTGACGACCTATCTTTTTGGCTGATTCAAATCGATTGTTAAACCGACTTAAACCGATCAACAAGACGTATTGCTTGGGATTATGAGTAATAAGAGCTGAACAAAACAACTTTTTCATTAACATCATTTCAATGTTATATCAGAGTACAAGATTATCAGAATACATAAGTACAATATAATACAATACAATACAATACACAGCGGAAACATAATTACATCAGAGTAAGACTATGAAATGTTCTGGACACAACTTTAAGCTTCAATCTAGAATCTTGCTTTATAAAATATCTGCAAAACCTAAACTACAAGCTTCCCATATGGAAAATTATGGGCACCCAGAGTTTAGGGAAAAACAATAAAATCCAGGTCAGTCATGGGACTAGTGTGAGAACCAAAAACAGTTATTTACTTTATTTTAAAGTTGGGTAAATCACGGGACCACGCCGTATAACATGAAACGGGTTTTCTCCACATGAATACCAATCATAAAAACTTGCAGTGCTTTTTGAAAAATGAAGCTGTTATAAGACTCAAGTCCCATCACACAATGCAACGCAAACCAAAGGAAAGAGTTTTACCTTATAACAACCAAACATGCTTGATACACGAAATTTCTCTTTTATTATTACTAGTGCAAAGTGTGGAAATCATTTTTGAAAATAAATATATCAATCTTAGATTGAATAATGCCCCATCCCATTATGTCACCATATAGGTTTACAACTGAAAATGCAAAGCTCGTATTGGAAGTTGGATTCCATCATGACGGCTCCTAATTTGAAAGATCTATCGTGGAAGTGTGTATCTACATCGTTTAGACCAGGCATTGGAAAACACAGTAATACACATCCACACTACTTCTAGGAATCAAGTATCACGCCCCGTGGGTTTAGTCTAGGCATGAAACACCTCTATACTCTATGCCTTTAGGCGTGGAGCGACCACAACCTAAATCATCTCGGTCGACCGAATCCATTCCAACCGTAGAAGTTGTTCAATCTCAACTCGCAGGTTGTTCATTCTCAACTTGAAAGTTATATTGATCTAACCATCAGTTCACTATCATACCGTGGTGTGAGGCTTGTTGAAGTCTCATTACACAAAGCTATGCTTCAATAAGCCATGCTTTAATCATCATCTACATAGCTCTGCTTTTCAACAAGAAGCTTTGATATATCTACCAACAACACTCAGCACGCCACATTGTCAATTCACAACATATAATCGGTGTCTACTATATATAACCCTCCGAGTACTTAAGTCTCAGAGGAGAGTGTTAAGCTAAGAGAATAAATTCTCCGCCACCAATGGATATAACATTAATAGACATCAATTTGTTATGACGTAACTTATAATGTCAGACACACATCCATTTACAAGTCCGTTCTAGGTCTAAACGAAACCAAAGGCACCTTATTACTCATCCAATAAA
The DNA here is from genome assembly GCA_030737875.1 of Allium sativum. Taxonomy (NCBI): domain Eukaryota; kingdom Viridiplantae; phylum Streptophyta; class Magnoliopsida; order Asparagales; family Amaryllidaceae; genus Allium; species Allium sativum. The sequence goes on from CM060919.1 coordinate 592,083,747, forward strand.
GGAAAGAGGCCCTTGCATATTTGGTCAATCTCCAAGTATGTCTGGACAATTACCACTTATAATCTCATCTTGGGTTATAAACTCCACTTGAGACATCAACAATAATCCAAACGATGTAAAGATCTCTAATCTTCAACCATCGTCTTCAAGTATCTTCAATACTCGTCGTATTAGTTATTCAGAATGGGTTGAAACCCAGTCTTTCCATCGCATCTTTTAAATCAGTGATATATAAACATATCGTAAGTCTAATTCCATTTCAGAATATTCATTTCACCCAAATTATCTTTTATACTGGGAATTACTCCCTTAAATCTTATCAAAGATTTACATTCTTTAAACTTCTTCTTTAAATCTTTCCTTGAAAATCATTTCAAATGATTATATAATCTCTTTTCACAAAGTTAACTGAATATCAAGGTTTATAAGCCCTATCGGGATTATCGAGCCTTACAGAAAGGTTATCTCTCATATCATTATCCCTTTACCTTCCTATTCACCCATAGAGCAAACTGGTGATACTCCATATCTAATACCCATCGTGTTTTAGTAAGTTTAATTACCTTCTTTCATTTTCAAATCTTTGTAGAAAGATTTATTAAAAGTCTAACATAATTTTAACCTCTATTTCATTCAATCAAATTTTTGTTGAAAGATTTATTAAAACTCTAACACAATTTTAATACTCCAAAAATCATTATTCAATGATTACTTAATTGTGACGGCAAGGAATTTCGCTCGGTCCGAACCAGTCGCTAAACCGATCCAGGCCGTTCGAAACGCCCTATCGTTTGAGAACAGGACAAAACAGAACGCATACAGAAGAACATTTCACTGAATATCACAACAATGCACCAGATTACAAGAATATACAGAGTATAAACGAATATTACACAAAAATATCAGAGATTTAAATTACATTTAAATACATCGCAGCGGAAAATAATACAATACACAACTAGAAGAAGATATACGGATACAAAGCTTTCCGGATATCGTTCCAGCTGTAAACCAGGATCCTGTGAATATAAATCTGCAAAACCAAAACTACTAGCTGCCCGTGTCAAAATAGGGGCACCCAGAGTTTAGGTTAAAACAATAAACTCCAGGTCAGTCATGTGACTGGTGTGAGAACTAAAACAGTTATTATTCTTTATTTTAAAAGTTAGGTAAATCAAGGGACCACGCCGTATAACACGGAACGGGTTTCCTCCCAAGAATACCAGTGCATAAACAAACAGCGCAATGCTAAATAAAGAAAAATGAAGCTGTTATAAGACCCAGGTCCTATCACACAATGCAACGCAAGCCGGGGGATAGGGTTTTCCCTTATAACAGCCAAAGAATGCTTGATACGTTTAAAACAAATCATTTGATACTACTATAAGTGCATAGTGTATAAAACAACTTCAAATCATAAGTATCAATCATAGGCGACATGAGCGTCCCATGCCACTATGTCGCCATATATAGGTTTACAAATAAAACCGCAAAGTCACGTATTTTGAAATTGGATTTCCATCTATGAACCGAGGCAAAAGATAGTCCTCAACCGATTCGAGACGCTCTAGCCCGCCCCTCAGGCAAGTACTCAGTCAAGCCTTTGGATCCTCAGGGCCGGTCCACCGATGTGGATTAAAATGCCTGAACATGCGTCTCCCCACCCTATGGGGTGTAAGTCTGGTCCGTCAGCCGACCAGAATGCATCGGCCGAAACCGATATAACCGAGGCGCCTCGCAACAGCAACAACCACATAAGTCAAACTCGTCAGGGCGTGTAAAACCACTGACGCCACTTCTAGCTAGAAAGAAACGCATGCCCTCCCTGACGTCCGTCTCCCGTTTTTGGTTCATACCGGGTGTGAAACACGCGAGGTAAACGTTACACAAAGCTACGCCACAAAGGCCGTGCTTTGATCATCACCTCAAGACTTTGCTTTTCAACAGAAGCCTCGATCAATTGCCACTTAGGTATGCCACACAGGCAATTCACTCTATGCGTTTGATATCCATCAATATATAACCCCTGAGCTCGTACGTCTCAGAGAAGGGCGTTAAGCAAAAGAATAAATTCTCCGCCACCAAACAGATATATATTTAATAGAAATCAATCACACAGACTAAAATCCAATGTCAGACACACAGTCCATTTACAAGTCCGTTCTGGGTCTGAACGAAACCGGAGGCACCTAGTACCCCGCATATCCATCGATCTCCAAGTACGTCTGGACGATCACTAACTGTTTCCATCTTCTTGGGTGTACAGCCCAATCAAGATCATCAGTAAGCACCCAAACGACGTGAAGACCTCCGGTCTTCGACCATCGTCTTCATCTTCGACTTATCGTCGTATCAGTTATTCAGAATGGGATAAACCCGGTCTTTCCGAATAACTCGTGTATATTTTAAATAAGTGTTACACAAACACAACATACGCCTCATTCCAATTCATTAGTCACTAACCGTAAATTAATCAAGAGAATAATTCCCCAAATATTAACCCCGAAGGCCGAAACCAACATCAGATCAATATTCAGAAAACCATTCTGCTTGGCCAACCGACAGTTAGTTTCTAAATTTCACATTCATAGGGAAAGGTTCCCATTAATTTTATCCAAGATAAATTCCTTGAATTTATTCTTTAATCTATCTTTTGAATATCAATTCAAAACTAGTCGGAATTAGCGAACCTTACCGAAGTAATCATTGGTTTTAATTTTCCAATCCCAACCTATTCATCCCATGAAGTAAAACTGGTAATACTTCATATCTAACACCACGGTGTTATCGGTAAATTCAATTACCATTTCACGTTCAAATCTAATTAAAGATTTAACTAACGCCTGGAGCAAAACTGGTGATACTCCATTTCGATTTTTTCAATCTAATTAAAGATTCATTAAAACTCCACTTAGTTTTAATCGTTAACTGGGTTAAAGAATCAGTGTCATTTAAAAACACGGTTCACGATAAACCCAAAATCACATTCATTAATTATCGGGTTAAAGAACAAGTGTTATTTAAAACACTGTTCACGATAAACCCAAAAATCAATATCGATTCAATTCCAATTAAATGTTATTTAATTGGTACACTTCATTAAATCTAAATAAAAAGATTTAATCATTTCTCAACTGGGTTCAAGAACGGTGTTAGTGAAGACACCATTCACGACAAACCCAAATCACATTTGATATTAAATACAAGGCTCTGAATAGAAAATATATCGGCCTATATTCAATATCAAATTCTACGATTAACAAATGTCGTATTGGAAATAACGATATAAATATATATCTTTCAAATTTCCATAACAACACCTGTATAATCACGAATTCCAACATCGAAATATTCCGAAGACAATTTCGATTCAAATCCACTCCAATGCAAACATTGGAAATTTTGGTTATTTTCAAAACCCTTTTCAAATTCAATTTATTTATTTAAAAATAAATAGAATTATAATTCTAGTTCAAAACTAGTTCATTTCGATAAAAATCTATTTTTATCTTTTCAAATATGGAGTTTTTCATCCCAATTCTTTCTAAATCATTTCTTATGATTTTACACAAATTATTGCTATTTTTAATAATTTTATCAAGGCCTGTACAGTCGATTTCCATCAACGGCCATCGAACTGCACTTACAGCGACCTTTTTCGAATTTGATTTGGACATAATTCCAAATCCAACCGTTAGATTTCTAATTTCTAATATTCGTTAGAAAGCTCTTTTCGATACGAACCCAACGGTTCCGGTTTTAGGAGAATCCGACGGTCGGATCTCCCGTAATGTCCGTTTGAAATAAATGGTCGAAATTCACGAACTGCCGCAGCGCGGCGCGTTCTATTCAGGCCATTATATTATATATATAATATATATTTCGTCGATTTCTATTTAAAACGAATTATATAAATAGTTTTAAAATTCGTTTCAAAAGCAGTTTCAACTTCCATTTCAATTCAAATCAAAATCGAATTCTTCTTTATAAATTCGTTTTAAAATTCATTTCTATTCAATTCAAATTTCAATTCAATTTGAATTCATTTCAATTTGCTTTCAATTCAATTTGAATTCGTTTTATATTCAATTCATTTCGAATTCGTTTTCAATTCAATTCATTTCGAAATCGTTTTCAATTCAATTCATTTCGAAATCGTTTTCAATTCAATTCGAATTCGTTTTCAATTCAATTCGTTTCGAAATCGTTTTCAATTCAATTCATTTCGAAATCGTTTTCAATTCAATTCGAATTCGTTTTCAATTCAATTCGAATTCGTTTTCAATTCAATTCGAATTCGTTTTCAATTCAATTCGAATTCGTTTTCAATTCAATTCGAATTCGTTTTCAATTCAATTCGTTTCGAAATCGTTTTCAATTCAATTCATTTCGAAATCGTTTTCAATTCAATTCATTTCGAAATCGATAAAAATATCGTTCACGTCAAAATGGCGTCAATCTAATCAACACGGCTTCATAAATTTCTATTTTCAAATATTCTATTTCAAATATTTCTTTTTCAAAATAGTTGTTATTATCAAAATATTTCGTTCAACACATGACCAATCTCAATGAATGAGTACTGTCAACACATGAACTTTTATCTTATAATATTCTTTATTTTTCAAATTGGAATGAGGCCCAATCAATTACCATATAAAGTTAATTATATGGATTTTCATACAACACATGTATATAATGACATTGAAAATAATCAACCATCAACCAAAGTGCACTACACTGTATAAGCATCAAATATAGATATTCAACGCTTATAACAGCCTGTCAATCAATCGATCGACATATTTAATCAATCAGGATGAGTGAACTTCAAATTTCATCCCAACACCCGTGTGGGGTTTCAAACAATCAACCGCATATTTTATTTGTGCAGTTGGGCGATGTGTGAAATTTATCGACCCAATCAATATCCTTCAAATAGGTGTACATAAACAAACCGTCTGGTTTGTAAATGAATATTTATTCACATTCACGTTAAAAATTATATTTTTAACGACAAAACATTTTATTCCAACATATGAATTTCTATTCAATTCATTTCTATTTAATAAAATGATATTCTTATTTTTTTCTAACTTATTTTAGAAAATTTCGGCGGCATAACGGCACGATACTAGAAACGGGACAAGGCCTAGCCTTATCCCCGGTCTAGTGAAGGCCCACGCCATTCACTCATCAATCAAATCAATTTCATTATACAAACCACAAAATTTGGAGTAAGGGTCTAACCTAGCCTTACTCCTTCGCCTTATAACGGCGCACGTCTAATCCTAACCAATTTATCGATTCGATTTTTCACACCACAACCCACATTCAAACCAATATCGCAATCAATCACCAAACAGTCAAACAAACAAGTCCATGGTCTGTGGACGATTGTGTCGGGTGCTACTAAGCACCGTCTGCATCCTAGTAGATATATAACTAGAAAAATTAAATTGAAAGGTGAGAAATTCTCACCTATAGCTATCCTAGCTCCACATCACTTCATTGATAGAAATCTTCATCGCTATCGCATCTTCGTCGTCTTCGTTGCCCATAGCCACTACATATGTAAAAATCGAATTTTACTTCGTTATTCAATTTATAAAAATCGAATTTTTAGTTAGCTATTCAATATATAAAAATCGAATTTTTAGTTAGCTATTCAATATATAAAAATCGAATTTTTATTTCAAAGTTCAATATATAAAAATCGAATTTTTATTTCGATGTTCAAACCTTTTTCTTTTTTTTTATTTTAAGTTCTAATCTTTTCTTATTAAAAATTCAAATCCCTTTTTTTTCTTTTAACTTAAAATCAGTTTAAAAATGCTTTATAAAAATTCCTGTTTTTTTAACTTATAAAAATTCTGTTTTTAACTCAAAAAAACAGTTTTTTAAAATATCAGAAAAAAACAGTTTTCAATACTTTTTAAAATCAGTTTTTAAATACATAAAAATAAATTAAACCAACAAGAAAAAACTTACAGGAGGGGGGGGGGGGGTCTTTCGTCACCGCGAGGTAGGGGGGTTTCCTCGTCATCGAGCAGCAGCCGGGGGGGGTTCTCGTCACCGCGAGGTAGGGGGGTTCCTCGTCAGGTGGTTCGACGAATGGGGGGGGCGGCTGCAGTCGATTCGGGGGGGGGGGGTTGCTTCGCGATAGGGGGGGCTCGGTGGAGCTTCGAATCGAAGATGGGGGGTTTCCGTCGTTGCTGGAGTCTGGTGGGGGTGCGGTGTGGCCGTGGAGGCGCCAGGGAGGAGGGCGACGACGTGGGAGGGGTCGGCGATGAGATCGAGGTCGTCGGGGTTTTTTTTTTCTATTTTCGATTTCTGAAATGATTTTGGAAGAAGGGGGGGGGTCGGCTGAATAAAGTAGGAGGATTATATTTTTTTTTATTACTTAATTATTTAAAAGTTGACTTTTACATACGACCTCGAAACGAGGCCCACCGACTGTCGCCCATAGCGTTTAACCCCCATTCCGAACACAATGGGATATGTCTCGCAAGCTGATTTGATCGTTACAATCAGTTTCCTTTTGAATTTACATTTAAATCACTATATTGAATTTTAAACGTACATTTTAAATTACCGGGGTCACATACTAACTAGAAAAATTCCAGAAAAATATTTTCTAGCTTCGTATTGACGATACGGTCCTAATGAAACTAATTTCGTCGAATTCTGAGACCGTTTGAAAAATGGCCAATTTCCAGTCGATTAAAATCAACTGAAACTGGTCAAACGCGTTTTCCTTTGCCACGCTCACATATTGATTCGAAAAATTATGAAATTTGAAACCTAGCAATAACTTTACACCACGGACCCAACAAAAGTGGTTTCGTCGAAATCCGAGGTCGTTTGCAAAATGCCCATTTTTAAGGGCCCGAATTCCATAGCGACTATTCAGAATTTTCAATTGGACATATCTTTTGATTCCCGATATGAAATCTTGATTTTTCGGATTCGATAGAAAGATATTCACTATTAGATTCCATTATTTTTGGTTTCACTAAAATCCGGATTGTTTTGCACCCGGTACATTCAGTTGAAGTTTGAAATCGAATTATCGAACTACCGCGCCATTTTCTATTCCTTTTATAATTATATATAAATATTTATATTCTAACGACGACGTATATAATATAAACGTTCGAATTATATTCAAAATAAATTTCTCGTCGATTTTATTTAAAATAATCTATTTTAAATATTCAAAATTCGCTAAAATTGCCAAAATAAAAATTTTAAACTGGCCCAGAATTTCCGGGTTGTTACAATCTCCCCCACTTAAAACTTTTCGTCCCCGAAAAGGAACAAAGTCGAAAGTGGTTTGATTATTCAGCTTTACGCTCGACCTGGCTTACATTTTCCAACTTTTCAGTTTCTGAAAATTTTCAAAATTTCAAAAATTTGGCTAACACCCTAAATTTTCGAAAAATTTCGCCATAACCTCCCTGCAATGGGAGCATCGGGGAATTTCAAATAGCTTCCCCGGTCCTTCAGATCTCAAAAAGAAAAAGAAAAAGCCAAGCGGCTAGCCAATAGGCTCACAAAATCATCATCACCCAAACAAAACAGGAAATTATGTAGTAAACATGTACCTATTTTTCGGGCAAACAAATTTTATTCTCTGGCTCTAGCCTCCTTGCTATGACCTGTTCAATGATATACATGTATATGCAAGCAAATACGACCAATTTTCAATATAATTCAATATTTGATTCAGTTAGGCATAATAGTTCAAAATTAGCAAACAAATAAACAAACAACACAAACATCAATCAATTAGTGAATCAGAGTTTCAAATTCATAATTTTGATACATATACAAAAAATCATGTTTTGATGCCAAATCACAACAATGTATTCTAACTATATTAGTTTTGGTTCTCACACCAGTCTAATGGAAATATATAGAAAGCACACCTTCGAAACTCGAAACTAATTACTAATGATGACGCGTCAATCATCAGAATCAGGTCCGGACGACTAGAGAGTGATTCTATATCTATCCAATATATTTAAACTTTGAATATACGCGGATCAGACGTATACGCAAAATCTATATATACTGGACTGTCCAACTCAATATAAATAGATAATCAAATACGAATAATTGATTTTTAATTTTCAAAGCAAAAATTGTTTTCACTTTAAAAATATACTCTTCACACTCGTTCTAGGATACTACTGATCCTATCTCTAACGAGTCATTCTAATTGGATTTTACTAATCCAATATCTGACGAATTCTTTCATATGGTTCTAATGTGTCTTGTTCTCTAAGCCTTGTAAACCAAAGCTCTGATACCAACTGTGACGGCAAGGAATTTCGCTCGGTCCGAACCAGTCGCTAAACCGATCTAGGCCGTTCGAAACGCCCTATCGTTTGAGAACAGGACAAAACAGAACGCATACAGAAGAACATTTCACTGAATATCACAACAATGCACCAGATTACAAGAATATACAGAGTATAAACGAATATTACACAAAAATATCAGAGATTTAAATTACATTTAAATACATCGCAGCGGAAAATAATACAATACACAACTAGAAGAAGATATACGGATACAAAGCTTTCCGGATATCGTTCCAGCTGTAAACCAGGATCCTGTGAATATAAATCTGCAAAACCAAAACTACTAGCTGCCCGTGTCAAAATAGGGGCACCCAGAGTTTAGGTTAAAACAATAAACTCCAGGTCAGTCATGTGACTGGTGTGAGAACTAAAACAGTTATTATTCTTTATTTTAAAAGTTAGGTAAATCAAGGGACCATGCCATATAACACGGAACGGGTTTCCTCCCAAGAATACCAGTGCATAAACAAACAGCGCAATGCTAAATAAAGAAAAATGAAGCTGTTATAAGACCCAGGTCCTATCACACAATGCAACGCAAGCCGGGGGATAGGGTTTTCCCTTATAACAGCCAAAGAATGCTTGATACGTTTAAAACAAATCATTTGATACTACTATAAGTGCATAGTGTATAAAACAACTTCAAATCATAAGTATCAATCATAGGCGACATGAGCGTCCCATGCCACTATGTCGCCATATATAGGTTTACAAATAAAACCGCAAAGTCACGTATTTGGAAATTGGATTTCCATCTATGAACCGAGGCAAAAGATAGTCCTCAACCGATTCGAGACGCTCTAGCCCGCCCCTCAGGCAAGTACTCAGTCAAGCCTTTGGATCCTCAGGGCCGGTCCACCGATGTGGATTAAAATGCCTGAACATGCGTCTCCCCACCCTATGGGGTGTAAGTCTGGTCCGTCAGCCGACCAGAATGCATCGGCCGAAACCGATATAACCGAGGCGCCTCGCAACAGCAACAACCACATAAGTCAAACTCGTCAGGGCGTGTAAAACCACTGACGCCACTTCTAGCTAGAAAGAAACGCATGCCCTCCCTGACGTCCGTCTCCCGTTTTTGGTTCATACCGGGTGTGAAACACGCGAGGTAAACGTTACACAAAGCTACGCCACAAAGGCCGTGCTTTGATCATCACCTCAAGACTTTGCTTTTCAACAGAAGCCTCGATCAATTGCCACTTAGGCATGCCACACAGGCAATTCACTCTATGCGTTTGATATCCATCAATATATAACCCCTGAGCTCGTACGTCTCAGAAAAGGGCGTTAAGCAAAAGAATAAATTCTCCGCCGCCAAACAGATATATATTTAATAGAAATCAATCACACAGACTAAAATCCAATGTCAGACATACAGTCCATTTACAAGTCCGTTCTGGGTCTGAACGAAACCGGAGGCACCTAGTACCCCGCATATCCATCGATCTCCAAGTACGTCTGGACGATCACTAACTGTTTCCATCTTCTTGGGTGTACAGCCCAATCAAGATCATCAGTAAGCACCCAAACGACGTGAAGACCTCCGGTCTTCGACCATCGTCTTCATCTTCGACTTATCGTCGTATCAGTTATTCAGAATGGGATAAACCCGGTCTTTCCGAATAACTCGCGTATATTTTAAATAAGTGTTACACAAACACAACATACGCCTCATTCCAATTCATTAGTCACTAACCGTAAATTAATCAAGAGAATAATTCCCCAAATATTAACCCCGAAGGCCGAAACCAACATCAGATCAATATTCAGAAAACCATTCTGCTTGGCCAACCGACAGTTAGTTTCTAAATTTCACATTCATAGGGAAAGGTTCCCATTAATTTTATCCAAGATAAATTCCTTGAATTTATTCTTTAATCTATCTTTTGAATATCAATTCAAAACTAGTCGGAATTAGCGAACCTTACCGAAGTAATCATTGGTTTTAATTTTCCAATCCCAACCTATTCATCCCATGAAGTAAAACTGGTAATACTTCATATCTAACACCACGGTGTTATTGGTAAATTCAATTACCATTTCACGTTCAAATCTAATTAAAGATTTAACTAACGCCTGGAGCAAAACTGGTGATACTCCATTTCGATTTTTTCAATCTAATTAAAGATTCATTAAAACTCCACTTAGTTTTAATCGTTAACTGGGTTAAAGAATCAGTGTCATTTAAAAACACGGTTCACGATAAACCCAAAATCACATTCATTAATTATCGGGTTAAAGAACAAGTGTTATTTAAAACACTGTTCACGATAAACCCAAAAATCAATATCGATTCAATTCCAATTAAATGTTATTTAATTGGTACACTTCATTAAATCTAAATAAAAAGATTTAATCATTTCTCAACTGGGTTCAAGAACGGTGTTAGTGAAGACACCATTCACGACAAACCCAAATCACATTTGATATTAAATACAAGGCTCTGAATAGAAAATATATCGGCCTATATTCAATATCAAATTCTACGATTAACAAATGTCGTATTGGAAATAACGATATAAATATATATCTTTCAAATTTCCATAACAACACCTGTATAATCACGAATTCCAACATCGAAATATTCCGAAGACAATTTCGATTCAAATCCACTCCAATGCAAACATTGGAAATTTTGGTTATTTTCAAAACCCTTTTCAAATTCAATTTATTTATTTAAAAATAAATAGAATTATAATTCTAGTTCAAAACTAGTTCATTTCGATAAAAATCTATTTTTATCTTTTCAAATATGGAGTTTTTCATCCCAATTCTTTCTAAATCATTTCTTATGATTTTACACAAATTATTGCTATTTTTAATAATTTTATCAAGGCCTGTACAGTCGATTTCCATCAACGGCCATCGAACTGCACTTACAGCGACCTTTTTCGAATTTGATTTGGACATAATTCCAAATCCAACCGTTAGATTTCTAATTTCTAATATTCGTTAGAAAGCTCTTTTCGATACGAACCCAACGGTTCCGGTTTTAGGAGAATCCGACGGTCGGATCTCCCGTAATGTCCGTTTGAAATAAATGGTCGAAATTCACGAACTGCCGCGGCGCGGCGCGTTCTATTCAGGCCATTATATTATATATATAATATATATAATATATATTTCGTCGATTTCTATTTAAAACGAATTATATAAATAGTTTTAAAATTCGTTTCAAAAGCAGTTTCAACTTCCATTTCAATTCAAATCAAAATCGAATTCTTCTTTATAAATTCGTTTTAAAATTCATTTCTATTCAATTCAAATTTCAATTCAATTTGAATTCATTTCAATTTGCTTTCAATTCAATTTGAATTCGTTTTATATTCAATTCATTTCGAATTCGTTTTCAATTCAATTCATTTCGAAATCGTTTTCAATTCAATTCATTTCGAAATCGTTTTCAATTCAATTCGAATTCGTTTTCAATTCAATTCGTTTCGAAATCGTTTTCAATTCAATTCATTTCGAAATCGTTTTCAATTCAATTCGAATTCGTTTTCAATTCAATTCGAATTCGTTTTCAATTCAATTCGAATTCGTTTTCAATTCAATTCGAATTCGTTTTCAATTCAATTCGAATTCGTTTTCAATTCAATTCGTTTCGAAATCGTTTTCAATTCAATTCATTTCGAAATCGTTTTCAATTCAATTCATTTCGAAATCGATAAAAATATCGTTCACGTCAAAATGGCGTCAATCTAATAACACGGCTTCATAAATTTCTATTTTCAAATATTCTATTTCAAATATTTCTTTTTCAAAATAGTTGTTATTATCAAAATATTTCGTTCAACACATGACCAATCTCAATGAATGAGTACTGTCAACACATGAACTTTTATCTTATAATATTCTTTATTTTTCAAATTGGAATGAGGCCCAATCAATTACCATATAAAGTTAATTATATGGATTTTCATACAACACATGTATATAATGACATTGAAAATAATCAACCATCAACCAAAGTGCACTACACTGTATAAGCATCAAATATAGATATTCAACGCTTATAACAGCCTGTCAATCAATCGATCGACATATTTAATCAATCAGGATGAGTGAACTTCAAATTTCATCCCAACACCCGTGTGGGGTTTCAAACAATCAACCGCATATTTTATTTGTGCAGTTGGGCGATGTGTGAAATTTATCGACCCAATCAATATCCTTCAAATAGGTGTACATAAACAAACCGTCTGGTTTGTAAATGAATATTTATTCACATTCACGTTAAAAATTATATTTTTAACGACAAAACATTTTATTCCAACATATGAATTTCTATTCAATTCATTTCTATTTAATAAAATGATATTCTTATTTTTTTCTAACTTATTTTAGAAAATTTCGGCGGCATAACGGCACGATACTAGAAACGGGACAAGGCCTAGCCTTATCCCCGGTCTAGTGAAGGCCCACGCCATTCACTCATCAATCAAATCAATTTCATTATACAAACCACAAAATTTGGAGTAAGGGTCTAACCTAGCCTTACTCCTTCGCCTTATAACGGTGCACGTCTAATCCTAACCAATTTATCGATTCGATTTTTCACACCACAACCCACATTCAAACCAATATCGCAATCAATCACCAAACAGTCAAACAAACAAGTCCATGGTCTGTGGACGATTGTGTCGGGTGCTACTAAGCACCGTCTGCATCCTAGTAGATATATAACTAGAAAAATTAAATTGAAAGGTGAGAAATTCTCACCTATAGCTATCCTAGCTCCACATCACTTCATTGATAGAAATCTTCATCGCTATCGCATCTTCGTCGTCTTCGTTGCCCATAGCCACTACATATGTAAAAATCGAATTTTTACTTCGTTATTCAATTTATAAAAATCGAATTTTTAGTTAGCTATTCAATATATAAAAATCGAATTTTTAGTTAGCTATTCAATATATAAAAATCGAATTTTTATTTCAAAGTTCAATATATAAAAATCGAATTTTTATTTCGATGTTCAAACCTTTTTCTTTTTTTTTATTTTAAGTTCTAATCTTTTCTTATTAAAAATTCAAATCCCTTTTTTTTCTTTTAACTTAAAATCAGTTTAAAAATGCTTTATAAAAATTCCTGTTTTTTTAACTTATAAAAATTCTGTTTTTAACTCAAAAAAACAGTTTTTTAAAATATCAGAAAAAAACAGTTTTCAATACTTTTTACAATCAGTTTTTAAATACATAAAAATAAATTAAACCAACAAGAAAAAACTTACAGGAGGGGGGGGGGGTCTTTCGTCACCGCGAGGTAGGGGGGTTTCCTCGTCATCGAGCAGCAGCCGGGGGGGGGGGGGTTCTCGTCACCGCGAGGTAGGGGGGTTCCTCGTCAGGTGGTTCGACGAATGGGGGGGGGCGGCTGCAGTCGATTCGGGGGGGGTTGCTTCGCGATAGGGGGGCTCGGTGGAGCTTCGAATCGAAGATGGGGGGTTTCCGTCGTTGCTGGAGTCTGGTGGGGGTGCGGTGTGGCCGTGGAGGCGCCAGGGAGGAGGGCGACGACGTGGGAGGGGTCGGCGATGAGATCGAGGTCGTCGGGGTTTTTTTTTTTCTATTTTCGATTTCTGAAATGATTTTGGAAGAAGGGGGGGGTCGGCTGAATAAAGTAGGAGGATTATATTTTTTTTTATTACTTAATTATTTAAAAGTTGACTTTTACATACGACCTCGAAACGAGGCCCACCGACTGTCGCCCATAGCGTTTAACCCTCATTCCGAACACAATGGGATATGTCTCGCAAGCTGATTTGATCGTTACAATCAGTTTCCTTTTGAATTTACATTTAAATCACTATATTGAATTTTAAACGTACATTTTAAATTACCGGGGTCACATACTAACTAGAAAAATTCCAGAAAAATATTTTCTAGCTTCGTATTGATGATACGGTCCTAATGAAACTAATTTCGTCGAATTCTGAGACCGTTTGAAAAATGGCCAATTTCCAGTCGATTAAAATCAACTGAAACTGGTCAAACGCGTTTTCCTTTGCCACGCTCACATATTGATTCGAAAAATTATGAAATTTGAAACCTAGCAATAACTTTACACCACGGACCCAACAAAAGTGGTTTCGTCGAAATCCGAGGTCGTTTGCAAAATGCCCATTTTTAAGGGCCCGAATTCCATAGCGACTATTCAGAATTTTCAACTGGACATATCTTTTGATTCCCGATATGAAATCTTGATTTTTCGGATTCGATAGAAAGATATTCACTATTAGATTCCATTATTTTTGGTTTCACTAAAATCCGGATTGTTTTGCACCCAGTACATTCAGTTGAAGTTTGAAATCGAATTATCGAACTACCGCGCCATTTTCTATTCCTTTTATAATTATATATAAATATTTATATTCTAACGACGACGTATATAATATAAACGTTCGAATTATATTCAAAATAAATTTCTCGTCGATTTTATTTAAAATAATCTATTTTAAATATTCAAAATTCGCTAAAATTGCCAAAATAAAAATTTTAAACTGGCCCAGAATTTCCGGGTTGTTACATTAATCTTTGAAATAAATCATGTCTTTCCAAACAACTATTCAACGATTGCTTAATTTTGGAAGCCAATCCCGTCTTTAATTGGGTTAAGAATAGATGTTATTCAAGACATCATTCGCGACAAACCCAAAACCCAATTTGGTATCAAATATAAGGCTTTAAATAGAAATCGTATCGACATATTTTCAACATCAAATTCTGAAATCAACTAATACCATATAGGGAATAACGATACCTATATCTTACAAATTCCTGAAATAGTATTCGTATAACAATGAAATCCAATGTCGAAATATTTGAAGATTATTTCCATTCAAATCCAATAAACTTAAGTTTGAAAACTTTTAGTTTAATGTTAAACTAAATCCTAAATATTGATTTACTATGTTGAGTAAATCAGGTCCAATGTCTAAAGTTTTCAAATCATAGTTCAAAACTTCACAATTCTTGCTCAAATCACTTTAAAAATCATTAATTATGATTTATCACAATTTTCCCCTATATTTAATAATTTTTATAGGGTCGTTTCAGTCGGTTTCGAATTTCAGTCACCGAACTGCATCTATAACGACCTTTTACAAAATAGATTTGAACATATTTAAAAATCTAACCATTGGATTTTAACACTTTCTATTCCATTTGAAAACTCTTTTCATTTTAAACCCGTTTCATTTTGGATGAATCCGATGGCTGGATCTCCCGGTACGTAAATTTGAAATTAATGGTCGAAATTCGCGAATAATAGCCGTGCGATTCGTCCTATTAAAACCGTATTATTGTTTATAAAAAAATCATTGATTCAGTCCAAGCGTATTTTATAAAACGTTTCTAAAATCATTTAAAATGATTTCAATTTCCAATTCAAATTTGAATCAAAATTGAATATTCTATATTATTATAATATTTTTCAAGATATATTATTTTGAAATCCGATTTTTTCTAACATCCATTGTGAAGATAAATAAGATCATTAGAAAAATCTGCTCGAGTTAAAAACGTTGTTTATATATCTAACTTGAATTCACTTTTTGAATTTGCTATTCGAAATCTAATTTGAATTAAAATAGGCTATTTTTAATTCAAAACTCTTTCAAATCCATTTCAATCTTTTCAATAGTTGCTTGAAATTATATTAACTTCAATTTCAAATCATTTTGGATTTAAAAATCCAATTTCTATTTTTCTGTCAAATTTCACTTAAATGAATATAAAATTCATTTAAAATTCCAATAAAATAAAACTCAGTCAGTTACCAAATTAGTTTATATTCATTGTGTCAATTTTTGTGTCAACAATATAAACACATCCATATTCCTATAAATTAACTATTTGGATTTTAATTAAATTAAACAGCAGTTTAGTTTAACCAAAATTTCCGGCTAGCTCCAAATTCCTTGGAATTGGTTTCACTACGAAGCTCTCGACAATACGATCCCATAGCAACTTGTTTCGTTCAATTCTGTTTCTGTTTGAAGAAAAAACAGTCGTTTAAACATTGAATAAATCAAACAGAGTCATTAGTTTAATAAATAATATTATTAAACCTTCACTTTTCCTTAACGATTGTTTAATCATCCTCCTACATTAACATCTCTAGGCATAAATTCGAACCCATAATCCACGCTTCGCCCCTAAACCCCTATAACGTCCCGTATATTCTGGCCAATTATTTGAATTATTTTATTATTTAAAATATTGGTTTGAACTATAATAATCAATTTTAACAATTTTATTTTTGAATATTTAATTTTATTAATAATATAATAATATTTTTAATTCAAAATATTTGGGAAAATGTGGAATTCGCGGTATAATGTGATCGGGCAAGTTTAAAATGATTCAATATTGTTTTTTTATTGAAATTATATTGGTGATTTCATTATTAAAACGACAATGGAATATTTAATTTATAATTTAATTATAAAACGAGCTGCAGCGGTGCGGCAGTTCGTAATTTGGCGTTTTGAACTTTAAACGGCTGTACAGGGCCCAAAGTGAGTCGGATTTTCTCGAAACAAGAAACGTCTGAATCTGTTGGGTAATATTTTTCTAATGAAAGAGAAAACTCGAGTTTTCGTGTTGTAGATTTTGTTTTATGTCCAAACCAAATTTTGAAAAGGTCGCTGTGGAATTTCCTTTATATATTATACCATTATTTATATTAAATAAAGGAGTTTTTAAATTTTTATAATATCGATTTGGCTTGGAATTCAACCCGGGATATTTTATTGTGGTAGTATATGAAATTCTGGTCATATATGGCCAATTACAATATTTTAATAATATTATATTAAGGTATTTCAAAATTGGTTTATTTTATTTGAATTGGGCAGTTATAAAAGGACTTTTATTCAAACGACCTTCGTTTTCGATGAAACAAATTTTATTGGGACCGCAATAGTAAATTATTGCTAGATTTCAAGTGGCGCGTCAATCGGGGTTAATTTGTGAGCATGGCAAAATAAAATACAAATAAAAACGACCATTTGAACGTGAACGAGGGCCATTTGAGCTAACGGACACGGAATTCGATGAAACAAGTTTCATTAGGACCGTATCGTCAAATTATACTACGTCGTTCATTCACATCTCAAACAGAGTTTGAACGTGAGCGCAACAACGAATAAACAACGTTAAAAATAGCGACAGGTACAAAATAAAAATCGTTAGTCAACATCGTTCGTCAAATCAACTTAAATTATATTATTTTCATACTATATATACCCCCAACTCAGAACCCTAATCCCCAAAATCTGAAATCATCATGTAAATTTGCAAATAAGCCATCATTTTCAAATTTAATTATATCTTCAAATATGTTGAGAATTTGTGAGGGCGACCTGAAGCAAAAACGTAGATCGGGTCGAGGGCTAGTCGCCGACCAAATTTGGGGTGGAACGGTGGTCGGTGGTGGCCGGAATCGTGGTAAAACTGTGGATATTCAGTTTGGTTCTTGGCTAAATTGCGGGGGATTGGATCGATTTCAGATGTCGAGACCTTGGGGAATTAAATAGAGGAGTCCAGGCTTTAATTTGGCGGTGGTCTCAGGGTCTAACATCGCCTGTGGTGGCCGGAGTAGGGAGATGAATGGAGGAAGTATTTTGGGGTTTGTTTTCAAAAGCTGAGATCGGAAATCACTGTTTTCCGGCGACTTGGGTGACGAGGGGGCGGAGGACCTAAAGGAGGATGGAGCGTGGATGCATGGATGATCGAATGGTGGAGGTGCGGTCTGCTCTGGTGGTCGGAGGAGGCGGAAATTGGTGGGTTTATGGGGTTTGATCTTCACGGTTTTCCAGACGGAGAAGGGTATTCTGGATCACGGCGTCGTGGGTGAAGGGGCGGCTGACAGTGGCGGTTCTGATGAGGGGTGGCTGGCCGTTTCCGGTAGGCTGATGGGTGGTTGGTGGTGGTTTGAAGGATGGGACGGTGCTCGTGTTTTCTGAACGAAAGGGGATATTGGGGAAGACGGGTTCTAGAGGAATCTACAGTAGAAAATGCGTGAAGACATTTTTTTAGGCTGACGTGGACTGGCTTAAAATGGTAATTAAGTTTTATAATTAATAATTGGTTATTTAATAATCGTATAAATTTTTATAAACTTGAAACCGTGATAACTTTTTCATTCGTTAACGGAATCTGACGAAACTGGATCCGTTGGGATCGCAGGGACGAGCTCTAGACAATGGCACTGGCTAGGCACTGATCTGACGCAGTTGAAATTTCAGCTAATTTTGAACGTTCATTTCATATTGAATGCAACAAATGTGTCCACCGTCAACTGAATAAACTACTGAGTTAATTCTCACACCTTATGGAATTCTGTGATGTGGTAAATTCATAGAAAAAAATATAATTTACCGTTAACAGTATGAATTGGTTGATTGGCTGCTATGGATGATGTTGGCTGTTTGATTGATTGTTGTTATTTAAACTCGTCAGTTTTAAATAATAGATTATTGAAATTAATTCATATAACTATTATCTGTGATGCAGAGAAGGACAGGTTGGAGGGATCCAATCGGATTCCTCAAATAAACTGTATTTTTATTTGTTGTGCATATATGTATTGTTCACCCTGACTGAAACCAAAACCTGTTTGAAGGTTGATGATTGAATAGATATTCATCGTTGTTGTGATTAAAATCAATCAACAATATTAATTGAGTAATTGGTCGTGAATGGCCTAAAATATATTGTTTTAAACGTCGGTTTACTGTTAAATGAATTGACGTTGTTTTACAGTTATAAATTATTTTATAACTGAATTGAAGTTTTCAATTATTCTATATAAATAATTAAATTAGAAGTTTATAAATAAATATTTTAAAGTGAGTTATAAAAGAAATTATTTAATCGAGGTTATAAAAATATATTTTAATCTTATGATTTATACAAGTTTAAAAGCAAAAACCCAAGGAATTTACCTACGGGTTGGTAAAATAGAATAATTATTGTTATACCAATTAAATAGTGTCTTTAAATTAATTAAGTTATTTAATTAATTTTAAAAGGGAAATGACAAATGAAATCAGTAAATTGTTAACTAAGATGAACGGTCGATGAATTCAACCGTTTTTAATTGAAATTGAAAAATGGAATTAATTTGATTTAAATTTAACAAATACGGTAAAATATTAGTTAATCTCTGATTAACTGTAAATTGAGAAAGTTATCGAGTTGTTTAGTGTTAAATATTAGTTAATCCTGATTAACTATAAATCAAGGGAGTTATTGAATGGCGTAGTGTTAATTATTAGTTAATCTTCGATTAACTATAAATCTAAGGCAATTATCAGCTTTGGTTGGTGTAATAAAGTAAATTATTATTCAATCAGCTTTACAGGTGATAGTTACCCTATTTTCAATCAATACCTAAGTTAACTATTTTTATATTGTTAATATTTAAAGTTAATTATTATTTTAAATAAAAAATAATTAAAAACAATGATTTTATTGGAGATCCAATTAAGAAATGATTAAGCGACATTATGGTTTGATCAAGGAAGTAAGAGTTTATAAAGAGAGTTATAATTCAAGTTTCAAACGAGATTAGTAAATTGGACTGTTAAGTATATTTAGGGATTTAAATAAGTTTTTACTTAATTTCTAAATTAAGTAAAGTATATTCAATTGGATTGAAATGATGAAGGGAGATGATAAATAGACTAGCGATAGACTAAAAGATGATAATGGTTTAGATTTAAATCTAAGCGAAGTGGTGGAAAGAGGGTAATAAGATTTGTGTAAGTGATAAGGGAAAAATCCAAGGAAAGGTTTAAAAAGGATTTTTAAACCAAATTGATGACCCTAAAGGTTAAAACATTGAATTGAGCGGAACATTGAAATTGAGATAAGGATTCCAAATGTAAAATACGTACCAATGGGATTGTGTTAATTATAGGTAAATGGATTTGTGGAAAATAAAACCCAAGTTAGAAGGTCTTATCGTAAAGGAGATGGGAAACAAATCCCAGTTTTAAAAATCCAATATACAGTTGATATAAGAATGCCCGAATGGATGTAATGGAATTGCTTGATATGGGATTTGTATTATAAATCCAAAAAGTCATAAGTGAAATTATGTTTGGGATCAAAGTTGTGTTATTGAATTTATACTTAGTTAAAGGAATTAAGTAAAGGGATTTTGAGAAAAGATTTCAAATATAAGAAACGGTTTTATAAAACCCGATTTGAAATCAAAGGGGAAATGAGGTTTTAAATATTAGTGGTTAAGTGACAAACTGGTATTTATTCTAAGGTAAGAACGGGGTCGATCAAGGTCTGAGAGGTAACTAAAATACCCCAACTTGATTGGCTTCACTATTATCGAGGAATGGTATTAGTTTGTAATGAGTGAAGGTGTTGGAATTGGTTTTATCCTATACGAGGAATATTGAACTCTAATGCGAGGTTTTGGAAAATAAATAATATTGCAATATTAGTTTTAACATAAATAAGGATATTTGATTTCAAATTATATTATTTGACATTTGATTTTTCATATTAAAATTGGGAATTTGGTTTAGACTATTAGGTATATACATATATGGATATCGTGAGTTGCTCGAATATAAAGAAAAAGGGGGGAAATTTTGAAGAAATATATCGATATTTCCGACGAAAAATGGAAAGCTGGGTAGATATATATATCGCTCTCAAAATCACATAAAACAGTTCTATTACAATTAAATAAGGATAAATATAATGTTTTGAATATATTGGAAGATTCAAAAGTTGATTAACTATTTTGTTAAATATATTTTAATAGGCCAAGTAACGTCAGATACTGAATCAGTAAAATCATTTTAATGACGCATTTGTTATTTGATAGTTAAATCACCGACTATCAAACCTGACCTATACGACTATTGGAACGGAAAGGCCGGGATCGAATTATATTCGTAAACCTTTTTGACCAACAAATATGTGAAGATGGTAATTGAAGATGGAGCAATTGAAGGTCGTGTATCTTCATAAGCGGAAGGACTACTTGTCAAATTTCTCTGGCTTGCAACCAGGGTTATTTGATTTGTGATTCTGTCGTGGTTGAATCTACGGATTGCAAGGACTTCTAGATACTGATCCATGGGGTGATTCCTATATTGGATGCAGTAGGAGGGTGCCTTTGGTTCATCCTGTTCCTGGATAACTTGTATGGACGAGTGTCTGATAGAGTATTTCTTAAGAATCACGTACGTTGATTTTTTACAAAACGTATCTCTGTTAGTGGCGGAGAGGGGAACCTCTCTTAGCTTAACAACCAGAATATTTTTGTGGACGTCAATTAGTTATTTGGTGGATCTGACAATGTGGCATTCAAAGTATATGATTACCAGATGTGTTCTGACCTCAAGCCTCATCAACCGGGAAATGAAAAAAATCGGGCAGGCGGCATGGCTATGTGGGTCGCTCCCATTAGGATGTATAGTCACCTATCTAGAGAAATTCCATTTGCTTCTTTAATCTATTTCGATGCTATCCCTTTTCGGGAGAAGGTTGTTGATCCCAATCGTCGGTGATATACATTCGATACACTCAAGCGAAATGAGTGGTAGGCCATGTGTGGGCCGGGTTGCAAGACGTTCTTGTTGAACCCAGTGTATTCGCCTCTAGAGATACACTATCGGCAGGTAGTCCCATACCTTGTCACAGTTGGAACCCAATCTCCAAAAAGCGCCCGCGGTTTTCGATTGTATAATATATATGTGGAGCGTGAGATGCAAGCGTTCCGCTAGATTGTTGTTTACTTGTATTTAGACACTATGATAATATCAGAATAAGTTATGATTTCAAACGTTTTGGGTTATAGTAAGGTAAAAACCGTCCGTGTTTATGTGTGGGCTGGTCTTACTATTATCCTTTGATTTCACAAAGGATTTTCCAAAGTTAAACAAGTTGTTTGTAGTATGAATTTATCACTGAAAGTATTCCAGACTGACCCGGTGTATTTTGCTTTGCTTCAAATGTGCTCGGGTCAGACCGAGTGTATTTCCAGGTTAGGTCTCGCTTGGAGTTCCAGTAGCTGGATGCAGGCGGCTTCACTGCCAGTTATATAAAGTTATTTCCGCTGTGACAGTTATATGTTGTACTCTGATGATTGGTATGTATATATACAGTTATTTTGTATAAAGAGATTTGATACTATATTTTATTCGTTTCGGTGTAAGATTCTGATGTGTTGTTCTTCTTCTTTCTTCTATTCTAATATTTCTTTCTTTACTCATCCTCTAATTCTTTCTATTAACAATCTGGGATTCGATACTTGGGTTTTTGGCAAGTAATACGGGTTTATGTATTATTGTCGAAAATTCGAGCGTCGAGTTTTTCCACGGGTCGTTACAGTAGTATCAGAGCTATTGGTTTAGTGATAACCTTGGCTCTGTGGTGTGACTCGATAGAGATGGGGTTAGTAATACCCTAGATTGAGTTGAATATATATATAAGGGCGCGTATTTGTAATTTGATATAAAATTATTTTTGAAATTATTTTTGCCCAATTAATTTTATAATATAATAAAAGTAATGATTACTATATTAGGGGCAATCATTTTGATTTGTTAATGTTGATTGTGTGATATGTTTGGATGGTGTGCTCAATCTCATAAATGTAAACCTGAACGTGAATCAATTTGTTTAAAACCAATCCAAAATAAATAAGTTGGATAATCAATCCAAATGCAATAAATCTGAAGGGATAATTAAAGATATAAATAAATTGCTAAAGACATGGTTATAGTCTTGTGTGGATTGAATTGTGTGTGTAATTGGTTGATGTGAATGATATGGATGTTTTGAACATAACTAACATTTGTTTGTTGACTAATGAGTTCATCTGAGTTAAGAACAAGTGCAAAAGAGGTAGTTTAACTTCAAAATCCACCCAGGAGAAAATTCTGCAGATAATCAGATCCAGTTTGAATAGAACTATGTTATAATTAAGCAAGCTCGAACATAAAATATCGTTTATCGCATAATAACGCTCGCAAAAAGGTACGCCTATGAAAATATGAAATTTTGGTTTTTATTTGGGTTTTGAGTTTGGATTTTGAATTTTTTTTGACCGCGTTGGTCGAGATATATATATTTCTTGAACCTGCCATACTGCAGATGTCCTCCGTACATGGGAGACTCTGCCAAAATTTAAGGTGTTAGAAATTTTTTGAAGATTTATGGAAAATTCTTTTATTTTAAATAAATTAGTTTTAAAACAAATTGGGTCAGTTTGAAAATAAATTCGAGTTTTAAAATTTATTATTTTAAAGATAATATGTTGTAGCGTTCTATCTACCTTAGAAATTTCGAGGACGAAATTATTTTATGGGTGAAAGAATGTAACGTCCCGTATTTTATGGCCAATTATTTGAATTATTTTATTATTTAAAATATTGGTTTGAATTTATATAATCGATTTTAACCATTTTATTTTGAATATTTAATTTTATTAATAATTTAATAATATTTTAAATTTAGAATATTTGGGAAAATGTGGAATTCACGGTATAATGTGATCGGGCAAGTTTAAAATGATTCAATATTGTTTTTATTGAAATTTTAGTGGCGATTTCATTATTAAAACCACGATGGAATATTTAATTTATAATTTAATTATAAAACGAGCTGCAGCAGTGCGGCAGCTCGTAATTTGGCGTTTTGAACTTTAAACGGCTGTACAGGGCCCAAAGTGAGTCGGATTTTCTCGAAACAAGAAGCGTCCGAATCTGTTAAGTAATATTTTTCTAATGAAAGAGAAAAATCGAGTTTTCATGGTGTAGATTTTGTTTTATGTCCAAATCAAATTTTGAAAAGGTCGCTGTTGAATTTCCTTTATATATTATATCGTTATTTATAATAAATAAAGGGGTTTTCAAATTTTTATAATATCGATTTGGCTTGGAATTCAACCGGGATATTTTATTGTGGTAGTATATGAAATTCTGGTCATGTATGGCCAATTACAATATTTCAATAATATTATATTGAGGTATTTTAAAATTGATTTATTTTATTTGAATTAGGCAGTTATAAAAGGAATTTTATTCAAACGACCTTCGTTTTCGACGAAACAAATTTTATTGGGACCGCAACAGTAAATTATTGCTAGATTTCAAGTGGCACGTCAATCGGGGTTAATTTGTGAGCATGGCAAAATAAAATACAAATAAAAACGACCATCTGAACGTGAACGAGGGCCGTTTGAGCAAACGGACACGGAATTCGACGAAACAAGTTTCATTAGGACCGTATCGTCAAATTATACTACGCCGTTCATTCGCATCTCGAACGGAGTTTGTATGTGAGCGCAACAGTGAATAAACATCGTTAAAAATTGCGATAGGTACGAAATAAAAATCGTTAGTCAACATCGTTTGTCAAATCAACTTAAATTATATTATTTTCATACTATATATACCCCCAACTCAGAACCCTAATCCCCAAAATCTGAAATCAACATGTAAATTTGCAAATAAGCCTTCGTTTATAAATTTAATTATATCTTCAAATCTGTTGAGAATTTGTGAGGGCGACCTGAAGCAAAAACATAGATCGGGTCGAGGGCTAGTCGCTGACCAAACTTGGGGTGGAACGGTGGTCGGTGGTGGCTGGAATCGGGGTAAACCCGTGGATATTCAGTTTCGTTCCTGGCTAAATTGCAGGGGATTGGATCGATTTCAGATGTCGAGACCTGGAGGGAAGTAAAGAGGGGAGTCCAGGGTTTAATTTGGCGGTTGTCTCGGGGTGTAACATCGCCTGTGGTGGCCGGAGTAAGGAGATGAACGGAGGAAGTATTTTGGGTTTGTTATCAAAAGCTGAGATCGGAAATCACTGTTTTCCGGCGACTTGGGTGACGAGGGGCGGAGGACTTGAAGGAGGATGGAGCGTGGATGTGTGGACGATCGATTGGTGGAGGTGCGGTCTGCTCTGGTAGTCGAAGGAGGCGGAAATTGGTGGGTTTATGGGGTTCGGTCTTCACGGTTTTCCAGGCGGAGAAGGGTGTTCTGGGTCACGGCGTCGTGGGTGAAGGGGCGGCTAACAGTGGCGGTTCTGATGAGGGGTGGCTGGCGGTTTCCGGTGGGCTGATGGGTGGTTGGTGGTGATTTGAAAGATGGGACGGTGCTCGTGTTTTCTGAACGAAAGGGGATATCGGGGAAGACGGGTTCAGGAGGAATCAATAGTAGAAAACGCGTGAAGACATTTGTTTAGGCTGACGTGGACTGGCTTAAAATGGTAATTAAGTTTTATAATTAATAATTGGTTATTTAATAATCGTATAAATTTTTATAAACTTGAAACCGCGATAACTTTTTCATTCGTTAACGGAATCTGACGAAACTGGATCCGTTGGAATCATAGGGACGAGCTCTAGACAATGGCACTGACTAGGAACTGATCTGACGCAGTTGAAATTTCAGCTAATTTTGAACGTTCGTTTCAAATTGAATGCAACAACCGCGTCCACCGTCAACTGAAATAAACTAGTGAGTTAATTCTCACACCTTCTGGAATTCTGTGATGTGGTAAATTCATAGAAAAAAATATAATTTACCGTTAACAGTATGAATTGGTTGATTGGCTGCTGTGGATGCTGTTGGCTGTTTGATAGATTATTGTTATTTAAACTCGTCGGTTTTAAATAATAGATTATTGAAATTAATTCGTATATCTATTATCTGTGATGCAGAGAAGGACAGGTTGGAGGGATCCAACCGGATTCCTCAAATAAACAGTATTTTTATTTGTTGTGCATATATGAATTGTTCACCCTGACTGACACCAAAACCTGTTTGAAGGTTGATGATTGAATAGATATTCATCGTTGTTGTGATTAAAATCAATCAACAGTATTAATTGAGTAATTGGCGGTGAATGGCCTAAAATATATTGTTTTAAACGTCGGTTTACTGTTAAATGAATTGACGTTGTTTTACAGTTATAAATTATTTTATAACTGAATTAAAGTTTTCAATTATTCTATATAACTAATTAAATTAGAAGTTTATAAATAAATATTTTAAAGTGAGTTATAAAAGAAATTATTTAATCGAGGTTATAAAAAATTATTTTAATCTTGTGATTTATAC
This sequence comes from Allium sativum, assembly GCA_030737875.1. Lineage (NCBI taxonomy): Eukaryota > Viridiplantae > Streptophyta > Magnoliopsida > Asparagales > Amaryllidaceae > Allium > Allium sativum. Next base: position 592,110,216 of record CM060919.1, read on the forward strand.
AAGTTTAAATGCAGAAACCCAAGGAATTTACCTACGGGTTGGTAAAATAGAACAACTGTTGTTATAACAATTATATAGTGTCTTTAAATTAATTAAGTTGTTTAATTAATTTAAAAAGGGAAATGACAAATGAAATCAGTAAATAGTTAACTGAGATGAACGGTCGATGAATTCAACCGTTTTTAATTGAAATTGAAAAATGGAATTAATTTGATTTAAATTTAACAAATACGGTAAAATATTAGTTAATCTCTGATTAACTGTAAATTGAGAAAGTTATCAAGTTGTTTAGTGTTAAATATTAGTTAATCCCGATTAACTATAAATTAAGGGAGTTATTGAATGGCGTAGTGTTAATTTTTAGTTAATCTTCGATTAACTATAAATCCAAGGCAATTATCAACTTTGGTTGGTGTAATAAAGTAAATTATTATTCAATCAGCTTTACAGGTGATAATTACCCTATTTTCAATCAATACCTAAGTAAACTATTTTTATATAGTTAATATTTAAAGTTAATTATTATTTTAAATAAAGAATAATTAAAAACAATGATTTGTGTTGGAGATCCAATTAAGAAATGATTAAGCGACATTATGGTTTGATCAAGGAAGAAAGTGTTTATAAAAAGAGTTATAATTCAAGTTTCAAACGAGATTGGTAAATTGGACTGTTAAGTATATTTAGGGATTTAAATAAGTTTTTACTTAATTTCTAAATTAAGTAAAGTAGATTCAATTGGATTGAAATGATGAAGGGAGATGATAAATAGACTAGCGATAGACTAAAAGATGATAATGGTTTAGATTTAAATCTAAGCGAAGTGGTGGAAAGAGGGTAAAAAGTTTTGTGTAAGTGATAAGGGAAAAATCCAAGGAAAGGTTTAAAAAGGATTTTTAAACCAAATTGATGACCCTAAAGGTTAAAACATTGAATTGAGCGGAACATTGAAATTGAGATAAGGATTCCAAATGTAAAATACGTACCAATGGGATTATGTTAATTATAGGTAAATGGATTTGTGGAAAATAAAACCCAAGTTAGAAGGTCTTATCGTAAAGGAGATGGGAAACAAATCCCAGTTTTAAAAATCCAATATACAATTGATATAAGAATGCCCGAATGGTTGTAAGGGAATTGCTTGACATGGGATTTGTATTATAAATCCAAAAAGTCATAAGTGAAATTATGTTTGGGATCCAAGTTGTGTTATTGAATTTATACTTAATTAAAGGAATTAAGTAAAGGGATTTTGAGCGAAGATTTCAAATATAAGAAACGGTTTTATAAAACCCGATTTGAAATCAAAGGGGAAATGAGGTTTTAAATATTATTGGTTAAGTGAAAAACTGGTATTTATTCTAAGGTAAGAACGGGGTCGATCAAGGTCTGAGAGGTAACTAAAATACCCCAAATTGATTGGCTTCACTATTATCGAGTAATGGTATTAGTTTGGAATGAGTGAAGGTGTTGGAATTGGTTTTATCCTATACGAGGAATATTGAACTCTAGTGCGAGGTTTTGGAAAACAAATAATATTGCAATATTAGTTTTAACATAAATAAGGATATTTGATTTCAAATTATATTATTTGACCTTTGATTTGTCATATTAAAATTGGGAATTTTGTTTAGACTATTAGGTATATACATATATGGATATCATGAGTTGCTCGAATATAAGGAAAAAGGGAAAAAAGTTTTGAAGAAATATATCGATATTTCCAACAAAAAATGGAAATCTGGGTAGATATATATATATACGCTCTCAAAATCATATAAAACAGTTCTATTACAATTAAATAAGGATAAATATAATGTTTTGAATATATTGGAAGATTCAAAAGTTGATTAACTATTTTGTTAAATATATTTTAATAGGCCAAGTAACATCAAATACTAAATCTGTAAAATCATTTTAATGACACATTTGTTATTTGATAGTTAAATCGACGACTATCAAACCTGACCTATACGAATGTTGGAACGGAAAGGCTGGGATCGAATTATATTCGAAAACCATTCTGACCAACAAATACGTCAAGATGGTAATTGAAGATGGAGCAATTGAAGGCCGTGGATCTTCATAAGCAGAAGGACTACTTGTCAAATTTCTCTGGCTTGCAACCAGGGTTATTTGATTTGTGATTCTGTCGTGGTTGAATCTACGTATTGCAAGGACTTCTCGCTACTGATCCATGGGGTGATTCTTATATTGGATGCAGTAGGAGGGTGCCTTCGGTTCATCCTGTTCCTGGATAACTTGTATGGACGAGTGTCTGACAGAGTATTTCTTAAGAATCACGTACATTGATCTTTTACAAACGTATCTATGTTAGTGGCGGAGAGGGGCACCTCTCTTAGCTTAATGACTAGAATATTTTTATGGACGTCAATTAGTGATTTGGCAGATCCGACAATGTAGCATTCAAAGTATATGGTGACCAGATGTGTTCTGACCTCAAGCCTCATCAACCGGGAAATGACAAAAATCGGGCAGGCAGCATGGCTATATGGGTCGCTCCCATTAGGATGTATAATCACCTACCTAGAGAAATTCCATTTGCTTCTTTAATCTATTTCGATGTTGTCCCTTTTCGGGATATGGTTGCCGATCCCAACCGTCGGTGATATACATTCGATACACTCAAGCGAAATGAGTGGTAGGTCATGTGTGGGCCGGGTTGCAAGACGTTTTTGTTGAACTCAGTGTACTCGCCTCTAGAGATACACTATCGGCAGGTGGTCCCATACCTTGTCACAGTTGGAACCCAATTTCCAATAAGCGCCCATGGTTTTCGATTGTATAATATATATGTGGAGCGTGAGATGCAAGCGTTCCGCTAGATTGTTATTTACTTGTATTAAGACACTATGATAATATCAGAATAAGTTATGATTTCAAAAGTTTTGGGTTATAGTAAGGTAAAAACCGTCCGTGTTTATGTGTGAGCTGGTCTTACTATTATACTTTGATTTCATAAAGGATTTCCAAAGTTAAACAAGTTGTTTGTACTGTGAATTTATCACTGAAAGTATCCAGACTGACCCAGTGTATTTTGCTTTGCTTCAAATATGCTCGGGTCATACCGAGTGTATTTCCAGGTTAGGTCTCGCTTGGAGTTCCAGTAGCTGGAAGCAGCTAGCTTCACCGCCAGTTATATAAAGTTATTTCTGTTGTGACAGTTATATGATGTACTCTGATGATTGGTATGTATATATACAGTTCTTTTATATAAAGATATTTGATACTATATTTTATTCGTTCCGCTGTAAGATTCTGATGTGTTGTTCTTCTTCTTTCTTCTATTCTAATATTTCTTTCTTTCTTTTTTCATCCTCTGATTTCTTTCTATTAACAATCTGGGATTCGATACTTGGGTTTTTGGCAAGTAATACGGGTTTATGTATTATTGTCGAAAATTCGGGCGTCGAGTTTTTCCACGGGTCGTTACAGTGGTATCAGAGCTATTGGTTTAGTGATAACCTTGGCTTTGTGGTATGACAAGATAGAGATGGAGTTAGTAATACCCTAGATTGAGTTGAATGTATATATGAGGGCACATATTTGTAATTTGATATAAAATTATTTTTGAAATTATTTGTGCCCAATTTATTTTATAATATAATAAAAGTAACGATTATTTTATTAGGGGCAATCATTTTGATTTGTTAATGTTGATTATGTGATATGTTTGGATGATGTGCTCGATCTCATAGATGTAAACCTGAACGTGAATCGATTTGTTTAAAACCAATCCAAAATAAATAAGTTGGATAATCAATCCAAATGTAATAAATCTGAAGGGATAATTAAAGGTATAAATAAATTGCTAAAGACGTAGTTAGAATCTCGTGTGGATTAAATTGTGTGTATAATTGGTTGATGTGAATGATATGGATGTTTAGAACATAACTAACATTTGTTTGTTGACTAATGAGTTCATCTGAGTTAAGAACAGGTGCAGAAGAGGTAGTTTAACTTCAAAATCCACCCAAGAGAAAATTCTGGAGATAATCAGATCCAGTTTGAATAGAACTACGTTATAATTAAGCAAGCTCGAATATAAAATATCGTTTATCGCATAATAACGCTCGCAAAAAGGTACGCCTACGGAAATATGAAATTTTGGTTTTTATTTGGGTTTTGATTTGGATTTTGAATTTTTCCGACCGTGCTGGTCGAGGTATATAAATTTCTTGAACCTGCAATATTGCAGATGTCCTCCGTACATGGGAGACTCTGCCAAAATTTATGGTGTTAGAATTTTTTTGAAGATTTTTGGAAAATTCTTTTATTTGAAATAAATTGGTTTTAAAACCAACTGGGTCAGGTTTTCAAATTCAAGTTTTAAAATTTATTATTTTAAAGATAATGGGTTGTGGCATTCTTTCTACCTTAGCAATTTCGAGGATGAAATTATTTTAAGGGGGAAAGAATGTAATGTCCCGTATTTATTGCCAATTATTTGAATTATTTTATTATTTAAAATACTGGTTTAAACTTAAATAATCGATTTTAACCATTTTATTTTGAATATTTAATTTTATTAATAATATAATAATATTTTAAATTCAGAATATTTGGGAAAATGTGGAATTCACGGTATAATGTGATCGGGCAAGTTTAAAATGATTCAATATTGTTTTTATTGAAATTTTAGTGGCGATTTCATTATTAAAACGATGATGTAATATTTAATTTATAATTTAATTATAAAACGAGCTGCAGCGGTGCGACAGTTCGTAATTTGGCGTTTTGAACTTTAAACGGCTGTGCAGGGCCCAAAGTAAGTCGGATTTTCTCGAAACAAGAAACGTCTGAATCTGTTAGGTAATATTTTTCTAATGAAAGAGAAAATTCGAGTTTTCGTGTTGTAGATTTTGTTTTATGTCCAAATCAAATTTTGAAAAGGTCGCTGTGGAATTTCCTTTATATATTATATCGTTATTTATAATAAATAAAGGGGTTTTAAAAATTTTATAATATCGATTTGGCTTGGAATTCAACTCGGGATATTTTATTGTGGTAGTATATGAAATTCTAGTCATGTATGACCAATTACAATATTTTAATAATATTATATTGAGGTATTTTAAAATTGGTTTATTTTATTTGAATTGGGCAGTTATAAAAGGACTTTTATTCAAACGACATTCGTTTTCGACGAAACAAATTTTATTGGGACCGCAACAGTAAATTATTGCTAGATTTTAAGTGGCGCGTCAATCGGGGTTAATTTGTGAGCATGGCAAAATAAAATACAAATAAAAACGACCATTTGAACGTGAACGAGGGCCGTTTGAGCAAACAGACATGGAATTCGACGAAACAAGTTTCATTAGGACCGTATCGTCAAATTATACTACGCCGTTCATTCGCATCTCGAACGAAGTTTGTATGTGAGCGCAATAGTGAATAAACAGCGTTAAAAATAGAGATAGGTACGAAATAAAAATCATTAGTCAACATCGTTCATCAAATCAACTTAAATTATATTATTTTCATACTATATATACCCCAACTCAGAACCCTAATCCCCAAAATCTGAAATCATCATGTAAATTTGCAAATATGCCCTCGTTTACAAATTTAATTATATCTTCAAATCTGTTGAGAATTTGTGAGGGCGACCTGAAGCAAAAACGTAGATCGGGTCGAGGTCTAGTCGCTGACCAAATTTGGGGTGGAACGGTGGTGGCCAGAATCGGGGTAAAACCGTAGATATTCAGTTTCGTTCTTGGCTAAGTTGCGGTGGATTGGATCGATCTCAGATGTCGAGACCTGGGGAATTAAAGAGGGGAGTCCAGGCTTTAATTTGGCGGTGGTCTCGGGGTCTGACATTGCCTGTGGTGGCCGGAGTTGGGAGATGAACGGAGGAAGTACTTTGGATTTGTTTTCAAAAGCTTAGATCGGAAATCACTGTTTTCCGGCGACTTGGGTGACGAGGGGACGGAGGACCTGAAGACGGATGGAGCGTGGACGCATGGACGATCGATTGGTGGAGGTGCGGTCTGCTCTGGTGGTCGGAGGAGGCGGAAATTGGTGGGTTTATAGGGTTCGGTCTTCACGGTTTTCCAGGCGGAGAAGGGTGTTCTGGGTCACGGCGTCGTGGGTGAAGGGGCGGCTGACAGTGGCGGTTCTGATGAGGGGTGGCTGGCGGTTTCCGGTGGGCTAATGGGTGGTTGGTGGTGATTTGAAGGATGGGACGGTACTCGTGTTTTCTGAATGAAAGGAGTATCAGGGAAGACGAGTTCAAGAGGAATCAATAGTAGAAAACGCGTGAAGACATTTGTTTAGGCTGACGTTGACTGGCTTAAAATGGTAATTAAGTTTTATAATTAATAATTGGTTACTTAATAATCGTATAAATTTTTATAAACTTGAAACCGCGATAACTTTTTCATTCGTTAACGGAATCTGATGAAACTGGATCCGTTGGGATCGCAGGGACGAGCTTTAGACAATCGCATTGACTAGGCACTGATCTGACGCAGTTGAAATTTCAGCTAATTTTGAAAGTTCATTTCAAATTGAATGAAACAAACGCGTCCACCGTCAACTGAAATAAACTGGTGAGTTAATTCTCACACCTTCTGGAATTCTGTGATGTGGTAAATTCATAGAAAAAATACAATTTACCGTTAACAGTTTGAATTGGTTGATTGGCTGCTATGGATGTTGTTGGCTGTTTGATTGATTGTTGTTATTTAAACTCGTCAGTTTTAGATAATAGATTATTGAAATTAATTCGTATAACTATTATCTGTGATGCAAAAAAGGACAGGTTGGAGGGATCCAACCGGATTCCTCAAATAAACTGTATTTTTATTTGTTGTGCATATATGAATTGTTCACCCTGACTGACACCAAAACCTGTTTGAAGGTTGATGATTGAATAGATATTCATCGTTGTTGTGATTAAAATCAATCAACAGTATTAATTGAGTAACTGGCAATGAATGGCCTAAAATATATTGTTTTAAACGTCGGTTTACTATTAAATGAATTGACGTTGTTTTACAGTTATAAATTATTTTATAACTGAATTGAAGTTTTCAATTATTCTATATAACTAATTAAATTAGAAGTTTATAAATAAATATTTTAAAGTGAGTTATAAAAGAAATTATTTACGAGGTTATAAAAATATATTTTAATCTTGTGATTTATACATGTTTAAAAGCAGAAACCCAAGGAACTTACCTACGGGTTGGTAAAATAGAATAATTGTTGTTATAACAATTAAATAGTGTCTTTAAATTAATTAAGTTGTTTAATTAATTTAAAAATTGAAATGACAAATGAAATCAGTAAATTGTTAACTGAGATGAACGGTCGATGAATTCAACCGTTTTTAATTGAAATTGAAAAATGGAATTAATTTGATTTAAATTTAACAAATACGGTAAAATATTAGTTAATATCTGATTAACTGTAAATTGAGAAAGTTATCGAGTTGTTTAGTGTTAAATATTAGTTAATCCTGATTAACTATAAATTAAGGGAGTTGTTGAATGGCATAGTGTTAATTATTAATTAATCTTCGATTAACTATAAATCCAAGGCAATTATCAATTTTGATTGGTGTAATAAAGTAAATTATTATTCAATCAACTTTACAGGTGATAGTTACCCTATTTTCAATCAATACCTAAGTTAACTATTTTTATATAGTTTGTATTTAAAGTTAATTATTATTTTAAATAAAGAATAATTAAAAACAATGATTTTTATTGGAGATCCAATTAAGAAATGATTAAGCGACATTATGGTTTGATCAAGGAAGTAAGAGTTTATAAAGAGAGTTATAATTCACGTTTTAAACGAGATTGGTAAATTGGACTGTTAAGTATATTTAGGGATTTAAATAAGTTTTTACTTAATTTCTAAATTAAGTAAAGTAGATTCAATTGGATTGAAATGATGAAGGGAGATGATAAATAGACTAGCGATAGACTAAAAGATGATAATGGTTTAGATTTAAATCTAAGTGAAGTGGTGGAAAGAGGGTAAAAAGATTTGTGTAAGTGATAAGGGAAAAATCCAAGGAAAGGTTTAAAAAGGATTTTTAAACCAAATTGACGACCCTAAAGGTTAAAACATTGAATTGAGCGGAACATTGACATTGAGATAAGGATTCCAAATTTAAAATACGTACCAATGGGATTGTGTTAATTATAGGTAAATGGATTTGTGGAAAATAAAACCAAAGTTTGAAGGTCTTATCGTAAAGAAGATGGGAAACAAATCCCAGTTTTAAAAATCCAATATACAGTTGATATAAGAATTCTCGAATGGATTTAAGGGAATTGCTTGACATGGGATTTGTATTATAAATCCAAAAAGTCATAAGTGAAATTATGTTTGGGATCAAAGTTGTGTTATTGAATTTATACTTAATTAAAGGAATTAAGTAAAGGGATTTTGAGCGAAGATTTCAAATATAAGAAACGGTTTTATAAACCCCGATTTGAAATCAAAGGGGAAATAAGGTTTTAAATATCAGTGGCTAAGTGACAAACTGGTATTTATTCTAAGGTAAGAACGGGGTCGATCAAGGTCTGAGAGGTAACTAAAATACCCCAACTTGATTGGCTTCACTATTATAAAGGAATGGTATTAGTTTGGAACGAGTGAAGGTGTTGGAATTGGTTTTATCCTATACGAGAAATATTGAACTCTAATGCGAGGTTTTGGAAAATAAATAATATTGCAATATTAGTTTTAAAATAAATAAGGATATTTAATTTCAAATTATATTACTTGACATTTGATTTGTCATTTAAAATTGGTAATTTGGTTTAGACTATTAGGTATATACATATACGGATATCGTGAGTTGCTCGAATATAAGGAAAAAGGGAAAAAAGTTTTGAAGAAATATATCAATATTTCCAACGAAAAATGGAAAGCTGGGTATATACATATATATATATATATACGCTCTCAAAATCATATAAAACAGTTCTGTTACAATTAAATAAGGATAAATATAATGTTTTGAATATATTGGAAGATTCAAAAGTTGATTAACTATTTTGTTAAATATATTTTAATAGTCCAAGTAACGTCAAATACTGAATCAGTAAAATCATTTTAATGACACATTTGTTATTTGATAGTTAAATCACCGACTATCAAACCTGACCTATACGACTGTTGGAACGGTAAGGCCGGGATCGAATTATATTTGAAAACCATTCCGACAACAAATACGTAAAGATAGTAATTGAAGATGGAGCAATTGAAGGCCGTGGATCTTCATAAGCGGAAGGACTACTTGTCAAATTTCTCTAGCTTGCAACCAAGGTTATTTGATTTGTGATTCTGTCGTGGTTGAATCTACGGATTGCAAGGACTTCTCGCTATTGATCCATGGGGTGATTCCTATATTGGATGCAGTAGGAGGGTGCCTTCGGTTCATCCTGTTCTTGGATGACTTGTATGGACGAGTGTCTGATAGAGTATTTCTTAAGAATCACGTACGTTGATTTTTTACAAAACGTATCTCTGTTGGTGGCGGAGAGGGGCACCTCTCTTAGCTTAACGACCAGAATATTTTTTTGGACGTCAATTAGTGATTTGGCGGGTCTGACAATGTGGCATTCAAAGTATATGATGACCAGATGTGTTCTAACCTCAAGCCTCATCAACCGGGAAATGACAAAAATCGGGCAGGCAACATGGCTATGTGGGTCGCTCCCATTAGGATGTATAATCACATATCTAGAGAAATTCCATTTGCTTCTTTAATCTATTTCGATGTTGTCCCTTTTCGGGAAACGGTTGCGGATCCCAACCGTCGGTGATATACATTCGATACACTCAAGCGAAATGAGTGATCGGTCATGTGTGGGCCGGGTTGCAAGACGTTCTTGTTGAACTCAGTGTATTCGCCTCTAGAGATACGCTATCGGCAGGTGGTCTCATACCTTGTCACAGTTGGAACCCAATCTCCAATAAGCGCCCACGGTTTTCGATTGTATAATATATATGTGGAGCGTGAGATGCAAGCGTTCCGCTAGATTGTTATTTACTTGTATTTAGACACTATGATAATATCAGAATAAGTTATGATTTCAAATGTTTTGGGTTATAGTAAGGTAAAAACAATTCGTGTTTATGTGTGGGCTGGTCTTACTATTATCCTTTGATTTCATAGTTAAACAAGTTGTTTGTACTGTGAATTTATCACTGAAAGTATTCCAGACTGACCTGGTGTATTTTGCTTTGCTTCAAATGTGCTCGGGTCAGACCGAGTGTATTTCCAGGTTAGGTCTCGCTTGGAGTTCCAGTAGCTGGAAGTAGGTGGCTTCACCGCCAGTTATATAAAGTTATTTCCGCTGTGACAGTTATATGTTGTACTCTGAAGATTGGTATGTATATGTACAGTTCTTTTGTATAAAGAGATTTAATGCTATATTTTATTCGTTCCGCTGTAAGATTTTGATGTGTTGTTCTTCTTCTTTCTTCTATTCTACTATTTCTTTCTTTCTTTTCTCATCCTCTAATTTCTTTCTATTAACAATCTGGGATTCGATACTTGGGTTTTTGGCAAGTAATACGAGTTTATGTATTATTGTCGAAAATTCGAGCGTCGAGTTCTTCCACGGGGCGTTACAACCCCCGTCACGCACATCACCTCAGGTAACATGCGGCCGATCAAACCATCCCACCTTGAATCCCCCAACCTCCTCTTCCATCGTCGTGAACGGTGGTGAACTAGCACCCCCTACACTTCAAAAAATGCATCCAAACATATGGACTTGTAGCCATGAAATCTCTTGAATTACTACACAATACTTCATCAACTCCGTATAGATTTAAAACCCGTAAGGAGTTCTAGAATTTTCATGCTGAAGTTGGAATCAAATTCAAAGTGGGTTGGGAGCAATTGAGGAATCAAATTCGGAGTATCATGGCCACTAGAATGAAGCGGCAGCGGCTTTAGAAATAGACAAGGCTTAGGGTTTGGTTATGGGTATTTATACTCTATTTTTGTTAATATTTAATTCAAATATTTCCTAATCTTAAAGTATCACGCCCAGTCTCCAAACGAACCACAACAACTGACGTTCCTAACCAGATACCCTTATTCCAAACACAATGGAATAGGTTTCAGAATCTAATTCAATGGTTTTAATCATTTTTTATCAGAATTGAAATATAAGTCAATATAACGTTAAATTTTGATTCTCAAATGCGTTTTACTTTGCTACAACCACATACTAACTCCAAAAATTATTAAATTTTAAATCCTGCTATGTTTCACAACTACGGTTCCAACGAGCCTAGTCTTATTGAATTTGGAGACCGATTGAAAAATGGCCTTATTTCTAGATTTTGTTGAACTCTAACTAGTTTTAAATACGCATTTATATTACATATGTTTATATACGAACTCCTATTGATATGAAATTTGAAACTAACAATAATTTATCGTTTCGGATCTGATAAAATTGGTTTCATCGAGAACGATGATTGTTCAAAAATGGCTATTTTTAAGGCTAAAATATATCCAATAAAGTATAAATAAATTTGAAAACAACTCAATTTAATAATAATAAATTAGTTTTATTGTATATATCCAAATAGAATATCGTATTGTTCCAAAATAAACATACTTTAGTTTATAACACAATGTTTTCAAAATCCATGTTAAATCGATATTCAATCTTATAATAAATCCATTTTATATTATTTAACAAATTGTTATAATTTATAAATGATTCATAGGGACTATTTGAAAATTTTGATTTGTCATAACTCACAATCTATAACACAAAATCTGTTAGAAAACTAAAATTCAATAGATCCTAATGTTTTTTTGTTTTAACGAATTCTGACTTATATTGAATTCTCTACTTTTAATTGAAATTCAAAACTAAATATTTTGAACTACGCGATGTTACAAGTTCATTTTATAATTAATATAAACTTATATTGTAACAACCAACATTTTACGTATTGGAAGATCGTAAAATATTTTTATTTTATTCTCTGAGGGTTGGATCATTCTCATATTTTAATATGCTGCTTATGGGGATGTAAGACATGTCCATAATTTTTACCAATTTTGTTTGTGACCATTTTGCCTCTGTCAGATTTGTACAGGGCGTAACTTTTGACTCAGGTCGAATCAGGAGTTGAGACCTATGCCATTGGAAAGGAAATGATGTTTCCCTTTCCGTAAAGTTGTCACATTAAAGATTTGGTTCATCGGTTTGGAGGGATCACTGTTTTAATGTTTGATAGTTGGTTGTTCAGGATTGGTAAGCCACAATGGGCTGATTTGGGGTGGCCCATTAGTGGTCTAGTGGAGGCTATAAATAGAGGGTAGCAGGCATGGAGAATAGATTACTTTCCCTATTTTCTCATTTGAAAGAGTGAGATCTCCTCTATTTCATCATTCTCTTAACCTTTCCACCATTAAAGCTTAGAGAATCGAAGATCTACAACATTTGAGGCTAGATCTGAAGAGAGAGATCACCGAATTGAAGAGTTTGGATCAAATTCTTCACTGTCCGGAATCATAATTCATTACTTTTGAGTTATTTTGGAGAATTGGTGAGTAATATGCATCTCTCATGGATTTAATCAAGTATATGAGCGTTTGATCTTGTTTTTCATCAAATTCAAGTCGATTTCTTTAAATCTACATCATGGTAAGTTTATTTTCATATGAATCGCCATAGGATCTAATTTAGCAAATTAAAACCAGTAATTTCTATGCTATTTCATATATTTATGCAAGTTAGATCCATAATTTAGTTCATATGTTCATTTATCATGATTTTGGTGAAGTTTGCATAATTCTGATGAAAATCGCCATATTCATGTTGTTAATGATTTCATAATATGCTTATGGTTGTATTTGATGAATTGGATGAGTTGATTTCATTGATATTGTCGATTGGCGAAGTTTTGGTCAAAATTGAACTTGGATTGGGGCTAACATGCCATGGGTCGAGCGTGTAGTACAGTGCAGTACAACGTAGTACAAAATACGGGGTCGGTCAAGCAGGATATAGGGTTGGTCAAGCAGGATATAGGGTCGGTCGAGCAAGTAAAAAGGTGGTTGGGTCGGTCATACGTCAAGAATGGTCGATCGTGCATCGAAGGAAGGAGGGTGGTCGGTCGCACACTATAGGCACGGTCGGTCGAGCAATGATTGGGTCGAGCATGGGTGTATGGGCTCTAGCAGAAGGGATCGGTCTGGTTGGGTCGAGCTACATGGCTCGAGCAGCCTGAGTGGGTCTGGTTGGTGAAGCTTGGGGTCGAGTAAGAGTATTCGGGTCGAGCAAGAAGTGGTTCAGTCGCACCAGGGGATCGGTCACACCAGGGGGTCGGTCGCATCAGGGGGTCGGTCGCACCAGGGGGTTGATCGCACAGGGTCAATTTCTCAAAAATTATATTTTTCGGATACGACCTAGATTCGAACAAAAGAGCTTGAAAAAAATTCGGGGGCAACCACCCGAACCCTAGCCGCAGCGCAATGATGTAATTTGGCTCAGTAATGTTGTGACTTCGAAGTAAATTCAAGTGGGAATATTCGAAGTGTTGAATGTGTTCGTTGATTTGTGTAGAACAACGAATGGGGTAGCAACTCAAAGGTCGTGAGTTGGTGGATAATGGTTGCTTGAGTTATGAAAAGTCGTCGGGTAAGATGACTAGAGATGCGAAAGCCGAGAAGCTATCATTATCGTAAATTCTAGCAGGCTCAAAGCAGGGGTATAATAGGGGCACCTAAAAGACCAGAAGGGTGTTGGTCGAGTACCCTGGGTATCGTTGAAAGGCCTAGTTGTCAACGTTGGACAAACGTACGTATCATTGAAAGGCATATGGGGTTTACGCTAGAACTGAGGTTACCATTATCCCTTGACATATGGCAAGGTTGGTTGTCATACGATTAATGATGGTTTCAAAGCAGGATTGGAGGTGATAGCCAGTTGATTAGTTGCTTGGTTTGTATCGTCTCACGTGTATTGTCCAACGTCGAAGGAGATGCTTCTTGGGTGCTTGTCTGATATTGATTTAGGCCTCTGGGGCTTGTGCTTGAGGGATGTTAAATTCTATTACGATGGTTCACGTGGGATACATATAATTTGGATGTTATGAGTGATAGTGGTGTTTGCTTCTGATTGCCATGAATGAATGGTTGTTCCGGTTTCTAGGAATGAAATGTTTGATGTAAAGGCTATCACTGCCCGATGCGGGGAAGATAGGGTTGGGTTCTTCTCTGGTGTTGTGGGTAGATTAGTATGTTTATATATCCATTCTCATATACTTTATTGTTGATGTTTGTTAGATGTTTTATCATTCACTAAGACTGTTGTCTGACTCAAGGTTTTATGTTTCCCTCCTATTATCTTGGGCTGTTCATCCGGTTGTGGATGGGCAGACTAGGTGGCAGGTGACAGGTGATAGCTTAATGAGGAAGATGTTGCAGTTTGAAGGCGAGCTGAAGGCTTACGTACTAGTTTTATTACTATCTAGTATTTCTATTTACGTTGTTTGAGTTGCTCTATGAGTGTTGTAGTGAGGCTTTATGTACAGACTTCGATATTTCCTAGGATGTTTGGATAATCTTTTAGGATGTTGTGAAAGTTTTAAAAGTTTGTTATATGATGCTTCACTATTATTACCTGTTGTATATTTTCAACAAAATTTTATCCTTTCATTGTGAGTTTATGACAGGTTCTGATGTTGTTAATTACCTATGGTGATCGTCCACAGCTGCCTGGCACACCTTTCAGCGCATTATTCCTCTTGTTTAGTGCAGGAATTGTGGGAGGTTGTCATATATATGTTCAAACTTCATTTTAAATAAATTCTAAGTCGTTAATCCTTAAAATAAATTGTTTTAAATATTTAAAATCAATTAAATATTTCTTAATAAATTTTGGGTCGTTACAGATACAAAAATAAATTTACATGATACAAGTAAACGTTATAGTATAGTAATAAAGCTTGACTTCCTTATTATAACGTGCATAACTATTACATATAAGCTCTATAGATTACCAAATATAATGGTATAATCTCAACTAAATTCCTTGTATCATGTCTCGAGCTAAATCTCGGTCGTACATCATAAGATTAAATTAACAAGTGAGTCCATTATGATATCAAAATAATTAGATTATATAGAAGGTGATGGATGAGACGGATTTGGAACATGAGCCCGGTGAAAATGGAAATACAATTTTTTTTTACTAGTATCTGCTACTCAATAGGAAGGCTTTTAGCCTACATAAAAAATTACATATTTTAACTATCCACCAGAAATAAGTGAATAGTATTGCATGCTATAAAAATTCATTTGTTTAGAACCATA
Organism: Allium sativum; assembly: GCA_030737875.1. Taxonomy (NCBI): domain Eukaryota; kingdom Viridiplantae; phylum Streptophyta; class Magnoliopsida; order Asparagales; family Amaryllidaceae; genus Allium; species Allium sativum. Next base: position 592,125,556 of record CM060919.1, read on the forward strand.
TTTATTTGACGATTAATCTCATACAAGAAAAGGATAAGCAATATTGCTATACAAATCAACATATCACTCATCAAAAAGGAGTTAAGCATATATTACATAATGGGCAATTCTCTAGAAAATTTCTATGCAAATAAGTAGAAGTTAAATACTTACAAGATAACAAATAGCGGTAGCAATTGCTAAGTAGACCAGCATCAACAAATCTATTTTAGATTTCATTGAAATTTATTAGGAATGCTATGGTTATTAAAGCATAAACTTTAAGAATTAGTCTATCGTTATCTACTTCCAAATTATTCAATGATATATATGATATAAAATGAACAAATATGTTTAGATTAGAATAATGATTAAACAAATTAAGAAAAGAATAGATAATGCGGCAACCACCCTATACCACCTACACCAAATAATATAAATAAGCGCTGCTACCAAGCCCAATAGATATGAGACAATCGTCGAAGAAGAAAACTAAAATCAGAATAAGTTATCGCATATCTCACAAGCATGGATAAAATATAATAGAACAAATATACAATATAATATTCAGTCATAGCTAGTGAAAATATCATCTCTATATAAGATCACCAAGTTGTGTACAATGTCATCATATCATAATATAACATTTCCCTACAACATCACGCTCAAAGCACAAAGCAACAAAAAGTAGCACGTCTTGGTAACCATAATTCCACCATTAGTAACATCAAATAATAAAATAGAATATGTTATAGCTCTCGAATCTTGTCTCCATATCAGCTACTACATCACCAGAACCATTCATCTAGTTTACTCATTTAATAATACCCAAGGTATAAGAAGCAAAAACATAAAATCTTGGGTTATATAACAGTCTAGTGTGAGCAGTGAATGACTATCAAATCCATACTAGAAAATATGAACTTGACAGTGGCATATAAGTCATAACTATCATGTCTATATAAATAAAATGTAACCACATAATAATAATGTTAACGATAAAATCTTCAACACCCAAACGAGAACTAGAAGTATATATATAGTGAAATTAGAAGATGATCAATCTAGAGAATCCATTTAAAGGCAGGTCGACTTAAGCTATATTGAGTTCGAATAAGATACTCTCTTAATTAATCGAGCATTAGTTGTCTCCTGGAATATCGATGCTTCCTCTTGAATGCAAGAGTTACCCTCTTTCGAGTGTATCAACAGTGCATTTTTAACTGAAACAGGGTTATATTGGGGATGACGTTCTAAGTACTCGTATTAGTTTTTGAGGATATTCATGTTATGATCTTCTCATATATGTGGGTTGCCTTTTTGCAAAGGTATGCTTTAGATTCAAGATAATATAATGTACATTGTGTTAAGAGGGAAAAGGCTAAGATATCACAATGTATGCGTTTGATGATGTATCGTAGCCTTAAAAAACTTAAACGCTAATTCCACATCGACCCGGCCTACTAGAGGCCTTGGTTGTGTCAGTTATCATGCCATAAAGCTATGAGATGTCATTGAACATTACGGCATACTCGACATATTCAAAAAGGGTTAAGACACAAGCATAAATCATGAGAGAAGAATCGTTTATTTACTTGATTATTCTCCCCCTATGTGCTTACGCTTGAATGTTTTGTATATAAGGTTAGTTGATAACTCCCTGTTAAACTGGTTGACCACAATATGATTATAAAATCGGGAATAAATATGATCTCAATCTCTCGTTTTTATTTATCATGAGTATATTACAATTGATGAGAAAATCCCCAATCTGATTTAGGGTTTAGCATCCTAGAACCGAGGACAAGAGTTTAGAATAGGAGAAAAGTCCCTAAAATGTGACCACTAGGTAGGACTATCAACGGATAGTTTCGGATACGGATAGTGCCATATCCGTATCCGAAACTATTTTCGGATATCAGATATCCGTATCCGTGGATACGAATGGATATCGGATAATTATCCTATTCGCTAACAATCGATAAACAATGAAACGTAAATTGAAATTCTAAGTTTAATATGATATTTTTCTAATGTCAAAAATTATAAAAGTAAACAGAATCAATAAGTAAAATGAAAATAAATAGTTTCGAGTAGTTAATATGCACTAAATGCATAAAATATAAACTATTAACTTAACTAAACAATAAATTATCATTGTTTATTATGCTAAAATACATATAAAATGAGGTAAAATTTTGACAAAAACCGGAAGGATAATTTTTGGATGTGGATACCTTCATATCTGCATCTGTATCCATTTTTTGGAGTTTTTTTTTTTGGACACGGATGCAGACAGGAAAAATAAATTTTCAGGTATTCATCGCCAGCCCTACCCCTAGGGTCTTACTTATAGAAAATTAGGGCTCCCTTTTGTAGTAATCGTATGGGAAACCTTCCTTTCGCATCAACCTTTGAGTATCGCCCCATATCAGCGCTTTCTGGCTTTAGTACCCGCTTTAATCCCATGTTGCATGCACTTATGGTGTTGCCTTTGTGCAATAGCATCGACACCGAGCTTGTTGGTATCGATGGAATTCTTTTGCTCCCAATATATTTGTTACTGGCCACACACTTCCCTATTATGAAATAGGTTCCAGTCTCATACTTCCAACTTATGTAATTTGGATTTGGTCTCGTCTTCGTGCTCAGTGTACTAACTTTCAGTACCGTATTCAGGGTGCAACCTCGTTCTCTTGGTGTAGCTTTATTCATCTGTCTTCATTCTTCGATGTCGACACTAAGCTAACTGCTCATTGCATGTTGGTGTTGACAACGCACCTTCATTTCCTTCTTTTCTTGGTGTTGGCTTTGTATTTTTAATCTTGCTATTTTTTGTATCGACTTTGTTTATTATTCCAAGGTTTCAGTGTCTGGTCCACTTATTATATTCCACTTCATGTTGCTGGCTTAACTCCTATCCTTTTCTTTTCAGTGTCGGCTCCACTGTCTCTTCACATGTACTTGGTATCAGTTATCTTTTTTTCCAATCCCACTTTTTGGTTTTGACTCCAAAGTTTGGTGTTGATTTAGCTGCCCTCAAAACCTTTTCTTCTTGACTTCAGTTTAGTTTTCTTAGGCTATTTATTTTCAGTATTGCAGTAATGGCCGGAAAAATTCGAAGCTCGAATTTTCAACAATAATACATAATCCCGTATCACTTGCCAAAAATCCAAGTATCGAACCCCGACTGTTAGAAGAAAGAAGTTAGAGGGTGAGAGAAGAAAAGAAAGAAATGTTAGAATAGAAGAAAAAGAAGAATACACAACAGAATCTCACAGCGGAACGAATCAAATGTAATATATCAAATCTCTTTATACAAAAGAAAACTGTATATACAGATACATACCAATCATCAGAGTACATCATATATCAGACACACAGAAATAACTTTGAATAACTAACGGTGAAGCCTCCTGCTTCCAGCTCCTGAAAACTCCAAGCAAAACTTATCATGGAAATATACTTGGTCTGACCCGAGCACATTTGAAGCGAAGCAAAATTCACAGGGTAAGTCTGGAATACTATCAGTGATAAATTCACACCACAAACACTTGTTTAACTTGGGAAATCCTTTTGAAATAAAAGGATAATAGTAAGACCAATCCACACATAAACACAGACGGTTTTTACCTTACTATAAACTAAACCATTTGTGAAATCATATCTTATTCTGGTATTATACTAATGTCTATCAACCACAAATAAATAATAATCTAGCAGAGCGCTTGCATCTCACGCTCTACAGATATAGTATACAATCAAAAACTGCGGGCGCTTATTGGAAATTGGATTCCGACTATGACATGGTATGGGACCACCTACCGATAGTGTATCTCTAGAGACGAATACACTGGGTTCAACAAGAACATCTTGCAACCCGGCCCACACATGACCGACCACTCATTTCACTTGAGTGTATCGAATTTATATCACCGACGGTTGGGATCATCAACCGCCTCCCGAAAAGGGACAGCATCGATAGATTAAAGAAGCAAAAGGAATTTCTCTAGATAGGTGATTATACACCCTAATGGGAGTGACCCACATAGCCATGCTGCCTGCCCGATTTTTATCATTTCCCGGTTGATGAGGCTTGAGGCTAGGATTTTCTTCCTTTTTAGAACAGCATATCACTTTGAATGCCACATCGTCAGATCCGTCAAATCACTTATTGACGTCCTCAAAAATACACTGGGCATGTTTGAAGAAATCAATGTACGTGACCTTTTGGAAATACTCTGTTAGATACTCGTCCATACAAGTCATCCAGGAACAGGATGAACCGAAGGCACCCTCCTACTGCATCCTATATAGGAATCACCCCAAGGAACAGGGACAAGAAGTCCTTGCAACCCGTAGATTTCAACCATGACAAAACCTCAGTATATCTCTGTGTCGACTCAGAGATCGTATGTGGTTCTTCCATTTATGAAGATCTATGTTCTTCAATGCTCCATCTTTATAGCTTGCATGTGAGTCGTGATCGCACAGTTGATTCGAAGTGGTTTTGGGTCTAGTCCCCATCCCGGTCTCTTCGAAACAACACGTCAAAAGTCCAGTGGAATAATTTATTTGATAGTCGGTTGTTTGACTATCAAATCATAACAGCATTGTTAAGTACATTGGCAGCTCAGGTCAATTATATTAAAATACTTTATTTAAACTGTTTCATAAATTCTTATAATCGATTTCATCAATTCTATCTCGACAAAACTCTTGTGGTTTATTACTTTGAAAATATGAATCAATATTCGCTTTCGAATAACTTATTTATCAAACTTTACCTTTATTTCCTTTGTTCGGAAATATTCTTTATATATTTAAATAACAACATTTCTATTTTCTTTTTATCTTGAAAACATCATTTTAATTGTCGAAACATCCTCTATCACTACAAACCAACACCATCTTTTGATAATAGTGAAGTCGTCCAAGTTGGGGTATTTTAGTTACCTCTCAAACCTTGGCCGACAACGTACTTATCGCGAGACAATAAAAGTTTGCAACTCAAAAAAAATCTCGTATATCATTTCCATTCCCATTTACTATGGTTTTAAAAACCATTTTCTTTGATTTGAAAACCCACTTTACATTCAAATTCCCATTCCTTAATTAAGTAACTTTCTTGACAAAATATAATTTGCCATTAGATCCCAATATGGTATTATACCCTTATTTCTTACATTGGTAATTTCCTTGTACTTCTTTACTTAAGTAAATATTTATCGACCCCTTTTTAAGCTTTATTTTAACCAAACTTAGTTTACTTAATTAAATAAACTCCTATTGGAACTCTTGTATTAACCTACGAGTCTCTTTTACCAATTTTGTACGTAAACTGGATTATAATCTTCTTATAAACCCTTACCACATCTTAATCGAACTTATTCCCATTTGATCATTTTTTAACTTCATTTACCATAAAAAAAATCGCTTTAATTATCATTATTATTTAAAATAATAACTTACTTCAACATTTACTACTTAAAAAGTAGTTCATTCCATTATCACTAGAAATAGAGTAATTTAATCAGTTTAAAGGATTATTAAATAATAATTTACTTTATTAACAAAATTAACTTGATAATCATTTTTAAAATATAGTTAATCAAGGATTAACTAACTTTGAACACCCTTCACGAAGTTTAACGAATATCTCAAAATTTTCGATTTGGTTAATTAAAATCAAATCATCTCCATCATCAACTTTGATTAAAACAGTCTCCTTCGTCGACCATCGACATCAGTTAATTATTAACTGATATTCATTCATCATTTTCCCCTTTTAATTAATTAATGACTTAATTATTTTAAAATCATCATTTAATTGTTTTATAAAAACAATTATTAAATTTTACTAACCTGTATACTAGTTTCTTCTTTGTTACAAAATAATTCATTATATAAATTTTTTAAATAAATTCTTATATAAAAACATGACTTATAAATATAAATATATTTATAAAAAATTCCACTTTAATTAATTTGTATCAATCAATTTAAAATTTCATTTTAGTTAAAATAAATTTATAACTGAAATCTACGTCAGTACGCCTAGCGGCAAAACGACGCCATAAATTACAGATTTTAGGCTATTACTGCCAATCACTTAATACTCTCGATTGATTAAAAATCACAACACAATTAACATCTATTCAATCTGAATCGGTTTTGATATCATTTGAGGTAACAATTTAATATATTTGAATAATATGAACAATAAAGAACATACAATAAATTTTTGAGGAATCCGGTTTGATTCCTCCTACATGTTCTTCCCTACATCACAGTCCATTATAATATTTTATAATAATATGAGAGTTTCAGACAATATACTTCAAATGATGTGAATAAATTTAACATCAACCAATAGCAGACAAATAGCAACCAAGGCAACCAATCAACCAATATATATGATATTTTAAATTATATGGATTTATCACATCATAGCAGTCCAGAAAAGTGTGAGGGTTAATTCACCATTTTTTTCATTCGATGGTTTCAGCGCCACTTTCATATAATTGTAAACTGCGTTTAAAATTACATAGAATTCCAACTGCTCCCGTTTCTAACCGGGCCAGCGCGTATGCGTAGCCTCCGTCGCCACAAACCCAACGGATCCTGTTTCGTTAGATTTAGTTATCGCTATTTAAAATTTTTATATAATATAACGATAAATAATTTACTAATTAAATTATTAATTACCTATTATTTACTAATCCACGAAGCCACGTCAGCAGAGTAAAAGAAACTCATGTGTTTTCTACTTCTTTGATATCCCAAACCCGATCCTTTCTAACACGCTACCATCGAAACTAAACCATCAACTTCCTCCGCCTATTGCTCCGCCGCCGATGGACCTGGGCCCACCTCGTCACCTCCACCAGAACCGCCTATCCGTCAGCCTCCTCTGCCAGCAACCTTGGGACCCACCGTGCCTCAGACAGCCTGAAAAACCCGTACGACCGAAACCCAAAGTTCACCACTTTCTTGCCAACTCCGACTGTTGTCACTGACCGCGACAGCACCTTTGGCCAGCTCACCTCATCGTCGATAACTTCCCTCAGGTTCCCACTACCCTCGTTAACTCCAGCCACCAGAAATGCCTCATTTCCAACCATTGCTCGAAAAAACGAACCCAAAACTTCAACTCCGATCATCCCTAATTTCCGATCACCTCAGTAGTATCTGACCCTCCGACCAGAAGCAAAAACGAAGCCCGCTCTCTCCTCTACAACATCGCTTCAGACCCGTCATCAATCATCTACCCAAACTCCTTCAAAAGCCCAAAAAACGAAATCAGTTTTCCGCTGTTCCTCATGATTTCCGGCCACCACACTTGACGAAACCTCCCCAATTTTTGTCAACAACTAGCCCTCGACCTGATCTACATGTTTGCTTCAGAATCCCATAGCAAATTTTTCACGGATTTGAAGATATAAATGATTTAGTGAATAAGGACTTTTTTGCAAAAATGCATGGACGGAAATGAAGTTGGCTAGAGAATTCTGATGTGGGGGGTTTATATAGGTAGGAGGAAATGTTATTTTAATGTGATGTGATGTCTGACAACGACCAACGATTTTTATTTCGTGTCTATCGCTATTTTGAATACTGTTTATTGATTACTGTGGTTACATATAAGCTCTGTTCGTGACAAAAATGGACGGCATAATATAATTTGACGTTACGGTCCTAATGAATCTTGTTTCGTCGAATTCCGAGTCCGTTTGCTCGAACGGTGCTCGTTCACGTCCAAATGGTCGTTTAAATTTGCAATTTATTTTGCCATGCTAACAAATTAACCCAGATTGACGTGCAGATTGAAATCTAGCAATAATTTACTGTTATGGTCTCAATAAAATTTGTTCGTCGAAAATGAAGGTCGTTTTAATAAAGTCCTTTTTATAACCGCCCAATTCAAATTAAATAAACCAATTCAAAAATACTTCAATATAAAAATAATAAAATATTAAAGTTGGCCATATACGACCAGAATTTCACACACTATCACAATAAAATATCTCGGTTGAATTCTAAGCCAAATCGATATTATAAAAAAATTTAAAAACCCCTTTATTTAATATAAATAACGATAAAAGTTATAAAGGAATTTCACAGCGACCTTTTCAAAATTTGATTTGGACATAAAACAAAATCTACAACACGAAAACTCGATTTTTCTCTTTCATTAGAAAAATATTATCAAATAGATTTGGACATTTCTTGTTTCGAGAAAATCTGACTCATATTGGATCCTGTACAGCCGTTTAAAGTTCAAAACGCCATCTTACGAACTACCGCGCCGCTGCAGCTTGTTTTATAATTAAATTATATATATTAAACGTTCAACTGTCGTTAAATAATGAATCATTATTATAATCTAAATATACACAACATTAAACCCCTATTTTGTTGTCAATTCACATTACGCTGAAAATTCAAATTTTTTCCAAATACTTTGAAATTAAAATATTATATTATTCATATAATAATTATCAATAACATATTCAAATAAATTAAATTCAATTATTCAAATTCGAACTGACCTTTTAAATAATAAAATAATTTTAAATAATTGGCCTGAAAAATACGGGACGTTACATTCCTTCCCCCTTAAAATAATTTCATCCTCGAAACTGCTAAGGCAGAAAGAATGCTACAAACCCATTATCTTTACAAAAATATTTAATTAAAGCACGGTTTTATTTTAAAACTAATCTTACCGGTTATAAAACCAATTTATTTCTGATAATAAAATTTTCATGAAAATCTTCAAAAAAATTCTAATACCTTAAATTTTGGAGAATTTTTGGCAGAGTCTCCCCTGCGCGGAGGGGCATCTGCAATATCGCAGGTTCAACAAATATATATTCATCGATTCTCATGGTCGGAAAAATCCAAAATCAAATCTCAAAACCCAAATCAAAACCCAAAAATTTATATTTGGCGTAGGCGTACCTTTTTGCGAGCTTTATTAAGCATATACTCAATTCATAGCAATCTACGCAATCAAATTTTATCTTCAAAGCCATCTCATACCTGTACTTAACTCAAATACCAGGTAAGTTCCCAATATATGAAATAATATTTCAATAATTAACCTGTGATTACACAAATCCCCAAAATCAAACACCTGGCATCATTACAGGGTTAAATCTTTTGACTTCCAATCAACTTATTACACCGAAATTTATTTACTTAACCTTTCCATTTATTCAAGTTTTAAATATTACTATTGGTGAATTTATACAAACCATCCAACATAAAACAAACCAACAAACAAACAAGGCATAACAATTCAACCAATCATTTTGATTCAACATTAATATTTTTCATTTACTTTCACTTTGGTTTCATATATCGATTCATATTAGATCAATTTTTAATTCAATTACCAAATTCCAAATGTATTTTATTTGGTTCCAACACTGTATCCATTTCTGATTAACTCGACTAAACCAAGGTAAGTCGTATTTCCATATTTGGTTTTAATTCCATCCAAAACAATCAAACAAAAAGATATCTCAATAATTCGATAAAATAATTTCCTTTATATATATATATATATATATAGCTATAATTGGGCAAAATTATTTCATTTACCCTCTTTCCAAAATATTTAAAAATAATTTTATATTCAATTACAAACACGCGCTCTCATATATATATATATACACTCAACTCAATCTAGGGTATTACTAACCCAATCTCTATTGAGTTACGCCACAGAGCCAAGGTTATTACTAAACCAATAGCTCTGATACCAATTGTAACGGCCGAAAAAAATTCGACGCTCGAATTTTCAACAATAATACATAATCCCGTATCACTTGCCAAAAATCCAAGTATCGAACCCCGACTGTTAATAGAAAGAAGTTAGAGGGTGAGAGAAGAAAAGAAAGAAATGTTAGAATAGAAGAAAAAGAAGAATACACAACAAAATCTCACAGCAGAACGAATCAAATATAATATATCAAATCTCTTTATACAGAAGAGAACTGTATATACAGATACATACCAATCGTCAGAGTACATCATATATCAGACACAGTGGAAATAACTTTGAATAACTAGCGGTGAAGTCTCCTGCTTCCAGCTCCTGAAAACTCCAAGCGAAACTTAACCTGGAAATATACTCGGTCTGACCCGAGCACATTTGAAGCAAAGCAAAATTCACCGGGTCAGTCTGGAATACTATCAGTGATAAATTCACAGCAAAAACACTTGTTTAACTTTGGAAATCTTTTTGAAATAAAAGGATAATAATAAGACCAATCCACACATAAACATGGAAGGTTTCTACCTTACTATAACCTAAACCATTTGTGAAATCATATCTTATTCCGGTATTATAATAATGTCTATCAACCACAAATAAATAATAATCTAGCAGAGCACTTGCATCTCACGCTCTACAGATATAGTATACAATCAAAAACCGCGGGCGCTTATTGGAAATTGGATTCAGACTATGACAAGGTACGGGACCACCTACCGATAATGTATCTCTAGAGACGAATACACTGGGTTCAACAAGAACGTCTTGCAACCTGGCCCACACATGACCGACCACTCATTTCGCTTGAGTGTATCGAATGTATATCACCGACGGTTGGGATCAGCAACCGCCTCCCGAAAAGGGACAGCAACGATAGATTAAAGAAGCAAAAGGAATTTCTCTAGATAGGTGATTATACACCCTAATGGGAGCGACCCACATAGCCATGCTGCCTGCCTGATTTTTATCATTTCCCGGTTGATGAGGCTTGAGGCTAGAATTTTCTTCCTTTTTAGATCAGCATATCACTTTGAATGCCACATCGTCAGATCCGTCAAATCATTGATTGACGTCCTCAAAAATACACTGGGCATGTTTAAAGAAATCAATGTACGTGACCGTTTGGAAATACTACGTCAGACACTCGTCCATACAAGTCATCCAGGAACAGGATGAACCAAAGGCACCCTCCCACCGCATCCTATATAGGAATCACCCCTAGGGTCAGTAACGAGAAGTCCTTGCAACCCGTAGATTTCAACCATGACAGAACCCCAGTATATATCTGTGTCGACTCAGAGATCGTAAGTGGTTCTTCCATTTATGAAGATCTATGGTCTTCAATGCTCCATCTTTATAGCTTGCACGTGAGTCGTGATCGCACAGTTGATTCGAAGTGGTTTTGGGTCTAGTCCCCATCCCGGTCTCTTCGAAACAACACGTCAAAAGTCCAGTGGAATAATTTATTTGATAGTCGGTTGTTTAACTATCAAATCATAACAGCACTATTAAGTACATTGGCAGCTCAGGTCAATTATATTAAAATACTTTATTTAAACTGTTTCATAAATTCTTATAATCGATTTCATCAATTCTATCTCGACAAAACTCTTGTGGTTTATTACTTTGAAAATATGAATCAATATTCGCTTTCGAATAACTTATTTATCAAACTTTACCTTTATTTCCTTTGTTTGGAAATATTCTTTATATATTTAAATAACAAAATTTCTATTTTCTTTTTATCTTGAAAACATCATTTTAATTGTCGAAACATCCTATATCACTACAAACCAACACCATCTTTTGATAATAGTGAAGTCGTCCAAGTTGGTGTATTTTAGTTACCTCTCAGACCTTAACCGACGACGTTCTTATCGCGAGACGATAAAAGTTTGCAACTCAAAAAAAAAATCTCGTATATCATTTCCATTCCCATTTACTATGGTTTTAAAAACCATTTTCTTTGATTTGAAAACCCACTTTACATTCAAATTCCCATTCCTTAATTAAGTAACTTTCTTGACAAAATATAATTTGCCATTAGATCCCAATATGGTATTATACCCTTATTTCTTACATTGGTAATTTCCTTGTACTTCTTTACTTAAGTAAATATTTATCGACCCCTTTTTAAGCCTTATTTTAACCAAACTTAGTTTACTTAATTAAATAAACTCCTATTGGAACTCTCGTATTAACCTACGAGTCTCTTTTACCAATTTTGTACGTAAACTGGATTATAATCTTCTTATAAACCCTTACCACATCTTAATCGAACTTATTCCCATTTGATCATTTTTTTTAACTTCATTTACCATAAAAAAAATGCTTTAATTATCATTATTATTTAAAATAATAACTTACTTCAACATTTACCACTTAAAAAGTAGTTCATTCCATTATCACTAGAAATAGAGTAATTTAATCAGTTTAAAGGATTATTAAATAATAATTTACTTTATTAATAAAATTTAATTTGATAATCATTTTTAAAATATAGTTAATCGAGGATTAACTAACTTTGAACACCCTTCGTTAAGTTTAACGAATATTTCAAAATTTTCGAATTGGTTAATTAAAATCAAATCATCCCCATCATCAACTTTGATTAAAACATTCTCCTTCGTCGACCATGGACATCAGTTAATTATTAACTGATATTCATTCATCATTTTCCCCTTTTAATTAATTAATAACTTAATTATTTTAAAATCATCATTTAATTATTTTATAAAAACAATTATTAAATTTTACTAACTCGTATACTAGTTTCTGCTTTCTGATAAAATAATTCATTATATAATTTTTTTTAAATAAATTCTTATATAAAAACATGATTTATAAATATAAATATATTTATAAAAATTTCCGCTTTAATTAACTTGTATCAATCAATTTAAAATTTCATTTCAGTTAAAATAAATTTATAACTGAAATCTACGTCAGTTCGCCTAGCGGCAAAACGACGCCATAAATAACAGATTTTAGGCTATTACTGCCAATCACTTAATACTGTCGATTGATTAAAAATCACAACACAGTTAACATCTATTCAATCTGAACAGGTTTTGATATCATTTGAGGTAACAATTCAATATATTTGAATAATATGAACAATAAATAACATACAATAAATTTTTGAGGAATCCGGTTTGATTCCTCCTACCTGTTCTTCCCTACATCACAATCCATTATAATATTTTATAATAATATGAGAGTTTCAGCCAATATACTTCAAATGATGTGAATAAATTTAACGTCAACCAACAGCAGACAAATAGCAACCAAGGCAACCAATCAACCAATATATATGATATTTTAAGTTATATGGATTTATCACATCATAGCAGTCCAGAAAAGTGTGAGGGTTTACTCACCATTGTTTTCAGTCGATGGCTTTAGCGCCACTTTCATATAATTTTAAACTGCATTTAAAATTACATAGAATTCCAACTGCTCTCATTTCTAACCGGGACAACGCTTATGCGTAGCCTCTGTCGCCACAATCCCAACAGATCTTGTTTCGTCAGATTTCGTTATCGTATGCAAAAGCTATCACTATTTAAAGTATTTATATAATACAACAATAATTAATTTACTAATTAAATTATTAATTACCTATTATTTACTAATCCACAAAGCCATGTCAACAGAGTAAAAGAAACTCACGCGTTTTCTCCTTCTCTGATATCCCAAACCCGATCCTTTCTAACCTGCTACCATCGAAACTGGACCACCAACTTCCTCCGCTTATTGCTCCACTGCCGATGGACCTGGGCCCACCTCGTCACCTCCACCTGAACCGCCTATCCGTCAGCCTCCTCCGCCAGCTACCCTGGGACCCACCGTGCCTCAGACCGCCTGAAAAACCCATACGACCGAAACCCAAAGTTCACCACTTTCTGACCAACTCCGACTGTTATCATTGACCGCGACCGCACCTTTGGCCAGCTCACCTCATTGTCGATAACTTCCCTCAGGTTCCCACCACCCTCGTTAACTCCAGCCACCAGAAACGCCTCATTTCCGACCGTTGCTAGAAAAACGAACCCAAAACTTCAACTCCGATCATCCCCAATTTCAGATCACCTCAGTCAGTATCTGACCCTCCGACCAGAAGAAAAAGCGAAGCCCTCTCCCTTCTCTACAACATCGTTCCAGACCCTTCATCAATCGTCTACCCAAACTCCTTCAAAATCCCAAAAAATGAAATCAGTTTTCCGCTGTTTCTCGTGATTTCCGGCCACCACACTTGACGAAACCTCCCCAATTTTTGTCAGCAACTAGCCCTCGACCCGATCTACATGTTTGCTTCAGAATCCCATAGCAAATTCTTCATGGATTTGAAGATATAAATGATTTAGTGAATATGGACTTTTTTGCAAAAATGCATGGACGGAAATGAAGTTGGCTAGAGAATTCTGATGTGGGGGGTTTATATAGGTGGGAGGAAATGTTATTTTAACGTGATGTGATGTCTCACAACGACCGACGATTTTTATTTCGTGTCTATCGCTATTTTGAATACTGTTTATTGACTACTGTGGTTACATACAAGCTCTGATCGTGACAAAAATGGATGGCATAATATAATTTGACATTACGGTCCTAATGAATCTTGTTTCGTCGAATTCCGAGTCCGTTTCCTCGAACGGTGCTCGTTCACGTCCAAATGGTCGTTTAAATTTGCATTTTATTTTGCCACACTCACAAATTAACCCCGATTGACGTGCAGATTGAAATCTAGCAATAATTTACTGTTACGGTCTCAATAAAATTTGTTTCGTCGAAAACGAAGGTCGTTTTAACAAAGTCCCTTTTATAACTGCCCAATTCAAATAAAACAAACCAATTCAAAAGTACTTCAATATAAAAATAATAAAATATTAAAGTTGGCCATATACAACCAGAATTTCACACACTATCACAATAAAATATCTCGGGTTGAATTCTAAGCCAAATCGATATTATAAAAAAAAAAATTAAAAACCCCTTTATTTAATATAAATAACGATAAAATTTATAAAGGAATTTCACAGCGACCTTTTCAAAATTTGATTTGGACATAAAACAAAATCTACAACACGAAAACTCAATTTTTCTCTTTCATTAGAAAAATACTATCAAATAGATTCAGACGTTTCTTGTTTCGAGAAAATCCGACTCATATTGGATCCTGTACAGCCGTTTAAAGTTCAAAATGCCATATCACAAACTACCGCGCCGCTGCAGCTTGTTTTATAATTAAATAATATATATTAAACGTTCAACTATTGTTAAATAACGAATCGTTATTATATTCTCAATATAAACAACATTAAACCCCTATTTTGTTGTCGATTCACATTATGCTGTAAATTCAACTTTTTTCCAAATATTTTGAAATTAAAATATTATATTATTCATATAATAATTATCAATAACATATAATTAAATTCAATTATTCAAATTCAAACTGACCTTTTAAACAATAAAATAAATTTAAATAATTGGCCTGAAAAATACGGGATGTTACAATTGTCTTCTGGTTTCGAAGCTTCCACGTCTTTCCATTGGATCAGTGAAAACTTTAATGATAACATTTAGACCCCCTAGTATAAAGAGGATTTTGTTGTTTAGGACAAAAATCCTATGATTCCTACACTGCCTTCAACGAAAATTCATTGATTTAGGACCTTTTTCGTTAATAGGAATAGAAAATCCAAAATTTTAGTTCGGGTATTTATTATCAAGGGTTCATTCTTGAAAATGTGGGAAGTAAACCCAAAATCCAGACTCAGATATTTGTAACAGAAATCTGAAATCTATCTTTAGAATTGAGGATATAAGATTTGAAAGTCACATTTAGACATTTATAATAGTAGCTCAAAAATCCACTTCTACTAACGAGACCAGAAGATCTAGGGCCCCAAAATTCGGCCATTTTGTAATAGCGATCTAGAAATCCACTTCTAGCATTACAAACCAAAACCCATTTTTGGGTACTTTTTGATAGAAAAACAGAAATCCACTTTTGGAAATAATTGCAATCCCAAAACCCATATTCGGGTAATTATAATAAAAGACTGGAAATTTACTTCTTGAAATAATAGAAGTCCCAAAACCCATATTTGGGTATTTACAATAGAATACTAGAAATCCACAAAAATCCACTTTTGGAAATAATTGCAATCCCGAAACCCGTATTCGGGTATTTATAATAAAAGACTAAAAATTCACTTCTTGAAATAAGAAGTCCCGAAACCCATATTTTGGTATTTACAATAGAATACAAGAAATCCACTTTTGGAAATAATAGAAATCCTAAAACCCATATTCGGGTATTTGTAATAGAAGACTAGAAACTCACTTCTGGAAATAATAGATGTCCCGAAACCCATATTTGGGTATTTACAAAGGAAGACCGGAAATTCACTTTTGGAAATAATAGGAATCCTGAAACCCATATTTGGGTATTTGTAATAGAAGACCAGAAACCCGCATCTGGAAATAATAGAAATCCCGAAACCCATATTCAGGTATTTGTAATAGAAGACCAGAAATCCACTTCTAGAAATAGTAGAAGTCCCAGAACCCATACCCGGGTATTTATAATAGAAGACCAAAAATCCACTTCTGGAAATAATAAAAATCCTAAAAATCATATTTAGGTATTTATAATAGATGGAAAGAAATCCACTTCTTGAAATGATCGAAGTCCGAAAACCCATATTCGGGTATTTATAATAGAAGACCGAAAATCCACTTCTAGAAATAATAGAAATCCCGAAGCCATATTTGGGTATTTACAATAGAATACCAGAAATCCACTTTTGAAAATAATAGAAGTCCCAAAACCCATATTCAGGTATTTATAATAGATGACAAGAAATCCATTTCTGGAAATAATAGAAATCCCGAAACCCATATTCAGATATTTATAATAGAAGACCAGAAATCCACTTATGAAAATAATAAAAGTCCTAAAACCTATATTTTTGAATTTATAATAAAAGACAAGAAATCCACTTTTTGAAATAACAGAAATCCTGAAACCCATATTCGGGTATTTGAAGATTTGTCACCCATTTTCAGTTTTGTTCTTAAAGAAGAGATAGGGCATGCTTTAAGAGCTCCCTTTGAACTTACGTTCCTTTCTTTAGGACGAGATGTAAGCAGAGGCAGGACGTGCTTAGTCAAAGCAGAGGCAGGATGTGCTCATCTTCAGAGCAGAGGTAGGGTGCATTTTAACTGGTCCCTTTATGCTTTCGTTCCCTTCTACTAGATGAGACGTAAGCCGAGGCAGATCATGCGCATCCTTAAAGCAAAGGAAGGACGTTCTTAGTCAAAGCAGAGGCAGGACGTGCTCATCTTTAGAACATAGGTTGGGCATGCGTCATTCAAAATCTTTGCTAGGGCACTTTTTGTGATGGGACCAACCTCCCTCTATGGTGCCTTAACCTGGCCATTGTGACGCGGTTAAGGGCTTAGATGCTCCGGCTTGGCCATTGCTGGCGCGGACAGAGGCTTACTCTTTTGATGCTTTAATCTGGCTCTTTTTGGTTTGGGCAAGGCTAAAGGCTTAAACACCACCTCCTTGTAGGAGGTGCCTTTCCCTGGCCATCTTGGTGTGGACAAGGGTTTTATACCATTGTGGGTAGCTTAACCAATTTTGGATAGTTCCAAATTTTAAGGAGTATTCTTACTCCCGACCATGTGGACATTCTCAAGAAGATCTTCTTTTATCCATTTACCATTGAAAAGTATGGTCTTAGGTGTTCTGCATTCCATGTACTAGCGACTAAATCACCATTTGGTTTACAGAGTCGATATATTCCGGGCATGAGTTCTGGATGAATGATCAAGGTTCCTTCCTAGTTTGGACCAAAGGGTCCATCTGTTGGATTCTTAGTATTTTCCGTTACTCTTCGTAAGACTAAGTCTCCCTTTTATAATGTTCTTGTTCTTACTCTCGAGTTGTAGTACTTAGTGATTCTTCTTTGATATCTGGCTGTTATAATAGTAGCCTCATTCCTTAACCCTTGGATTAAATCTAAAGATTCTTTTTTCAACTCTTAATTTGAATCGAATGCATAAGCTAATTCTTCTGTGTGAAGGAATTTCAACTTTAGTTGGGAGCATAGCCTGACATCCGTATGTAAAAGTATATGGGGTATGTCAAGTTACTGTTTTAGAAGTTCTATATGCCCAAAGTACCAATGGAAACTCATTTGCCTAACTTCCCTTAGCTTGATTCAGTCATTTCTTCAAGACTGTCTTTATGGTTTTATTTATAGCTTTGAAGGCTCCATTTTCTCTTGGATGCACCACAGAAGATAAACTCTTTTTGATTCCATATTTGTTGCAAAACCGTGTGAGCTCTTCACTTTCAAATTATGTTCCATTATCAGATATGATTTTGTAGAGCATTCTGAATCGAGTGATGATGTTTTTTATAACAAATCTGAGCACCTTTTTAGACGTGATGTTCGGAAGTGGTTCTGCTTCTACCCATTTTGTAAAGTAGTCGATCGTTACCACTGCATGTTTAGCTCCTCCTTTAGATATTGGTAGGAGTCCAATTAAATCTATTCTCTATATATCAAAAGGCTATGGGCTCGAGATTGTCGTTAAGTCACTTGGAGGTAATCGAGATATTCTAGAATATCTTTCGCATTTTTCACATCTCTTGACATATTCCATTGTCTGATTAACCATTTATGGCCAGCAGAAGCCCTGCTGCATAACCCTTTTTGCTAACTTGATTCCATTAGAATGGTCTCCATAGAGCCCTTCATGTCTTTCCTTTGATAATTTGAGCCCATCCTCAAGTCTTACACATCTCAAGTAGAGGGAAAAATGCTCTTTTTTATAGAGTATCTTGTCTATAATAACAAATGTTGAGGCCTGATGCTTAATCCTCCTAGCCTCTTATTTATTGGTAGGTAACATTCCATTTATGAGGTAATCCACAATGGGAGTCATCCAACTGTTTTCATAATGATAGTCCATTTAGGATTTCATGGGTTCTTCAATAGGTATTTCATTCAAATCTTTTTCCATTTCGGTTTCTCTTGCCAAAGCTTGAGATCTAGTTAAAACTAGCAACTCTTTTCTGGGTTCGGATGTCTCTTGTTCAATGTTGGGTTTTTCTTGATATCCAACTGGTATAATGCGAGTTTCGAGGGCTCCTTTAGAGCTAGCCAACTTTGCTAAAGAATCGGCTTGAGAATTTTCCCCTCTTGGTGTACAGAAAAATCTTCAAATTGAGTAAGCATTTTCAACATTTTCTTAAAGTATAGTACTAACCAAGCATCCTTAGTTTGATAAGTCTGCATTATCTGATTTACCATTAACTGCGAATCGCTAAATATTTTAATTAGGGGTATTTTCAATTGTAAGGCTAGGTTCAAACCTATTATCATTGACTTATACTCAGCCACGTTCTTTGTTGAGGTAAACCCAAGCTCACTGCATAGTGTAGATAGTGTTGTCATGGGTAATTATCACATATCTAGCCCTTGATCCTTGCTTGTTTGATGCTCCGCCTACAGCAATTGTCATTTGGATTTAAGATCACTTCCTTTGTCGACTATTCTTTAACAAAGTTTGTACACTCATTAACAAAGTCTGCTAAGGCTTGTCCTTTGATCGTTGCTTGCAATTGGAACTCAATTTCATATTGGCAAAGCTCGATTCCCCACTTGACCAATCTTCCTGATGTTTCTGGTATACTAAAAACTTGTTTAAGCGGAAAGTTGGTTAGAACTTTAATTGAATGTGCTTGAAAGAAACCATTAATATTCGAGTTGTAAGTATCAAACAGTAGGCTAAATTTTGTATTATGGAACATCGGATTTATGCATCCTTTAACCTTCTACTAACATAATAAATTGGAAGTTGTGTTTCATTGCTTTCCCTAATAAGAACCGAGATGACCGCATACCCTGAAACATCCATGTAAAGATACAAGTGTTCTCTACTTTAGGGACTGGATAAAATTGGAGGTCTTCCTAAATAATCTTTCAATTTCTGAAAAGCCTTTCTACACTCCTCGCTCCATTCAAAATTCTTCTTTTTCTTAATTATGTCAAAGAAAGGTATGCACTTATCGGTCGATTTATAAATGAACCTATTTAAGGGCGCTACTTTCTCATGACCTCTTTACTTGTCTTGGGTTCATCCATATTCCTTATGTCTTTAATTTGGTTAGGGTTTAGCTTCAATCCCATATTCACTGACAACATATCCAAGAAATTTCCCAGATTGAACCCCAAAAGAACATTTCCGTGGATTTAACTTCATTTGATATTCCTTTAAGACATTGAACATTTCTTTAAGTTCTTCCAAATATTCTTCTCTATTAGCTCTTGGAACATTCTATTGACCAGTCATTGATATGTAGCACCTGCATTTTTCGATCCAAAGGGCATTACCTTATAGCCATATGTACCTCTAATCAGTAATAAATCTTGTATGCTCTTCATCTGGTTTGAACATGGGAATCTAGTTATATCCTGTGTAGGCATCCATGAGTGGTAGCAACTTGTGTCCGCTAGTTACGTCAACTAACTGATCTATTCTGGAAAGGAGATAGCAACCTTTTGGACATGCTATATTCAAATATGTATAGTTGACGTAAGTTCTCCATCTTTTATTTGACTTTTTCACTAATATTGGGTTAGCTAACCGTTTAGGATAGAAGACCTCTCAATGAATCCATTTGCAAGTAATTTCTTTACTTCCACTTTTAAGGATTTCTATCTGTCCGGGTTATACTGCCTTTTCTTTTGTCGAACAAGAGTTACAGTTATGTTGATGTTTAGAGTATGGCTCATAGAAGATGGGTTTATCCCTATCATATCTGAATGGGTCTAGGCGAACATCTTTATTATGCTGCAGAAACTAAATCAGATCTGTTCTCAATAATCCTCCCAATTTTCCCCCTATTTTGATGGTCATGGTTGAATCGGTTAAATTTATGCATACTTCATCCAAATCCTCTATGAGTTTGATTCTTTCCGTATCACCTCGGGAATCTAGTTCCGTTATGATCTCCCTTTCTTTGGCTGAGTTTATCTCTTCAGCCCTTTTTCTTTTGTTTCCCAAAGGATTGTACCTATCATTCATATGGTTGTTAGTCTAATTGATTCTCTCTTTAGCTTCGAATGTCAGATGTAGGAACCCGTCATCTAAAGGCTGAAAAATTGTAGAAGAATCAAAATAAGCAAAGTACTCCCTTTTATATTGATCTAGAGTAGCAAAGTATAGTTCACAGGAGTTGAATTGTTCTCTTGTAATGGTGCCCCAACCTTGTTTAGTCAGAAACTTCATCATGAGGTACTTGATGAGACAAAGGCATCCACTTCATCAAGAGTCGGGCGGCCGAAGAATGCGTTGTAGTAAGAAGGATGGTCGATGATAACAAAAAGAGTCTCAAAGGTTTGGCAAAGAGGAGGCAATCCAACCTGGACTAACAACTTTATTTGCACAATCGGAGTGAACCTTTTGTTGTTTAACCCGGAGATGGGTTTACTGCTAGGTTCAAGCTCTTGTTCAAAAAGGCCCATTCGATCAAATACATGCATGAACATCGCATTTGCTACATTCCAGTATCAACAAGAATTTTTGAAACCATTGAAATCCCAATCTGTGTTGTGATCATTAAAGGGTCACTATGCGGATGATGGACACCCACCATTGAAAGGCCAATCTGTATTGTGATAATTAATGGGTTATTATGCGGATGATGGACACCCGTCTTCATCTCATATGGCGACACCACAAACTGTGTATTTTGATGTTAAATCAGGCATTCTTAAGTGGCACCTCTGCCAGAATGGAAAATAGCCCCTCACTGGCCTCTTTCAAATATATGTTTCGGGCAACTTGACTGTTTCCAGTATGATGTACCCTCCATGGATCACATTTATTCGATTGACCGGAGGACCCAGATTCAGTGGACCCTCTTCAATAGGGGCCTCTACTGCATTAGTTGAGATCTTCTGGTGTTCATCAGAATGTTGAGTTGTTTTTTGTTTGTCTTGGATTAACTCTTTTTGGTGTCCTTCCC
Organism: Allium sativum; assembly: GCA_030737875.1. Lineage (NCBI taxonomy): Eukaryota > Viridiplantae > Streptophyta > Magnoliopsida > Asparagales > Amaryllidaceae > Allium > Allium sativum. Next base: position 592,147,374 of record CM060919.1, read on the forward strand.
AGATAAGCTTATGAATTATACCCTCAAACACTTTGCACTCATCAGTTCTATGCCCATTCATCTTATGATACTCGCTTTATTTCCCTTTATTGAACGGTTTTGGGCAATTTTTAGCTTTGAAAGAAACTAGGAAGCCAACTTTCTCCTTCGCTGTTATAACGAACTGGGATTTTCGACTCCGAAAATCAACACACGACTGCCATGTTGACTATTCGAACATCGAAAATTCCTGATCATTAATAGAAAAAAGTTAGAGGGTGAGAGTAGATAAGATAGAAAATTAGAATAGAAGAAGAAGAAGATCACCATAGAACAAAATCAGAGTAATACGAATCTCACAGCGGAACGAATAAAATATAATAGATAACATAACTTTGAAATAAAATGGTACATATATATGCAACAACACTATCAGAGTACAACACTTACACACAGCGGAAAATAACAATAGCTATAAAATCCTGAAGCCTCCTGCTTCAAGCTCCTCCAAGAATATCTGTAAAGGCCTGAACTACTTGACTGCCCGTACAAATTTGGGCACCCAAGAGTTTAGGGAAAATAAAACAAAATAAACTCTGGGTCAGTCATGGGACTGGTGTGAGTAAACTCAAATCATCGGTTTAACTTTTCAAAATCCTTTTCAAAAGAAAAGATAATCGTAAGACCGATCCACACATAAACACGGATGGTTTTTACCTTACGATAACCCAAAACAGTTTTGGAAATCCATACTTTTCTGATATTATAATAATGTCTAATCACAAGTAATTAACAATCTAGCAGAATGTTTGCATCTCACGCTCCACATATATAGTATACAAACAAAAATCGCGGGCGCTTATTGGGAATTGGATTTCCAACCTTGACAAGGTATGGGACCACCTGCCGATAGTGTATCTCTAGAGGCAAATACACTGGGTTCAACAAGAACATCTTGCAACCCGGCCCTCACATGACCGACCCCTCGTTTTGCTTGAGTGTATCGAATGTATACCACCAACGGTTGGGAGCTACCCACCGTCTTTCCCGAAAAGGGACAGCATCAAAGTAGACAATAGAATGAAATGGATTTTCTCTAGATAGGTGATATACACCCTAATTGGTGCGACCCACATAGCCATGCTGCCTACCTGATTTCTGTCATTTCCCGGTTGATGAGGCTTGAGGTCATTACGTATCCTTTGAACACTTGGCCACCATTCACTTTGAATGCCACATCGTCATACCCGTCAAATCACAAATTGATTTCCTCCAAAAATACCATGGGTATAAAGCTAAGAGAAACGAATTCCTCCGCCCCCAAACGTAAGTACGTTTGAAGAGATCAACTTACGCGGTCCGTTAGATATACTCTGTCAGACATTCGTCCATTCACGTTTGTCCTGGGACTGGACAAACCGAAGGCACTATTCTGTAAACAGGATAGTCCTTGCATAACTCCGTCTTCAATATCTGATCGCAACGCTAACGTCCATACAGAGTGGTTTTCAGATAATATATCTGATCCCGGTCTCTCTATATCCACGACGATAAATGGTCCAAAACTTCGATAGTCGGTGATTTAACTATCAAAGAAAAATAGGTGTGCAAACAACGATATTATTTCCAGATGGAAATTCTATCGATCAATCATCGTTCAAAGGTTTATTCTTTTTAATCATTAATTTATCCATTTCCCATTTCTCTCTCTCTCTCTCCCTCTATATATATATATATGTAAATTCTTATTTTTCTAAATTTATAAAATATACATCATCAATCATTGGAAAACATTTCCATCTCTGTTCCAACTTCCACGTACCACTGTCATTCCAGTATTCTTTCTCATCAACACTTCATTTTCTATGATTAGAAAATATCTCTAGTTATATTTGGAAAATGTTTCCAAAATGTATTCATTTGATTTAAACAGCTGTTTAAATGAAACATCACTAAGCCAATCTAAACCATCACGGTCATTAACTCAACTTCTTAACCAACTTTCACTATCGAACCCTAACCACTTCTTAGTTAAAACTGAAGTCAATCAAGTTGGGGTATATTTACCTCTCAGACCTTAACTGAACGACAATTCTAACCTTGAAATAGACAAAGTTCACCTTCCAAATCTTTAACAAAACTTCCTTACGTAACTCTCGGATTCTATTTACGAACCCCCTTCTTTACCAAAATTATTTGATTATAACCATAGTGATATAACCTCATACTATCGAAATATAATAACTTAAAACTAACTTTTCTTTATAAATTTGGATAATTAACAAACAACCAATTTATTAACAATAAGTAACAACTTGATCTGAAACGGAAAGTAAATATTACTTTCCTTAATTCGATATAATCGAGTTCCAATGTATAATTCACTCTCGAATAATCACTATTCGATAACTCCCTTCGTTTGACTCTAGATCGCAGCGATCACAATGGTTACGCCTAATTCCCTCAGGAAACATCTGACCGCCATAGGCTATCTGCAGCCCTGCGAATTTCGCTAGCAGTCGTACGAAATGGCAACTTATCCTGAATAACTATGGTTGACTAACTCTATCTCAAATAACTATATTCGATCAACTCCAATTGAATAACTAATATTCAATTAATTCTAATTCGATTAACTCTATCTAATTAACTCTAACTGATTAATGCCTTTGATTTACTCTACGTTTATTCGGTTTCAAATATCGATGTTGAAATCGGTTCTTGCTTCTCTATATAAGTCCTGACTTATATATTCTATTTATACAATGATAAACATTTCATTTAATTTATAAAATATTATTTATAAATTTATCTCTCCATCTATCTGTTAGAATAGATTCTATTTAAAAACTTTTCTTTAATTCTATAACACGTTATACCCGTGTGCGAAGCACGGGTCTAAACATTCCAATTTGCAAAATTCTCCTTTAATGCAATTCTAGTCACTTTTTCAAGTATTCCCTTCTAAAATCAATTTATTTACCAAATAATTTCTCTTTTGATAATTCTATTTATTCAATGAAATATTTTCTATTTATAAAATCTATTGATTTTATAAGTAATTCCTTTGAAAATCTAACTATTTTCTTTCAGTTTGTTTTACACATAATTCTCCTTTCTATTCTATTTATTTTCAAATAAATATACCTTCGCAGTTTTATTTGTAAATAGTTTACAAATATTTCTTTTTCAATTCTATCTATTTGATTAACAAATAAATATCCCTTTTTCAATCTATTTATTTTTTTAAATAAATAGTTTCTTTTTATAAAATCTTCTGATTTTATAAGTATTTCCTTTTCAATATAACATTGAAATTTCCTTTCTAACATTCCAGTATTCTTTATGGTATTTAACATACCATATAACTATTATCGGCATCATTCAACCATACAAAATCAACAACAGATTTCATATCCCATCATATAACACAATATATAAAAAAACAGTAAAATAATTGTTGAGGAACCCAGTTGGGTCCCTCCGACCTATTTCCTGCATCCATAGATGTTAAACAACATAAATAACATGGATGTGAAGTATTCTGATAAACAGAATCTATATTCGATTAATGATTTATAACTATATCGTTATCTATATTTCAATCAACTGACTAGCAGTTCAACCAAACAGCCAACACACGGCAAACAACCATTATTTATAAATTCTAAAAATATTTTATGAAAATATAAATTTAGTAGAGTTAGTGAGATTTACTCACCTTGTCCGTTAACCGTTAAATAATGGTTAACGTTCGGTTGATCATATCAGGCGTTTAATTCTGCCTAAAATTCGAACAAGCTCCCAATGACTTCAAACCAGTTTCATAGCATCGGTTGCGTCCATACAGACCTGTCACGACAACGGTTCTCACTTCTGTTAACAGACGTCATTATAAATGATGCTGTAATTTAATCACATTAATCATAATTAAATTTGATCATTAATATTTTTCTAATAATTTATGCTCAATCAAACGGGTTAAATTGACGTGTTTTTATTTTTCGAGATTAAAATTTCAAAAAAAACGCGAATAAACTAGATTCTGTATCGGTACGTTGTTTGTTGTCTAAGTTAACAAATTGAATTAACTTATCAAGTGGTAATTTAATTTTGAATAACCATATAACTTAGAATCTCAACCAAACAGGTCTTCTACATGCGCCTCCCATGCACAAAGCTTACTTCACTTCATGTTTGCACGCTCGTGATCCTGGTACTGCCAGTTTTAATTCGGCCCAGGTTACATGCCCGCATTTATTTTGAAACCCGGATCCATCCACTAACACACCCGCTCCACATAAATCCTTCATCCTTCCTGAACCAACCACAAAGCTTCAGTATCATGAACTGTTCACCATTTAAAAGAAAATCAAACCCTACATCTTCTACTCTTTACCAAACCGCAACCGAGGTCTTCCATGCACAACTCTCTCAGGCCCTTCCTCCTCTTTATTTTCTTCTTCTCCACAACTTCAATACGTTTTCTTCCTCAATTCATAATGCAAGCTTCAATAATATCACCCATTCACGTTTGTTCCACCTCACTACTACCAAACGTTTCTTCCCTACCCCCCTTCTTCAATGATTTTAAAGGCTGCAAATATCAACACTTTCCTCTCTCATTTCCGCACCTCTCCGCGGCCTCTTCCTCTCGCACTCTCCCTCCCAATTGTTTAAAAATAAACTGTTTCTCTCCAAAGAAAAACCGCAACTTCCTGACCCCATCTTACTTCCTTCGAGCCGCTCTTCATTTTTTGATGAACCCGCTGCCTCAAGTTGTTGTTCATTGTTGAGAAGAGGAATAAACGAATGGTGTTATAAAAGAGGAGAAGTGATTGCCTTCACGGCTTCACCGGTTTGCAGATGGGAAAAATATTGTGTATTTATATAGTAGAACGGCTTGGTCTCCACGTAATAGGTATATGGGGTTTTATAGATAGCTGCAGACTGGGATGAGTTTTCTTTTCATATAGGTTTCTTTTCTCCTTGCCGATTTGAAAACATAGGCTCCTGCAGGTTATAGAATTGCAGTGTTTGCTTAGGAGAGAAGGACTAGGATAGATTTTATTGAGATTTTATTATGTACGTTGTTCCCTGTTTTAACATGAGTTGTATTTTCAAAATAAATACATGGGAAAAGCTGTTGAGATCACCCTGTCCATGTCCAGCCGTAGAAGAAGACTACTCGTTCATTTTCACTAGCTGCTCTAGCTTTTGGTTTCCATACTAGCATGTGCTTTGATTTAATATGTGTTAGATCAAAATTGGGCTCTAACACCCAAATCGTCATATTTCGAGCATAGGATATGAAGGAATAACTGAAAAATAAGAGAAAAAGCAAGACAACAGGATTTTTATAGTGGTTCGGCGTTAACGAGCCTACGTCCACTTCATATTTTCTCATTTCACTCATAGATTACAATTACAATGAATATTGTCTTTCAATCACTTGAATTCAATGAATAATTCTCTCCGAATCCATTGAATTTATTGAGGAAGATGGTGGTTATTCATGGAGAAGTGTTGGCCATGGCAGCCATGGAAGTTGAGATGCCAAAAAGTCCCCCGAAAATGCCCTCTGAAGGTGTATTTATAGCTGTAGGAAAGCTCCTGGGAGGACTGGTTCGTGATGGGGTACGTGGCAGGCGATCCAGAAAAATAGGAGAGCCAGTAGCCTTGAGAATAGGTCAAAACAAGCTGCGTGTGAACAGGTCCGAAGTTCGGATCGCGGTCATGGGTCGGATCGCGGACATGGGTTGGATCGCGGTCATGGATCGGATTGCGGTCATAAGTCGGATCGCGTAGGCAAGGTCGGATCGGATCGCGTAGGCAAGGGCGGATCGGATCGCGTAGGCAAGGGCGGATCGGATCACGGTCATATGCCAGCTTACACTTGTTCACGGAAATGGGCGTAACTTTCAAACCGTAAGTCCGATTGAGCCAAACAAAAGCTCAAACTGAAGCTAATTCAAAGGGCTACGAGTATATGAGGTGAATAGATCCAAATGAGGTCATTTGATAGGGGTTTCGGGCCAGTTTATACTGATGTTGTGATTTTGACCAAACTGCCTTGTGTCTTCTGACGATGCTCCCAATGCCAGAGAGCGATGTTATCCAGAGATTCCATATGAGACAGCATTTACCCAGAGGTGTGTCAACGTGATCTTTGCTTTGGGTAGCCTGGTCACAAAGCAGGCTAACATTTTGCCCCCCAAAGTACATCTTATCGGAGATGAGATGTGCTTTGAACATGTTGAGCTAAATCTCTCTGGAACGTCATTTATCCTTGAGAAGGCTTTATCCAACTATTGCATTGCTTCCCTGGGAGCTAGTCAGGCCAAGTTCCACGGAAGGAGTATTCGAGATGATCAAGAAATCGTTTAAACCTTTTCGGATCAAAAGATCTAATTCATCCGTCAGATGTCATGCTAAATCGTTGGCTCCCGAGTGTGATTCTACATGCACAGGTCGTTGCCAAACAATTTTATCATTTTTCGTAAGCTGAGTGCATCATCGGGCCAGACTTTCTTTTACATATAGGTCAATGTACGAAGTAACCATCCAAATTACTGGGTAATTCAAGAATCCTCGAGCTTTGAGTCGGTATCTGGATGGTTGGTACCGAGCATATTAGAATCAACATATGAATTTTTCATTTATACTCAAGTTTGGACTAGCCTGATATCTTGATATTGATTCAGGATCTTAAAATCGCATTGAATCGTAACAGTAAGGAATTCAAAAGCCATGATCACTCTGGATCGTAGTCGAGAGAATCCACAATTGTTACGGATCATTTCTTAATCCAATATTCACATATGAAGTAGTCAGTAAGGGATGTTGTTAAAATTATGTGGACCAGTGCCTATAGGATCATCACCATCGCAAGGTAGTAGATAGGTTTGTCACACCTTCCATTCGGTGTAGTTTGAGTCTTCAAGTTCACATTCGATCCACAAGCTAGCTCGCTTGGTCGGCAAAGATGAGTAAGGTTGTACTCCGGAGGCATGACGTACATGTTTTGAATCCCATTTCATGCCAGGATTGTCTTCAAAGTTAGTCTATGAACCGACACTTGTGCTCTCAGTGCCATCGGAGGACAAGCGAGCTCAGTACTTATGCCCCCAGTATCGATGGGGGTTGAGTTGAGTCAATAAGGCATTTAATCTTGAAGATTTTATACTTCCTGTCGTTGCATCTGGTAAGAGTTGCAGGTTCAGCAATCTTAGTCGACCCAGATCATTCTGTACTGTTTCTCAATTTAGCAAAAATCGGAATTGTATATGCGAATGGTTGAACCACATTTGCTTTGATATCATCTCTTCTCTTTAGTCAGATAGTGAGGATTGCCTCATCGGGCATTAGGGACTTCGGTTACCCTCATCAGATCAGTTTCGGAGTCAAGTAAGGTTGTTGAATGCGAGTGAATAAATGTCGTTATGAAGTTAGTTGGGCCCCACCGTTTATGCTTCAGCATAATCCGAAATGGTTGTCACGGTCTTATTGAGTCTCTTTCTCATGCTCGGTTCAATTGTGCTTGACAAACAAGATCATGGGCTCGATAAGTGGTATAGATTCTCTTTGGAATTGCACATTCTTGTCATTGTTTTCCAGGGCTTTTCCTTTGTCCTTATCGTTTCAGGAATTAGAAGGTGCTTCATTCTTTAGTCAGGAAGGCATCTAGGTCATTCGTCTCGACGCTAACACCTTTTTGTCATGAAAGTCTATCCACTTCAGGGTTGAATTCATCAAAATCTCTGAGCAAGTCTTGTTATAGAGAAAATTTAAAGTCCGGGGGGATAACAGGGGATCCTGACGTCCCACGTGTGAGGGCTGTAATTGTTGTTATCCATATCATCTCGAGAAGTGCCGCCTCTCGAGAGGCGCCGAATCAAACTAGCGAGCAGGTTGCCATCAAAGAATTGATGCACATTATCAAGATCCTGGCTGGTGCCCCCAGCATCGAATCTGAGATTACAAAGGGGGTCTTTGCTGATTTCTTGTTTCCACGTCGATATTGCCCCCGGGTCATGGTTCGAGTCATTCGACCTGACCGGGTTCCTGTTTTTCGAATTGTTGCGTTCTTTCTTGGAGATGAGTATGAAATGTCGCTCGAGTATTCATTCGAGTTGGAGTTAAAACTGGTCGTGCGTGATCTGAGTTTGTCACAATTCTTGCATTCACATCTAGGATGTTGCAGGTAGCTGTTCCATTGCCCGTGTTTCCATCCATGACGTAGGGAATCGAAACCGCATGTTGCGTGCCTGCTGATTGGTTTGTGTTCAACTCAAGCTGAGGGTTGATATCTGACTGTGCCAAGTTCGTCACTACCTGAACTTCAATTTTATCATTTCCAGCGAATTGATGATTGTTGCTCGGCCTTTCAGTTCATTCCTGAAATAGGTGAAGGTCGGCCTCGAGCTTCTTGATTCTACACGAGCATTAGCCGTCAATCAGGCTTTTGTCATTCAGCTGGGAGCGGAGGCATCGAGTAATTGAACTATGCTGCTCAAGGCTCGTATCATGTGCCCCCTATCCACAGGGGGTTTTGTTGAGCAGAACACTTCGAATTCATGTCTTCTCTGGATTCATGTTCACTTCTCGCATCAAGAGCCGGAGTTGAGTGCAAAAATGAATTGTTGGTATTCAGCCCATGCTAAGCCCTAGTCTCCCATCCAAGCTCCGAGGACAGAAATCAAGCGGTGAAGGGTCAGATTGTAGTCGCCTCGATTCCTCCCGTTTTCTCTTTGCATCAAGGGAAAGGTCGGGGACGAAATCGTTGCATCATGTTCAATTATTACGTGGGATATATCCAGCCTTATCTGAGCTTCCCTTTCTGGAAGTAAGTTGGGATCAGCAGATGGACGTTCTCTTTGCATCTGCTTTCTGGTCTTCAAGGGTTCTTTATCATCCTTCTGGACGCGACCCTTTGTTCGTTTTCCATTAGCATGTTGCCATCATTGCGAGTGAGGCCCTCGCGTTCTTGACTAGTTATCTTTTGTAAACCTGCGTTTAGTAATAATTCATGAAGCGTTATAAGTAGTCAATGCAATTATAAATGAAAATGCACTAAAGTAGTATGTGTGTATAGGTATGCTCCCAATCAATCATTAACTTAGTGCCTGGCCAGGGCTTTGTTGAGGATTGATTAGGACCTTAACGGTTTTGCCTCCATGTCCGGACATGGAGGATCCGGGCTCGGAGTTCAGTCAGTCCCCCGACACTCTGGCGGGGTAGGAGCCCTAGCTTGTTTCATGATATGCTCAACGATCCTTCAGCGGAGCAGAAATTATGGGGGGTGCTGAGTCTCCAGCACCTTTCTCAACGCTTAATCATAGACGCTTTTATACTCTCCTGGCGGTCGCCAAGGTTAGAGTTCGAACTCAGCTGTTCTGTCGCTCCCCGATCCTTCAGCGGGGTAAGAGTTCTTTCTCAGCGCTCAATCGGAGACGCTTTTATACTCTCCTGGCTGTCGCCAAGGTTAGAGTTCGAACTCAGCTGTTCTGTCGCTCCCCGATCCTTCAGCGGGGAAAGAGTTCTTTCTCAGCGCTCAATCGGAGACGCTTTTATACTCTCCTGGCTGTCGCCAATGTTAGAGTTCGAACTCAGCTGTTCTGTCGCTCCCCGATCCTTCAGCGGGGTAAGAGTTCTTTCTCAGCGCTCAATCGGAGACGCTTTTATACTCTCCTAGCTTTCGCCAAGGTTAGAGTTCGAACTCAGCTGTTCTGTCGCTCCCCGATCCTTCAGCGGGGTAAGAGTTCTTTCTCAGCGCTCAATCGGAGACGCTTTTATACTCTCCTAGCTTTCGCCGAGGTTAGAGTGTTGTCGAGGCGGTTCCTATCATGGTACACCTTCGCGCCTTGTGGACGTCATCTTCGAGTCCTTTATACTCTCTCTCGGCTCTTGAGAGTTAGAGTCATGGATCGAGCGGTCTTCAATCATGCACGCCCATCAAACTCATCCTAGGTTTATATATTTTAATCCAAGCTCTGAGGATTAACGTCAGTCAGACAAACAGTTGGAAAACGTTTGCCAAGGCTTTGCGTTCCTCCGAACAGTCTTTGGGAGGATGGGCTGGCACCAAACTTCGAGTACCTGCGTTTTTCATATCGCACGAGTTAGTTATGTCAATAACTCGGAAAGCATGTGAAAGTAGATTGCATGGTTAAAACGTAAGCATATCGAGAGGCAGTGTTGCCTCCTTTATTGGGATTCATGTAGTCTGGCGGCATCGCGGATAGGATTGAGCCATATAGACGGTCACACCGCGTCCTTCTGGAGTAGGACTCCAACTTTGCAACTCAAAGTTTTATGTTCAATTGTCTTGTGGTCTGCCACGTGTGAGCCAAGGATTGGATGGTCATCCCGGATCCACCTTGAGCTATACAGCATTCTTTAGACGAAGAGCGTGGCTTTGTAAACGAGCAGTTCAGTCGAGCTCGTTATAGTATTGCTCTATGGCTCTATATGTGGGTGTTACAAGTTTGATCGGTAGCAAATCCTGGATACCTACACCATCCACATATTAATTCATCTGAGTTAATTACATCAATAACTCATAAATCATGCAAATATAAGAGTCATGGTTATAGAATAATCCTGTTAAAGGAATGAGTATCATTCTGAGTGAAAAATGGCGTTGCATATTCATTGCAGGTCCATTTTACTTCGCCCTATCTCTGCCAATAAAGGGCTGCCAAAGTCCTTTAGTTGATGAGGGGTATCTTTTCAGATTATCATGGGGGCGGCAGTCCCAAAAAATGAATAGGCCTTGGTCGGGGTCTTGAGATGGCAAAGGCGGCTAGGTAGGTACTATAAGCGAGTGATGAGGTCGCATCTCCTTCAAATCGTCTTTTTGCCCCCGTGCTGAGGGTAAGGATGGAGTGTCAGGAAGTCATGACTGGATTGCTAATGGTAGCACATCTTCGCATTGGTGCTAAGAAATAGGATAATGCTGCTGGTGAGATAATCATATCTCACAAATTTGCTGATACGCCTTCGATTCCACATTGGGGGCAAGAATTGGAGTGTAGACGATCAACTAGCATTCGGGCGTAAGCATTTTAAATGCTCAATTTGCTACTCTTCGGGCAAGAAAAAGGCAGTTGGCCGTGCAAACTCCTGATGTGTCAGCTTTGAATTGGATGATTTATTCTCGAGCGATTCATGCTCAAATCTCCAGTTGCCCCCAGCGTCCGGGGAATGAGTTACTTAGCAGATAGTTGATGAGAGGAGTGAAAGTGTGAATCTTCACTTTCTAACACTAAAACGTCACTCATCAGATATTCCGTTCACGTATATTTCTCATCAAGCTGGGACTCGATTAGTGATTTTTTCATATCATTCAGGGCGGTGAATCAGCAATGGGACTCGTTGGTGTCTGTTTTGGGACAACCTTCCAAGAAAAATAGGCAGTGTCGACTTGCATGTCATATCTCGAGGCATAAAGAACGATGGCACACATTTCACTTCACCTTGCTAGATGCATTACATGCTACAGGAAGTTCATCATGGGGTTATCCATGACTCTCTTCCGGGTTCAGTCTCCAACGCTGGATCAACTTCCATCTGATCAATGGTTGTATTTTATAGTGTCTTGATAAGGATCATCTCTATCTTTTCTAGATTGTTGGACCCTTCTAACTTGGTCAGATTATCCGCCTTCTGATCTTCTGCTCGTAGGACATGAGATATGTTGTAACATTCCAATACATCAAACAACCCTTCTTCCGGTTCTAGGCAAGCTGCGAGTGGTGGTTCCTGCGCCTGGAATTCCTTTCGAGCTTGGCGAACAACGATATAAAAGTCATAAAATATGTTCGATGCCACTATCCCCAACTCCTTAGCGAATTTCAATTCGATAATCAGGGTGTCGTCCTCGGAACCGTTGTTAGTAGCGGAGAATTTCAATCGCAAGGCATAGTAAATTGACCGCCCTTTAAGGGTTATTAAAAAGACACCGGCGTCGGACAGTCAATCATTCTTTGCACCGTCTGATTACATCTTCCAGGTGCATTTTCTACACCTGCCACATCCTCTTCGGGAGTGGTACATTCAGCGATGTAGTTGGTTAATGCTTGCCCTCGTATGGACTTCTTTAGGAGGGAGTTGAGATCAAACTGGTTTAGCTCTATGTCCCGATCAAGCAATTTTCCAGATGCCTCAGGTCGTTGCAGGACCTGTCGTAGCAGTTAGTGAGGGGGCATACCATCGGATGAACTTGGAAGTAATGGGGGAGCTTACTTAGAGCAATCAGCAAGCTGTAGACGAGTTTTTCAATCTTTGGGTACACCACGACTACTTTCTTGCTCACATTATTGACTAGTTTCCAGACCTTATCCTCCTTACACACAAGTGGTGCCAAGCTTCAGACGCCTTTAATTCTTTGTTGTTCATGGCTAACTATGAGGCCTTTAGGTTCATTCCAGATATTGAACATCTCTGTCAGATTCGAAACGTGGTAGGTCGACCGCTCGGACTCCATAAGACTATCACCTACATGGACTTCCATGGGCCTTGCACTTTAGTTGTGGACCATATAATTCAGTAAGCGCTGGTAAGTTGCCTCGGCATCCTTCGATCCGAATGCCAATTCCATATAACAGTACAGTTCGAGGTCAATGATAAAACATGTTTATTCATGATCAGGCACATGCATAAGAATTTGGTTGTAAGCTGCGCACACGTCCATGAGAGGGATACATTCATGTCTAGTCATTGAATCCACAAGCTGATCAATTCTGATTGACGGGAAGCTTCCTTTTGGGCGAACTTTGTTCAAATCTAAGAAATCAATGCGTGTGCGCCATTTTCCATTAGCGTTCTTGACAAGGACGGGATTTGATATCCAAGCGGGATGTGTGGCACATCATATAAAACCATTGCCTCTCAACATTCTGACTTCCTCTTTCATGGTAGATGCTTTCCCTGGATCGAGCATACGTCTTGTTTGCTTGGCAAGAACACACTTCAGGTTTATTCTCAACAAATGACTCATAAACTATGGTAAAATCCTGCGGATATTAGCATAGGTCCAAGCGAACACCTCCAGGTTCGCCTGTAGAAAGCATGTCAGTTCCTTCGTTCGGAAGAGGTCTAAATGAGATCCGATTTCAAGACCTTAGTCAGGTCGACGTCACCAATCGGAACACGTGTAATTGCGTCATTAGATGTCACCCTTCTGGATCCTGAATGATGATCCTTGCTGGGATCTAGATCTTCAGACAGATCCTTGGGCAATTCCTTTTGTGATGCTCCCATTATTCGCAATATTGATACCTCCTTCACACTCCATTTCATCTAGAGGGGAAGCATCTTTGGGTTTCACGCCATCTTTGTTGCGTAGCATGGTCCATCCAGCTGAATAGTCGGCTTCTCCAATAACTTGGTCACCATAGACCATTCCCACTCCATCTTCGGTTGGCATATTTAGCAATAGGCACTAGGGTGCAATGTAGGCTCTGAATTCTGTTGGAGCTGGTCTGTCTGAATCTTGATCAGATGAGCTTGAACATGATAGCATAGCTTGTGAGGCTTCAAGTAAGGTTCGTATATCCTATCGCAACTGTTGTATGAAGTGGAGAGCTAATGGTTGATTCATATTTGCGTTGATCTCGAGCTCTCGTCTCTTGACCAAGGTCATATAGTGGCTGGTGAGCAGTCAAGTTGTTATCATCCCAGCAATGATCCATATATCCAATCACGGCCTGCGGAGGTTCAATTGGTTCCTAACTCTGGGCACCAAAGTACATCGATCTAACCCTTGGACACGTGGAAATCAATCTATATCGATGCGGTTGACGGCAAATAGGTGAACCATAGGACATACGTTTTTCACCACGCCATTCAAGCGAAGGGTAACTTTGTAGTGCTAGGATCCTTACTTGTCGTCGGGTATCCCATTATTGAGAATCATGGTCATTGGGATCTTCTGAGTCATCCTCAGAATAGTATCCGGATTGTTCTATGTCAATGCCATCTGGGATTTCGCCTGTAGGACAGGTTTAAGTCACGTAAACTAGGTGATCACTATTCGTTCAGGAGCATCATCAGTTGCATTTGGGAGATATGCACACCATTGGAGCTTTGGAAGAGGAGGTTGCCAAGAGATAATCATTATCTCGTATACCATCATAGCCAGCGTGCCGAATCTTTCCAATAGCTCCTCACATTGAATAACATCAGTATTAAGAGGTCATGGCTTCTGGAGGAATTCTAATTGTTGCCATTCCGTTGTCAAATTCTTTGACAATCCGTTTATTCTTCATTGACAAGCTTTGATGAATGCTGTTGGCCAACATATATGTTGAGCTGAAGATGAGCCATGCTCCGAGCCGAAGGCGAGGCCGTGCTCCGAGCCGAAGGCGAGGCCGTCAGCGGGTCCGGGCGCAGTGCCGGCGGGGGTCCGGGGCCCCGCAGTCCCGGCGGCGATCGACCTAACCGGTTAGGTCGAAAATGTGGGCACCGCACGATTTTTTCGATTTTGGAACATGGAGCCTTTTCTGAAATGATCTGAAAATTGTATTTTTTCCAAAAATTGTCACTTTTTTGGATCGGGTCGTGACCCTTGTTCGTCGTCATTTTTCCGGATCGCGGTTCGCTACTGTCCTCCGGTTCGTGGTCCAACTTGACGATCGGGATACTCCAACCTTCCAGCTTCGGATCGGTTCGTGGTCTTCTCCAGTTCGTGGATATGTTCACAACACTTGCTCCAGGTCGGGTCGTGGAAGTATCACCGGGTCGGATCGCGACTTCCTTGCTCGGTCGGGTCGTGGGTTCATCTTGAGACCGGATCGTGGTCTCCCCGCGATCCGCGATCCGCGATCCCCTCGACCTGCTCCAGCACATTTTCTTTATTATCCTCATTTGGTCGTGAATCTTGTGAACCCTTAGCTTTTTTTCGAAGGTATGAAGCTCTGATTTTCTGAAATCAACGAAATATTCAAAAATGGTAGAAACGCGGACTGTTTTCTTCGAACTTTCAAATCCAAATAATGAATAGCAATCCGATAGGCTGAGAATTCAATTCTCAGTGAAAGCACCAAAATATTAGATAAAAATTTGGCTCTAACACCCAAATCGTCGTATTTCGAGCATAGGATATGAAGGAATAACTGAAAAATAAGAGAAAAAGCAAGACAACAGGATTTTTATAGTGGTTCGACGTTAACGAGCCTACGTCCACTTCATATTTTCTCATTTCACTCATAGATTACAATTACAATGAATATTGTCTTTCAATCACTTGAATTCAATGAATAATTCTCTCCGAATCCATTGAATTTATTAAGGAAGATGGTGGTTATTCATGGAGAAGTGTTGGCCATGGCAGCCATGGAAGTTGAGATGCCAAAAGGTCCCCCGAAAATGCCCTCTGAAGGTGTATTTATAGCTGTAGGAAAGCTCCTGGGAGGACTGGTTCGTGATGGGGTACGTGGCAGGCGATCCAGAAAAATAGGAGAGCCAGTAGCCTTGAGAATAGGTCAAAACAAGCTGCGTGTGAATAGGTCCTACAGCCAGGATTTTGAAAATGATGCCCGTACGAAACTTAGCAGGGAAGGAAAACTTCAGGAAGGAGATGTATGTATGATATATTTATAGTTTACAATTCCGTGATGGCCAAGGATATAGGGCAGGTAGGTATGCTATCATGTACATGCTAGTTTGGTAATAGCACAGAGCTTTGTACATTTTTCTTTACTGCTTTGGGTACTTGACTTCCACGTTTTCAGCTGAGTGCCCTATAGGTTAGGCTGGCTCTTGATTTGAGGATACAAGATGCAACTTCATTTTATAAATCTCCGATTTGATTTTTCAAAACACTAACGATATTTAAGTTAAAAGAGTTAATGTACCCCGTTATATAAAGCTCCGTTCATGTACCGACCCCTATGGACAGAAATAAAAATACAGTCTTGTCCTGCGGGATGTCACGATCCCAAAAATATAATAATATCGGTAGGTTGACTTATATTATGAACCCCGAAATATTGATATACGGTGCAAGATACTTCAAATAAAAAATTTGCATATTTAATTAATTAAAAATTACAATAAAATACTAAAAATTAAATTAACACTATGTCTATAAAGAACCTTGTCTAAATTCGAATCCAATATGCAGTTATTTCAAATAAACTGTTATGGTCGATGGACGATTCTATAGCGAATATTTGAAAATTTGATTTGGACATAATTCACAATCTATAACGCAAAATCTTGATTTTTCATTTCTGTTGGAAAGATACAGTTCAGCAGATTCCAACGTTTCTTGTTTCACATAAATCCGATTTAAAATAGACCATGTACATTCAGTTGAAGTTCAAATCGCCAAATTGCGAACTGCGTCGCCATTTCGAGCTCGATTATAATTATATTATAATTATACGTTCAAACTGCCGTTAAAATAATATACTCGTTATTCTAATTCAATTCTAAACTGAATTAAATAACACCGATGATCCCATTTCACAACATCTTGTGAATTCCACTATTTCCGACTATGTCATAAATTAAATATATTATTATATTATTTATTTTAATTAAATATTCAATATTATTTAATTTTGGTCATTTTAAATAACCAAACCATTATTTAAATAATTAAATGAATTATTTATATTGCTGAAAAATGCGGGTCGTTACAGCTGCAGTATATATGAACGAGATGGGTACACATAAGTCTACAGAATCACTATTAGAGTCTTCCCACTTTGGCTTTTTCTAATTCCTATCAAATCTGAATTTCTCGCCTTGAATAATATATTTCATCCATATGGATGAATTTATCTGCTTGGAAATGAAAATTTTGTAAGTCCTTGCATCCATGGATGTATGGATCTTTCCAGAATGGAGCATTCTCAATCAATTATGAATGAACGTCGATGAGTTTATCACGGTCGTTCATGTCCTTTGCTTTTAGAGCTCCGATATTAAATCTCTTTAGGTAATCGCCCAAAGACTCTCCTTACCTTTGTTTTATATTTGCAATGACAGTGTAGTCCACGGTTGGATCTTTGCAAATGCAGAACTGTGCGGTGAACTCATAAGAAAGCTGCTTTCAAGAGAAAACGGTTTTCTCTCGATACCGGCGATACCATTTAGCAGCTGCTCCTTGAAGCATCACCGGAAATAGTCAGCATTGAAGAGGCCCTATAGCATTTTAAAGATACATTTGGCTATCAAAAGCCATGAGATGATCGTCTGGATCAGCAGTTCCATGATATTTCACAGTGGGAATCTTTATGCGTGGCGGCATCACTGTGTTCATGATTTCATCAGTGAATGGAGTCACTCTCTCATTATCGTTAACCTGCTCATCCAAGGTTCTCTTGCTCTCTTCTTCTTTCTTTTTTTTGAAAATTGGTACACTTTATTAACTCTAAAGAAAAGTACATAGTAAAGTTAGCGCTCTAACCTGAATTACATACAAAACATACATATAATCGAAATACAATACAAAAAACTAAAGACAAAAAGCAATGCAAATAAGTCCCATGATGAGGTCAAATAATCCCACTGTAGCAAGTCCTCGACCTGCACTTCGACCATGTTCTCCTCTTTCTTGCGCAGTTATAACCCACTCGGTTAAATCCGGCCATAACATGTAGAAAACAACTTGAAAATCACTAGAAAACACCATAACATCACTGAAAACTGCCCTTGACATTTGAACTTACACACACTAACTCCATCACATTCTATTATGCACGCTTATCATCTTCTTTACAGTTGAAAAGCTTATACAAGTTCGAATAATGCTCCATATTTTTAGCACACACTATTGTAACATTTTCCAACATACCATAATCACCTGCCACTAAAAACCTCCTAATAAATCGTCAGATTAACTTTTCCACTTTCTCCATAATATTAGCACATAGGAACTGAAACAACCGGATTCCATGTAGAATGAGAAAGCACTGTTTAATCTAACATGAAACTTTAAAGTGGCAGCTAATGTACAACTAACATATGAGAAGCACTTCAAGTATTCTAAGCCAAACCACATCTCCAACACATAAAATGGTACAAATGCTTTTAGTCTGCTGCGAATGAGTAACTCCACATTTTAAACAGATGCTCCACCATTGAGGAGATGTAATTTGACATTTATCTGAGTGTCAAGATCAACTGCTACAAAAGACAACCAGTCCCAAACCCCATAAACTACAGCAAGTGCTTCATGTATACACAGTAACCGTCAAAACCAAACCCCATACCTTGCTCTCATATCCATTAAATGGGTACACATGAATATGATTTGCAGCCATATGGTTTGTAAAGCTAGTTTTAATTGAAGCATCACATGAAGGTTAACTGCCATCTTCCTAAAAGTAATAGCAAAGATGCTGAACTGAAAGTTCATTCAAACCAATAATTAGAAAACTGGGATCCAAATATACCATTAATCGCCTTCCCAGTTTGTAGGAAGAAATCATGCGAATTATGGATGAAAAGCTTGTATAGAAATGAACTTGAAAAACAGTGTGAAACTGGTTGAAAACTACTGCACCAACTTCAGTAAAATGTAGTAAACTGGGTGTAATACCAAGAGGATATGCTAAGCAAGTTAACATTTTAAACTATTTCATGATACTTACTTGAAGGTAAAAACAGTCTCATTTCTAAATTGATCACTGATCAAGTAGAAATGCATTTTCATCCCATGTAGATTTATAAAAACTGCTCCATTATTCTGCGAAGAAGCATTTAATACTTGGTAACACACCAAATGAAACAGTAAAACAAGAAGCAAAAAATTCCCAGAACTTTAATCCCTATGGCGCACAAAAATCATTAGGAATATCATAAACATTTCTTAATAGTTGTCTTTGGTTTACATCCATCAAATCCAAGCGTGTAACTCAAGTTGAAGACCATTGGATTAAGAGGAATAACATATCATATTTCAACCTTCAAGAATCCTCACACAATCCAGTGCCAAAAACTAATATGGACGATTAAATCCAAACTATAAAAACTAGAATCAGAATATTTCATATCTATAAGACACCTTAAATCCATGGTCAAAATATGTAAAATTTGTGAGGGAATTTGGCTTTATCGACAAAACTAAATCACGTAGAGAGAGTAACCAAAATCTTGTAGAAAAATAGGCAGATCGGGTAGAGAAGTCGGAAGTGAATCTTCATTTATGCTGGCAATGCCAGATCCCAACTACCCGGGTGGCATGATCTTCTATTCTTGAACAAACTTCGACTAGTGTCTGCTACGCTAGAAAGGATCTGTCGTAGATCTTTTTAAAATCGAATTCGGTCCAGAAGATCGGATTTATTGCGATCTGAAATTCACAAATTCCAATGATACTTAGATCTGGATATGGAACTTCCCAAATCTGATTTTAATTGTGGAAATATGACAAAATAGTAACAGGTTTATCAATGCGAAGAAATGTCGTTAAAATTTGTGATGAGAAATATTACTTGTGGAGATAATTGAAAATATTATGGCTTATCAACAAAACCGAGAATTTCAGTGAAGGTTGAAAAATGAGATTTAATTAAAGGAAATCAATTAGAAGAAGAAGATGAAAGATTGGAAATGCTCACACACAGCAAAATCAAATGAAGAGTAAATCGTTTGTCACCATTAACAAGCATTCCCTGTCTTTCTCTTTCTTCCAAGTAAATCTTTGACAGCCTTATTTGCTATATCCTTGAAGTAAGCTTCCGAGTTGTCATAATTTTAGTTGTATCCTTCGATTGTAAAGCTTCCAGATTGCTCTTTTATTTTGTTGCGTCGACATCCCTGGTGGTCTACCTCTGAAAGATTGGATCTTTTCTTCTTGGTAGAAGTCAAACTGATTTTCTCCTTTTTCCCGTATTGTAGGATGGTTGCGTTTCTCCTTGGAAACTCCACTTCTTCCTCTCGACTCAGTCCGACATTCCTTGAAGATTTTTATGCCAAAGTAGTTTGTAAGATATCCTGCATTTCAAGAAGCTGTTGTTCTAGATCCTTGATCTTGATGGCATTCTCATCCATAAAATTCAAGTTTGGAGGTTGTGCTAAAGTAGAGGGTGGCCTACTTCAGCAACATTTGACTTGAATGATACGGTTATATTTTCTTTGAGAGTGATCATGTCAGCTGCCCCCTCGTTAATATTGCTTACTCTTTTTTATTTCGTCTTATCCTGTCATTAAGCAAACATTCACAAATTAATCTATAATAAGATAAGAGAACGGAGGTTCAAGCCCTTCTTCTAGTGTCAAAGATGTTAACGGTAAAAATCGTCAATGCCCAATTGAGAACTAGTAGAATATATATAGTGAAACTAGAGGATGATCAATCTAGTAAACCTCTCTAAAAGGCAGGTTGACCTAAGCTATTTTGATTTTGAACACGATATTCTCTTAATTAATCGAGCATTAGTTGTCTCCTGGAATATCGACTCTTCATCTTGAATGCAAAAATTACCCTCTTTCGAGTGTATCAATAGTGCATTTTAGAGTGAAATTAGGTTATATCGGAGATGACGTTCTAAGCACTCATATTAGTATTTGAGGATATTCATGTTATGAACTTCTTATATATGGGCAACCTTGTTGTAAAGGTGTGATTTAGATTCAAGATAAAATAATGTACATTGTGTTAATAGGAACATGATAAGGTATCACAATGTATGCATTTGATGATGTATCGTAGCCTTAAACAACTAAAGTGATACTTCCACATCGATCCATCCCACTAGAATCCTAGGTTGTTTCAGTTATCGTATCGTAAAGTTATGATAAGTATTTGAACATTATGGTACACTCGACATATTCAGAATGGGTTAAGATACAAGCATAAATCATGAGGGAAGAATCATCGATTTGCTTGATGATTCTCCTTTTGATGTGCGCTTGAATCTTTAATATATGAGGTTAGTTGATAACTCCATATTAAACCAGTTTGATCACAGTATGATTATAGAATCGAGAATAAGTATGATCTCAATCTCTCATTTTTATTTATCATGAGTATATTACAATTGATGAGAAAATCCCTAATCTGATTTAGGGTTTAGTATCTTAGAACAAAGGACAATATTTTGGAATGGGAGAAAAGTCCCCAAATGTGACCCCTAAGGCCTTATTTATAGAAGATTTAGTCCCCTTCTATAGCAATCGTACGGGTTCTTTCGCATCAACCCCTGGGTATCAGCCCATATCAACGCTTTCTGGCTTCGGTACCGGCTTTAATCCATTGCTGCATGCACTTATAGGTGTAACTTTTGTGCAATGGTATCGACACCAAGCTTGTTGGTGTCGATAGCATTTTTTTGCTCCCAACATATTTGTTACTGGCCCAGCGCTTTCCTTTTATGAATTTAGTTTCGGTCTCGTACTTCCAACTTATGTATTTTGGTGTCGATAACGTTCTTTTTCTCCCAACATATTTGTTACTGGCCTTGCTCTTTCCTTTTATGAATTTGGTTTCAGTCTCGTACTTCCAATTTATGTATTTTGGTGTCGATTCAATTTCTTCTTATGCTTTGTGTTTGGTATCGCCCCTAATGACACTGGTTCTTAGTATTCGGTTCCATCTTCATGCTTAGTGTACTAACTTTCGGTATCATCTTCATGCTTTAACCCCATTTCTCTTGGTGTCAACTTTATGCATATGCCTTCATTCTTCGATGTCGACACCAAACTAACTGCTCATTGCATGTTGGTGTCGACAATGCACCGTCATTGCCTTCTTTTCTTGATGTTGGCTTTATATTCCCAAACTTGCTATTTTTGGTATCGACTTCGTTCATTATTACAAGTTTTCAGTGTCTACTCCACTTGTTATGACTCCACTTCTTGATGTTGGCTTTACTCATATCCTTTTCAGTGTCGGCTCCACTTTCTATTCACCTGTACTTGGTGTCGTCTTCTTGTTTTTCAATTCGCTTTTTGTTGTTGATTTAGCTGCCCTCAAATCCTTTTTTTCTTGATTTCGGGTTTGTTACCTCAAGCTATTTGTTTTCAATATTTTCTTCTGGTTTCGAAGCTTTCACTTCTTTCCATTGGATCAATGCAAACTTTAGCGATAACAAATAAGATAAGATATGTTACTCTGAGTAAGTAACAAAAGAGATACTAAGTATAAAAAAGGATAGAAGAACATAAGTCGCTTTGTCACTGGCTATATCTCCTATTCCTTCTCACTACAAAAGGAACAATGTATACAGATGAAGAGGTTCCAAGATCTTAGCAAATCCAAGACCTGATTCTCCTTCTCTTTTTTGCACCTTCATCAAAACAAAACCCTTCTCCTCCTCCTCAACGTCATTGTCCGACCGGCATACTTCCAAGAGTTTCCCTAACTCAACCAATCTTCATTCACTTCACTTCTAACCTCTTAATCAATCATAAGTCAGCCATGAATCCTTAAACCTAATTAGTTTTAATTTGATAAATTAGGGTTAATTTGTTAAGCTAATTGTTTATATTATGTCAATGATTGTAAGAACAGTTTATTGGATGTTAATTATTATTACCCTTTGTATGTAAAAAAACACTAATTTGTTTAGTTTGTGCAAAATTTGATTAATATCTATTTACTGATTAATTAGTGTATTTATGGTTTTCTTGGGTTATTAAGTGTGGATGAGCATGACGTAGTGCATGACCTTGAAAAGATGATTAACTTTGTATAACGGTTAATTAATTATACTTTATTGTACAAATACTGTAGTTTGATTTAACTAATGTAATCGTTAATTAATATATAAATGTAAATAAACCTAGTTTTTTTATAAAGCATACCGTACTTAATATATTATATATATTCACAAAACCATTAGAGAGTTTATTCTCCATTTGATAAGTATTGTACGTGATCGTTATATGGGCAGTCGTTTTTGTCATAGAACAGACGTCTATATTTATCATATAGAATATTTATTAGATTTATCTCTGTATTGGAAAAGTTACAAACACAATAAATTAATTACATTTTTTAAATCGTTTCATTTTAAATGGTTCACAAATTTCAGCAATAGTTTCTATATGTTTTGTATGTACATCTGTTTGTGTACGATTCAGGGAATAAATGGGAAGTGCTGCTAAAATTTTATTGAATTATTTAAAATAAAATGATTTGCGAGATGTAGTTATTACTATGTTTGTAATGGGAAACAGGTTGACTCACCAGTAAAGTAGAAAATAATAACATAAAAAACTAATATTATATTCATAATGCCAAGCGTAAAACTTACAAATGAAATTTAATAGTGGAAGTATGGTTTAAGAAAGACTAAATGTGTAAATGAACCGAAAACTAAAGTTAAAAATAACATTATTATATAATTAAATAAACATTAAAATGTGTGATTGAATTGAAAAACAAAATGTCAATGATTATTTTAATATACATGATCCTTTATAAAAAAAGAGCAGTGATTAATTATTTCAGTGATTGGAGTTGAATGTATCAACAAAGGGTGGAAATAGGAAGCTTGGTATGTGAACTCCCATGCATCGGTTTGCACAACGTACTCCGCGACCTTTAGGTGAGGTTGCATCGTTTTGCGTAACGAATTCTCGTGCATCGTTTCGCATAGCGAACTCCCGTGCTTCGTTTCGCACAACGAACTCCCACAACTTTTGGGGTTTTGGATCTGTGGCTACTCGTTGCTCTTTTGGCCGTTTGAATCATCGTTTTATCCTAAATTGGTGTTATTGGGGTTGTCTCACTTGGTCGAACTTTAAGGAAGAAAACGCTTATTAGATAGCCTTCAATGAAGAAATCATCTTTAGCAAATTTTGTGTTAACGAAAATTTTGCAATTGAGAGATTTACACAGGCAGGTAAGACTTTATTCGTAAAGTAATTGTTTAGTACAATGCATGTAAAACATTACAGACTTTTACAAGAAATTCAAACATACCAAGAAGTAAAGTGAGGGTGAAGAAGATTGCTTATTCTGAGCCACTGATATTAGAGCACCACCAACGGTTATCAGTTGATAATCATCCTGGCATTGGTTTGAGCAGAAGCTCAGTTTCTTGGACTCGACTGGCCTTTTGATGCCCCTTGCACCTAGGGAGTTGCAGAAGGATTTGCAGCTTGGGGATTTTTCATATATTGTTGCAGGCAATTCTTCCTAATCAACACTTCGATCAATGATTTCAAATGCCTACATCCATTGGTATTGTTGTGACACCCCACGCCCATTAATGTTACTCATTAAGAGAATGCGTTAAGTTTCGTGAAGCGTTATAGGTAAACAGGCATAGAACATTACAAGGCAGATATAAAAGATAGCAGCGGAATTTAAATTTATATTTAAAACATAATTCATAACATCGTCGTCCAAAATATCACAAGTCTGGGACTACATAAAAACCATTGCAATAATATAAAGCTTCTGTCTTGTACCATCAGAGTACAAAAATACATAAAAGAAAAATAATAATTCCCCAAAAGAGACAAAGCCATAGTAGTAAAGATAGGAACTTGAGCAATACTTCAAAAGCAGCTCCTAGCAAGATGATAACCGAGTCCTGATTAAGCCTGAGTATTCCCACACTGCGAATCTAGAGGGAACGGAAGAGAGAAGAGGAAACAAAAAGGATCAGGCATAAAGTTTGGCAAGTCTAGTTACTTTTAGCAAGTAAATAAGTAAAAGTATCATGATAGGCATATAAAGTGGACAAGAAAGATAACATTATAAAAGGTAAGTATGATAAGGTAAACATGATAGAGTGTATGCGCTTCCCTAATGATTACTCTGATTCTCTGCACTTATACTAGTATAACCATAATAAGATGATCCCAAAAACTATAAGATGGTAGACTTAGGCGTGAGAGGTGTTAACCCAATACAATCCACAGGCAGCCCAACCTAATAGGCTCCTAAACATTTTACCAGAGTCTAGACGTACCCCAGCTACTACCCTAATCGATCGGCTCCTTACTTTGTAGATACCCTGTGCCGGCCACACAGTAGGAGGTATCGCTTTTCTAAAGTGACAACCCTTCGTGATGTGCACAATCATATCTACTGGTGTCACGGTCGTCTTATCCCCCTTTGCCCGGCCCATGCACGCATATGTCCCCTAAAACACCCCACATCCATTAATGTCACTCAGAGAGGGAATACATCAACTTCAGTAAAGCATTATAGGTAAAAGATGCAGATAAATTACAAGACAGACAAATAAAGCAGCGGAAAAATAAAGTCATTTTATAAACAATGTAGTTAAGTCAAGCTTTTACAACAATTGATTCAATCATACTTAAAAGAATTACATAAAACTTCTATCTTGATACAAAAAATTCCAAATGTATAAGAATCATAAAATGACAATGATATTCCCCAGTAAAACATGAGCCAGCCATAGCAGTGGAAAAGAGAGTCCAAAGCAATACATCGACTAATCTTCAAGCTTGGAAAGAGAAACGGTCCAAACTAAGCTGAGTTATTCCCTCCCTGACTACCTGGGGGAAACGGAAGAAAAGAGGTGAAACAAACTAGGTCAGACATAAGTCTGGTAAGTCCAGTGACTTTCAGCATGTAAATAGGCAAAAGCATCATGACATGAATAAACTGAATATAAGACAATACCATGATAACAAGGGTGACAATATAACATAAGATTAGCACAAGATATGATAAGACAAGATAAACTGAATGCACTTCTACTCTTTCTCCTCTTCGCTACTACCTTGTTATTCTGATTTTTATATCTCTGCACCACTTAACTAGTGTCCCAACTAGTAATCTGTATAAAATGATAATATGAAAACGTGATCCCAATCCTCGCAATTATGGTAGCCTTCAGGTGTACATCTAGTATGAGGATCTTACCTCAATCAGCCTAATTGCCATGAAGATGTTAGATGTACCCTTGCTACCTTATCGATTGGCTCCTTACTCGTATTAATTTTCCTTGTGTCTGTGTCAGTCGTCCCTCTCTTGCATGTGGATACCCTATGCTGGTCCCACCATAAGGTGTATCAATCCTTATGATAGCAACCCGACACGATTCAAAATGCACAGGGTATAACTAATGGTACCCAGTGCCTGCTTTTTCCCACTCCGAAGTACGTGCACGCCCGTAAACCGTCGGAACCTACACCGACATACCCCCTTCCGCTATTTTGACCGATTATAATCAGCCCAGTAATCGTGCCCCACCCTGCATAGTTTCAGGGTATCTTGATACATCTATGTGGGTTACTGCTGAAATGGTCCCCGTTACTAGGGTTTCTTACTGGTTAAGTTTGTGGGCTTATATTTACTAACATTAACAACCAACCCGATATATACTTCACCCCCCCCCCCCCCCCCCGCTGATTCAAACATTTTTACTTAATGGTTAAGTTTATGGGCCTATATTTACTAATATTACCCACCAACCCGGTATATACTTAACCCTCCCACATATTATGTCATATTGGTTAAGTGTTGTCCATTCATGTTAACTTAACCCACCCACTCATCATGTCATGTTGGTTAAGTGTTTCTTATTTACCCTTCTCACTCGTCTTGTTGGATTGGTTAAGTGTTACCTATTAACTTAACCCCGTTCATTCATCATGTTATATTGGTTAAGTATTTCCCATTAACTTAAACCCATTTATTCATCAAGTTACATTGGTTAAGTGTTTCTTATTAACTTAACCCCACGCGTTCATCATGTTGTATTGGTTAAGTGTCATCAATCAATTCAAGTTAACTTAACCCACCCACTTGTCGTGTTACATTGGTTAAGTGTTGCCTTCTTGTGTTAACTTAACCCTCCCCATTCATCAGGTTATATTGGTTAAGTGTTGCTCTCTTGTTTTAACTTAACCCTTCCACGCATCATGTTATATTGGTTAAGTGTTGCTCTCTTGTTTTAACTTAACCCTACCCATTCATCATGTCATATTGGTTAAGTGTTCCTAAATTTGCTTAACCCCACCTTCTTTTCTAATTAACATGTTATAACGGTTAAGTGTTCTAAATTTACTTAACCCCACCTTCTTGTCCAATTAACATGTTATAACAGTTAAGTGTTCTAAATTTACTTAACCCTACCATTCTTAGCATGTCTGTTTATTGGCATTAATTAATTTATTAATGCCCCCAACCTCTCATATTAGAACTGTTGTTTGCGGTTGTTGGATGTGCCGGGCGGTTCTGGGCAGAATTCTACCACAAACTCATTCTAACCTCGGGTTTTGGGCTAAATACGCTAAACTCTCACATTAGATCTGAGTTGTTTCAGTTACTGGATGTGCCGGGCGGTTCCAGGCAGTTTTACACCGCATCTCAATCTAACCTTGGGTTAGGCATGTTTATCTTTTAGCACATTTTACATATTTGTCATATATGCCCAAACCTAGATTTTTGTATACTAATTATCCCAAATTCACCAAACTAGTCATGTTCCAATTCTCAAGTTATCCCCAACCAAGTCAATTACAAGTTATGCCCCACAAATTCAAATTCAAATTATCACTCAAAGTAAGTTACACTCAATCTTCCCAAATTTGCAATAATAGTCATGCCCCAAAATCACAATATGCATTATGCTTGGTGTCCTGACCAATAGTTATACCCAATCTAGATTAATATTCCAATTTACAGCTTACGCCCAATCTAGATTTAATATTTCAATTTACCCCAAGTTCGCAACAATAACAATTATGCCCCAAATCACAAGTTACAAATTATGTTCCATTATTACCAAATAGATTATTCCCCAATACCCCCGTATTCCAATCGCATGTATAACCAAGTTTTAGTCTAGGTTCCGAATGAACCTAATATTCATAAAATAAAAACAAGAAAGGGGAAGAAAGGAGGAACATAAATGAGAGTAGGCATAAAACTGGCGTTACAATGATAGATCTGTCAAATATAACATTATGGACCTAAGAGGATTACAGATCTGTTAGAATTGAGGTATAACAAAGATGGATCTGAAATAAACTGATAAAAAAAATAACATCGTGGGCATATAGAATCATAGACTTGACAATATCATGAACATAAAAAGATTATAGATCTAAAAGATCTAACAAAATAACAACATGGACATGAGAAGACTACAGATTCGGTGTACAACAAAAGATAGGTCTGAGTAAGTAGATAAAATAACATCTCAGGCATAGATCTGATAAAAGGGAAGAAAAAATCTGAAAGGATTAACTTAAAATCAAGCATACATCTAGATTCACTTTATTACATATCAGGATAACGATTAGGTATTTAAATCTGAAGAGTAACTGAACTTACATTGCTAGGATTAAGAAAAGGTAATGGAATCGTTGTTGTTGTTGCAAAACAAATCTTCTAATTTGATGTTGATTAAACCTCAAAGGTGATTGTTGATGAAGAACTTCATGATTTAAGTTTTAGAGGCGGCGGCTAAGAGAATTGAGAGTTCAGCAGCATATAGGCATCATAAGGAATTATTATGAATTAGGGTTAGGTCTAGGCACTAATTTATAGGTGTAGAGAGTGATTTCGGGCCTTTAGATCACCATAGAAGCCATCAGTCCGTCCAGCACATCAAAAATCGTCACTGCCTAGATCTGGCTGATGGGGTCGACCCCTACAAGGGGGATCGACACCTATGTCGACCCCAAAGTGTCTAGGTCGACACTGGTGTCGATCCAGCGGGTCTCGGGTCGACACCCCAAACGTGGCTGGTTCCGTGTTTCCACCTTCCGCCTTGGCTGTTTGAATATTTTTGAATTTAAATTGATTTTATTTTATTTATTTATACAAACTTCCAACCTCAATAACTTCTTCATACTGTATCCGTTTTACGCAAACTCGAACTCTATCTCAAGCGGAATTCCGAGACGAACGCAATGGCGTAACCCATTTCACTTAATTCTTCTTCTAAAAATTAATTATTCTTTAATTATCTCTTATGTCCCGTTTTAAAATTACGGGGTGTTACATTCTCCCCTCCTTTAAAGGATTTCATCCCCGAAATCTCCAAGTCAAGGAGAATGTATCCTAACATCCAACATCCATCTACTCAACCATTCAATCACAGGCGTCCATTGTCCTTAAAAAGATTTCTAATGCTTTCATGATCATATGCATAGTGTGTGTGCATGTCCTTATCTATTGCAAAATCAGACAGTCTACTGATTCAGTTGACTTCCTTAATGCGAATTATGTCAGTGCCATGAGTCCATCATGTATGCAATTATTCTCAATCGTACTTTATAACTTCTACATGAGTGCTCAATCATTCATACAAATGCAACATCCACATGATAACACATCAAGTTTCAATTCATATATATATAAATTTACTCATGCATATGCAATATGAAAGTGACTGAGCCGATCTAGTGTTTAATGTGTGTATATGCATCCACGGGCAACCACTAGAAAACACTTACATCCACTTGCATCCACCAAACATAACATGCTTCAAACACATGTTTACATCCATTGGCTTCTACCTAAGGATCGAGGATAGGATCGAGAGGATATACTTAAAAGATAAAGACTAGCAAATAAAATTTACAGAAAAAGAGAGATCAAGGATATACCCCCAGAAAGGGTATGATGCGCGTATCTAGTCTTCAGTCTTCTAAGTCGCATCTTCTTGAGCTTCACTCCATATTGCTCTGACTGTCTTAACTTCACGATTTGCGTAGCTTCTTAATTTCTGTTTCCAGAATATATGTTGGAACTCATTTCACTATCGCCTCTCATTCCACCTTTTCTTCTTATAGTATACTTGGCACTACAACTTCTGCCGTGTCATGCTAACATTCCCAGAACTATCTTGAAAGTAAACAGATGTTAACCATGTTACCGAGTGTATATACTAAGATGATTAGATTCTTCTTCGTCAATCTAGTAAGTGGGGCCGATACCTTCATAAAGTCCTTAATTATCTTCCTAAATTAGCCCGCTAGTCCAAGAAAGCTTCTTACTTCTGTTGCATTCCTTGGGATCTTCCAGTCCTGCACCACAACAACTTTTGCGGGATCTACTACTATCCCTTCCTTGGCACCACATGTCCAAGAAACCTTACTTCTTCTCTCCAAAAATGACATTTTTGGAGGACTTCGCCTTAAGTTGATGCGCTTGGAGGGTATCCGAGACTTCCCTTAGATGCAAAGCATGTTCTTCCTCAGTCCAAAATATCATCTATGCACAAGCGAAGTGAACCATCCGCCTTTGTAATGATAATGACCGGAGCACCCCATTCAGAAATACTTCGCCTTATGAACCCTTTTTCAAGTAACTCTTTTACTTGCTTACTAAGCCCTTCCTTTCCCTTGGATTCATGTGTCGTATAGGTAATGCAACTGGTTTTGCATTGTCAACTAGATATATGCGGAAGTCTATCTCGCGTTTTAGGGGGTAAACCCCTAACCTGATCAAAAACATCTGCGTACTCATGGACTACTCTAACGGATCGCAAATTGTTGATAGATGCATCAAGTGATTCTAGGTAGCTAAGACAAACTGATCCCTTAGGATCGCACGAAATCTCGAGGGTATTCCCGAGGCAAGTCGAAAGTCTAATTACCCTCCTTTCACAATTACTAGCTAACCAATCCATGCCTAGAATCAACACATAGCCCATGAAACCAAAAACATAAGCATTACACTTAAACTCAATACTTAACTTAGCTATTCTCAAATCCTTACAAACCAAAGATAAACGAGCTGAACCACCAACCAGATTTGAGACAATAATGGGATCTTCTATTATACAAGTACTAGGGTACAGAGACTCAACTATGGAAGAAGATATAAATGAATGTGAAGCGCTAAAATCAAAAGAGTACTAACAGGATGATCAAAAGAAAACTAAACTTTTTCAACCGAAATTTTACTACCTCTCTCTCAGATACGCCAGCGGTGAGAGCATGCACTTGCCCTCTTGAAAATCCTGTCCTTTGTTCTTGTCCATGTCTTTAATTATATGACCCATTATACCATAATAACCACACTTCCTCTTGTCTTAGATTTTTCTATTCTTTCCTCCTTCGTGAACCAAGTTCATATCCATGAGTTTCTCATCCTTGGGTTGTGCTCCTTAGCCAAACTCCCTCATTCTCATCTTTGCCATCCTTGTGTGGCTTGTTGATAAGTCTTGAAAGTTGCCTCCATCGCACGGAAAACCCTACAAAGCTTGAAAAAAAATTAGCCGCAAGTGAAACTGCTGCGGCTATATGGAAGTTGGGCACTTCTTTGCCCTTTGACAGGTGTCATAGTCTCATCAAGCCTATGGAACCATGCCGCGATGAGGTTACCTCCCAAAAAGCCAGGAACCCCGGAGACTGAGTAAAGAAGGAAAACAACGATTCAAACAGACGATCAAAAGATAGTGCATATGGCTTTGGGGAATATGCCTTTAAAACAAAACTTTTTCTTTAGAAAATGCTTCTTTTAAAACCGTTTGAAAATAATTTTTCAAATCTTTTACCTGATCCGGTAACCTTCAGCTTTGATACCAAGTGAAGCACCCCACATCCATTAATGTCACTCACAAAGGGAATGCATTAACTTCAGTGAAGCATTATAGGTAAAAGATGCAAATAAATTACAAGACAGACAAATAAAGCAGCGGAAAAATAAAGTCATTTTATAAACAACGTAGTTAAGTCAAGCTTTTACAATAATTGATTCAATCATACTTAAAAGAATTACATAAAACTTCTGTCTTGAATCAAAAACTTCCAAATGTATAAGAAGCATAAAATGACAATGATATTCCCCAATAAAACACGAGCCAGCCATAGCAGTGGAAAAGAGAGTCCAAAGCAATACATCGACTAATCTTCAAGCTTGGAAAGAGAAACGGTCCAAACTAAGCTGAGCTATTCCCTCCTTGACTACCTGGGGGGAAACAGAAGAAAAGAAGCGAAACAAACTAGGTCAGACATAAGTATGGTAAGTCCAGTGACTTTCAGCATGTAAATAGGCAAAAGCATCATGACATGAATAAATGAATATAAGACAATACCGTGATAACAAGGGTGACAAGATAACATAAGATTAGCATAAGATATGATAAGACAAGATAAACTGAATGCACTTCTACTCTTTCTCTGCTTCGCTACTACCTTGTTATTCTGATTTTTATATCTCTGCACCACCTAAGTAGTGTCCCAACTAGTAATCTGTATAAAATGATAATATGATAACGTGATCCCAATCCCCACAATTACGGTAGCCTTCAGGTGTACATCTAGTATGAGGATCTTACCTCAATCAGCCTAATTGCCATGAAGATGTTAGATGTACCCTTACTACCCTATCGACCAGCTCCTTACTCGTATTAATTTTCCTTGTGTCTGTGTCAATCGGTCCTCTCTAGCGTGTGGATACCCTGTGCTGGTCCCACCAAAAGTTGTATCAATCCTTATGATAGCAACCCGACACGATTCAAGATGCACAGTGTATAACTACTAGTACCCAGTGCCTGCTTTTTCTCACTCCGGAATACGTGCACACTCGTAAACCATCGGAACCTACGCTGACGTACCCCCTGCCGCTATTTTGACTGCTTATAATCAGCCCAGTAATCGTGCCCCACCCTGCCTAGTTTCAGGGTACTTGATACATCTATGTGGGTTACTGCTGAAATGGGTCCCCGTTACTAAGGTTTCTTGCTGGTTAAGTTTGTGGGCTTATATTTACTAATATTACCCACCAACCCGATATGTACTTAACCCTCCCACTGATTCAAACATTTTTACTTAATGGTTAAGTTTGTGGGCCTATATTTACTAATATTACCTACCAACCCGATATGTACTTAACCCTACACACATTATGTCATATTGGTTAAGTGTTGTCCATTCATGTTAAGTTAACCCACCCACTCATCATGTCATGTTGGTTAAGTGTTTCTTATTAACCCATCTCACTCATCATGTTGGATTGGTTAAGTGTTTCCTATTAACTTAACCCCGTTCATTCATCATGTTATATTGGTTTAGTATTTCCCATTAACTTAACCCCATTCATTCATCAAGTTACATTGGTTAAGTGTTTCTTTTTAACTTAACCCCACGCGTTCATCATGCTGTATCATCATGCTGTATTGGTTAAGTGTCATCAATCAATTCAAGTTAACTTAACCCACCCACTTGTCATGTCACATTGGTTAAGTGTTGCCTTCTTGTGTTAACTTAACCCTACCCATTCATCATGTTATATTGGTTAAGTGTTGCTCTCTTGTTTTAACTTAACCCTTCCACGCATCTTGTTATATTGGTTAAGTGTTGCTCTCTTGTTTTAACTTAACCCTACCCATTCATCATGTAATATTGGTTAAGTGTTCCTAAATTTACTTAACCCCACCTTCTTTTCTAATTAACATGTTATAACGGTTAAGTGTTCTAAATTTACTTAACCCCACCTTCTTGTCAAATTAACATGTTATAACGGTTAAGTGTTCTAAATTTACTTAACCCTACCATTCTTAACATGTCTGTTTATTGGCATTAATTAATTTATTAATGCCCCAACCTCTCACATTAGAACTGCTGTTTGCGGTTATTGGATGTGCCGGGTGGTTCCGGGCAGACTTCTACCACAAACTCATTCTAACCTCGGGTTTTGGGCTAAATGCGCTAACCTCTCACATTAGATCTGTGTTGTTGCGGAAACTGGATGTGTCAGGCGGTTCCGAGCAGTTTTACACCGCAACTCAATCTAACCTCGGGTTAGGCATGTTTATCTTTTAGCACATTTTACATATTTGTCATATATGCCCAAACCTAGATTTTTGTATACTAATTATCCCAAATTCACCAAACTAGTCATGTTCCAATTCTCAAGTTATCCCCAACCAAGTCAATTACAAGTTATGCCCCACAAATTCAAATTCAAATTATCACTCAAAGTAAGTTACACTCAATCTTCCCAAATTTGCAATAATAGTCATGCCCCAAAATCACAATATACATCATGCTTGATGTCCTGACCAATAGTTATACCCAATCTAGATTAATATTCCAATTTACAGCTTACGCCCAATCTAGATTTAATATTTCAATTTACCCCAAGTTCGCAACAATAACAATTATGCCCCAAATCACAAGTTACAAATTATGTTCCATTATTACCAAATAGATTATTCCCCAATACCCCCGTATTCCAATCGCATGTATAACCAAGTTTTAGTCTAGGTTCCGAATGAACCTAATATTCATAAAATAAAAACAAGAAAGGGGAAGAAAGGAGGAACATAAATGAGAGTAGGCATAAAACTGGCGTTACAATGATAGATCTGTCAAATATAACATTATGGACCTAAGAGGATTACAGATCTGTTAGAATTGAGGTATAACAAGGATGGATCTGAAATAAACTGATAAAAAAAATAACATCGTGGGCATATAGAATCATAGACTTGACAATATCATGAACATAAAAAGATTATAGATCTAAAAGATCTAACAAAATAACAACATGGACATGAGAAGACTACAGATTCGATGTACAACAAAAGATAGGTTTGGATAAGTAGATAAAATAACATCTCAGGCATAGATCTGATAAAAGGGAAGGAACAAATCTGAAAGGATTAACTTAAAATCAAGCATACATCTAGATTGACTTTATTACATATCAGGATAACAATTAGGTATTTAAATCTGAAGAGTAACTGAACTTACATTGCTAGGATTAAGAAAAGGTAATGGAATCATTGTTGTTGTTGCAAAACTAATCTTCTAATTTGATGTTGAATAAACCTCAAAGGTAATTGTTGATGAAGAACTTCATGATTTAAGTTTTAGAGGCGGCGGCTAAGAGAATTGAGAGTTCAGCAGCATATAGGCGTCATAAGGAATTATTATGAATTAGTGTTAGGTCTAGGCACTAATTTATAGGTGTGGAGAGTGTTTTCGAGGCTTTAGATCACTATAGAAGCCATCAGGTCCGTCCAGCACATCAAAAATCTTCACTGCCCAGATCTGGCCGATGAGGTCGACCCCTACAAGGGGGGTCGACACCTATGTCGACCCCGGTGTCGACCCCAAAGTGTCTGGGTCAACACTGATGTCGACCCAGCGGGACTCGGGTCGACACCCCAAACGTGGCCGGTTCCGTGCTTCCGCCTTGGCTGTTTGAATATTTTTGAATTTAAATTGATTTTATTTTATTTATTTATACAAACTTCCAACCTCAATAACTTCTTCATATTGTATCCGTTTTACGCAAACTCGGACTCTATCTCAAGCGGAATTCCGAGATGAACGCAATGGTGCAACCAGTTTCACTTAATTCTTCTTCTAAAAATTAATTATTTTTTAATTATCTCTTATGTCCTGTTTTAAAATTATGGGTTTTACATCTTCGGTCGGTTTGCGCCACCAACATCGTCCTCCATGTTGGGATCTCTTACAATCAGCCCAATAAGCGTGCCCCAACTCCGACCTAGGGTGGAGTACTCGTTCGATACCGTTTTATGGGTTATTGACTGAAACGGGTCCCACACAAGATGATACAAGCGCTCCCCTTGTCTTGTATCCCCACTAGGATTTCCAATGGTTTTGTATACCTATTGGTGTCTTTAATTACATAGCCCTGTTAGGTTAAGCTTATGGGCCTATATATAAATATTACCCACCCTCTCAGATTTACTTAACCCACCCACTGTTCAATATTTTCTTAACCCCTGTTCATGTTCATGCTCATACAATCCCTTTGGGTTCCACTAGGTTAAGTTATTTCAATTCATTACCATGTCCATTTATGGTTATAATGTGCTGGACCCCTCACATTAAGCCTACCACTTGTGGATGCTGGATATGCCGGTCGGTTCCGGGCAGACTTCTTCCACAAGTTGGGTTTAACCTCATGTCTCAGTACGTCTCGTATTTGTGCACCTTAAGGGGTCGACTCCCCTGGGTGGAAATTTTCCCGTTCACCCGGAATTCTAAAATTTTGGATTTTGAACTGAGATTTTGAAATTCTGGACCTTATATATATAATTATCTTACGCATATACAAACTTCAAACCCTCATAACTTCTTCATATGGTGTCCGTTTTATGCAAACCAACTGTCAATCTTGACCAGAATCTCGAGACGGATGCAATGGCGCAGTCTGTTTCCCTTAATTCTGAATATTAGATTAATTATTATTTAATTTGTCCTCTTTAGTGTTGTTAAAATTATAGGGTGTTACAATTGTGGCCTAGCTGATTGTGGAACCGGCAGAACTTTCCGGATTTGGTTAGATTGTCATTCATCTTCATTGGTTGATGCTCCGGGTAGTCTTCTGCGTCCTTCATAGCAAGGTAGATGTTTTCAAGAGTGTAATTCAGAGGAGTTAGCTCTGACGAGTCATGTAGGCGAAACTTCTTATTAGCCTTATTGTCGTTCCCGTCATTGGCTCGCTTCTGCCCCTAAGCTTTCTGCTGATTAACTTGAGCATTATCATCCTTTTTATCCCCAGCAATATTTCTTGTGCCAAAAGCTTGGCCGACAAAGGGATCGCCATCTACTCTCATGTACTATTCTGATTTTTTATAGAACTTGTCAAGCGTATTTGGTTCCTTCATCTTTATCCATCTCCCAAATTCGCTTCTCTTGTCTACAGCATTGAATAAAGCCATGAGGACTTTGCGTGGCTCTGGATTCCTCACTGCGGACAATGCAACATTGAATCGACTGAGAAAAGCTTTAACGAATTCCCCTGGATTTTTCTCGATTGCTGGAAGTGTTAACGCACCTTTGGATTTTGTAGCACACAGTCTGTAACACCCCACCTCCGCCAGGGTAACTCTTGCAAGTACACTAGCTTTGGAGGGGTGTTGGACAAGGTAAACATGCATGAGATATCACAAGACAGAACATATAAGTAAAACAGAGTAAATAAAGCAGCGGATAAAACTACTATTTCAAAACCATAGTCAAGTTACATCAAGTACTTAGTCATTATTTTCCAACTACAATAAGTCTAGAAACATAAACTGAAAACTGGAAATAACATAAAGTAAACTATCCCCAGAGTAGAAGTAGTAAAGCCATAGCAAGCTCAAGTCCAAACCGTACATGAGCTGTCAGAAAAGCAAGCCAAAGATCCAAGCTAGGTGCTAGTGTTCCCACCCTGAGAACCTGGGGGGAAACGGAAGAAAAGAGGCGAAAGAAAACGGGTCAGTCAAAAAGACTGGTAAGTCCTACCTACTATTAGCATAAAAACTAGTAAAGTTAACTGGACATGTAAAGCAAAGATGAAACATAGGATGATAACTGGCATGGTGAAAGATTAACAAGATAGATCAAGTGTGGCATCGCATATACAAGGTTAAGTTTTGCACCAATAGTACTAGTAATCCAATCCATGTCAAGTATAAACAAGAACTGATCCCTTGGCCCAAGGTTGCCCCAACATCATGAGATGACCTAAATCAAGGTCCAACTACACGGTCTAGTCGATCGGCTCCCTATCAGCCTAACTCGTCAAGTGTCGGTGTCATACGGCCCAATCGCGGAATGTAGTCATACTGTGCTAGGTCCACCCTAGGGTGTATCAAGTCCTGGGGTGCCAACCACTGACACGAATCAAGCACACACAGTCTAAACCTACTGGTGCCCGTGCCTGCTTTTTCAACTCCGGACTATGTGCACGACCATAGTCCGCCTGAACCTACACCGGCGCACCAACTCAGCCGTCGTTCTGGTCGCTTACAATCAGCCCAGTAATCGTGCCCCACCCTAGCCTAGTCCCTAGGGTATCATTGATACATCCAAGAGGGTTACTGCTGAAAAGGACCGCGTAACTAGGGTTTCTAACGGGTTAAGTGTGGTTAACCCTATCCTATCATGTATCAAGTTGGTTAAGTGTACCCAAGTGGTTCATGACTTAACCCCAACCATCCATCGTGTTTAATTGGTTAAGTATTCAAGTGGTCCATGACTTAACCCTACCATGTGACATTAATTAATTTAATGCACCCAACCTCTCACATTAGACCTTGTTGTGGTTACTAGTTAAGTCGGGCGGGTCCGGGTAGCTTTACACTACAACTTAGTCTAACCTCGGGTTTTAAGTGCAACATGACCAACTTCTCACATTGGGTCCTATTGTTTGTAGCTACTAGTTAAGCCGGTCGGTTCCGGGTAGGTTTATGCTACAAACTCAACCCAACCTCGAGTTGGCCACCTTCATGTTTTCTACATGTCATGTCCATGTTCATATTTTTCAAGCATAATCACATGTCATATTTTCAAATCATGTTTCATGTCATTAAAGTTACCTAACTACCCATACGCATTCCCATCGCATGTACGTTTCGTCACAACCCAAAATGGATCAAAAGAGGGAACTTAGGAGCATGACAAAAATGGGCATAAGGTGATAGGATTTGGCCACAAGTTAAACATGGTGGCACATGAGGCAAAATGGGTTCATTAAACTTGCATATTACATTATAAACCTCAAAACATGCATGACATCAAACTTAGCAAAATAGGTGATACATGGTCATAGATGGCATAGGATGATAACTAGTGATTCGCATATCATATGCAAGTTAACATAAAGGTTATGAGAGTTTCTATGTTGCATTATGCAACATTTCCAAACAAAGCTCATAGCTTTCAATCCACAAAGTCAAGGTGATGGCTTTACAAACATGCATAGAATAAATCTATGCATAACATGATAGATTCAAAGCACAAATCATACTTAGGCCCAAATTCAAACTTGCAACATATCATATTTAACTTCATCGTTTAAATCTAAGAGTAGAATAAGGCTTACAATGCTATGAAGACTATAAAATAAAACAAGATTGAGACGAAGCCACGCTAGCAACACTAAAAACCCCCAAATGACAAGCTCACATAAAACCCTTGATAAATAAGAAGAAGATCCTTGCTTTGGTGAAGAAAGATTGAACTTTAGCCTTGAATCAAACTTAGAAACTCTCATATGAATGAAGATGGAGATTATGACAAGGGGGTGGAGGCCATCATATGGAGGCCATGAATCATTTTGGCATAATTTAGTTGTAGGATCAATTTGTAATGGTTTAGGCTAGGTATTAGGGTCCTTTTATAGAATTTTAGGTTAGTTTAGGCCATAGGATTAACCCTAATTCAGATCTGAGCCATCAAATCACGTCACTAGCCAAGGAAACAGGTCCAAACAGCCAAAATGAGTGCACCAGGCCAACCTGGCCGACCAGGGAGGTCGACCCCCAGGTCGACCCTAGTGTCGACCTGGTTGGGGGGGAGGTCGACCCTAGTGTCGACCCCCCTGTCGACCTGTCTGGGCGGGAATTTTCCCACCCAGTCTTTTTTTGCTGAATTTGAATTCCGAATTTAAATTTGAACTGTTTTTGAACTTGAAATTTTCTGAAAACTTTGACGGGCCATAACTTGGTCATACGGACTCCGATTTTCGAAAACTCGGACTCTATTTCGCGTATTTTTCCGAGACGAACGCAATGGCACAGCCCGTTTCCCTTGATTCATATTTTAAAATTTAATTCTACCTTGATTTACGTTATAACATGTTATTCAAAAATACGGGTTGTTACATTCTCCCCACCTTAAAGGATTTCGTCCCCGAAATCTTCAAGTTAGGAAGAACGTATCCTACCATCCATCATCCATCTACTCAAAACATCATCTACGAGCAGTCATTTTCCTTAAAAGATTCTAAATGTTGTATGAACATATGCAAAGGTGTGTGTATATGTACTTATCTAATGCGAAAATCAGGCGGTTATTGATTCAGTAAACCTCCTTAATGCAACGTATATTAGTGAAATGAGTCCATATGTATGCAAGTTCCTAACATAATTCATAATCTCTATATGAGTGCCCATAACATTCATCCATATGCAACATCCACGTGATAGCATAACAAGCTTCAGCCATGAATAAGTATAAGCACTCATGCATATGCAATATGAAAGTGTGTGAGCCGATCTTAGTGCCTAATGTGTATCATGCATCCACGAGTATCCACTTGCAAACACTTGCAACCATTGGCAAACATCAAGCATAACATGTTTCAAATACATGTTTCATCCAAAGGGTTTCTACCTAAGGTTCTCATGACAAGATTTACGAAACAAGATAAACTAGATAAACATGGATAGCAAAAGAAAGATATGCCAACTAGGAAAAGAGATTGGAAATGTACCCTCAAAAAGAAATGGATGAAGCCTACGCATCTTCTCCTCAGTTTCCCAAGTTGCGTCTTCCTCTGCTTCACTCCATTGCACCTTAACAAGCTTAACTTCTTTGCTTCTTAACTTCTTTGTCTCCGTTTCCATGATACGAATCGGAGCTCGCCTCAGGGTTGCTTCTCTTTCCACTTCCACGTCTTGAAGAATACTTGGTTCAACCACTTCGGCGGATCTGTGCAAACACTTCCGGAGATGCGAGACATGAAAGACGTTATGCACTCCGGCCAGCTTCTCGGGCAATTCCACTCTATATTCCATTTGCCCAATTCTCTCAATGATAGGGAAGGGCCCTACGAACCTCGGTGCCAACTTCCCAACTGCTCCGAATCGAACTACATGACGCAAAGGAGAAACCTTCACAAAGACCATATCTCCCACTTCAAACTCTAAGTCCGTCCTTCGCTTGTCTGCATAGGATTTCTGTCTGTCTTGGGCCGTTTTCATCCGCCTTCGAATCAACTCAACCTTCTCGGATGTGTCCCTTATCATGTCTGGCCCAAGTATAAGCTTATCCGTCGTCTCCCACCAACATGTTGGTGCCTTGCACGGCCTCCCATACAAAGCTTCGAATGGTGCCATCCCTATGCTAGCTTGATAGCTATTATTATAAGCAAACTCTACAAGAGGAAGGTGGTCTTCCCAAGTACCACCAAAGTCAAGAACACAAAGCCTCAAAAGATCTTCTAGCACTCTATTCACCCTTTCGGTTTGGCCATCCGTCTATGGGTGATAGGCCGTACTTAGATTCAATCGCGTACCCATCGCTTCTTGCAAACTATTCCAAAATTGGCT
Organism: Allium sativum; assembly: GCA_030737875.1. Taxonomy (NCBI): domain Eukaryota; kingdom Viridiplantae; phylum Streptophyta; class Magnoliopsida; order Asparagales; family Amaryllidaceae; genus Allium; species Allium sativum. Next base: position 592,188,281 of record CM060919.1, read on the forward strand.
AGTGAAGATTGGGTCACGATCACTGACTATGCTAGAAGGGACTCCATGCAATCGTACTATCTCTCGAAGATAAACAGATGCTAGCCATGATGCGGTCCTCTTGCTCTTTACTGGAATGAAATGAGCACTCTTCGTAAGTCTATCAACTATGACCCATATGCTCGTATTTCCCTTCCTTGACCTAGGCAATCCATCCACAAAATCCATAGAGATGCTTTCCCACTTCCATAGCGGGACCTCCAATGGATGCAATAGCCCACCGGGCTTCTTCGATTCGGCCTTCACTTGTTGGCAAACTATGCATCTAGAAACAAACTCTGCCACATCCTTTTTCATCCCATCCCAAAAGAAAATGCGCTTCATATCCCTGTACATCTTATCCCCTCCGGGATGTATGGTCATCCTCGAGTGATGCGCCTCCTCAAGAACTTTATTTACTAAGTCTCCCACTCATGGGACACATAGTCTTCCATCACGCCTTAGCCATCCCTTGTCATCAATAGTGTATCTAGCGAGGTGACTTGACGTCTCACCCCGAATCAACTTGTCCATGATCTCGACTATCTGCGGGTCTTCCCTCTGCGAAGCCCCAACTTGATCAAGAAGTATAGGTCTAAGCTCAAGGGATGCTAACGAACCAGTCATCGACTCAACAGTAGGTGTGAAATCAAAGGTTGCCAAGAACTCTAGGCTCTTCATCTCAACAAACAAGGGACTCAAAGTCAACCTTCTTCTGCTTAGCGCATCCGCCACAACATTACCCTTGCCAGGGGTATAAGCTATCTCGAAGTCATATGATGCCAAGAATTCCATCCACCTCTGCTGCCTTAGATTCAAATCTTTCTGCGAGAAGAGGTACTTGAGCGACTTGTGATCAGTATATAACTCAAACCTTTCGCCCAGAAGATAGTGGCGCCAGGATTTGAGTGCAAAGACGATCGCCGCCAACTCCAAATCATGAGTGGGATAGTTCTTCTCATGAACCTTGAGTCGCCTACCCCCAAAGCATATCACTCTCCCTTCTTGCATTAGGACAGCGCCCAATCCCGTGCCACATGCATCGGTGTACACAGTAAACAACTTCCCTCCATCGGGTAATGCTAGAACTGGAGCTGTGGTGAGGGCTTTCTTGAGCCTTTGGAAAGCAAGCCCACACTCTAAGTCCCATGCAAAGACTAAGTTCTTCTTCGTTAACTTAGTAAGAGGGGCTGAAATCCTAGCGAAGTCCTTAATGAACTTCCTATAATATCCTGCCAGACCGAGAAAGCTCCTCACTTCCGTTGCATTCTTCGGAACTTTCCAGTCTTGCACCGCCACTACTTTAGCGGGATCCACAGCTATGCCTTGCTTAGAAACTATATGCCCAAGGAACTGAACTTCCTTTCTCCAGAAATGGCATTTAGAGAACTTGGCTTTCAATTGATGCGCTCTAAGCGTATCCATAACATCCTTGAGGTGTGTCGCATGCTCTTCCTCGTCCTTAGAGAAGACCAGAATATCATCCACGAAGACAACCACAAACTTGTTAAGGAACTCCCTGAACACCCTACTCATCAAATCAACAAAGTATGCGGGTGCATTAGTTAAACCGAACGGCATGACTAGCCATTCAAAGAATCCATCTGGAGTCCTAAACGCCGTCTTGTCAATACTATCCTCAGCCACTCTAAGCTGATGGAATCCGGTGGCTAGATCGAGCTGAGAGAAAACAGAAGCACCAACAAGCTGGTAAAAGAGATCATCAATCCTCGGTAACGGGTGTCTATTCTTCTTTGTCAGCTTGTTCAGCTCACGATAATCAACACATAGACGAAGCGAACCATCCGCCTTAGTAGCGAATACCACCGGAGCACCCCATTCTGAAATGCTTCGCCTAATGAAATTTTTCTCAAGCAACTCCTTGATTTTCTTGCTAAGCTCTCTTATTTCTCGCGGGGCCATGTGCCTCACAGGCAATGAAACTGGCTTGGCATTATCAACCAGATAAATACGAAAGTCTATCTCGCGTTTAGGGGGTAACCCCTTCACCTCATCAAAAACATCAGGATATTCTCGGACCACCCTCACAGATTGAAGATTGTCAATAGACGAGTCGAGGGATTCAAGATAACATAACATGACGGGATCCAGAGGGTTACAAGAAATCTCTAGGGTATTGCCAAGGCGAGTCATAAGCCTCACTACCCTATGCTCACAATCGAGAATGGCTCCATAACTGGACAACCAATCCATGCCCAAAATCAACCCATATCCCATGAACCCGAGAACATAAGCATTACATGTGAATTCTACGGTCAAGATAGAAACCCTCAAATCCATACAAATCATAGATAAATGGGCGGAACCCCCAATTGGATTTGAAACACTAACGGGATCCTCAACTAGACTAGTACTTAAGTGCAAACTTTCAACAATGTCAAAGGAAATAAAGGTATGTGATGCGCCAGAATCAAATAAAGTTCGAACAGGAAAACCAGAAATATAAACAAGGCTTTCTACAGAAATACTACCTCGATCAAGAACTGGAGCTGTGTTGAGAGCATGCACTTGCCCTCCAGAAGGTCCTGCTCGCTGAGTCTGTCCTTGCCCTTGTCCTTGCTTCTTTGGGCAATCCTTACTGAAGTGTCCAGACTCTCCGCAATGAAAGCATTCTCCCAACTTCCTCTTCTTCTTCCTACAATCTTTGGCTATGTGTCCAGTGATCCCACAGAAGTTGCACTTTCTCGTGTCCTTTGCCTTGTTGTTGTTGGCCTTGTTACCCTTGTTGTTCTTGTTGTTTTGATTGTTCTGGTTGCTCTGATTTCCTCCCCACTTGGAGTCCGTCTTCTTGGTTTGAGTCTCATTAGGCTTGACATCTTTCTTGCCCGTCTTATCATCTCCTTGAAGCAATGCCATATCCACTAAGCTCTCAAAAGTGGCCCCCATGGGTATATGAGACATGGCTAAACCTTGCAATGGCTCATTCAATCCTCGAGCAAAGCGTAGAGCCTTCTTCTGGGGTGTGTTAACCATGTCCAAACCGAATCGAGCAAGCTGGTTAACTTATTCACATACTCCCTCACTGTCATGTCCCCTTGCTTTAAAGATATAAACTTCTCCATTTGAAGATTCTCCTCAGCAGATGATAGAAACTTAAGCCCAAACCTCGCCCTAAAGTCGGCCCAAGTCTCTATAGGCCTAGTAGTGTTGGTGACCTCCCACCGCTTCCTCTTTCAATAGCCATACTGCCAACAGAACTTTTCTACGGTCTTCCACATCAAAGATGGCGAAGAGGTCTTCAGTTTCTTTTAACCAGTTTCTTGCCTCAACATAAGTCTTTGTCCCAACGAAATCCTTGCCACCCATGGCCTTAAAGTCTTTGCAAATATTCGTGAAATCAGCTTGTGGGCGCTGAGGAGGAGGAGGAGGAGGAACCTCAGTTACGGTGGGAGTGTTCGCTGGGCCCGCATCGTTGGCCCTAGCTTCCAAGTACCTCCGGAACCATCCGGGTATGGTTACTCCCTCGGGAAGGTAAAGATCGGCCATGCTGGAAAAGGAAAAGATAGATTTAGAACGAGGAAACAAAGGGTAGTGCTAATGGCTCTTGGGGAATAGCCTTTTAAAATAAACTAGACTTTTCTTGGAAAATACTTAATTGGTTTTGAAAATAGTTTTTCAAAAGGGTTTTAAAACTTTTGTCCGGTCTAGTAAAACCTTATGCTCTGATACCAAATGTAACACCCCACCTCCGCCAGGGTAACTCTTGCAAGTACACTAGCTATGGAGGGGTGTTGGACAAGGTAAACATGCATGAGATATCACAAGACAGAACATATAAGTAAAACAGAGTAAATAAAGCAGCGGATAAAACTACTATTTCAAAACCATAGTCAAGTTACATCAAGTACTTAGTCATTATTTTCCAACTACAATAAGTCTAGAAACATAAACTGAAAACTGGAAATAACATAAAGTAAACTATCCCCAGAGTAGAAGTAGTAAAGCCATAGCAAGATCAAGTCCAAACCGTACACGAGCTGTCAGAAAAGCAAGCCAAAGATCCAAGCTAGGTGCTAGTGTTCCCACCCTGAGAACCTGGGGGGGAAACGGAAGAAAAGAGGCAAAAGAAAACGGGTCAGTCAAAAAGACTGGTAAGTCCTACCTACTATTAGCATAAAAACTAGTAAAGTTAACTGGACATGTAAAGCAAAGATTAAACATAGGATGATAACTGGCATGGTGAAAGATTAACAAGATAGATCAAGTGTGGCATCGCATATACAAGGTTAAGTTTTGCACCAATAGTACTAGTAATCCAATCCATGTCAAGTATAAACAAGAACTGATCCCTTGGCCCAAGGTTGGCCCAACATCATGAGATGACCTAAATCAAGGTCCAACTACACGGTCTAGTCGATCGGCTCCCTATCAGCCTAACTCGTCAAGTGTCGGTGTCATACGGCCCAATCGCGGAATGTAGTCATATTGTGCTAGGTCCACCCTAGGGTGTATCAAGTCCTGGGGTGCCAACCACTGACACGAATCAAGCACGCACAGTCTAAACCTACTGGTGCCCGTGCCTGCTTTTTCAACTCCGGACTATGTGCACGACCATAGTCCGCCTGAACCTACACCGGCGCACCAACTCAGCCGTCGTTCTGGTCGCTTACAATCAGCCCAGTAATCGTTCCCCACCCTAGCCTAGTCCCTAGGGTATCATTGATACATCCAAGAGGGTTACTGCTGAAAAGGACCGCGTAACTAGGGTTTCTAACGGGTTAAGTGTGGTTAACCCTATCCTATCATGTATCAAGTTGGTTAAGTGTACCCAAGTGGTTCATGACTTAACCCCAACCATCCATCATGTTTAATTGGTTAAGTATTCAAGTGGTCCATGACTTAACCCTACCATGTGACATTAATTAATTTAATGCACCTAACCTCTCACATTAGACCTTGTTGTGGTTACTAGTTAAGCCGGGCGGGTCCGGGTAGCTTTACACCACAACTTAGTCTAACCTCGGGTTTTAAGTGCAACATGACCAACTTCTCACATTGGGTCCTATTGTTTGTAGCTACTAGTTAAGCCGGTCGGTTCCGGGTAGGTTTATGCTACAAACTCAACCCAACCTCGAGTTGGCCACCTTCATGTTTTCTACATGTCGTGTCCATGTTCATATTTTTCAAGCATAATCACATGTCATATTTTCAAATCATGTTTCATGTCATTAAAGTTACCTAACTACCCATACGCATTCCCATCGCATGTACGTTTCGTCACAACCCAAAATGGATCAAAAGAGGGAACTTAGGAGCATGACAAAAATGGGCATAAGGTGGTAGGATTTGGCCACAAGTTAAACATGGTGGCACATGAGGCAAAATGGGTTCATTAAACTTGCATATTACATTATAAACCTCAAAACATGCATGATATCAAACTTAGCAAAATAGGTGATACATGGTCATAGATGGCATAAGATGATAACTAGTGATTCGCATATCATATGCAAGTTAACATAAAGGTTATGAGAGTTTCTATGTTGCATTATGCAACATTTCCAAACAAAGCTCATAGCTTTCAATCCACAAAGTCAAGGTGATGGCTTTACAAACATGCATAGAATAAATCTATGCATAACATGATAGATTCAAAGCACAAATCATACTTAGGCCCAAATTCAAACTTGCAACATGTCATATTTAACTTCATCGTTTAAATCTAAGAGTAGAATAGGGCTTACAATGTTATGAAGACTATAAAATAAAACAAGATTGAGACGAAGCCACGCTAGCAACACTAAAAACCCCCAAATGACAAGCTCACATAAAACCCTTGATAAATAAGAAGAAGATCCTTGCTTTGGTGAAGAAAGATTGAACTTTAGCCTTGAATTAAACTTAGAAACTCTCATATGAATGAAGATGGAGATTATGACAAGAGGGTGGAGGCCATCATATGGAGGCCATGAAGCATTTTGGCATAATTAAGTTGTAGGATCAATTTGTAATGATTTAGGCTAGGTATTAGGGTCCTTTTATAGAAGTTTAGGTTAGTTTAGGCCATAGGATTAACCCTAATTCAGATCTGAGCCATCAAATCACGTCACTAGCCAACGAAACAGGTCCAAACAGCCAAAATGAGTGCACCAGGCCAACCTGGCCGACCAGGGAGGTCGACCCCCAGGTCGACCCTAGTGTCGACCTGGTTGGGGGGGAGGTCGACCCTAGTGTCGACCCCCCTATCGACCTGTCTGGGCGGGAATTTTCCCGCCCAGTCTGTTTTTGCTGAATTTGAATTCCGAATTTAAATTTGAACTGTTTTTGAACTTGAAATTTTCTGAAAACTTTGACGGGCCATAACTTGGTCATACGGACTCCGATTTTCGAAAACTCGGACTCTATTTCGCGTATTTTTCCAAGGCGAACGCAATGGTATATCCCATTTCCCTTTATTCATATTTTAAAATTTAATTCTGCCTTGATTTACGTTATAACATGTTATTCAAAAATACGGGTTGTTACACAGTCAGAACTGCTCCTTGAACTTTTTGGTCAAGTCAGAGAATCGATCTACGGACTTAGGTGGCAGATTCATGAACCATAATTGCGCAGCTCCTTCTAAGTAGAGAGGAAAATATAGGCATCTCATCTCGTCTGTTGCCTTTGCTGCACTCATATGCCACAGGTACTTGAATAGAAAGTAGTTAGGATCAACAAGGTCGTTGTACGAAGGCAAAGTTGGAGGAGTGAACTTCTTCGGACACTCTATTTCTCGGATTCTCTCGGTAAACGGAGTCCAATCGGGAGAGAAATCCTATTCTCTTTAATCATCAATGCCAGTTTGATTCTTCTTTATGATCCATTCTATCATATCCGAGATGTACACTTTAGTGTTACGTCATTCCGGAAGGAAAATTTCAATCTCTTTACCAAATTATCGCCTAGGCAAGTGATCATGGTTTGAAGACTTAGGTCCTTTATCTTCTCGGTGAGGGGTTTCCCCTTGGCAGGACTAGTAACCCTTCGAGCATTCCCCTCGGAATGATCCTTAGCTTTTGGCTTCAAGTCTTTGACGTTAGCTTCGTCTTTGTCGCTAAACCATTCATTAACATCTTCCATGTTATCGTTGCGATTTTGATTATAAGCAGATGAATCAGCATTTCCGTCAAGATCAACATGGACCTTCTAAGGGGATGGATTTGGTCGAGCGTTGAGAATCGCATCTAACTTCTCCATCAAAGCCTTGGTAGAACTATCCTTTCTCTAGTTTAAGTTGGCAACAATATGTCTAACTCATCTCTCGTCACACTAGCACCACCCTTAGAACTTTTGGCCAACTTCGAGATTATTCGTCTGCGGCGTAGCTTCATGATCAATGTTATTGGAACCTATGACGGATTTACCTCCTCCTTTCTTCGACTTTGATTGTGCCATTACTTGCTCTCCACAAAGCTCTTAATCCTTTGAAAGTGTATGTGGCCCCACGGTGGGAACCAAATGTTGAAATCAAAAAATGATCACAACACCTAAGGTGTTTCTAGAACACTTCACCAAAAGGTAGAATTCGAGATTATGGAGCCACAAACAAAAAATAAAAGTAAAAAGTAGAGAACAAAGAATTTTTAGAGTGGTTCAATCAATTTAGGCCTACGTCCACTATATAAGCTATTTTCATTATCACTTTTGGATTTACAAAGTGCACGACTTCATTCATATCACTCATTTCTCTCTTCTATAATGATCTCCTTTATTTTCTCTCTTTTTTTCTCTTGATTTCACTTGAATTCATGAAGGAGTCGGCGAGATCTCTTGATTTGTGATGATAGTTACGTATATCTTTAGTCACTTGAACAATTTGATGATCTTCAGTAGTTCCATGGTGTATTTGTGTTGGATCTAAGCTTTAGAGAGAATTAATGGAGGTTAGAAAGGTTTAGAGAAGTTTAAAGTGGTGGAGAAGTGAAAATGGCAGCCCTTTGGGGTCCAAAATTCCCTCCCTTGAATGGTAGAGAAGTGGGGTATTATAGGTGTAGTTTGGGGGTAGTGGCAGAATTGTAATTATGGTATGTTGGGTTTGGGTCGGTCATAAAAGTATTTACGAAAATGCCACTGGAAAGTTATAGCCAGCTGTAAGACCGACCAGAACACGTATGCACGATCGACCCAAAAATCAGTGAGCCACCGACCCCTTATATTAATGTGTGACTAACCCATATGTTTACAGTGTGAGCGACCTATATATGTGTTAGCAAAGTGACTGAACCATTAGTTGCATGACATATGTGGCACCTTTTGTACTTAACACACGCAACCTTCTGCCACGTAGGCTTTAAATGGTTCACGTAATTTTTCCCACCTCTTCTTATTTGCCCCATTGTAAAGCTACGTGTTCCCATTATATCGGATCCATTCTGATGTAGCAAGCCGACCATTGTAATTGCAACTTCGCCACCGCCTGCTTCTTTGTGACCGACCCTTTCAAGTGAACGAGCCATACTTAAGTGACTGACCCATGCCTCCAGGAGGTGCTCGACCCCTCAGCCAGATATACTGCTCGACCGACCCACTTGATGATGCTGCTCGACCCCTGGTCTGTTTTGTGGTAGTCGACCAGTTGTATAGCGTTGCTCGACCCATGGAAATACCTCATGCAGTATTATAACTTGCCACGTGTACATGATATTACATATACTTTCTGTGTAGACCTTTTTGCATGTCTTATTGTATATATGCAATATATTTGATCCTATATTTAACTGTATCATGCAATGGCACGTTTCATAATTAACTGTGTCTGCCCCAAGATAACAACATATATGTCGATCCATGAATTTGAGAGTAACTGACCCATTCAATTCCTACATATGGCCTATTCGTTTCAACGTGCCAAGCCCAAACCATTACATGAATGAGCCACATCATCTTCTTTGGAATTATAGTTCACGCAGCTGGAACGAGTTTAAAACATATGCAGGACGTTTTCTCTATTATGTGAAGGACATGATCCATATATATTTTATGTAATAGCCGGCGCTTTTGAAGTACGTATACACACTTCATGCGCATAATATGGACTGATTAATCCCATATATACACTGAACGACATATATACTAAGCTCATCGGACCATATTTTCCATGCGTGTTTAATACAAATCATGAAGCATTGATCCATCAATTTAAAGATGTCTGATCTATCATATAACACATTAATTTTATAACCACGTGAACAACGTGGTTAACACTTTGCAATAAGGAGATCAAATTGGTTAAAGTACAATGGGGAGAAGATCGCGAAGATGCGACATGGGAACCCGAAGATCGGATTTGCGCCTCTTATCCCTTTCTTTTAAAGAGTACGTTCTTGACTTCTTTTCCGAGTTTTTACTTTGCATCTATCATTCAAGTTTATCATATCGTTCAAACTTTTCGATCCTTAGGTAGAAACCAATGGTTGGAAACATGTGTTTGAAGCATGTTATGTTTGATGGTTGCAAGTGGATGTAAGTGTTTGCTAGTGGTTGCTTGTGGATGCATACACACATACTAGGCACTAGATCAGCTCAATCACTTACATGTGTGCATTAGGATTTTATATGGATGGAAATGGATGTATCATCATATGGATGTTGCATTTTGGTGAATGATTGTGCACACGTACAAAGCTTATATGTTATACTAGGATTATTTGCATACATTTTGGATACATGGCACAAACATACATTGCATTAAGGAGGTAAACGGAATTAGTCGACTGCCTGATTTTTGTATTAGCGTAAGGACATACACACACCCCTTTGCATATGTTAATACAAGCATTAGAAAAATCTTAAGTACAATGGATGCTTGTGGATGATGGATGAGTAGATGATTATAGTTGTTAGGATAATAAAATTCTTCTTAAGTTGGAGATTTCAAGGACGAATCCTTTAAGTAGGGGAGAATGTAACTAACCAGAATTTAAACACAATACAACCATGCTTAAAGATGATAAATTAAGAATAACTTAATTAAATATTCATAATTAAGTGAAATCGACATTACCGTTGCGTTCGTCTTGGAATTCTAGTTCAGATAGAACCCAAGTTTGCGCAAAACGGATAACGTATGAAGAAGTTAGGCGCTTTAGAAGTTTGTATATGTATAACAAGCTTGTATATAAATAAATTCCAGAAAATCGAACGAACAACGAGCGGAAAAATGCCCCGTTGGGGGACGAACCAAGCTTAGCCCGGGTCGACCTATGAGTCGACCCATAGGAGGCTGGGTCGACCTTAGGGCCAACCCATGGATCGACCCACAATGGATATGGGCAGATCCATTCTACACACCTGGACTGTTTTTTGCACTATATTCGTTGCTGACTCAGCATGACTTGTACGGTTTGGATTTAAAATATAAAATCTAAGGGTTGATGTTGATTCTGTAGCACTATAAATAGATGGCTTCCCACATTCTCAATTCACAACTTATTCATATCTCCTTCCTCTCTAAAACTACACTAAAAATTATAAACATATAAATGGGGGAATGCTGCTAGAGGTTGGATTAAATAGAAGCAACATCAAGACTCGGACTTGGATTGGACTTTGATTCTTACAGCATAGTGTTATATAAGTATCTTCACCAAGATTCACTATGAGTTACAGTTATTTACAGATCTAATTTCTTAGGCCTTGAACATGACAGTTAAATAAAAATTGGATAGGATAAATAAATATTACACATGTTTTCACTATAAATTAACTATGCCTATGATCAGTTATACATATGCATGTGATGTTAGTTAAAAAAGTCATACATGCATGTGATGTTAATTAAACAAGTCATACATATGTCTATGACGTTAATTAAACAAGTCATACATGCCTGTGATGTTTAAACAAGTCATACATGCCTGTGATGTTAATTAGACAAGTTATACACATGCCTGTGATGTTGGACACATAACAACTTAAATGTATCTATCTTCCTTTTCCCATTTTTCTATGTTTATTTCCAGTCTTGCCTATGTGATTCTATTCTTCTTTCTCTGTTTCCTTTTTAGTTTACGCCAAGCTTAGGCCTTTAGAAGTCTATGCTATACCCGATTAGAATGTGAGTATAATTGGGGTAATAATGAATGACATAAAAAGGAAGTTAGGCATACTTATTAATTGGGACTGATTTACTGTATTTTGGGGAAAAGGACAAATATACACATGTTAGTCTTGTTGTAAACTAATAAGAGGGATAACGTGTATATGCTATAAATTGGTAGAGATATGCATAAACCTGTGTATGTTATAAATTAGGAACATGATTAATGAATATTATGCATATGAATTGGACATGTTAAGTTTGACTTAAACGGACCTTAAGTAGGATAACATGTTAAGAATAGGGTAAGTACCAAATGTAGTTTAATAATTTGAAATGCTAAGGGAATTGTACACATCTGGATAGGTGTTTTGGGAAAGGGTTGTACACATAATGACATGTATAAACTACAAACACGCTTATTAATGAACCTACACCCGCTAGGCTAAAACATGAGTATTAATAAGCTAAGAGGTCCATGGTTCTTGTTGTTGTATAGGGTTTTGGGACTCTTAAATCCTAGTTTCTTAGGGGCACAAGCTTAAGGGGTTTGGCTTGTGTCAATATACTATTTGGAACCCATATCAGTTAGTATCCCTGTTTGGTATCTTATTAGAAGGGGCCTCGCACTAGCTAGGGGCCAAGGCATGCTTTACTGAACTGGATAGTAAGAGGTTCACATAGGGGTGGTTACGGGCGCGTTCCTGCAGAGTCATGAGCGTGCATGGGTCCGACTAGGGAAAATAAGACGCTGTAACACCTACAGATATTGTTTTGTTCTATAAGTTGCTGGGTTAGGGAGTGATACACCCTACTGCCAAGGCTGACACGGGGTATTCGGGTAGTAGGGAGACGACCGCTTGGGTAGTAATTAGAGTACACGTAATCCTGCTATTATGTAATTAGGTTAACACATAATCATGTTATGTAATTAAGGTATGCCTAGTCCTGCTGCTAATCCTGTTGATATGTAATCATGTTGAACGTGTTATACTAGTATTGGTGAAGACTCAGACTTAAGACATTAAACATGTATGTTCAGACATATATGTTCAGGCACTACCCATTTAGTATATAAATGTGAGGCATTACTTGATCATAAGTTTATTCATTTTATTCGGTCCATCATGCTATTCTATTTAGTTTAAGTTTACCTTTCATGACACTGTACCTATCTTATTACATGTCTTGCCATTTCTAATTTATGCATATTTGTAAATCACTGGAACTCGCCATATTTTATGCCTAACCCTTTTCTCTCGCTTCTTTCTTCCTCCCCCCTAAGTCCTTAGAGTGGAACCACTCAACAGTGACTAGGATTTTCTGTAGCAGCTTGGACTTAGCTTGGATTTTGTAACGACCCAACTTTTGAACACATCTCAAGTTGTGTCATTAATGAGAAATAGAATAGATAGAAGAATATAAACACAGAACATCAGAATCTCACAGTGGAATTTCCATAAAAGATGATACTATATAACATTACACAACAGTACATGATACATCAAAACATCATATGGCTAGTGATACAACCCATTACTAGTACATCAGTAATTATACATAACATTCAATACTGGCTTGCCAACTTATAATTATACAGTAGATAGATAGATAAGTCAACACTGGTAGTCTTCATTCCACTTCATAAGGTTCTACATCCTGGTTCACTTGTCTATTCATAACAAGTGTTATGAATACCCAAGAGTTTAAGGGAAAAACACAGGAAATAAACTCCGGGTCAGTCAGGGGACTGGTATGAGTAAACAGTTTATAACAGTTTCAGGAAAACATCATTTGTATACTTTAAATCCGATATTTTTCACAAACGTTTATTTGATTCCTCACAATATAAATTAGAATCTAGGAAAAATGCTTGCATCTCACATTTTCCGATATAGTATACAAACAAAACCCGCTTGGTACTTAAGGAAAAATTGGTTTTCCAACTTATGACAAGGTATAGGACTACCTCCCGTGATGTACCTCTAGAGGCAAATACATCTGGGTTCACAAGAACGTCTTGCAACCCGGCCCTCACATGACCGACCACTCATTTCTCTTGAGTGTATCGAGCGTATATCACCGATGGTTGTGTACGGCAACCATCCCCGAATGGGCAGAATCGATAGGTTAAGGAAACAATAGGAGTTTCTCTAGATAGGTGATACTACACCCTAATGGGAGCGACCCACATAGCCATGCTGCCTGCCCGATTTTTGTCATTTCCTGGGTGTGAGGCTTGAGGCTAGATTTACGTCATCAACACTGGTTTATTTCTTTGAGTGCCACATTGTCCAGACCTCCCGATCACTAATTGATTTTCTCAAAAATAGATTTATAGGTATACGGCGAGAGAAACGAATTCCGCTGCCACCATATAATTACATTTGAAAAGATCAACGTACGTGACCAGTTGGAATTACTTTGTCGGACACCCGTCCATACAAGTTGTTCTGGGTTTGAACAAACCGAAGGTACTATATAAATATAGCCCTAGCATAACACCGTTTTCAACTTTACACACCTTTGACTTGTAGCGTACAATCGATTCAAAGTGGACATGTTATCCGGCTCTTTGAAAGGATTACGAACAGTTTCTTTTTAAATTACTAATCTAAACAGATAAAAATACAGTTTATATTTATCAGTTCAGAACAGTACGATATGAATTTATGTGGTGATAGGGGTTTTTGACTTACAAATTAGAACTTGGTAAATTTCAGCATCTACAAGTTTTTCTATTTCATTTGCTCGATCTTCAAATATTTTATTTGAAGTAAGGTTCAACTGGTATTAGAATTATTTATTGAAATAAATTTAAAATAAACTAAACTTTATATTTAAACATACTTCTGTATTTCTCGACAATATTCATCGAATCCTGATTCACTTTTCTTCTCTCTTGTCTTGTTGAAATAAAAATGTTTACTTTTAAGTTCACTTCGTTTATTCCAATCATATTAGTTATTAAAACTCTAAATAAAACTGAAGTAAAAATCTTATTTTTATTTAGTTCCTTTATTACCCATTATAATTATGAATATAATTCATTTAAATACTAAAGACTTGGGTTTAAACTAAGGTTTAGAAATCTCCTGGAAGCTAGGATACCATTTTTAAAATGTTTCCTTTCATTTCCATGGTTTTTCTTGGCCTGATCAACTTGTGTTCATACGAGTCAACCCGAATGCACATCACCAAAGTGCCAACTCCTTGGCCACTTGAAAATCACGTTAAAAACCTTGAATCCATCAGCATTTACATGGCCGGTCACATAGCCATAAGCTAGCGTCTTCTTCTTTGTGCATCACCGAGCTGTGCACGTGCACAATGGATTCCGGTGATGCCACCGCCTCGCGACTGGCCACGCAAGTCGACTCTCCATCCCTGATCATGCTGACGAGCTCCACAGTCTCCCCCTCGTCGTTTGTCAAAAATCACTGAGCTACCCATTTTTCTTCGAACTGTGTCATCGTAGAAACCATCCCTTGCGCCACGTCAGCACCACGAACCACCACTTGCTCACTGCTGCACCATCGCCAGACCCCAATGCTCCGTTTCCCCCATGACCGCACCTCCCTAACTCCTCCGGCGAAGAGCAGTCCAACGGAGAAAAACCGAACCCAAAAGTACACTGTAAACCCTATTTATGCCAATTTCCCAAAATCAAATCATTTAAAAATTTCTTTACATTTTTCCCATGATCCTCGGTCTTCCCTGCTCCTCCAGGCCAAATGCCCACATCTCCGAACCCCTAGGCCGACGGTGGTTCATCCATTTATAATTTCCGACCACCTCTTCCTTTCTCATGACTTATACTTTTAAAAATCAAACTTTTATTTTAAAAATCATCATTTGGATGTATTAACACATTTAAGAAATCATACCTTGATTTTATTCAGTTTGAAAAACCAATTTCAATTCTTGAGGCAGAGAGCTGTTAAAGCTTTACTGCTGTTCCCATTTAAACATGACCGAGGTGATTTTCCATCAGTTAACCCCACGGCGAACCATATACCACACATGCAGAGGGTGATTTTGCAAGATCAGGTACCCTCACTTCACACCATTACCTTAAGAACACTAATTTCCCAACTATACAAACATGCACTCAAAATAAACGGAAACTGCTGCTATAACAGTTGTCTATCCCTCAACATATATTATTTAAAACGAAATTTACTTGATGATGTTCACCCATAAAGCCATAACTTACCCACCCATGGCAGTAAATCACATATGCAAATGAAATTGAGCAAGATCACAAGGGGATTTTAAGAATACTTTAATGTAGAACATCAAACTGCAGGGTAGAAACAGATTTGAAAAAAGAATACTGATTTACTCACCTTAAAGCCTCCTAAAACTTCTCTTTCCTCTCTGAAAGACTTGGAGTTGCTGTTTGTTTTTGGTGAGTGAAGGAATGCGCAGGGATGGTCTTTATATAGGTGTTAAGAAATAATATAAAATGGGTGCATTAAATGCTCAGCAGCCTTTTATTTTGTGACTAATGAAAACCGAAATTGAAAGCTCAATTTCTCTTTCAATATCTACCTATTTTCTTCCCCCTGCACATGGTATTTTCATGCTGACCTATACCTGAAATATACCATATTCTGTACAACATTCCCCCCCCCTCCTATTGGTCTACATCCTTTGGCATTAAATGCTCTTTGTACAAAGCTCTTCTCTACCATTTCCCTCCTTTGATTCCTACATTTGTTTAGATCTTTTCTGTACCGAATATATTCAGTTTTTCTGAGCTTTCAAAGCTAAATTTTCACATGACAAATTAAGATTTTATATGCAAATATCTTTAAATAACAACTTGCCTTGCAAGTGTAACCAAAATCTGAAATTTAGTACAAGAAAAATCCATTCATGTGAGATGAAAACACATGGTAAATCCCTAGTAATATCCCTGATTCGACCTTAGCCTTTTGTACACAAGATGATGGTGCATGTATGTGATTTCATCAATCTTTTGAGGTATGGTTTTAATTTGACAAGTTGGCTATGGTTTTGAAAAATGCAACAAGAAGAAGATTTCAGAAATCTCTTTGGAAAGGAAGAAAAGAAAAGACAAATACTGAATTTTCCTTGGCTCCACAATGATCATGTCGTGAGCAAGATCCTTGCTTAGCATGATGAAGTGATCTCATGAAGTGATAGAGAATTTTACACTACATGCTCTCATTTTTATGCAACATGCAAAAGGATTTTCATGAGATTTTGGTAGACATCATATCTATATGTAGATGATGGTAGCAAACATGATTTTACAAGACAATTTGACAATACTTGATATATTTTTTATTTTAAATGCATAAATATATGCAAAAAATCCTCCTTATGCTTTCATGAATTTGAAAGGATTTGACAAATGCAATATTTCAAATCTAAGTCATTAAATATTTCATGTATATGTGATTCTAGCACCAAATGGAATGTCTACATCATGTTTGGAAATATTTTAAATATGTTTTCTACACATGAATTTTGCTAGATAATGATTTAAGGTTTTTTTTTTCAAAAATAAACAAGTGTTTTCTGAAAAATCATGATTTTTAGTTAACATACTATGTCCACTTGTCTTTTAACAAAAATACAAAAAAATTTCATTATTAAAATATTATATACAAAAGAAAACAAGTTTTACTCTAAATTGGTTTTAAATACTTGGTTAAAATTTTTGTTTGCTCATAAATACTCCTAATTAAATAAATATATGAAATTTAAGATTGAGTGAAAAACCGGGTCATTACAATCCACCCCCCTTATAAAAATTTCGTCCCCGAAATTTGTAAACAGAAGATAAACAAAAAGTCATATATATCATACCATATGTCAGACGGTCTACAGCAAAATATACGTACCATACTCGACTAATATCGAGTTATAGACTACAGCAAAATACAAGTACTACTATAATGTACATGCACGTCGTACTACTACTACTATGTACAATACCGTCCAAACTGTCTGTCTACTCGGACCCACTGCTAATCTCGATGACTATCATCTCGTCATCAGAAATAACTATCATCTCGTCATCAGAAATACAGATCACGTCCTCGCTGTCTGAGACGCTAATCACCTCCTCACTATCGGATATCTCGATCACCTCTATCGGCTCCTCAACCTCCTCCGGAATATCGTCGTCGGATAGCTATATGACCTCAATAGGCGAAGGCGGATGTAACATCATATCTGGGTAAGCAAAATCCATATCATCATCTATGGGTATCCCCATATCATGATCCATATGTGGCCCCATCTGTCCTCCATTTGCCAGATACTCTGACATCTCCTGAGCCAACTGCTCTAATAGTGCAAGCAACTGTCCGTCCATAGGAGGTGGTGGTGCCTGAACCCATGGCTCCATCTCTGGATGTGCGAGTGGGGTAGCCTCCTCAGGCTGAGGCTGTGCTAGTGGGATATCCTCCAGTGGCAAATCCTCCTCCGGCTGCTGGTCCAGATCCTCCTCTGGGTCCTCCTCTGTCGGATCATCCTCAGGGTCGTCCTCCACAGGATCATCCTCGTCCGGGTCCTCCTCCTCAGGCTCACTATCATCCATATCATCCCTGTCATCGCCATCATCACCCTCATCATCACTATCACCACTATCATCACTATCATCACCATCACCTGCCCCCTTACCTATGTAATATCCTCCCTGATGGTCCTCATCGTCCTGGTCCGCCTCCTGTGGTACGTCTCTACTACTGTCCTCATCATACGAGGGCTCCCTCTGGTAAATGCCTGACTCCTCAGAGTCGACATACCTCCTCTCATCCACATGATCCTGGGAACCTGTTAGCTCCTGGATACTAATACTAGTGTACATCCTCAGCTTCTGGAGTGGGGTCATCCTCTTCCTAGCTGTTCTCTTAAATACTGGCGACATCTGGAAATGAAACAAAGACAGATTTCAGTACAAGTGATAGTAAACTGAAAGATTTCATAAGTCCTATGAATGCTGAATCCTCATAACATCTACAATCCATATCGATAAAAACCCAAAATTCCATTTCCAGTCAAAAGGTACATCCATACAAGTCATACAATACCACCATACATATCATACATCCAAAATCATACATAACATCTAGTCCACAAAAAAATTCGGATAAAACTCCTTGATATGCTTCTCCGTCTCCCAAGTACAGTCATATGGATTCTCACTCCACTGTATCCTGAGCAGTTTCACGACCTTACCCCGGAGTTGCTTCTCTTCCTTGTCTACTACATAGACCGGATATCTAACTACCGTCAAGTTTGGTTCAATCTCCAAATCTTCTTGAACCGATGGCTCTAGAATCGAAGACGGGTCGTGCACACACTTGCGAAGATGAGACACATGGAAAACATTATGAATTCCAGCCATCCTTTCTGGTAATTCCACCCGATAAGCAAGAGATCCAATCTTTTCAAGAACACGGAAGGGTCCCACATACCGTGGAGCTAACTTCCCTGTCTTACCAAATCTGATCGTTCCCTTGATCGGTGAAATCTTCACAAACACAAAATCTCCAACAGAAAAATTTGGATCCCTTCGTCTTTGGTCTGCATAGCTTTTCTGTCGATCCTGGGCTTCCTTCATTCGTCTTTTAACTAACTCAACCTTCTCAGTTGCTTCTCGAATCATATCTGGTCCGAGAACCAGCTTATTTCCGGACTCTACCCAACAAGTCGGTGACCTACACGGTTTTCCATAGAGAGCTTCATATGGTGCCATGCCTATACTCCTCTGATAGCTGTTATTGTAGGAGAATTCCACTAGACGTAGGTGATCCTCCCACGATCCTCCAAAGTCCAGAATACACGCTCTCAACAGATCTTCCAAAATCCTGTTTACCCTTTCTGTCCGGCCATCCGTTTGGGGATGATAAGCAGTACTTAAATTCAGCTTGGTTCCCAAAGTTGTTTGGAGTGCCTCCCAGAATTTGCTGGTAAAAATAGGATCTCTATCACTTATAATACTCACCGGGACTCCATGTAATCGCACAATCTCCCTTATAAAGCTCTCGGCCAACGAAGCTGCAGTCCGGGTTGGTTTCACTGGAATGAAATGTGCACTCTTCGTCAGTCGATCAACTATCACCCAAACTCCTTCATACCCCTTCCTGGTCTTGGGCAAACCATTGACGAAATCCATTGATATCATTTTCCACTTCCAGGTAGGAATCTCCAAAGGTTTCAGTAGCCCTGTTGTCTTCTGGTTATCACCTTTTACCTGCTGGCAGCATAGACACTGATTCACATAAGCTATAATATCTCCCTTCATTCCAGGCCACCAAAATACTCGTCTCATATCCCTATACATCTTGTGTACTCCTGGATGAATGCTCAGTTTTGATTTATGGCATTCTGCCAAAACCTCTTGCCTTAGTCCATCCACATTTGGAACACACAGTCTCCCATTTATCCTGAGGATACCTAGGCCATCCAATTCAAAATCTGACTCACCTCCTTTTATTACTCCTTGGATCAATTTCTCCAGATTCTCATCCCTTCGTTGATTCGCCATGATCCTTCCTTGAAGTGCTGGGGTAGCTTCTAGAAGAGATAAGATCGCATTTCTGCTTAGAGCGTCTGCTACGACATTTGCTTTTCCTGGCGTATAGATAATATCCAAATCATACGACGCAAGGAATTCCAACCATCTCTGTTGCCTCAGGTTTAGATCTTTTTGAGAAAAGAGATATTTGAGTGGTTTGTGATCCGTGAAAAGTTCGAACTTCCCTCCCAGCAGGTAATGCCTCCACATTTTTAATGCAAAGACAACCGCCAATAACTCTAAATCGTGTGTAGCATAATTCTTTTCATGAATCTTTAATTGTCTACTAGCATATGCAACCACACGTCTATTCTGCATTAGTACTGCACCGCGTCCTATTCTACAAGCATCAGTATAAACCTCAAATTTACTTTTCCCATCGGGAACAGCAAGAACTGGTGCTTCTGTCAACTTCTTCTTCAACTCCTTGAATGATTCTTCACATTTCGGAGTCCATATAAATTTCTCACCCTTCTTAGTCAGCTTAGTCAGATGAGAAGAGATCTTGGAATAATCTTGGATAAACCTTCGATAATATCCAGCTAATCCCAAGAAACTACGGACCTCCGTTGGTGTTCTGGGCTGCTTCCATTGCTGTACTGTCTCAACCTTGATCGGATCTACAGAAATACCATCTCCATTTATGATGTGTCCCAAGAATCTTACTTCAGACTACCAGAAATGACACTTAGAAAACTTCGCCTTCAAAACATTCGTCCTCAAAGTCTCCAATACTACCTTAAGATGATATCGGTGTTCCTCTTCTGTCTTTGAGAAGATTAAGATATCGTCAATGAAAACCAAAACGAACTTATTCAGAATCTTTCGAAAGACACGATTCATCATGTCCACAAAGTATGCAGGTGCGTTGGTTAAACCGAATGGCATAACTAACCATTCATAAAAGAAATCCGGTCCTCTGAAAGCAGTTAAAGGAATACTATCTTCGGCGATCCTTAACTGATGGAATCCTGTAGCAAGATCCATTTGAGAAAACACCGTAGCTCCATTTAACTGATCAAAAAGATCGTCAATCCGCGGCAAAGGATACTTGTTCCTGATGGTCACTTTATTTAACTCCCTATAGTCGACACACAGCCTTAGTGATCCATCAGACTTAGCCAAAAAAACTACAACTGAGCCCCAACTTGAAAAACTTGGTGTGATCAATCCTCTGGTCAGTAAATCTTGGGTTTGCTTCTCAAGTTCCACCACTTCCTTTGGTGCCATTCGTCTTTTTGGCTGAACGATGGGTCTGGCTCCTGGAATCAGATCGATGCGAAACTCTATCTCACGGTGTGGGGGTAAACTCTTAACTTCTTCAAACACGTCTGAAAAATCTCTAACCACCTCTAACGTCTCCAAATTCTCTTGTGGTGCCTCCAAAGCGTATAGGAAACTACACATATGAATACCAGGTTTTCCACACGGTATCCAAGCTTTGCTCCCAATATTGGTTATCAAAGTCACGATCTCGTTATCTCATTTAATCTCAGCTTGGAATTTACTTAACCAGTCTATTCCAAGTATAAAATTAAATCCTTTGAAATCCAAATCGTAGAAATCGAAGGGAAAGGAATGAGAAAGGTACGAAAGTGCCACATTATCGCAATACATTTTTAACTCAGTTTTCCCGCCGATAGGATTAGTTACGCAAATTGGGTTCGGGGAAATTTTTGGGGTAAAATGGAATTTTCCTACTGTGCCAGAGGAAATGAAACTATTTGAGGCGCCAGTGTCAAATAAAACACGAACATCAATGCCATTTAAATCAAAAGTACCTTCGAGAACTCCCTTGCCTTTCACATCTTGGGAAGTTGATGGTTCGCTTTTGATAGCATACACCTTGGGTTGTTGTGCCCTCTTCATGAGTGGACAGTCTTTAACCAAGTGCCCGGGCTGATGACAATTGAAGCACAGATTCTTCATCACCATTGCATGTCCAGGGCCTTGCTGCTGTTTCTGCTGCTGTTGCTGAGGTGGTTGTTGTTGCTGGTTTTGTTGTGGCTTCTTTGCTGCTGGTTTGGTGCAGAATTTGGCAATGTGTCCTTTCTGCAAGCAGCTATGACATTTGGTGTCTTTGAACCTCTCCTTAGCTTTTTCTCCCATCTTAGGTACACCTTTGTTGTTGTTGTTCCAGTTTGGATTGAACTTCCTCTAATTTGGGTTCTCTCCACTAGACCCTCCTGTTTGTGCAGCTTTAGCAACTGGCTTCTTATTTTACAGTGCCTCGTAACGAACAGCCATATCCACTAAATCAACGAATGGAAGTTTTAGATGTCCAATCATCTGAACTTGTAGGCTATCCTTTAATCCTGCTATGAACATTTCATTCTTCTTAAGCGAAGTGTTAATCAGTTCTGGCCCGAAACAAGAGAGCGAGTTGAATTTGTTCTCATATTCTGATACTTTCATATTTCCCTGCTTGAGATCGATAAAATCTATATACATCCTCGTCTTTCCAGCAGCAGGCAAAAACTGAGCTTCAAACGCTTCCTTGAACTTATCCCAAGTAAAATCTTCTTTGGGAACATTAGCAGTTTGAGCGTCCCACCAAGTCGCAGTAGCTTCTTGAAGTTGCCATGATGCCAAAAGACGCTTCTGATCGTCATTCAACTTTAACCCTTTGAAAATTCTTTCACAAGACCTCATCCAGGCTTGCACTTCAGTAAAAGACTCAGTTCCCTTGAAAACCTTTCCTCCCAAAGTCGTATACTCCTTACAAATAGTCGCAAAGCTCTTATCCCGTTGAACTTGTGCAACTTCCTCTACTGTCTCTCCTTGGTCTTGGGATCCAGCAGTGCGACCAGTAACTGTGGAAGATCCCCTAGCTCGACCTCTTCGTGCACGGGTACTCATTTTGATCACCTGTATATAACATGTTGTCAAGCGGGACTTGATAGGGTATAACTGACCTAGTTATAGCATCCAAGTTGTGTTAGGTTCATTTTAAATTTGATATAAAAATACGCTCTCTCACACTCACCTACAGCCTAGGTAATCTAAAACCTGGCTCTGATACCAACTGT
Organism: Allium sativum; assembly: GCA_030737875.1. Taxonomy (NCBI): domain Eukaryota; kingdom Viridiplantae; phylum Streptophyta; class Magnoliopsida; order Asparagales; family Amaryllidaceae; genus Allium; species Allium sativum. The sequence continues at coordinate 592,210,929 of CM060919.1, forward strand.
AACGACCCAACTTTTGAACACATCTCAAGTTGTGTCATTAATGAGAAATAGAATAGATAGAAGAATATAAACACAGAACATCAGAATCTCACAGCGGAATTTCCATAAAAGATGATACTTTATAACATTACACAACAGTACATGATACATCAAAACATCATATGGCTAGTGATACAACCCATTACTAGTACATCAGTAATTATACATAACATTCAATACTGGCTTGCCAACTTATAATTATACAGTAGATAGATAGATAAGTCAACACTGGTAGTCTTCATTCCACTTCATAAGGTTCAACATCCTGGTTCACTTGTCTATTCATAACAAGTGTTATGAATACCCAAGAGTTTAAGGGAAAAACACAGAAAATAAACTTCGGGTCAGTCAGGGGACTGGTATGAGTAAACAGTTTATAACAGTTTCAGGAAAACATCATTTGTATACTTTAAATCCGATATTTTTCACAAACGTTTATTTGATTCCTCACAATATAAATTAGAATCTAGGAAAAATGCTTGCATCTCACATTTTCCGATATAGTATACAAACAAAACCCGCTTGGTACTTAAGGAAAAATTGGTTTTCCAACTTATGACAAGGTATAGGACTACCTCCCGATGATGTATCTCTAGAGGCAAATACATCTGGGTTCACAAGAACGTCTTGCAACCCGGCCCTCACATGACCGACCACTCATTTCTCTTGAGTGTATCGAGCGTATATCACCGATGGTTGTGTACGGCAACCATCCCCGAATGGGCAGAATCGATAGGTTAAGGAAACAATAGGAGTTTCTCTAGATAGGTGATACTACACCCTAATGGGAGCGACCCACATAGCCATGCTGCCTGCCCGATTTTTGTCATTTCCTGGGTGTGAGGCTTGAGGCTAGATTTACGTCATCAACACTGGTTTATTTCTTTGAGTGCCACATTGTCCAGACCTCCGGATCACTAATTGATTTTCTCAAAAATAGATTTATAGGTATACGGCGAGAGAAACGAATTCCGCTGCCACCATATAATTACATTTGAAAAGATCAACGTACGTGACCAGTTGGAATTACTTTGTCGGACACCCGTCCATACAAGTTGTTATGGGTTTGAACAAACCGAAGGTACTATATAAATATAGCCCTTGCATAACACCGTTTTCAACTTTACACACCTTTGACTTGTAGCGTACAATCGATTCAAAGTGGACATGTTATCCGGCTCTTTGAAAGGATTACGAACAGTTTCTTTTTAAATTACTAATCTAAACAGATAAAAATACAGTTTATATTTACCAGTTCAGAACAGTACGATATGAATTTATGTGGTGACAGGGGTTTTTGACTTACAAATTAGAACTTGGTAAATTTCAGCATCTACAAGTTTTTCTATTTCATTTGCTCGATCTTCAAATATTTTATTTGAAGTAAGGTTCAACTGGTATTAGAATTATTTATTGAAATAAATTTAAAATAAACTAAACTTTATATTTAAACATACTTCTGTATTTCTCGACAATATTCATCAAATCCTGATTCACTTTTCTTCTCTCTTGTCTTTTTGAAATAAAAATGTTTACTTTTAAGTTCACTTCGTTTATTCCAATCATATTAGTTATTAAAACTCTAAATAAAACTGAAGTAAAAATCTTATTTTTATTTAGTTCCTTCATTACCCATTATAATTATGAATATAATTCATTTAAATACTAAAGACTTGGGTTTAAACTAAGGTTTAGAAATCTCCTGGAAGCTAGGATACCATTTTTAAAATGTTTCCTTTCATTTCCATGGTTTTTCTTGGCCTGATCAGCTTGTGTTATACGAGTCAACCCGAATGCACATCACCAAAGTGCCAACTCCTTGGCCACTTGAAAATCACGTTAAAAACCTTGAATCCGTCAGCATTTACATGGCCGGTCACATAGCCATAAGCTAGCGTCTTCTTCTTTGTGCATCACCGAGCTGTGCACGTGCCCAATGGATTCCGGTGACGCCACCGCCTCGCGACTGGCCACGCAAGTCGACTCTCCATCCCTGATCATGCTGACGAGCTCCACAGTCTCCCCCTCGTCGTTTGTCAAAAATCACTGAGCTACCCATTTTTCTTCGAACTGTGTCATCGGAGAAACCATCCCTTGTGCCACGTCAGCACCACGAACCACCACTTCCTCACTGCTGCACCATCGCCAGACCCCAACGCTCCGTTTCCCCCATGACCGCACCTCCCTAACTCCTCCGGCGAAGAGCAGTCCAACGGAGAAAAACCGAACCCAAAAGTACACTGTAAACCCTATTTATGCCAATTTCCCAAAATCAAATCATTTAAAAAAATTCTTTACATTTTTCCCATGATCCTCGATCTTCCCTGCTCCTCCAGGCCAAATGCCTACATCTCCGAACCCCTAGGCCGACGGTGGTTCATCCATTTATAATTTCCGACCACCTCTTCCTTTCTCATGACTTATACTTTTAAAAATCAAACTTTTATTTTAAAAATCATCATTTGGATGTATTAACACATTTAAGAAATCATACCTTGATTTTATTCAGTTTGAAAAACCAATTTGAATTCTTGAGGCAGAGAGCTGTTAAAGCTTTACTGTTGTTCCCATTTAAACATGACCGAGGTGATTTTCCATCAGTTAACCCCACGGCGAACCATATACCACACATGCAGAGGGTGATTTTGCAAGATCAGGTACCCTCTCTTCACACCATTACCTTAAGAACACTAATTTCCCAACTATACAAACATGCACTCAAAATAAACAGAAACTGCTGCTATAACAGTTGTCTATCCCTCAACATATATTATTTAAAACGAAATTTACTTGATGATGTTCACCCATAAAGCCATAACTTACCCACCCATGGCAGTAAATCACATATGCAAATGAAATTGAGCAAGATCACAAGGGGATTTTAAGAATACTTTAATGTAGAACATCAAACTGCAGGGTAGAAACAGATTTGAAAAAAGAATACTGATTTACTCACCTTAAAGCCTCCTAAAACTTCTCTTTCCTCTCTGAAAGACTTGGAGTTGCTGTGTGTTTTTGGTGAGTGAAGGAATGCGCAGGGATGGTCTTTATATAGGTGTTAAGAAATAATATAAAATGGGTGCATTAAATGCTCAGCAGCCTTTTATTTTGTGACTAATGAAAACCGAAATTGAAAGCTCAATTTCTCTTTCAATATCTACCTATTTTCTTCCCCCTGCACATGGTATTTTCATGCTGACCTATACCTGAAATATACCATATCCTGTACAACATTTCCCCCCTCCTATTGGTCTACATCCTTTGGCATTAAATGCTCTTTGTACAAAGCTCTTCTCTACCATTCCCCTCCTTTGATTCCTACATTTGTTTAGATCTTTTCTGTACCGAATATATTCAGTTTTTCTGAGCTTTCAAAGCTAAATTTTCACATGACAAATTAAGATTTTATATGCAAATATCTTTAAATAACAACTTGCCTTGCAAGTGTAACCAAAATCTGAAATTTAGTACAAGAAAAATCCATTCATGTGAGATGAAAACACATGGTAAATCCCTAGTAATATCCCTGATTCGACCTTAGCCTTTTGTACACAAGATGATGGTGCATGTATGTGATTTCATCAATCTTTTGAGGTATGGTTTTAATTTGACAAGTTGGCTATGGTTTTGAAAAATGCAACAAGAAGAAGATTTCAGAAATCTCTTTGGAAAGGAAGAAAAGAAAAGACAAATACTGAATTTTCCTTGGCTCCACAATGATCATGTCGTGAGCAAGATCCTTGCGTAGCATGATGAAGTGATCTCATGAAGTGATAGAGAATTTTACACTACATGCTCTCATTTTTATGCAACATGCAAAAGGATTTTCACGAGATTTTGGTAGACATCATATCTATATGTAGATGATGGTAGCAAACATGATTTTACAAGACAATTTGACAATACTTGATATATTTTTTTAAAATGCATAAATATATGCAAAAATCCTCCTTATGCTTTCATGAATTTGAAAGGATTTGACAAATGCAATATTTCAAATCTAAGTCATTAAATATTTCATGTATATGTGATTCTAACACCAAATGGTATGTCTACATCATGTTTGGAAATATTTTAAATATGTTTTCTACACATGAATTTTGCTAGATAATGATTTAAGGTTTTTTTTCAAAAATAAACAAGTGTTTTCTGAAAAATCATGATTTTTAGTTAACATACTATGTCCACTTGTCTTTTAACAAAAATACAAATTTTTTTCATTATTAAAATATTATATACAAAAGAAAACAAGTTTTACTCTAGATTGGTTTTAAATACTTGGTTAAAATTTTTGTTTGCTCATAAATACTCCTAATTAAATAAATATATGAAATTTAAGATTGAGTGAAAACCCGGGTCATTACAGATTTCTTGATATGTATCTTTTTGACTTTATCCCATCAAGGATTGTGGCGAGGATATGGTTTAGTTTCATGGCATTATGTTATTTTGTTTTAAAGACAGATTTGAAGTACTTTGTAAGTGATTGATGTAACTGGTTTTGAGAACTACGTTTTACTTCAAAAATAAAGTTGAAAGTTTTTCTGCTGCTTATTTTATGTCTGCTCTATAAATTTTTGTACTGTTACCTTTTGCGCTTCACGTAACTTAAAGCATTCTCTTATGAGTGACATTAGCAGACGTGGGGTGTCACATTATTCCAATTAAAGCACTTCTTTTCAACCTTAGCAGACTTACATTCCCTTGAATAATGGCTTTCTCATGGCAATTAATGCAAGTAACTTCGCCTTTAGCTTTCTTCTAGCCATTCTTATCCTGTTGTTGAAATTTTCTCTTCCCATTTCACTTCTTCTTATTTCTGCCACCTTGCAATAGTTTTGGTTTCCCTTTATTACTTACATCAACAACAACCTCAAACTTCTTAGGAAACATGCTCTCGTGCCTACGAGAATTCTCAACCAACTTTTCAAACAAGACTTAATATGGTTAACAAGGTTCTTGCCAAGGTAATCATCTAATCCCATAATAAATTTTCCGTTCTTCCCAAGAGAAGCATCGATAAAAGACAGGCCATACGTAGACAATGCTTTAAACTCAGCCACATAACAACAATTGACTTCTTTCCTTGCTTCAACTCAGCAAACCTATTGAAGAGAATTGATTTATGGGCTATAGAAGTAAACTTATCATCAAACGTCGTCCTAATTTGCTTCCATGATATCTGATCCTCTAGAGTCTCAATGGTTATCGAATTCCACCAACCCATAGCCCGATCTTGTAGTTGCCTCGAAGTAAGATTCCTTTTTATCATGTCATATATTCCATGATATACAAAGATGCAAACACAAGTATCTTACCAATTCTGAACCTCAACCGCTGACTCCATCCCAAAAAATGGCTTGCCACCCAGAAAAGAATAATCTTTGCACAACTTGACTAAATATACGACTCTAGGTGACTGCACAAGAGCACCACCATCTACCACCACTCCTGGAATATGTACATTCCTCATAATTAGGAATGGCAATTGGCCCGAGTTAGGGCAGGTTTCTCATGCCCTAGACCAGACCCGTACTTTTCAAACCCCGCCGCAGACCCGATCCGTAGACCCGGTGAGGGTCTGGAATTTGGCCCCATACACGGAACCCGTACGGGTCAGGGTAGACCCAATCCACCCCATGACCCGGTGATATTATGTTCAAATGTACACAAATTTATATACTTATATTTTTTATCACTAAATGATAAATTATATACATATTATAATGTGTTCACAATGATAAAAGTATATAATAAAATGAGTTGTAAGATAATAGTTCAAAATGTATGCATTTATTATTGTATGATTATCATTGATGCAACTTATTACTATGAAAAATTTATAGTTTGTTGATTGAAAGAATATAATATTCAAGTTATAACCATGTATACCTAAGAAGATTAACAAGTAATCACTATAGTTATAAAGTGTTTTAATGATATTTCAGTAATGCGGGTCAGGTTGGGGCGGTTGGTCGTGCCCCAGACCCGACCCTGGACCCGAACCTCCAAAAGTGGGTCGCGGGTCTACCCATCCCGATGAACCTATGGGGCGGGTTTAAATGGGTCAAAACAGGGGTGGGTCAAGTGGGTTTGGACCCCAGACCCACCCCCATTGCCATCCCCACTCATAATTGACGCTATCATAGCCTTGAACATAGCTGGATAATTGGGTGCAGAAACACTTGATCCACCATCATCCCCTACCACTCTAGAAGGGGGATTGTTCTTGGTAGTGTTTCTTATATGTCAAAGACTCATTCTTTATTTGGAACAAGAATTATTAGTCCATTTCAGATAAAAGCTGCAGTGGTACTCAAGTGCATGCTAAATACAATTTTATATACTATATATAGTTATCATCCCAAATCAGTTACAAGTAAGTCTCTCATATGCTCATACTCTTTAAAACTCGGGTAAAACAATTAACTGAAACCCTAATACCACATGTGATGACCGCTACACACCTCTTGCACTGAATGTCAAGGAATATGTGTTGTATACCCTGTCAGGCTGATATGGGACGATTGCTAAGGAAAATAAACCTAAACAGAACCTATTGTATATCTCACATTGCATGGATAAAATATAATAAGAATTTATGTAAAAGAATATGCACTAAAGCATGATAAAGCAGAAATCCAATCTCCAACTAAAAAACTTAGAATCCGGTACAATATGTTAACAATCTGAGTACATTAAGCCTCACTACAAGTTCTGTCAAAGCCTACGTATATCTATTTCTTCTAGAAAAACTCATTTCTTCATTCCTCCTTCATTTTCTTCCATTATTCTTTAATATTATTAGATCCATGGCTTCCCAAATTCATAACTTGAGTGAAAATCTTGAAGAAATACATAATTCATTCAAGAATATTCTCTCTATTATCCTTTGCAATTAGCGTCACTTAGAGTTAAGTCAAATATAGATGATAAAGCAACAAGAAATGCATTTTGATGCAATTCGATGGATGATTTCCTCTTTCCAAAGACGAAGACAACAACATCATAGGAGCAAATCTCAACAAAAACAATGAAGAATGGGATGCTATAAAGGCTGATCCAATCTTCGGTGGTGGTGGATGGGTAGAAGTTTCAAGAAACATCTGAATTCATATTTAAATTTGGTGTGTTTTGATTGGTTGTTTTTTTAAACTTAAATTTGAATTTTTAAATAACTAAAATTAAGATTGGATTGGATTGTTTGAATTGACTAATTGTATGAATTAGTTTGTTTGAATAATTATACTATATCATTAGTAGCTAAGAAGACCGTTTCACTTCATCTTCTTGAAGGCCCGTTAATGGCGACAAGAATAAATCTATTCTCTCCCTTTCTACGATTTCGCCCCTTCTCTTCTTTCACTTCCTCTCGGATTGTTTCACCTCTTCTCTTCCACTCTTCATTCGGTTCCTGCTTTCGCCTGCATGGGTCTTCAACTGTTCATCATATCTCCGTTTATCCCTATTTTCTTATGATCCACACCACAACTCCTTCCTTCACCTAATCTTGCATCAGCCTTACCTTTTTTTTGCATTGTATGATGGCCCCTACTGGTCACAGCGTGCTTCCCTTTGTTGCCCCGCAGTTCAGATCTAGTGAACTCTATTCATAAAATTTCCTGTAATGCGAAGTCAAAGGAGTCCCAACGAGTACGGTCCTTCAAATTGCTGGGTGTATTTACGTCCCGCAGTTGTCTGACCTTCGTCAGGAGAATAAGGGACGGTTTTGGTGTTTGCTGGATCGGTTGTGTTGGTCTCAAACGTTGGTACTGTCTTTGGTTGGGTGGTGGTTTCGGCTTGCGTGGGAATTGTTGGTTTAGTCTCTTTCATATAGCTCCTAAGCTTCACAGTAACTTTGTGTTTCATGTGGCGATTCGCGACTCAACGCTCTTCGATCCTAGTATGTCCTACTTTTACTAATTAACTGAGTATGTTATGCCCAAGGTTTTAAATCTCGGATATCGGTCGCGTTTCGTCTCGGGGATTTTATAGACTCGGTTTCGTATCGGGGGAGATCTCGGACGAGATGAGTCTAACTTGGGAGTTCGTCTCGGATTTTCATCTCGGGTCCGAAAGTTCATATCGGAACAATCTCGGGGTACATGATATGTTAAAAATGATATTTTAACAAAATGATTTTTATGAATGCTATCAAAAACATAGTAACTTAAACTTAAAATGCAAAATAACTTTATTATTCTTTATTTTGCGAAAGATCATTCATACTCTAAATTGTAATATGCTTAAAACAGGAATATTGTTATGCAGGAAACATTAAAAGGATCCAAAATATTAAAAAATTCAGCATAAATAGACCATAAAATACATAATTTCATAAGTAACATGTATGTAAAAAGACAAATATGAAAATCATAAACATTGTAAAACATATACGAACATACAATATGGTCAGTTAACATGCAAAATGTAAAATAACAAAAGATTGATATGGCTAGATTTGAGTTTTTTAATTATAGTTCTAGTTCCGGCACAAATTTAAATTTTAACCAAAAAAACTAAGATCTCAGACGATATTCCAGTATTTCGTCTCGGTCGATATATCGTTCGATATTGCAATATCTCGGACGATATATTCAAAAGGAGATTTAGAGTGATATTTGCTGTTTCGTTTCGGAAGGAACCCAAAACGAGATCTCGGAGGAGATCTCGGGCAATATTTGCGAGATTTGAAACAGTGGTTATGCCTCTAGCTTGCTGAGATGTTGTTGTGGTGGCTTGGCTTAACTGGTTTAAGGAGTTGGTTGTGTTGGTTCATTTTTTGAAACATGATATTCAATGTTTTCTTAGTTGTCATATTGTTGGAACTTTCTGTAGGCTTTGTTTGTTATGTTTTGGATCAAAGTTATGTCGGCTGTGGTGTTTTAGGATTTTCTGCTTGGTAGTATGGTGTTCATGGAAGCAATGTTGGGCTGGGTCTTGTGTGTTTGTTGCTCTGGCTTTTTGTTCCACTGTTCTCCTAATTGGCAATCATGGTGAATGTCATGTTCTCGTTATGCTGGTATAGGGTGGTGGTATTCCACCTTAAGATCTTTTCCTATGCTATGTACGTTAAATGTCAAGTCATTAGTGTCTCTGATGTAATTTCGTCCATGCTATGCTTTGCGAGGCTCGAGATCATGTATTCATATGATGCTCTATTGGTTGGAATCTTCTGCTGGTTGTTTGGTGCTCGAGGTTTCATGTCCTTTTGTTGTGGGTTTGGTCATTGGATGTTGCTTATTCTAGCTAGTGATGGAACTGCCTTTGCTGTGCGATCCTTATATGTGATGTTTTCTTTTTTTTTCCAGCACATGCTAAGGTTATTGTTCTGTGGTACTTTGGTGCATTTCCTTGTATAGCATGCCACTGTTGGGTTTTTTATTTTATTAACATTGTATGTAATTCACTCTATGTGTGGACTATGTTATCGCAGTCTAGAATCAGTGTCTAGCTCTTGTATGGTAACCTAGATAGGATGGTGTTGGACGGTCCACCTTAAAACTGTATTTGTAGTAGGTTGATATCCTGTCAATCCCCTGTATTATTTGTAATTATTATTTATTATAATAATAAGTATTTGCAATTACCTGAACAGTCAGTCAGCTCTGCCAAAATAATAATTATAATTATACTTTATACCCATTCAAATAGTCACTTAGTTTTTAGATCTTGTCCATGTTTTGATTAAATTAAGGTATTAAAACTTTATCAGGTTTAGTTATTAGAAATATGTCTTAGTTTCAGGGGGGAGTGACTATAGTCTAGTCAGGAATATATAGTTTTTGTTGATGACAGAGGGGGAGAATTATAAAAGAGGGCTTAGATTAAGGGGAAGTTAGTAGTTTCAGAAGGAGTTAATGGAGTAAGGGGAAGAACTGGAGAATCAAGACATCAGGTATGGATATTTTATAAACCAAAGTTGTCATCATCAAAAAAAGGGAGAGTGTTAGGGATTAAGCTGTTGTTGATGATGGTTTTGATGAAAACAACCTTGTTTTAACTAATATTGTTATAAAATATATACTAACACTATTTTCTAGAATATATATATGTATACACATGTGCGCGCGCGCATGTATTGATTATTCAAGACTGTACAGTTTAGAGAACCAAGATTTCAAAAAAGAAGAGATCAAGATACATGAATCATAAGTAACAAAAGTTCAAGAAATAAAAAGTAATTTTGTCTAGAATTTTTGTTAAAACTCTGGTTAGCACTGAACCCTTATTTCAAATATCTCTCACTATTTTCAAAATAATTTTAAAATAACTTCTTTATTTTAAATATATATTTCTTTGTTCTTAAAATTATTTTAACTCATGGTTTTTAATATATTTTATTTTCTAATACATTTTAACTTCTAATTCAAATATTATTATTTATACATTTAATACTAATTTTATTATAGTTATTTATTCTTATAATAAGTTCTAAAGATTTTCCTATATATATAGTTATATATACTTTAATATCATTTTATACATAGTTTTTAATCATTTTAAATCATCTTAATATATGTTCTTAAGATATATTTATACTTGAAAAACTCTATTTTGATAAAAAATAATATAGTTGTTTTAACTCAGGAATCACCATAATTTATTTAATCATTATTTGATTTAATTCAAAAGTTTATTTTTTGAAAAATACAAAGGTATGTCGACATATACATTTTAGTATGTCAACATATAAGCCGTTGTTTTCAAGTTTAAATTTTGAAAAGTTACGCCTTCTAAATTCGAAACTATTCTGAAAGAATTTGACTGTTGGGAGACTATACATAGGCTTATCAATTCAAGTTTTTAACTAACTTTTCGTTATCTTCTTCCTTTCTCTTCTCTCCATTATTATTCTTAATTTCTTAAATTCCATACTTATGCTCTATCGATTTTCAATGAGAATTATATCAATCTTTTTTTTTCAATTCTCTATAAAACTCTCTCAAATATTCAAGTGCTACTCAAGAGTTATACGCTTTATGTAATCAAAGATCGCAAAGTCAAGTCTGTCTTCCAATACTATACTAAGAAAGGTGTGTTACATTGTGTCCCGTATAAATCAACTAGATGTGATTGTGTCTCGGAAATCAATTGGTTATAGATTGTGACTGGGAAATCAATTGAGTCTCACTGTACTCTGGAAATCAGTTGAGTGTGCCCTTGTAGCCTGGAAATCAAGGACTGTAATTTGGATATTATTTGCAAAGGAATCCATATCAACCCAGTGTTATGTGGGACTGGATGTAGGATAACTCTGAGCCAGTATAAAATCTCAGTGTTTACTTTCCTTTTACTATTTTTTGTTATTATTATTTGCATCTGTGATTGATTCTATGATTAATGATGTATTGATTTGCATAACATTCTGATTAACTTAAAAAGATTTCAATAAATCTATAAAATACATAAAACGCTATTCACCTCTCTCTAGTATTTAGTTTGCCTTAATATTCTTAATCCGCATCCCCAACAATCATCTCCAAACCTGCTACTCTGCCTACTCAACAATATCGTTGATGAGCATCCTAAGGTAATAGGGGGAAACATTAAACCTTGAGTCAGAAAACAGTCTGGTATGAGCGATAACTACCAACAACTATACTGTAGAATATGAATGTTGACTTGAAAATTGGTTCTCTCAAATTCAACACCTAAATCTCAATAATATTCACAGAATTACAACAATATCAAATTACATAAAACAAAAAAAAAGGCAAAAGACACTCATTTTTATAGTGGTTCGATAATTAGGCTTATGCCCACTTGATGCAATATATCATTTATTATACTCTACGATTACATATATAGTCGGTTGATAATAAATAAAATAATTAAATAGTAATTTGATTAGTTTAAACCAAAATTTCATATTTTTACCCGTTTGCGCATTATTGCACATTATTTTTACACTATCGCCACAATTGAATTATGTTGACACCAAATCATCACCAATAATTTTAGATAGGCTTTATCTATTTTATGAATGCTATTATGGATGTTTTGTTTGCTAATTTATATAATTGCATCATTTTTTGTTGCATGAATTATTGTTTGCTTAGTTAGTTAAAACGTCATTCGTATGCAACTTAGTATTAGGAAAAATCTCATCTTCTGAAGTTAGTGCTTGTCAATCAAACCATAAGAAGTTTAGTGCATATTGATTGAGTGCATGGATAGGACTCGAACAAGATGAGATGAAGAGATGCATGGACAAATATGAAGTTGGAGCGACATTTAAGCATGAAGATGGATTTGAAGATGGAGGATGAACTTGGCAACAAGCTTGGATTTCGCAACGAATGTCGGACGTCTTCATTTGACGCTACTTAACCAGTTTTGGTTAAGTGTATAGTCAGAGTAATTGTTATCGATTACAGTAGAGTGGTAGATATCGACTACTATTACATTGGTCATTATTGCCTATTTGATGTAAATGATGGTGCGGTTTCGAGGAGCAAGATATGATGGTTCGTTTGAAAGTAAATTCAGTCCAATGGCTCTTTGACCAGTAGTTTTGACATAAGGTAAGGATTTTGTGCTTCAATGTAGTTATTTCGTCATTCGACGATGGTGATTCTCTGATGGGAAGCAACAACAGCTTCGACGATGGATGGTTATTCTCCGAGGGGAAGAATATTGAGACTTGAGTCAGGATGAGAAGACTATAAGTCAGAATGAAGAGACTACAAGTCAGGGTGGCGAGACTACTAGTTAAGATGGAGGAGCTATTAGGAGAAGTTTAGGGAGACGAGTTTGACGACAGATGTAGTTGTGTAGGAAGTTCCCGATCAGGAGGCTTCCGACTAGAGTATGAGAACAGTTCCAGAATAAACTCTGCAGCGGGGATACGTATGTTAAGAGATTGTTGGTACGTAGTTTCAGAAGGGTACTTGGAGAGTTGAGGCTTAAGCGTATATCGAGTCTTCAACCTGATGTAGGTTGTAATCCAGTTCGAACGCTGCCCGATGGATACAATGGTTAATCCAGGGGAGACTTGTGAATACCACTTATGTTCATTCACAACCAGACAGATGTTGTCGGACTGACGCAGACTGTTTCAGCTAAGATAAGTTACAATCATTGTGGAACTAGGCGTACTGTATCCAAGACATTGAATGAGTGAATGTGAGGATTGAGGGACAAGATGTACGGATTTCTATACTTTTGGTTCAATTACTATTGCGATTTTTATAGTATTTTGAGTCCGTTTATCACTCACACCAGACTATTGTCTGGCTCAAGGTTTTATGTTCTCTCTTATTACCTTGAGTACTCATCAAACATATCTATAAGTAGGCTGGCTAGTAGGTGTATGCGTTATCTAGAGCTACGCAGACAAATTAGTAGGAGGTGACGTCTTTCTAAATTATATTTGTACTATTGCTTATTCTGTTGTTCGACACTGTGGAGCCATGACAGTTTTGACCATTTATTCAGAGACAATTGTCGATTAGTACATCTATCTCTAGTATACTCTGATTATATTAATTATATTAGTTTTTATTGTCTTCCATGTATCTCAAAATGATTTTGTAAATATATGTTTTCCTTTTCCGTCTGAACTTGTGAGTTGTAGTTAAATCTCTCAACCAACAACATTGGCTAATAATTTAACTACGAGATTTAAATGATACGAATTCAATTCTCAAAATAGACACTCGTTTGCATTAGTGAATATTTTTAGTGCAATCAACTATTATTGACCAAGATGATCATATTTAACAAGGTTATCTAAAGAATGTGTGACTATAGTTTTTCCACAACTATTAAGTTGCTGAGGTGTCATCATTCTGTCTCATATTAGACATTTGACGTGTCATCGTTTTATCTCATATCAAACATTTGTCCATGAAAAATTATAATGCAAATCATGTTAAACAAAATGTATTGTTTCAACAACTTACTATCTTTTCTCTAAATGATTTGGCTTGATACATGCCTTTGTGCATTTAATACAACATTTCTCAATAAACCAACAGATATAATTATCATATTAAAAGTTTTTGTGTGTGCCAGTATACATCATGATTTAAATATATACTAACACTAATCTCTAGAATATATATATATGTATATACACAGGTATAGATTATTGAAGACTGTACAGTTTAGAGAATCAAGATTACAAAAAAGAAGAGATCAAGATACAATACTCGTGAGTAACAGGAGTTTAAGAAATAAAAAGTAGTTGTGTCTAGAATTTTTGCTAAAACTCTGGTTAGCACTGAACCCTTATTTCAAATATCTCTCACTATTTTCAAAATGATTTCAAAATAACTTCTTTATTTCAAATATATATTTCTTTGTTCTTAAAATTATTTTAACTCATGTTTTTAATATATTTTATTTTCTAATCCATTTTAACTTCTAATTCAAATATTTTTATTTATACATTTAATACTAATTTTATTATAGTTACTTGTATTTATATTAAGTTCTAAAGAATTTCTTATATATATAGTTATATATACTTTAACATCATTTTATACATAGTTTTTAATCATTTTTTAATCATCTTAATATTTGTTCTTAAGATATATTTATACTTGAAAAACTCTATTTTAATATAAAAGAATATAATTGTTTTAACTCAAGAATCACCATAATTTATTTAATCATCAATTGATTTAATTCATAATTTTATTTTTTGACAAATACTAAGGTATGTCGACATATACATTTTAGTATGTCGACATATAAGTCGTTTTTTTCAAGTTTAAATTCTGAAAAGTTACGCCTTTTGAATTCAAAACTATTCTGAAAGGATCTGACTGCTGGGAGACTATAAATAGCCTTATCAATTCAATTTTTTAACGAACTTTTCATTATCTTCTTCCTTTCTCTTCTCTCCATTATTTTTCTTAATTTCTTAAATTCCATACTTATGCTATACCGATTTTCAAAGAGAATTATATCAATCTCTTTCTATTTCAATTCTATATAAAACTCCCTCAAAGATTCAAGTGCTACTCAAGAGTTATAGGCTTTATATAATCAAAGTTCGCAAAATCAAGTCTGCCTTCCAACACTATATTAAGAAAGGTGTGGTTGTGTCCCGTATAAATCGACTAGATGTGATTGTGTCTCGGAAATCAATTGGGTGTAGGCTGTGGCTTGGAAATCAATTGAGTCTCACTGTACTTTGGAAATCAGTTGGGGTGTGCCCTTGTAGCCTGGAAATCAAGGATTGTAATTTGGATATTATTTGCAAAGGAATCCACATCAACCCAGTGTTGTGTGGGACTGGATGTAGGATAACTCTGAACCAGTATAAAATCTCAGTGTTTACTTTCCTTTTACGGTTTCTAATTATTATTATCTTCATCTATGATTGATTCTGTGATTAATGATGTATTGATTTGCGTAACATTCTGATTAACTTAAAAAGATTTCAATAAATCTATAAAATACATAAAACATTATTCACCTCTCTCTAGTATTTAGTTTGCCTTAAGATTCTTAATCTGCATCCCCAACAATCATCACCAAACCTGCTATTCCACCTGCTCAACAACATCGTTAATGACCATCCTAAGGTAATAGGAGGAAACATTAAACCTTGAGTTAGACAACAGTCTGGTATCAGCGATAACTACCAACAACTATACTGTAAAATATGAACGTTGACTTGAAAATTGGTTCTCTCAAATTCAACACACAAATCTCAATAATATTCACAGAATTACAACAATATCAAATTATATAAAACAAAAAAAGGCAAAAGACACAATCATTTTTATAGTGGTTCGACAATTAGGCCTATGTCCACTTGATGCAATATATCGTTTATTATACTCTACGATTACATATATAGTCGGTTGATAATAAATAAAATAACTAAATAGTAATTTGATTAGTTCAAACCAAAATTTCATATTTTTACCCGTTTGCGCGTTATTGCACATTATTTTGACACTATCGCTACAATTGAACAATGTTAACACCAAATCATCACCAATCATTGTAGATGGGCTTTATCTATTTTATGGATGTTATTATGAATGTTTTGTTTGCTAATTTAGATAATTACATCATTTTTGGTTGCATGAATTATTATTTGCTTAGTTAGTTAAAACGTCGTTCGTATGCGACTTAGTATTAGGAAAAATCTCATCTTCTGAAGTTAGTGCTTGTCAATCAAACACACAAGAAGTTTAGTGCATATTGATTGAGTACATGGATAAGACTCGAACAAGATGAGATGAATTTACGAAGGAGCAAAGACGCATGGACAAGTCTGAAGTTGGAGCGACATTGGAGCGTGATGATGGATTTGAAGATGGAGGATGAACTTGGCAACAAGATTGGATTTCGCAACGAATGTCGGACGTTTTCATTTTACGTGTACTTAACTAGTTGTGGTTAAGTGTATATCCAGAGTAATCATTATCGATTACAATAGAGTGATAGATATCGATTGCTATTACATTGGTCATTTTGGCTTATTTGATGTAAATGATGGTGCGGTTTCGAGAAGCAAGATATGATGGTTCGCTTGATAGTAGATTTGGTCCAATGGCTCTTTGACCAGTAGTTTTGACGTAAGGTAAGGATTTTGTGCTTCGATGTAGTTATTTCGTCATTCGACGATGGTGATTCTCTGATGGGAAGCAACAACAGCTTCGACGATGGATGGTTATTTTCCGAGCGGCAGAGTATTGAGACTTGAGTCAGGATGAGAAGTCTACAAGTCAGAATGAGGATACTACAAGTCAGGGTGGTGAGACTACTAGTTAAGATGGAGGAGCTATCATGAGAGCTTTAGGGAGAGGAGTTTGACGATTGATGTAGTTGTCTAGGCAGTTTCCGATCAGGAGGCTTCAGATGAGTATGTGAACAGTTCCGGAATAAACTCTGCAGCGGGGTTGCGTATGTAAAGAGATTGTTTGTACGTAGGTTCAGAAGGGTACTTGGAGAGCTAAGCCTTGAGCATCTATCGAGTCTTCAACCTGATGTAGGTTGTAATCCAGTTCGAACGCTCCCGGTGGATACAGTGGTTAATCCATGGGAGACTCGTGAATACCACTTATTCATTCTTAACCAGACAGATATTGTCGGACTGACGCAGACTGTTTCAGCTAAGATAAGTTACAGTCACTGTGAAGCTAGATGTACTGTATCCAACACATTGAGTAAGTGAATGTGAGGATTGAGGGACAGGAGGTTCGGATTTCTGTACTTTTGGTTCAATTACTACTGCGATTTTTATTGTATTTTGAGTTCATTTATCACTCACACTAGACTATTGTCTGACTTAAGGTTTTATGTTCTCTCGTATTACCTTGAGTACCATCAAACATATCTATAAGTAGACTGGCTAGTAGGTGTAGGTGTTATTTAGAGCTGCGCAGACAAATTAGTAGGAGGTGACGTCTTTTTATATTATATTTGTACTATTGTTTATTCTGTTGTTCGACACTGTGGAGCCATGATAGTGTTGACCACTTATTCAGAGACAATTGTAGATGAGTACATCTATCTCTAGTATACTCTGATTATATTAATTATATTAGTTATTATTGTCTTCCATGTATCTCAAAATGATTTGTAAATATATGTTTTCCTTTCCCGTCTGAACTAGTGAGTTGTAGTTAAATCTCTCAACCAACCACGTTGGCTAATAGTTTAACTACGAGATTTAAATGATACAAATTCAATTCTCAAAATTGACCCTCGTTTGCATTAGTGAATATTTTTAGTGCAATCAACTATTATTGATCAAGATGATCATATTTACCAAGGTTATCTAAAGAATGTGTGACTATAGTTTTTCCACAACTATTAAGTTGCTGAGGTGTCATCATTCTATTTCATATTAGACATTTGGCAAGTCATCGTGTTATTTCATATCAAACATTTGTCCATGAAAAATTATAATGCAAATCATATTAAACAAAATGTATTGTTTCAACAGCTTACTATCTTTTCTCTGAATAATTTGGCTTGATACATGCCATTGTGCATTTAATACAACATCTCTCAGTAAACCAGCAGATTTCATAATCATATTAAACGTTTTTGTCTGTGTGTCTGTGTATATCTTGGTTTAAGATTCCAGTCAACATGTCGGAATCACATCTCTTTTTTGCCGGTTCAGATAATGATTGTTTCGGAAATGCCCTCAAAATCCGTATTCAGAAGCTACAAGAAAAATCAAATCATGTCCGGGAGTGAAAAGAGTGAAGACAGCCAGAACGCCGAAAGCAACATCAAGAAGGACGTGACTAGGGAGAGTCAAACAAATAAAATGAAGGACGACCGATTTATTTTCCAGCGACTAGTCTTTTTTATGAAGTGATTTAGGATAGGATCGTATTTTCTAGGCTATGGGTTGGGCTAGGCTGTGCTGCATTTCAAGAAGTCTGACTACTTAGGAGAGTCTAACATTTATTTCAGCATGGCTTATACTATACAACATAAGATAAACAATTAGCTGTAACGAAGCAACATCGAACTGGCATAAAATAACTAACATAAAATTTATCTTAGTTTATGGTTTAATAAATAAAAATAATAATTGTAATACTTTTGATGTCACTTTGTTTTTTTCGGTAAACACGAATTATCGAAAATATCTATATATTTTTTAAACTTATTGTTACTGAAATATAAAATCTTAGAAACAAATTTCATTTACTAATTGAACATATCGATCTACAAATATTATTAGATCATAATACCACTTAAAAATAGAATTTCGCACCTAAATTTTATTTACAAATTCAAAACATCTATCTATAAATATTAACAAGTTTTAATACCGTTTAAAAATAAGATCTAACAAATAATCTTTATATACAATTCATTGTTCATTAACGAATAATAGAATGAAGATTCATACTTAAAAATCATAAGATACTGCAACAAAAAATTAATTTTTTTAAAGAAAAAACATATGATTTTAACACCAAAATATAAATGTAGATAATTTCATTTTGAATAGGTTAAACATAAAATATTTGTAATGAAAATACCTTACGCATGATGTTATGAAAACTGCGCATTTGCGGAAGCGGGCAGAATCTTATTCACCCAATTACTTAAAGATGATTTCTATGGAAACAAATACAGATATGAAATCACACGCGCAAACACAAAATATTCCACCCAACCACCCTCTTTATTGATTCTCAAAACGAATTTTGTTTACACTCACGGGTTCAACAACCAACAATAAACAAACTACAAGAATCGATAACCTTATTGAGAAAGGGAAAGAATATCTAGATGACTACAACTCTTGTTGGAGAAGGAGAACAATGAAGAACGACGGCTAACCCTTGGATTAATTGGAGACACCAATCCTCCCTAGGGCACCAAGCCCTAGAGGCACGCAGCCTCCACTCTATTCGGTCATACATTAATCCAACCCTATGTGCTGCTTTTATAGGAGAATAGAAGACCTAGGCAAATACCCAATTTGTCCCTTCATTACTTGCAGAATAAGTCACAGAAAAAACCAAGTCAAAAACGCAGAAAACCCCGCTCAGACGTCTGACCCAGATTGGTCAGACGTCTGTCCCTGCTCTCGGGTTACCAAAACCCTAACAACAGACGTCTGACCAAATGCTGTCAGACGTCTGTGCTGAAAACGCAGCACAAAACCGCTTCTCCTTGCCTTCTTTCTGCCGCTGCTCCATCCCCTCTATTGCCAAGAACATTCACGCCTCGTCTTCATCAACATATGTGATTTCATGTCACAAATCACAACACGCGAAGCGCATTCCGTAACGTTCGTGGTTTAATAAATAAATTATAGCAGCTTACATAATATTCATTAAAAAAAATATAACGAAGTTCACAAAATAAAATTAAAGCGGAAATTTTGAAATTACCAAAGCAAAATGGAAATTTCAAAATTTCTTCTTTATTAGAATGAAAATGAAAAAAGAATTTTAAACATTGATATTTATACTAATTCTGTTAGGCATACCACAACGAGCTTTAGGGCTAGGCAGAGCAGGCGGTTGTCAAGAGCAACCCGCTCAACGGGACAGTGTAGAAAGTGAAGTTGGCAGGGATAAATATTAATTTAGGAGAGCGGCTATAGGGACACAAGGTTATACACAAATCTATGTACACAAAATCTGAACCACAAGATTTGTTTGTCTTTATATGCAAAGTGGAATTCATGAAAAGATCTAGTAGTTCAGATTTTTTTATGTTTAATTTTGGATCAACATTTTGTGTTAATTTAGACTTTCCCTTAATTTAGAATAAATTTGCTGATGAGCCTTATAATGTGCCCTTAGCGTATAATGTGCCCTTAGCGTGGTTGGTTGTGTACCATACATCATTCCTGAGGTTTGGATTTCGATCTCGACACAGTTGCATTTTGTCCTAGACAATCATGTTTCTCTTTTTATGTCCTCCTCTTATCATACAATCATTGTTTCTTTGTTTTTCCCCTTCTCACTTTTAGGTCTGGGGCAACACTTCTACTGTAGTCGGGTATGCCCAGATTATCCTTGTATAAACTATCATGGCAGCACAGCTATGTATACCATGATTTGAATCACATACGTTTGACAATATGAATGTAAGATATTGGAAGAAAGTAAACCAAAAGAAATACTGTTGAAAGGCCTAATGTCCTCCTTTCAAATATATATTGAAATAAGGCACATGAGGAAAATATATACATTGAATAGATGAAGATGAGACGATGGAAGCAACCAAACCTTCTTCGATATATTCAAATATATTGTTAGTACATAGTAACCAAAAGTACAGCTAACAGACAAGTCTATGGATTCATCACCTAAAAATGACGACTCCTAAGACTCAACGTTCAAATACGAACCATGTTCTTGTTTAGATCATTTACCCAAGAAACAAGTCTGCAGGTATAGCATATTTGCTTCAAGAAAAGACCAAGTAGCAGCGTCTCCCTAGATATAAACTGGCTCCTCCATTACATCTAAAATAGAACTACCCTTTGATCCTACGATTTTAACATTCTGATTTGAATGTCCTTTCAGAAATACGTCATCAATCTGTAACAGACAAATAAAAATAACAAAGAATAAAGTTCATGGCTGTTGAACTGATTTTTGGCTAAAAAATGACTTATTTTAGTCGATCCAAACAAGCCAAAATTAACGAGTCCTTATTTCCAGAAGAAGAGAAAAACAACATGGTTACAAGCATTATGTATGGTATATCATATACCTGTGTGCAGCCAAAAATTTTGAGAAGTTTTAGACTTGAGCAGCTGTCAACTATCAATCCAACACCTTCATTAGTCATGCTGCGGCAAAATGAAAGATCCAGACTTCTCAAATTTGAACACCTTTTCGCAATTGCAACCGCAGCCTGTTGAGAAACCTGACAAATTGAAATGACCGTGAAAAAGAAAATTTCTCAGCTTCTGCTAATTGCACGTGGATAAAACATATGCACGCTAGTTTGATGAAATATCACTCTTATTCAAATGAACTTTCAAGTCACTTTCCTGAATTCCGACAAGCAACCAAGTTCCGAAATTTTGTTTTCCGTTTCCTTTCCAGTGATCGAATAATTTTAGAAGTTCAGTACCATTTCGAAAATTCTAAAAATTTCGTTATGGTTCCCATTTACAATACCAAGTAAATTTTTTTTTGTGAATATTCAATGCTAAAATAAATTCATAGCACGTTCTTCAAATTATATACAAGATACGAAACATAAAACAAATTCATTTAAAAAACAGTTTCATTTCAGCATCATATGAACAATGATTATTATTGTTGTGTTCGCATTGTGTCAAATTATCATTAGTTGGTGCAGGTAGACTCATGTTATCCATACAAAATAATTGTTATCTAACCCATCTACATAACCACCCACCCAGCCTTTACTTATGAACCTTTTTTATCCATGTCCAATTTAGCCCTCTAAAACTTATGGGCGCTTTCTTTCTTCCTCATTTTTCATCCATGCCCTAACTTCTACCAGCCGCTAAAGAAATGAATAAAAAAAATCAGCATGCGCTAATTTTGGGAGAGTGAATATTAGATAAAACGTGAACTTCAGCTGCAAATTTAATTTCGGCTTCGTCTTTCACATCAACTTCAATGATTTGATTGAGTTTGTTCGACAGCATAATTTTTTGTTTTAAACCTAAAATAAATCAGGAACGGGTTTCTTCATGTATTCTGGTCCAGTCAAAGTTGTAACCAGGACAGCATTGCCAGAGTTCCAGCGTGCCAGCCGGAAGTTTGAACAATGCAAGCATACATCACTTGCCATTGGTATGTTTCTTTCCTTAAGAAGGAATTTCAAAATAGACCCAAACTGGCAAAATTTGATGAAATCGTGAAACAGCGAAAATGATGCATAACACATACTTCTAGGGCATAAGACATATTTGAACTTTTCTAATCACAAGAAGATGTACGTTGTAGGCAGTATAAAAAAGAACCATATGTGCATGCACCATGGCATAGATCAAAGTAACAATTTACTGAAATTAAAATTCTCTGTCAAAATGCAGCATGTAAGAATCCACATATTTACTGAATTTCATTTCGTTCGTCCTTGAACAAGTATAGTACATATGTAGGCTTAATAATATGCTAATAGCTTTGCCTAAACTACATATCCTGTGTAAATGAAAATCTATAGATTCCTCTAATAAAATGAGTGACTCTATAACTAGTGTCAGTTCACACTTTAAACATGTCTAGTAAACTACAAGCTCGGTAAATTGTTTTCTTATGAAAAGGAAAATACTAAGAAAGACGTATCCTGTTTACCAAAAAAAATAAAAGAAGATGGAGGAAGAAGAAGAAAAGCGAGGATACCTTTTGAATGTTGTTAAGGGACAGGACACTTAATGACCCTCCTGATGCTTCTACAAATGCAGCAACAGCTTCGTCGCTGACAAGCAAATGCAACAGTTAGCTTGAAAAAAATACAATCGATTTTGAGTTACCAAGTAACAGAAAATCAGTTGCTGAACAAAATAAAGGAATTAAGCTTTTTTGTAGTATTTTATACTTTTTAACCAATGCATATGTATAGAAGCAGATAGATGGAACTGCAAACTACTTGTATCTTTCTCTTAGTTTTAGATATACCTTCAAATACAATCATATCAGAAGATAAAATTATAACAGATACAAAAATATTCAACATATATCGGATACATGCTAGAAAAAATTTATTCTTATAAAAACAAGTCGTGTGGCATAAATGGAAACATAGAGGGAATTTTGGGAAACCCTGCTCGATCAAAGATGGGAAAAAACAGTAATATTTTTTTTAACAAAAAATAACATCTCCTGGCATACTTTTTTTCTTAAAATACTTTATTAAAAGAAGAAAAAAATCCGAAAACCAAGGTTGAAAACTCCAAGGGTGTACGCAAGCCTCCAATACGTATTCCAGATGACACAAATATTGTTACAGGTAATGTGAAAATTGCCGAAAAAGGAATTCAGGTTTGTTATTTTACAGTTAAATGAACCATCATAAAAATAAGAAACTTAAAACTGACTTGCAAGAACAGACAGGAAAACATAATTTATTTGACACTTTCAAGATAAAGTCAACATATGACAGTTATTCGAGTACATGTACTTTACCATGATATGACATTTTGAAGATGTGCATATATTTTTACCATTATCTTATTATTTTTGCACAGTTATGCCTTAAGGCATCAAAATTTTAAAAGGAAAAAAGAAGATGTAGCCTATAGATGTGATTCAACTCAACTAACAGTTCACCAGCGAAACAACTAAGGTGAAAGTTCAGGTATAAAAACAAGGCTCGACAGTATCCCAGAGGTTAGCTCTGTGTGTTATGTATATGTATGTATGTATGTATAGAATAACATAGAATGTAAGCTATCTAATGCACACACCTAAATGCATTACGGCGTAGCTTAAGCTTCTGAATTGATCTACAACCATTAGCTAGGTATCCCATTGCAGCATCATTTAACCTATTTAAATTTCGAAGATCAAGAGAACACAAATGTGGGCAATTTTCTCCAATGACTTTGACTGAGGAATTAGTCATCTTTCTGCATAAAAATTTAAAGCTTTCAGCTATTAGTCAAGAAAAACTTAAAATGGTGTACTAAACATTTGTTTTAAGAAAATGAGAATATCCCCCAATTAAATTACAATATAATTAAAGCAGCGCATATTCTAAGTGTTGTAATACCAAAATAGTGACAAATGAAATTTATGAAAGTCCACTTCATATAGCAATTGCAGCTTTGTTCCAAAGAAATGATTTTTATCGATTTTAAAAGTATGTATTAACTAACATCTGGAATCAAATGAGATTTGTTTCATGATTTGAAGTATTACATCAGGCACAGTTTTAGAAAAGTAATACATGTTCGAAGGTGTTATCACTTAAATTGATATAGGCAAATTCTTCTTAACTAAATGCTTACCTCCCAAGAGCAGAAGATTCAAATTGAAAAGAAAATTACGTACCGACAATCCGAGAACACAAGCTCCTTCATAGCCGAGCCACAGACAGAAAGCAATTTTTTGACGAACTTATCAGTAACAGTCTCAATGCCACCTACGGACAAAATTTCCAAATGCTTAAGCTTAATCAAAGAAGGCAGAATCAGCATAGGTTTCACATCTGGGCATTCATCAATATAAAGCTCTCTCAATACTAATTCCAGCTTATCAACTAAACTAATAATACCAGCTGATGTGATAAGTGAACACTGACTAAGATTTACAGAGCTTAGAAGTGGCGATGAAACGGCGATTGCGTTTAGCCCATCATCTGAAAGACGGTAATTTCCCTTAAGAGACAGTTTAGTCAATGAAGGCATGCTATTTGGAAACTTGGCAAAAATGCCTGTAAGTACATAATCAGGCAAACATCGTCCAGAGAGATTAAGCTCCATTACCTGTAAAAGGATAAAACAGTGTAAAAACTTTGCCAAAGAGATCAATATAAAAACCCAGTCTGGTTTAAGATTCCAAGAGTTATTGGCTTAAATACATGCCTATCAAACTAACTTCAACTCTACTGAAAACTGACTTCAAACCCAGTTTTATTTAGAACTCACATGGCTACAACATATAAATACAGTATAAAACTCCAGACATTGAAGATTCAACTCTAGTGAAAACCAACTCCAATTTTAATCATATAAAGATAAGACCGGAATGGAAACCTTTTACTGCTTATTAAATACATGTTAGTGTGCAGAGATCTCGAAGTATTTACTAAACCCGTCTATAACCAAATTCACCACAATAAGCTAAGAAATAAATACCCTTAATTTCTCTAGGTTGAATGAACCAAATGCCATCTCAAATTCTCCTTCTGTTGCCCAGGAACAATCACTCATATGTATCTCTGCAGGCGAACCACTAGCAAGAAGACCAAGAACTCGAGGACCCATTTTTCTCACACGACAGAGAAGTGATACTAATCTATGCCTTAAAGCATCAGGCACACCGTCAAGAGATTCAATTTCTTCTGCATTTTCACAAAGTACTTCCATGCACAAATCATATAATGTAGGAGGTGAGTTTGTAAGTGCTTTCGATTTGATGCCTTTGGAAGGGCTCCAATTGATTTTCACCTCATCTTCAACAGCTTTTTTTGAAGAATTCAACTCGCGAGCCATCAAAATTTGTTCTCTATCTCTTATGATTTTCATAGCAGTTGAAAATGGGCCAGGCCAATCTTCCACTTGACCAACATCAACCAATAATTCCTCTTGCTCTTCCTCATCGCTATCCTTTTCATCATTTTTAAAAAATGCAAACTTTGAAGCTAACTGCATAGCTCGCTTTCTTTCCTTTGCTTTTCTAGACTGCTTTGACATTTTTGATCTGTTCCTTCCCCTTCTAGTATTTGACCCTTCGGGTAGCACTTCGTCTTTATCAGTGACTAAATTAACTGGTTCTGCTACCGACTTTCCTTCCAGATTTTCTCCATTCTCGGTACAAGAAAATTCATTGATTATCTCAAAATTCAAATTATTTTCTTCATTTTCTAAGCCATTATCTATATCACCATACAATGCTTCATTTTGTTCATTACTTTCCACAACCATCTTTCCCTTTCTAACCTTATCATAATCAGTTTCACTATTATGATTAAAAGTTCCTAAGTCATTTTCTTTATTGTCACGAGATGCTTCAATTTCTTCACAGCTTTCCATTGCCATCTTCCCCTTTCTAATCTCATCAACCTCGGTTCCAATATTTTGATTAAAAAATTCAACATTCTCATGCTTGTCTCCTTCCAATTCTACACCATTTCCTTTTAAGCTACTCATTCCAAAACCTATCTTCACCTTCTCTACATCCAAAACTCCGCCGTATGTTTCAGAATGAGCAACCACCACTTGGTTTACCATGTTTACTTTTCCTTCTAATAATGTTTCATCTTCCATTTTCATCAATCTTTTACTACTTCTAGTCCCTGATTGCAGATTTGATGTCCCGGTATTCCCATTAACCCTGGTTTCAATATTTTCATTGAAAATTTCTACATTGTCATGCTTGTTTCCTACCGACTCAATGCCTTTCCCTACGAAGTTACTGGATTCAAAACCTATCTTCTCCTTCTCTAGTCCCAAAACTCCACTATATGGTTCGGGATGAGCAACCATAAATTGGTTCGCCATGTCTAACTTCTCTTCCACTGATGTTTCATCTTCCATTTTCATCAACCGTTTGCTACTTCTAATCCCAGATCTCAAATTCATTGACCCGGTATCCTTAGTAACCCTGACTGTCGCCTTATCCTCTACTTTTTCACTGCCCTCGTCGTATGTAGTTATCAAACTATCCCCCTTTGCACTTGCAGTCACATTAAAATCATTATCAAAAGCTATACCTTTCCTTTTCCTTGTTCTGATTGGCGCCACATCGGAAGAGGGGGAAATTCCAGAAAGGCGAAGGCTTCGGCGGCGAGGAGCAACGCCTCCACTGGTACGTCCGTTGGAAATATCATCGACTATTGAGGGAGTCGATGGATCGAGAGGCGATTCATTTTGCAAGGATCTATCAGGTGAACTTTCTGATGCAATTTTGCGCGATCGCAAAGTCGGCATGTTTTTGTTTCGTTAATTGTTAGGGTTTGAGTTATGCGAGGAAGAAGTTAAAAGGCCCACGATCATAGCGTCGGTTCCCGCGCAAATGAAACCAAATGAGAAGTTGACACGTCGACTTCATAGTCGGTCGAATGGACACGACTTCGGGAACTGTTTTTTTTGAACCAAAAACGGAGGCTTCCAATAGAAGCTTGGTTTTAGTTTGGCCATCTTATCTCTTCTCATCAACGGCTTAACCTCTCCTCCTCTTTTCCCCCTCAAAATTTAGGTCTATTTTGCACGTTTATTCTTTTACGACTTGTATGTGTGTCGCCTTCAAATTGAAATTGATGAGAATGTCGTGTCGCGTTGAGTTTACTAATAAAGTTGCTTTTGTTGTTTCCTAAGAAAGTCAATCGACTCATCAAAACCAAAAGTCATGTCATTTCACAAGTATACTTCACATCTTCACCGTTAAAATGTTAGTGTCCACCATCTACCATCGACAAGAAGTTTCGACTCCTTAAGATTATA
Organism: Allium sativum; assembly: GCA_030737875.1. Taxonomy (NCBI): domain Eukaryota; kingdom Viridiplantae; phylum Streptophyta; class Magnoliopsida; order Asparagales; family Amaryllidaceae; genus Allium; species Allium sativum. The sequence goes on from CM060919.1 coordinate 592,238,518, forward strand.
AAACCACTCCGCCCTCCAACAATGCTAGGAATCATAGGATGAATTAGCTTACATAAGCTTCATCCCAATCTATCGGTACATGTGTCGTGCTATTCTGAAAGAAGAGTTGCAACGCTTCAAAGGAATATAGAACATTTGTCTCGCTTCACGAACGTTGAGAAGCTATATCGCTTCGAAAGGCTTTGTAACAACCCGTATTTTCAATAACCTGTTATAACATAAATGGAGGCAGAATTAAACTATAAAATCTGAATCAAGGGAAACGGGCTATGCCATTGCGTTCGTCTCGGAAAAATACGCGAAATAGAGTCCGAGTTTTCGAAAATCGGAGTCCGTATGACCAAGATATGGCCTCGTGAAGTTTCACGAAAAATTCCCAAATTAAAGTATACTTAATTAAGTGATATGGGTTGCGCAGAGAAATATATATATATTGATATATATATATATATATAATTGAAAAATTAAATAAATAAATATGCAAAAATGTTCAAAACAGCGAATTGGGAGAGGGGAATAACCGAACCGGCCGATTTTTGAGGTCGACCCGAGCCCGCTGGGTCGACTAGGGGTTAATCCAGGGTGTTTGGCTGTCAACCCGTGGGCCGATTCGCTCAAATGCAGATTTTGCATTTGGATGGTTCTCATGGTTCATCTTTAATCTAAAGGCCCTAGATGGTTCCTACACTTGACTTCTTCCCCAAGACATGCTTTGATGGCTTGGATTGAATCTAGGTTTAATCCTATGGCCTAAAACACTTGCCTAATCTATAAATAAGCCCCTAACCCTCTCATAAACCCTCATTATTCACTCATGTAACTAAACTATGGCAAAATTTCTACTCTCATGGCCTCCACTCAACTATCCTAGCCTCCACTTCATTTCTATGAGAGGTTTCGTGATCATGAGAGTGTTAGAGAGTCCCTATGTTAGTATGAGAGCTTCTCAAGTTGATTCCAAGGCAAAAGCTTTGATCTTTGTTCATAAAGATGGTGTTTTTGTTGATTTGGAGCATCCATCTTTGGGTTTTTGGGTGATGGCATGCATAAGCTTCATCACAAGCTTTAGTTTAATCGATTTAGGCCTTCATAGCAAAGTAAGCCCTTTTCCTACTCTTAGATATTAACTATGAAGTTAAATGTTCATGTTGCAAGTTTGGGTTTGATCATTGAGAATGATATATGCTATCATGTCATGCAAGTTTATGAAGTCATTATCTTGATCTTATGAGCTAAAAGCTACAACCTTTATGTTGAAATGTTGCATTATGCAACATGAGAACCTTCATAATCATTATGTCAACTTGCATATGAAGTCATAATCCTTATATGATGATATATGCGAGTTTCTAGTCATCATTCCATGTCTTTTGTCACCATGATTCGCTTATGTGCCAAGTTTGGGTTTATGCATGTTTTTGAGGCTTAAGAATGTAACATGCAAGCTAATGAACACATTTGTGCCTCATTTGCCACCATGATTAACTTGTAGCTTAATATCCATTTTTGTCATGCCTTTGTCGAGTCTCTTCTTTTAATCCATTTCGTTGTTGCGAACGTATATGCGAGTTTAAAAGCGTTGGGGTCACATTATGGGAAAACATAATGACATGAATATGATTTGGGTAAATGGGTATAAACATGACAACATGTAACGTTAAATATGACATGTGTTTATACTTGAAAACACGACTTGAAATATAACATGAAAGTTGACATGTAAGTATGCATAAAAATATAAGCTTGGGAATTTACCTATTAAGTTAGGTCTACCCATTGGGAATTTACCTATTAAGTTAGGTCTACCCAATTGTTTGAAAACTTGAATATGAGCATGACACTAGACTAAACATGAAAGTGGCCAACTCGAGGTTGGGTTGAGTTTGCAACGTAAAACTACCCGGAACCGACCGGCCTAACTAGTAGTTGCAAACAATAGGACCCAATGTGAGAAGTTGGTCATGTTGTGCTTGAACCCGAGGTTAGACCAAGTTGTGGTGTAAAGCTACCCGGAACCGACCGGCTTAACTAGTAACCACAATAAAGTCTAATGTGAGAGGTTGAGGTGCATTAAGTAATTAATGCCACATGATAGGGTTAAGTTAATTTGATTAATGACTCTTAATCAAATATGACATGGACAAATGGGTTAAGTAAATTGATTAGGCTAATGATACTTAACAAAACATGACAAGGTTGGGTAGGTTAAGTAACTCGATTTGCCTAATGACACTTAACCATTTTTATACGACTAGTGGACGGGGTTAAGTTAACCAACACTTAATCAATCCAACATGATAATTTGGTAAGGTTAAGTAAGTTTTCTTAATGACACTTAACCGAAAGATACAGTTAATGGGTGAGGTTAAGATTAGACGCAACTAGTCTAAACATGATAATCGGATGGGGTTAAGTTAGCTTGGACTTAATTAATCCCACTTGGTAGTTCAATGGGGTTAAGTTAAATACTTAACTAATCTAACACGATGATTTGATGTGGTTAAGTGACCTATACTTAACTAATCTAACTCGTTAATTTGACGTGGTTAAGTGACCTAAACTTAACTGATCTAACCCGTTAATTTGATGTGGTTAAGTGATTTATACTTAACCAACCTAACTCGTGAATTTATTGAGGTTAAGTTAACCCATACTTAACCAATATAACGTGAAAACATGATAAAGCTAAGTCACGAATCGCTTGAATACGCTTGACCGATTTGACTCGGTAATTTGACAAGGTCAAGTTAATTTATATAATTAACCAATCTAAAATGATAATTAGACGAGGTTAAGTTATGGATTGCTTAATATACTTAGCCAACTTGACACATGGTTTGTAGGGTTAAGTCTTGGACTTGGATACTTAGCCAATTTTGACATGGTTTGTAGACGGGCTAAGTTATGAACTTAAGTGACACTTAACCCATTAGATAAACCCTAATTCGGAGGATTAGGTAAATAACCATAGTTAACAAGGATTATGGAAATAAGGCTAAGTGGTAAACCTTAGTTAAGGGAAACTAAGTAATAATTCTTAGTCAAGGAAATTTGGACCATTTCTTAGATAGATTAGTAACCCGATACGTTAGGTCAACGTTTAAGTATGCGTGTAGGAGCAGGCTATCTGATTTAGATAAAGGCTCCAACGAACTGGGTAACGAAGCAGCGGCTTCGGGGAACGTGAGGATATTCTTGGGATCCCTCTGTGGGCTGCCAGGTAATTATACTAGGCCCATGAGAGGTTGAGGTCTGCGGTAGAAGAACCAAGAATATGCCTTGGTTGCTATGCGAGCGACCTAAAGACTGGGGTGGATAGCAGTGAGTCGACGAATACATAAGGTGCCCGAGATAGCAAGTTCGTCGATCATCTACCATCTTGAGTCAAGCGTGTACGTACGGAAAGGCAGGGAACACCCAACAGACCATAATTGCTATCTAATTATGGGTGAGGTAGGCCGTAGGATGTGGGCTGGCCGGAGTGTAGTTCTCATGCAAGATTTTCTCTTGTGTTGCCTTTCACTAGTTGAGGGAGGGGTCTCGTGGGACCATAGCCACGTGTAGAAAAGCAGACCTTAGTATCTGCATCGGCAGATAAATCTAAAGCTCCCAACCGAGTCTTGTATTTCTTGTTTTGCCCTGTGACAGGACTCGGATGGCACGATGTGATACATGTGCATACAGTTATAGAAAAACGATTCACGATGAATGCGTGGGAAAAAGGGCGCGGTTGAGGGTTAGCGTAATCCCTAGTGGCCTAGGTGGTTTAACCCAAACCGAAATACGAAAGCGTGCAATAGGTAAGCGTAATCCCTAGTGGTGCTAGGTGGCGTAAGTCCTAGTAGTTCAAACGATGATTCATATGGAAGAGCCTAGCTAGAACAAGGGTGACAGTCCAAACGATTTCAAGGATAATACGACATGAGGAAGCCCGTACGAGGTACGGCAAAGGACTGAACTTATATACATGGAAAGAAACATATGATTTGAGTAACCTATATATGCGATATATTAGGTTGACATGGACCATTACACGACTTTGAGTAAGGGACATTCATGGTTAACACATGACGCGGGTTGGGATACTAGTACGATAGGTGCAGAGCAGGCATACAGGATAGATACCATGGGACGTTATACGTGATAGATATCTTGGGAATATTATACTTGATAGAAACCTGACGATGTGATACCTTGTTTTATCTTGACATCGTAATTTATCATGACACCTTAGTTTACCTGAGTTCAGTAGTTCATCCTGTTATTTTGATTTAGCTTATCTATCTTGTTATCATGCTTATGTTCATCTCAGTTTCTCATGTCAGTTAACTTTACTAGTTTTTATACTAATAGTAGATAGGGCTTACTCAGTCTTTTTGACTGACCCCGTTTTCTTTCGCTTCTTGTCTTCCGTTTCCCCCCCAGGTTACAGGGAGGAAATACTGTTGTTTAGTTCAGACTTCTTCTGCTTGAAGGTCATCATGGATGGCTTTGACTTTTCTTGGCTATGGCTACTTACTGTTTTACTTGGGGAATAATTTATGAAAAAGTTTTTATGCTTCTTTACTATTGCAAGACAGGTTTTGATGTACTCTGATGTAAAAGGCTTTAGACCTTATTTATTAATGTTATGAAAGTTTGATTTTACTTCCGCTATTTTATATGTTCTGTCTTGTGATATTTCTGTGCATGTTTACCAATAATGCCCCTCTAAAGCTAGTGCATTCCCTTGCGAGTGACCCTAGCGGAGGCGGGGTGTTACACTTGGTATCAGAGCAGAAGGTTACTAGACTGGGCAAAAGTTTTTAAAGACCTTCTGGAAATTATTTGAAAAACCGTTTACAAAGAAGCATTTTTTTTCAAGAAAATTTTCTTTTAAAAGAAAAGTTTTTAAAGGCTATTCCCCAAAGGCCATTAGCATTATCCTTGTTTCCTTGATTGAATCTCTTTTCCTTTCTTTCCTCCATCTGTAGTCACAGTGGTTTTGACTGCGACTAGTCTCTCTAGCTGCGTAAGTGTTTCCCGTACGATGGAGGTGGTTCTCGAGAGACCGTTGCAGAGTATACAAGAAAGGATAGTAAGAACAAGGATAAAGGATACGAGCTCAGGGATAAGCAACATGTTGGTATGGCTGAGTCCTAAAAGGAGGGAGAAAGATGAACAATGAAACCCATGACGAGAGAGTACCTTTGGCATGGTGAAACGGGACGGATAGTTAAGTATCATGGAACAGGGACAAGATCATTCGGAGGGCAATAGTATGCTCTCATTTCTAGGGTACCTCAGAAGGAGGGTAACGATCTTGTTAAAGGTTTAGCTTTTCTTCTCTATCATCCTGTCGGGACTTTGTTTTGATCACCGCATCTTTTAAGTCCGCTTCGATAGTTGAGTCTCTGCACCTTAGTACTAGCGTAGTAGAGGATCCCGTTTTTGTCTCAAGTCCTATTGGAAGATCGGTCCATTTACTCATGGCTTGTTTGGATTTGAGAATGTCTATATCAAGTGTTGAGCTTGGAAATAATGCTTATGTTTATAAGTTGTGGATGGATTCTAGGGATGAAGTGGTTATCCAGTAAGGGGTGCCACTCTCGGTTTTAGAAGGAGGGTAGTTAGACTCTTGGCTTGCTTTGGTAATACCCTTGAAGTATCGCGTAACCTTTTGGGTTCTGTCATGATTAGTTACTTAGAATCCCTAGATGCCTTTGTTGGAAATTAGAAACCCGATCGAATGGTGTTCGCTAATAAGACGGATGGTTTGCTTCGATTATGTATGGGTTATGGGAATTACCCTAGTAAGTGCGCACGGTAACTTGTTTACTTTCAAGAGAAAGTTTTTCTACGTGGAATACCTTATGGTACAAGGTCCAGGATTCACTAGTGAATTTTGAGGGCTCGCATGGAATAATGTGTACGCAGTCCTGTTTGCGTCAAGTATTCTAGAAGGAGAATAGGTGCAAGTGGAACGAGAGGCGACGAGGAAATGAGTTCCAACTCATGTTATGGAAACAGGAAATAAGAAGCTGTGAAATCGTGAAGTAAAAGGGGCGGTCAAGGCACGATGGAACTAAGCTCAAGGTAATGCGACTCAGGAGACTGAAGACTAAATACGTGCATGATATCTCTTTTGGGAATATATCCTCGATCCCTGTTTTTCTGTTGAGCTTGCTTGTAGGCTATCTTTCATGGATATCCTCTCGGTCCTGTCTCTGTTACAAACCCCGTACGGAGTTTGTTTTGTTTATCTTCTCGACCCTGTTTCAGGGAATCTTAGGTAGAACCCTATGGATGTAAACATGTATTTGAAACATGTTATGGTTGATATGGTTGCAAATGGTTGCAAGTGGTTGCTCGTGGATGCGCGAATACACATTAGATACTAGCTCGACTCGGTCACATTTCATATTGCATATGCACGAGTATTTATACTTGTTTATGGATGAAATCGAATGTATTATCATGTGGTTGTGGCATATGAATGAATGATTGTGCACGCATATAGTATCTATATGACTAGGACTATTTGCATACATGTTGGATTCATGGCACTATACATATTTTGCATTAGAAAGATTATTCAGGCCTGATCATTAGCATTAGCTAAGGAACATGTACACACACGTTTTGCATATATTCATACAGCATTAGAAATCATCTAAGGACAATGGTTGCTTGTGGATGATGTTTTGAGTAGATGGATGATGGATGGTAGGATATGTTCTTCCTAACTTGGAGATTTCGGGGACGAAATCCTAAAAGGTGGGGAGAATGTAACAACCCGTATTTTCAATAACCTGTTATAACATAAATGGAGGCAGAATTAAACTATAAAATCTGAATCAAGGGAAACGGGCTATGCCATTGCGTTCGTCTCGGAAAAATACGCGAAATCCGAGTTTTCGAAAATCGGAGTCTGTATGACCAAGATATGGCCTCGTGAAGTTTCACGAAAAATTCCCAAATTAAAGTATACTTAATTAAGTGATATGGGTTGCGCAGAGAAATATATATATATTGATATATATATATATATATATAATTGAAAAATTAAATAAATATGCAAAAATGTTCAAAACAGCGAATTGGGAGAGGGGAATAACCGAACCGGCCGATTTTTGAGGTCGACCCGAGCCCGCTGGGTCGACTAGGGGTTAATCCAGGGTGTTTAGCTGTCAACCCGTGGGCCGATTCGCTCAAATGCAGATTTTGCATTTGGATGGTTCTCATGGTTCATCTTTAATCTAAAGGCCCTAGATGGTTCCTACACTTGACTTCTTCCCCAAGACATGCTTTGATGGCTTGGATTGAATCTAGGTTTAATCCTATGGCCTAAAACACTTGCCTAATCTATAAATAAGCCCCTAACCCTCTCATAAACCCTCATTATTCACTCATGTAACTAAACTATGGCAAAATTTCTACTCTCATGGCCTCCACTCAACTATCCTAGCCTCCACTTCATTTCTATGAGAGGTTTCGTGATCATGAGAGTGTTAGAGAGTCCCTATGTTAGTATGAGAGCTTCTCAAGTTGATTCCAAGGCAAAAGCTTTGATCTTTGTTCATAAAGATGGTGTTTTTGTTGATTTGGAGCATCCATCTTTGGGTTTTTGGGTGATGGCATGCATAAGCTTCATCACAAGCTTTAGTTTAATCGATTTAGGCCTTCATAGCAAAGTAAGCCCTTTTCCTACTCTTAGATATTAACTATGAAGTTAAATGTTCATGTTGCAAGTTTGGGTTTGATCATTGAGAATGATATATGCTATCATGTCATGCAAGTTTATGAAGTCATTATCTTGATCTTATGAGCTAAAAGCTACAACCTTTATGTTGAAATGTTGCATTATGCAACATGAGAACCTTCATAATCATTATGTCAACTTGCATATGAAGTCATAATCCTTATATGATGATATATGCGAGTTTCTAGTCATCATTCCATGTCTTTTGTCACCATGATTCGCTTATGTGCCAAGTTTGGGTTTATGCATGTTTTTGAGGCTTAAGAATGTAACATGCAAGCTAATGAACACATTTGTGCCTCATTTGCCACCATGATTAACTTGTAGCTTAATATCCATTTTTGTCATGCCTTTGTCGAGTCTCTTCTTTTAATCCATTTCGTTGTTGCGAACGTATATGCGAGTTTAAAAGCGTTGGGGTCACATTATGGGAAAACATAATGACATGAATATGATTTGGGTAAATGGGTATAAACATGACAACATGTAACGTTAAATATGACATGTGTTTATACTTGAAAACACGACTTGAAATATAACATGAAAGTTGACATGTAAGTATGCATAAAAATATAAGCTTGGGAATTTACCTATTAAGTTAGGTCTACCCATTGGGAATTTACCTATTAAGTTAGGTCTACCCAATTGCTTGAAAACTTGAATATGAGCATGACACTAGACTAAACATGAAAGTGGCCAACTCGAGGTTGGGTTGAGTTTGCAACGTAAAACTACCCGGAACCGACCGGCCTAACTAGTAGTTGCAAGCAATAGGACCCAATGTGAGAAGTTGGTCATGTTGTGCTTGAACCCGAGGTTAGACCAAGTTGTGGTGTAAAGCTACCCGGAACCGACCGGCTTAACTAGTAACCACAATAAAGTCTAATGTGAGAGGTTGAGGTGCATTAAGTAATTAATGCCACATGATAGGGTTAAGTTAATTTGATTAATGACTCTTAATCAAATATGACATGGACAAATGGGTTAAGTAAATTGATTAGGCTAATGATACTTAACAAAACATGACAAGGTTGGGTAGGTTAAGTAACTCGATTTGCCTAATGACACTTAACCATTTTTATACGACTAGTGGACGGGGTTAAGTTAACCAACACTTAATCAATCCAACATGATAATTTGGTAAGGTTAAGTAAGTTTTCTTAATGACACTTAACCGAAAGATACAGTTAATGGGTGAGGTTAAGATTAGACGCAACTAGTCTAAACATGATAATCGGATGGGGTTAAGTTAGCTTGGACTTAATTAATCCCACTTGGTAGTTCAATAGGGTTAAGTTAAATACTTAACTAATCTAATACGATGATTTGATGTGGTTAAGTGACCTATACTTAACTAATCTAACTCGTTAATTTGACGTGGTTAAGTGACCTAAACTTAACTGATCTAACCCGTTAATTTGATGTGGTTAAGTGATTTATACTTAACCAACCTAACTCGTGAATTTATTGAGGTTAAGTTAACCCATACTTAACCAATATAACGTGAAAACATGATAAAGCTAAGTCACGAATCGCTTGAATACGCTTGACCGATTTGACTCGGTAATTTGACAAGGTCAAGTTAATTTATATAATTAACCAATCTAAAATGATAATTAGACGAGGTTAAGTTATGGATTGCTTAATATACTTAGCCAACTTGACACATGGTTTGTAGGGTTAAGTCTTGGACTTGGATACTTAGCCAATTTTGACATGGTTTGTAGACGGGCTAAGTTATGAACTTAAGTGACACTTAACCCATTAGATAAACCCTAATTCGGAGGATTAGGTAAATAACCATAGTTAACAAGGATTATGGAAATAAGGCTAAGTGGTAAACCTTAGTTAAGGGAAACTAAGTAATAATTCTTAGTCAAGGAAATTTGGACCATTTCTTAGATAGATTAGTAACCCGATACGTTAGGTCAACGTTTAAGTATGCATGTAGGAGCAGGCTATCTGATTTAGATAAAGGCTCCAACGAACTGGGTAATGAAGCAGCGGCTTCGGGGAACGTGAGGATATTCTTGGGATCCCTCTGTGGGCTTCCAGGTAATTATACTAGGCCCATGAGAGGTTGAGGTCTGCGGTAGAAGAACCAAGAATATGCCTTGGTTGCTATGCGAGCGACCTAAAGACTGGGGTGGATAGCAGTGAGTCGACGAATACATAAGGTGCCCGAGATAGCAAGTTCGTCGATCATCTACCATCTTGAGTCAAGCATGTACGTACGGAAAGGCAGGGAACACCCAACAGACCATAATTGCTATCTAATTATGGGTGAGGTAGGCCGTAGGATGTGGGCTGGCCGGAGTGTAGTTCTCATGCAAGATTTTCTCTTGTGTTGCCTTTCACTAGTTGAGGGAGGGGTCTCGTGGGACCATAGCCACGTGTAGAAAAGCAGACCTTAGTATCTGCATCGGCAGATAAATCTAAAGCTCCCGACCGAGTCTTGTATTTCTTGTTTTGCCCTGTGACAGGACTCGGATGGCACGATGTGATACATGTGCATACAGTTATAGAAAAATGATTCACGATGAATGCGTGGGAAAAAGGGCGCGGTTGAGGGTTAGCGTAATCCCTAGTGGCCTAGGTGGTTTAACCCAAACCAAAATACGAAAGCGTGCAATAGGTAAGCGTAATCCCTAGTGGTGCTAGGTGGCGTAAGTCCTAGTAGTTCAAACGATGATTCATATGGAAGAGCCTAGCTAGAACAAGGGTGACAGTCCAAACGATTTCAAGGATAATACGACATGAGGAAGCCCGTACGAGGTACGGCAAAGGACTGAACTTATATACATGGAAAGAAACATATGATTTGAGTAACCTATATATGCGATATATTAGGTTGACATGGACCATTACACGACTTTGAGTAAGGGACATTCATGGTTAACACATGACGCGGGTTGGGATACTAGTACGATAGGTGCAGAGCAGGCATACAGGATAGATACCATGGGACGTTATACGTGATAGATATCTTGGGAATATTATACTTGATAGAAACCTGACGATGTGATACCTTGTTTTATCTTGACATCGTAATTTATCATGACACCTTAGTTTACCTGAGTTCAGTAGTTCATCCTATTATTTTGATTTAGCTTATCTATCTTGTTATCATGCTTATGTTCATCTCAGTTTCTCATGTCAGTTAACTTTACTAGTTTTTATACTAATAGTAGATAGGGCTTACTCAGTCTTTTTGACTGACCCCGTTTTCTTTCGCTTCTTGTCTTCCGTTTCCCCCCAGGTTACAGGGAGGAAATACTGTTGTTTAGTTCAGACTTCTTCTGCTTGAAGGTCATCATGGATGGCTTGGACTTTTCTTGGCTATGGCTACTTACTGTTTTACTTGGGGAATTATTTATGAAAAAGTTTTTATGCTTCTTTACTATTGCAAGACAGGTTTTGATGTACTCTGATGTAAAAGGCTTTAGACCTTATTTATTAATGTTATGAAAGTTTGATTTTACTTCCGCTATTTTATATGTTCTGTCTTGTGATATTTCTGTGCATGTTTACCAATAATGCCCCTCTAAAGCTAGTGCATTCCCTTGCGAGTGACCCTAGCGGAGGCGGGGTGTTACAGGCTTACAAGAGCATTTCGCTTCTTTTAGAAGCAAGCAACTGTATTGTCCCAAGTACATATTTGTTTCAACCCACAACAGCTAAATAGCATATCACCTCATTTGGGTAGCGGAGTCATGTCGCTTCCATTCATTCGAAAGGCACAACTCTTATTGTTCATTCTCATGCCAATTTCGCCTGCGAAGTAATACTGTTAGCTACTAATAGCCGAAGCCATTAAATAATTATTGTTTGTTGTATTGAGTTGTGTTGAAGATGATATAGTATAGTTGAATATCAGAGTCGAAGCAAATATTGACACAACTAATAGAGAGGTAATTAGGGAGATGGACAAATATTAGAAAAAATATAGCTTGAAGGTCACAAAGTTTCATCTTTAGGCTGAAGGATAAACTTTGGGAAAAAATTAAACGAAAATGTTAAATACAACTAGCATTATATTCGGTTTTTATATTATACCGAAATGCTAGTTACAACTAGCATTATATTCTGTTTTACTCTGTACAAAATGCTAGTTCAATTTAATATTGTCTTTCAGTCTAATATTTTTCAAAGTTTGTCCTTCAGCTTAAAAGGGAACCTTGGTGCCCTTCAACCTACTTTTTTTTAAGTTTGTACTTGTGTTTACTTTCCGCACTAATAAATAAATGCGGAGGGGTACCTAACAAGGAGCCGAATTTTCTTCTCTCTGCATTTTGCTTTTTTTGTAACCATAAATTAATTTGGAGATGATTTGCTGATAGTGGTTTGAGAACTTGTACTTTAACCTCTATACTCACATTGCATATTTGAGACAATAAAGAACATTTGGGTTGTCCTAGCATATTGCATATCATATTTAAAAACAATGATGAACAATTGAACCATCCTTGCATATTTCATAGCATAATGACAATACAACTAGACTCGAACATATTTGTATCAATCTGAACTGATGTGTCTCGACTTCGCTTGACTTGAACTGTTTCGCTTCAAATTGAACTTATAACAGAAGTATCAGCATTTCTGACTAGACTTTGGCCTCGGATCTGAAACTTATATTTTAAGCTTGCTTTAGATCTCTTCTGTTTTACTTTACACTACTTGTTAAGGGTGTTAATAAAGAAGTTCACTGACATTTTTTACATTAGAAGAAGGGGTCGAGCTTCTGATTCTCTTGTATTACCTTGGCTTGCATGATTAGGGTTTAAAAGACTTACCCTACCATGCATACTCCTAATTTTCAATTCTAGTCTGACTTCCCTCGAGCTATAACTCGATCCGAGCAAGGGTCATCAGAACCAAAGATAGATGAGTCATCTTATCAATCTCAAAACACGAGAGATGTTCGAGAACATGAGGAGCAAGCATTAAGATTGAAGGCCATATATATATCATAAAATACAAAAAATAAGCAACTGAGCCCTTATGACCACATAAGTGAAGCATCGATCCTTTCCAAATAGGATCAACTCCAATCTTTGTTTTTAGAAACAATGCAACAAATTAAAGGTGATTCAATTTTAAGAATGATGAGTTAGAAAGGAATTTCAAAGAACTTGCCCTAAAATGAAAATATACTCTTGACCGACCCCACAAATCTCTTAAAAGATTGATGGTAAGGAAATAAGTGCTAATATGAAAGGTCCAAATATAACTCAAAGTGAGATTCTACTAAAATATCTTAAGCTCCAAAGGAAAGCCCCTTAACCACTTCTTATGAGAATATTTATTCTTGACTAAAAGCTACCTTAACTATTGCCTTTAAAGAAAAGTGTCCAAAGAATGTAAGGAATATTGAAGAATCTTATTATTGTTATCGTCTTACCAGTGGACAAAATACGAATCAGTGTCAAGCCACTGAAGACATCATCAACTACTTCATATGGTAGGGAATGCTTAAAGAATTTGTAGAGGACAATCATCAACAATAAGGTTTTCTTGCAGCTCTTAAAAGGAATAAGCTCCATCCAAAGTCTTCAACACTTTTGTGGCTCCTCCTGAAATGAAAAGTCTTTGGCACATCCAAATTGCTAAGTCCTCGGCACTTCCGACATACTCCTTGGCACATCCAAGGAAATTAAGCATTTAAAGCTTGTTATATTACCTCGTTAAAGCATCTCCCAGAGGGAGGTAACCCTTGACCGGAGGAAGTCCCGACACATCCACGCACCTCTTAGAGAGAGGAAGTCCTTGGCCTATCTAAAGCACGAAGCCTTTGATGTCCTTCACTAAAAAATCTAATAGAGGGAGGAAGGTCTTGACCCGTTTTAAGATGAATTCCCGGCACATCCAGCACCCCTTAGAAGAAGGAAATACTCGGCACGTCTAAGGTATGAAGCTTTTGTGATGTTTACAAGACCTTAATAAAGCACCTCCATAGGGTAGCAATTGTCAGTCAACCTACTAGATAAAAGTCTCTGGTCAACCAGTTAGTTATCACTAAATATACATCTCTGGTCATTGGCTGATCATTACCAAACAAAGAGTTTTTGGAATTACATTATTGCTAGATACGGACTTTTAGTCTTCTATTATTCGCAAGAGTGGAATTCTAGTTTTTTTGTCTTCTATTATTTCCAAAAATGGCTTTATGGCCTTCTATTTATTGCAAAAATGGGATTCTTGTTTTATAGACTTCTATTATCCTGGTATTTTATTATTACTGGACAAGAACTATGGGTTTATTTTATTATTCTAGCCTTCCATTATTTTTTATTCTTATTATTATTTAGGATGTATATTACATTTTCACGTGCCCAAGTATGGCTTATAATGCATTACATTATACATTACATATTATTTATCAAATATTTACGAGTTTTCCTCAAGTAACGAATTCTTGAGCTGGTCTTCTTAAACTTCCAGCAGTGGAAGAAAAAATACATATTATGATGAATCGATGCAAATAAAATCGGTTTCAACCGTTTCTATTTCTTATAAAAAAGCCTCCATCATCGATAAAACAAATATGGGCCTCTATTGCCTTATTAAGGGCCTTAGGGTGCTTCTTTTAAGTCCTTGATTATTCTCTTCAACTTCTCAATTTTTGAGTAAAAAATACTTGTGCCTATCACAAACTTGAGCTTGAGCCACGTAAAAATCAATGCATTGTAAAAAGGTCGAATTTCATTGCTTATTAAGGTACCACATTATCTCAAATTTGACCCTCTAACACGAATTGCTAATCTCGGTGCTACTAAAGTGAGGATTACGCAGACTCAAAAAAATGATCCTCCATGGGAGAGGTTATAGGACTAGGAAGACTTGAATCTCCTCCTCTTTTCACAATTATCTCTAAAGATTGGCGAGTAGATCGTTGCTTCAATAATTCTACTTATAAATCATTTATCTTTTGGTGAAGGCATGCAACTTTAGCGTCGGTCACCACACTGCTTGTTGACGGCTGGGAATGCAGAACCTGAAACACCCTGCATCCCTTAGTAGGAATACTAAAGAATGTGTGGCCCTTGTAGGTATAACTGAATAACATCGCAGAAACTAAGATTCACAAGACATAAAACAAAAATAGCAGAAACAATTATTTTTCAGATAACTTATTATTCTCAAAATAGTATTTTACACAAAATAAGATTTAATACAAAACATATGTCTTCATAATATCTGCTCAAATCTGAGTATACAATAAAAAAATCCCGTCTCAAGTATAAATCCAAACCATGACAAATAAGCTTTATAAAATTAAGCACACCAAATAGAAGGAAAACAGGATCTTTCATATTAATCTTGCTAAATTGCTAGTATCTATCAATCTCTGCCTTGTGATCCTATCAAAAAAAAGAAAAAGAAAGAAACTGGGTCAGACGTAAAGTTTGGTGAGTGATGTAATTACTAGCATGATTAAGTAATCATAGAAAAATAGACTTAGTTATAGTTCTAGCGTCAGATAGGGTAAGTGTCCGTGTGCAACTACAAAAGGTAAACATATCGGAATAACGTATAAGGAAATATACAGGGATTGTACAAGTAAATATTTGTTCAATCATTTATCTAATTCAACTAGTCACTTTATTATTCACACTTTTTCAATTACTTAACACCACTACAACAAAACAGGTCATTTGTACCAGTTGTTTACCCCATATTACTTCGGTTCTACAACCGATGCAAATGCAGATGAAGCAAAAAGTTTTTTTTGCTTTCTATATTTATCCCGTCTGTGATTTAGCAATTCCAAAGTTTTTTTTTAATGGGTGCGATTCGTTGGACATAAATCCAATTTTTCAAAAAAAAAAAAATGATTTTTTTTGCATCGGTTGTCAGTAACAGCCGGTGCAAAAAATGGGTTTTTTGCACTGGGTATTACCAAAAGCCAGTGCAAAAAATGCCATATGCTTTTAAAAAGTTTATTTTTTCATCGGTTGTTTTATACAACTGGTGCAAGACATGGAAATGTAGCACCGGTTGTTGATTGTTAAAAACAACCGATGCAAAAAAGTAATATTTGGATTAAAAAAAAATATTGCATCGTTTATTCCAAACAACCAGTGCAAAATGATGATAATTTGTAGAAAGCCCCTAGTTAATTATCGAAATTCACGCTATTAATACAATTATACGTATACATCATAATGATCATTTAAAATAAAATTGAGTGACAAACAAATTGACATAACATTAAACCAAATATACATATATATAATTCAAATACAGTGCTCATCCATACAAAACAGTGATTCATATATTCATTTTAGTAATATAATTCACATTTTCAATACAATAACCACTACGAAGTAATAGAATAGGAAAAGGAAACAAGAAAATTTGTTTTTATGCTACTTGATGCCTTTCGAAAATGATATATCTGGACCTCTTGTCTCTGGATCTCTTATTTATGTCATGATACAAAAATATAACGCATTAGGACAACATAATTTTCAAATAGTATATATGCAGAACATATCCATTGGAAAAAGCCAACATTATGTAAGAGTTAAATAGTATATTATGCTAATGGACCCAAATCCAAAACGTGAATATACTATCCGGACTCGGAGTTAACTGGTGGCAATATACTATCTGGACCTCAGAGATAAATAGTATACAAACACTCACACTCGTAGTCCATTAGGATATAATTCACATTTCCACTTTTCCACATCATAAACACTCAATTACTTTTTTATGTTTTGCTTTCCTTTCATATTTTAACTTCCTAATCGGTTATGAAATAACTGCTCCATTAAAAACATTGACATGGATTTAATGATCCTGCATTTGACCAAAAATCCATCTCCTTTGTGAAACTTCCAACCAAAATGGAGACTCGTCCCTTGTGACAATTAATAAGAAAATCTTTTTCATCTTACATTAAAGCAAAGTCTATCAGGTGGCCTCTATGAACAGAAGCGGTTTGTTAAAGTGGAACTAACCGAGATGGCAACCATTAAAGTAGCTACTAAACCTGAATCTTCAAATGACCAGCTCAATTTTCGTGGAAAATTGCAATCAACCTGTGGCTATTGCATGAAGTCATGATAAAGCTACACTTAGTTACATATATGAAGTTTCCAAGTATGTAATTATAGTTACAGTTTAAAGTATTTACACTACCAAGAGGGTTTGTGTGTGTATGTATATATTTCTATTTATTTAATTGAATTGAGACATTGTGATTCATGAGCAGGGCAACAATCGAAGTCAAACTGCAATAAAAGATTAAACAAAGTTCTACAACTAATTCAAATGATCTGTTTACTAACATGCATCAAATTTACACTAAAAACAGAATTTTGACCAGAGACAGATAAGTAAATCAATCAATCAACCGTCAATGGTTAAACGCGATAGACTTGGTTTAATCATTATAACTTTCATGCTAACTTGAGGAAAACAACACCACCTCTCCCCATCACCAACTCTAATTCTTTCCATCACCAACTAACGTATCCCCACCAATCTGCCTAAACAACCACAACAATCCATACCCACCATCCACACACTTCCAAAAGCCAAAAGGAGAATCAAATAACTGAGATATCAAAAGTTATCCTATATTTGCAAGAGGATAAATTATTTTTTGCTAAAATTTATCATAATTGGTATAAATAGAAATTTGATATCTAATAAATCAGTGAAAAAGTCCTTAAGCATAGCAAGATCTATCATGATGGGGAAACATCGTCATTCAAGTAAGAAAGAATAGTATCACGCGGAGTATGAGAGCAGAGCGGAGAAAATTAATAGACATACCTGACCAAACATCACAGTTTCTACCTCAATTGCACCCAACCAGTAATGCTTAACCTATCGAGTATAGTTCTGTGGGAGCTCGTACCAACCACACTGTCAGGGTAACGTAGCCCTTCATGTAAAAAATCAAGCAAGCATGCAATTCTAACAAATGATGCATGCTTTTTGGATATAAACACAAGATTATACTATCCTTGAACTTACATCCGTGTATGCATTCTGGAAAAGATTATGCTCCACTATTTGCCAATTGTAAATATTCTGACGTTTTGCAGAGGAAGAAAACATACCGCTTACTAATTCTGACAGGCCAGTTTGTGTAAAAGGAAAAAAAAACATGAAACTCTTTGTGATGTCCTTGGGCAAAATATTGGATGCTATGCATGTTTCCCTTTTCCAACATTACAATCCAGTTTAGTATCAAAACATTTCTAAAGAATGCAACCAAGTTACAAGAGGTTATTTGGAACAGCTTAATTGCCAGGTTGTAACAAATTGTTCTATTTTGGCTTGAACTTGTTTTCTCAGCTGAAAAATATCATGTAGATACCTCATGACTTGTCCACTGTAATAAATATTATAACATCAGAGTAGTTGATAACTAAAGTCAACCACACTGTGGGAACCCATACCAACCACTTGAACAGAGTAGTTGATAACTAGACCTATATGAACCTACACAGCATTTTTCATTCGTTTCCATTATAATATATATTACAACATCAATCTCAAGCTTAAGGATGTTATTTTCTTATAGAATTACATAGAAGAAAACTATTATTACTTACAAATTCCTTCTAAAGAAACACTGAACGTATGTATGCTAGATTATAAATTTGATTGTTTTTTAAAGGAAGTTGTAGTCTCAGACTAACTTTTAACTAAATTTGCAATGTTTTATTGTACTATGTTGCTTTAAACATATGGAGTTACTAGCCTTAATGGACCATAACAGCACTCGCATTTTATACTAATGTGGAAAACCAAAATAGCCCTTTTTCTTGTAACTGGTCATCGGCCTAAGGCGATGCAATGGTTGAAACTTGCACATCAGTTTTTTAAACCCACACCCATCAGATAGTCAAAACATACCATGACAATTCACACAACTAGTCAAAATATTAGCACGCTTGATACTTGAAGATCCAAAACATTAGTGTGACTAAAACTAAAAAGAAAAACTAGGGGTTATTTTAAAAAACTTGCATATCTGAAAGTCGAAGTATGCAATACTTGTGTGTTGTAAAGGCTAATAAATTGGGTAGCTATTTTCAATCAACCTATTTGGTCAATCATTAATGATATAAGAGTGATAATTCAGAGAATCTTTACAATAAATTTCCAAACATATTCACAAGTAAAAAAAGAATAAAAACCTGACTCTAAGGTGCAAACTGAGCATCAAATCCATACAAATTCAGCAAAAAAGAAGCATATGAAGAATGGGAATACGGGGAATTCATTTGGAACCATCTTATGAAAAACTGATTATTTCTTGTCGGAGAGCTTAATTAGTACTGCATTAGCATCAAGACATACTACACACAAAATATATAACCTAATACTTAAAGAACAAAATAATAAAGTAGATTCAAGCCAAAAATAATTACAAAACAGAGCAAAGGGTTCTTAGCAAGATCAAATGAAAGCCAATGGAACAATGGCAGCTTAAATGTATGAGATAACAATTTACAACCAAAGGTGGTAACAATTCAACAGTGTTGCGCATATAAGAGAGACCTGTCAATTGAAGGTTTTATTCAAACTTATGAGTATGTTTTTTTATTAACAAACGGTCATGTAACTAATTACAAATGTGTATGGTAATTACGGTCTAAAAATGTTACCACTACCAAATGAAAGCAGGTTGTTATTTATCAAAATTATAACTGATTCAAAATTGAATTAGAATAGGTGTGGCACACCATCACCAATTAATTATCCTGTTCTTTTCCTTTCTTTAATCTTATTCAGTTATTCAGTTCATCTTTGTGATTCAGTTACTGTTATATTTATTTCCATGCAATTCTTGCTCTATGCATGATGTGCTCATTTACCAACTGCTCTCTACTTATTTACTCGAACCTATATATCCTAACCAATAATTTGGCACAACCTTTTCTCTCAGAAGTTTACAACTTTTAGACCGGGTTGCGTTATATGACACTACTAACTGTCTGCTACATGGTGATCATATGCAGAATTTTATTGGATTATGCAGTCAGGATAAGTTGTTATTATGCCTGACTTGATACGTTAGCTTTGCAAAAGCATATCTCAAAAAAATGAAAATAGCCAAATAAAATATACTATATATTAAATTTTGTAAATAACATTTAACTCCAATACATAGGTGTGCTGGTGTAATAATTTATCTGAAATTAAATGAAATTCTATCATATACATTTCATAAAGATAGTTTAGATTGTTCATCGTCCTCTACACAGATGGAAAACATTGTTAGCCATGTACTTAATGGTTTTATTTATAGGTATATTAAGAGAAGGCGAATAATATTATAAAAAACAATCAAATACAAGTCCAAATGATATATTTCAAATAAACTTGTGAACTTGGTTAACATCATTGAATATGCATCAATTTGAAGAAAATTAAAATAAAAGCTCCCGTATTTGTTATTAGTTACATGACCGTTTGTTAATAAAAAAAACATACTCATAAGTTTATTGTCATACTCATAAGTTTGTTAATCAAAATATAATAAACATGGAAGTTGAAAGAATGCTGCAAAAGTGAATAGTCTGAACAATAAAGTCAAGAAAGGAAGAATTATACGTAAGTCAACGTTCCAATATACATTCACTACTATTGAAACAGAAGCATGTATGTCAATACATACATTTATGATCTGGTTTTCACTAGAAAACTAGTCTCAGGTGAAGAGAATTCATTTATGATCATGATTGCCTATGTACAACAAAACTCCTTTTTACTAACCCATACCCCTTTTTCACTACATTCGCCACATTTTCAGTCAGATATGTATTTTTGACGTATAAAGACCACCTTCAAAAAGAAAAGGCAAAAAGGGGGACAACAAACAACCGCTGATAAAAACCGAGTGATGAACAAGTTATTGCTAAAATAGAAATCACTCACTATAACATATTACTCGCATGTTTTAATTTGGATTTAAATCCTAAGAGAAAATTCAGATCAAAGAACGAACGATCAAAGATTGGAAATGATAATAATGAACGAAGAAGAAAAAGCTTACCTTTGTTGTAGTATCGAGGAGAGACCGAGCCTTTTTGGATGACGAAGTAATCAAACAAAATCGCCTTTAACCCAATTTTATCAAATATGGCCAAAAAGTCGAAACGAAATCCCAATTGGAGACTAGAGTGAAGAGTAAACTTTTATGGACGGGAGTAATTGGAGGCGGAAGTAATTGAAATCCTAATTGGATGTGGGAGTAGGAGACACGAAACGTCGTCGAATGTTTTTTGGGGGGAAGAAGCGGTAGAAAGTAAGCCTAGAAAGGAATGGAGAAAAGAGAAAAGAAAACGGGACCAATTATAAGTAAAATGGTTTTAATTTGCACCGATTGGGGGAAACCGAGTAGAAAACCGGTGCAAACATAATATTTGCACATGCTGCACATATAACCGGTGCAAATAATTGTATTTGCATCTCCTTATTTGCACCGGTTTTCAATTAAAACCGAAACAACTTCTTTTTCCCTACTCTATTGCTTTTTTCTGTAGCAATTGCATCGGTTGTTATCCTAGAACCGGAGCAAAAAATAGTATTTACTCCGGCTGTTAATACAACCAGTGCAAATGAGGCGAAGCAACAAGAATAATTTGTAGTAGTGCACAATAAACATGATTATGATAATACCTTAATACTACCCATCGATCGGCTATTAGTCTACCATCTTACATGATAGCTTATGTCACTATGGATCTCGAGTTTTATTTAACCCGACCCATTAGCAAAGACATAACATAATCGTTGTTGGACGCAATAGTGACTTAATTTACTTCATCAATGCATATGTACGCTCATTGCACGTCGGAACACACATATACATGACCTTGCCTCTATTGATGCCTTATTTACGCTAATCAGCCTATAAGTGTTTCCAGCCTCCACCACCGTCAATTGTGAGACCATCAATGATAAACCTGAAAGGAAATGTTGCCGATACGGATCCTATCAATCAAATATTTTAATTTGCGCCCCAGCCCGGATCCCCCTTGATTTGGGCTTTATCCTTTGGTCATTTATTTTCCCCCAATCTGTTGACGGGCTATCGACACGAACCACAAGTAGTATATGATTATTAACTCATGTCACTTATTTTTTTCAAATTAGTCTTTTGCTACTGAAGCGGACCATTACAGAGTACAAGTTTATTAAACTTAACCTCGGATTTAAGTTTATATCAATAATAAGAATTTTCATCATTGCATTTAACTATAACCTTCATGTTATACTTATATTCGCAAACAAGACCCATCTATCCATTATTATTTCTTTGTGTCTCTGTACAATTTATCATAATATTACTCTTGCGAATATGTTTAGCCTTTTCCAATTACAACACATGTTATTACAATTGCAAATCCCCATTAATTTGCATATTTCAGTCCAATCCCTTTTCAAGTATAGATCGATAATTTATGCACACTTTTCAGTAAATTTAGTCTCATATGTTTAATCCATGTTTGCATAATTATTCTATTTTTCCACATGTAAAATAAAGAGTATTACATTAATCTTCAAAATGTTAACATTTACAGTTTATAGCATGTTTTGGGCATAAACCAAAAATAGATTTATAAACTGTAAAATAACCGATAGGCATAAATACTAAAATAGGAAAAAAGACTGAAAGAATATCTTACAGCACTTGAATAAAATATATGAAAAGGAATGAAAAATGTTGTAGAAAATAACTTACAGAAACCACTAACTTATAGAAAACTATAAAAACTATAAGAAAGCTGTAAGAAAAACTACAAAATACTCTACAACTATTATGAACCCTATTTTCCTAATTACCAAAAGTCTAAATAATTACAAAGTCACTTGTGGTCTATAACGTTTCTCTATGGTCTCTGTAGATCCCGCCTCCAAAAAATATGTGTGTGTGTGTGTACATATAAATATTTATTTTTATAAATCTTTTCCCTTGAGAAAACTTAGGTCAGATCCGTCTCAAAAAGAGAAAACCCATAGGAGAATGATTGTGTTGTGGAGAATTAGTTAGGTTTAGGTATATTTATAGGTTAGGCTAGGGATCTTAGGACATTGGATTTTTAAATTAAATTTAAGCCAGCCACGTCGTGCAACCAATAGGAACCTACCACGTCAGCAAAACTTTCAAAATCAACAAATAAAAATAAGCCAACTAAGCACACTTAAACAAAATGTGTCATGCTTCATTGTTGGGCAAAATTTTCATCCAACTTTCGGGTGGGTCGACCCTACCCTTTGCCGGGTCAACCCAGGGATCGGCCTGCCCCTTATATATATATATATGTATGTGTGTGATAATTGTGTGTATATATATCCATATTTTATTTTTGCGATATCTCCTCTATTTTAACTCTATTTCTACGAACTAAATATGTAAAGTGACCGAAAAATTATCATGGATCCAGTGGTGCAACTTCTATAGCCAAATTTTAACAATTTTATTATTTTATTATCAAACTAATTATTTAATGAGCTTTTAATGTTATAACGTTAGTTTATTTAATCCCTCTTTTTTCTCTTCTATAACATTACTATAAGTGTTTTCAATAGTTCTATTTATTACCTTGCAACATTGTATTTTTATAACATTAACTTTTAATATTCTTATCTATATAATAATTATGCTTAAATTTCCGGTTGTTACATTCTCTTCTCCTAAAAGGTTTTCGTCCTCGAAATCTTCAAGGATAGGAGAATAAAATATGTAATTATAACCAAAAACTACATCCATCAACTCAATCATCAACCACCGCATTCATTATCCTTAGGTTTTTATGGCAATTTATGTTATTATGCAATAGTGTAATGTCTATGTCCCTAACTAATGCATATGATTAGGCACTCTACTTATTCGGTCGACCTCCTTTTTATGCAAAAATGCCTGTGTCATGCATCCTGGATGCAAAATCTTTATAATAACATATACTACCTGCATGCACGCTTCAACCATCATCCATATGCGCCAATTATATGATAGCATCCATTTATTATAATCATGGAAATAAAGTAGAAACACACACACATCCATATGCATATGCTTGGTGTCCAATTTAGCCGATCTCTAATAGTGCCTAGTGTGTGTTATGCATCCATTGCATCTACTAGCAAAAACTTGCATACGTCATACAGAACATGTTCCAATAACATGTTTACAATCCTACCATCCATAGGCTTAACCCTAAGATCTACCCTTCCTAAGGATATTTAGAAGAAAGCCCTTAATCAAAGGAAAAGGCAAATGATAGAATGTCTAAAAGGAAATGTTTGTTGAAAGAACACAAGTAAGAAACTTGAATTCTTCGAAAACACCCAAGTTGCTATAACTAGAAGTTCTCCCTATTGGGATGAAAGAATTTATTGTTGATTTTATTAGTGCCTTATTACTAATAACTCGTATTTTTCTTTAAACTTCCAACCAAAATGGTTTCTCTTATATCTACTGAGTCATTCTAACCAATCCATTGGAGAACTTACTGTCTTACCCATACAAATACTCTAGGAAGAAATCTTTCAAGTAAATTTATCCATTTATCTCCAAAGTTTTCCATTTGCTTCCTTTTCCCCTTTGCCTTTTTGAACCCACTCTAAACTAGTTTAACGTGGCTAAGTCGTTGTCACAACTTGGTTTTTAAATTCAAGAGCCCACTTTACCTTCAAAGTAGAATCACTTTTACCTTATATTATAATTTCAAGTCTTTACCTTTATGGTTTAGTATTCCTTTATTTGTTCCGCTTATATATTCCAACACGATAAGGTCATACTTCTTTTTAAACTTTCTACTTATATTTTTTTCCTTTTCAAAACTTGATTTTTGTCTTTTTAGATCATATTGAAAAATCTCAGTAAGAAGACTTATTATTCATAGAGTTACTAACAAATTTCTTTTCAAAAAAAATATAGTTATTTTCATGAAATTCCCAAAAATGATGAATTTCACAACAAAACATACTGGACTTTAAATTTTCTATTTCTAGAACCATATATGTATGTTTTAAGTATGTATGGGGAGGGGGAGGGGGTAGGGGTTTAGGCTCAAAGTGGACCTAAAATTTCCTTTTTCCTCAAAATACTCTTTTTCAAAATTCTTTTCTTGAAACACACAATTTTTAACAACCCGCCCGGAATGGGCCTAAATTCTGATCCATATAAGACCTATCGGAATTTAGTGCCACTCCAAATGGATCATTGGTTACTATAAGGAATTACTAAACAGATACACAGAGCAGTCTAAATGAAAAATTAGAATCTCACACAGCGGAAGGGTTAAAATATAATAGTGTAAAATAGATGCACCATTATTAAAAACCACAAATTCTGATACAATAAATCTCATTGATGATAGCATGTACATCATTCATTATCCCAATTACATAACAACAACAATAATACATCTATTGCCATAATAAATAAATCTTCGAGAGGCTACTCCTCCAAGCAATCATTCCTCATCCTCAATCAACAGTTTCACCTACTAACATGTTAATGCTAAGAGGAGGGAGGTCAGAACATAAAGTTTCGGTGAATGAAATACATATAAGATTAGAAATAACTATTTCCTATATTTGGCAATATAAACTCTTTATGTTATGTATTCGTAACAAACATATACAAAACTGAACATATAAGATAGACACCCTAATAGACACTTAAGGCTTATATGCGAATCTAAGGGCAGAGGTGCTTACAGTCACTTAATACCCAAGGAAAATGTAAGGACGGACATTCTTATGGTCACTAAATACCCCACGAGGCGGGCTATTCCTAGTCACTTAAAGCCATTTACTAATTTATTAAAGGTGGAGATCCCTACAGTCACTTAATACCATATGGCGGACCCCAACCACTTAACACCTTGTCTCTGCGTCAGCGTCATAAATAATTTTTCTTGTAGGTCAAGAAATAGTAATGGCTACTTACTACTAGGTTTGGGTCAGGAATCACCCACCCGGTGGACCCTCTTGCTACTATCTACCTATCCCTACGGATGAACTCCTAGCCACTTAATATTTCCCTTAGACGGTGGTTCCTTTAGGCCATACATATAATCTGTCCCTAGGTCAGCCCTCACTAGCTTTTAGATAGAAGAGGACATTACTTAGAGAACTAACCTACTCACATTATCACCTATTAAGATCATTTAATACCTCATAGGAGGAAGGCGGACCCAATGACCATTTAAGACCTTTGTAAGGGAGAGTCACATGACTTGGGTCCTAAACCAAGGAGGGAACCTTAGGAATGGACCTAGTCCTAGCTACTTAGTACCCAAATCAAAGTAGGTCAGCCACTTTATACCATTTTTTCCAAGACAGGCCTACTTCAAACACACACACAAACACACACACACACACATATATATATATATATATATACACACACACACGCATGCGCACACACTAGACATCTCACAATAGACCAACCACCGGTAGATGCTGGATTCATCGGATGGTTCCAGACAAGCTACTACTACAAGTTGGGCCTAATATCGTATCACGGTGTACTAATTATAATGCCTCATGACACTTAGACCCCTCACATTAATCGGGCTTACTTGTAGATGTTGGATATGCCCGTCGGTTCCGGGCAGGCTTCTACTACAAGTAACAGTTAACCTTATGTCTAAGTGTCATTAATATATATAAAGCCAATAACACACACAAACATACAAATTCCTATAGGGACATCCAAATTCATATTTCTAATTTAACGTATTTATTACGCACTTAATACATATTAATATTACGTTGTTTACATTATAGTACATATATATAATTGCGAATTAAGCGAACGAAATTAACGTTCTCCACGTTTGAAATGTCAATTCCTATTTCAAACTTAAGGTGTATAAGTTACTTCTCATATTTTCTTCAATTGTGGAGTAAATATACATATTGACATGTAACAATCAAAATGGGAAACAATAATAACATAAAACTAGCAACCTAGTTTTGATTTGATTATATCAATAGTAAAAGATAAACAAAGTGCCATACATCAAATATATAAATATAATTCCTATTTTAAACGGATTCACTTTTATATACGTTTACACGCAAAACCTTAATACACATGTTCAAGTACTCTATTTAGAAAATAGAGATTTAAATTTATTAAATTTACAGTTCCATCCAAATCCTAACCTTTTGCACAAAACCAAACGTATGAATTTGCACAAAATAAAATAAGATGAATCTGACCAATATAGAGAATATTAATCCAACTTTAAACTAACAAATCATAGAAAATAGAAACTTAAATGAATTCCACTCACAGCTTTGCAAGAATGGGTAATAACAGAATTGAGTAGAATAAGTTTTGGATTTGTCCTTCGTTAACAATCGTGCTCCAACCATTCATATCTAAATCCTTTTCTTTTTTGGAATTAAAACTGCCGGAAAGGCATCATGGAGGCATGAAGAAGAATGTTTGTAGGGTTTTGAGTGAGGGTTTGGGGTCTTATTTATAGTTGATGTCATGCATATGGACCGTTAGATTCAACAGATTTAATCTAAGTTGTCCATTTGATGAAATTATAAAATAAGTCATGCTTTTAGAAAATGCTCTCACTGTGCACCCTACAGGATGGCGGTTGACCGCTCTTATAGGTGGGTGGTCAACCCTTCTTCTAGGGTCGAGCCCAGGAGATAGCATCTCCTGTACGTTACTTTTTATTAATTCCTTGATTTATTTTGATTGATTTATTACCTTATATTAATTATTCTTGTCCCCATTGTGTATAAATATATACACACAAGTTTGACATCAAAAGAAATATTCTTTTCATGCTTATCCAATTTAATATATTCCACATTTGTATATTTATTTGTTTCAAAATTAAAATTTGTACGTTAATTTATAATCACAACTTAATTTATTAATATCTTTTGCATACGGACTCCATTTTCAGTAAGTAAAATGTGAAAATAGATTATAATCTCGCCAAGAACGCAACTACAACACTTTCGGGTCCAATTCTGGTTACTTAAAATTTCATTTTTCAACCCATTGGCTTATTATTGATTTTCCTTATTTATTTTAAATTATATTATGTTATGTTAATATATGTTTATTTTACGGGGTGTTACATTTTCCTCTCCTTATTAGAGATTTTGTCCCGACATTTTTTAAAGGGGCAAAGAACACAACTCGCTCTAAACAACCATGTTGTACAACCATGTTATTTTAATAAACATCCATAACTCATAGTGATTATGAACTGCAGACTTGCTAATGATGAGCTCAGTCCTAGCGTATATGTGTAATAAGTGATACAATATGTATGCAAACATCCTATTATGCATATAATTCTATGAGTGTATGGTGCATCTGTGTTACATCCATCTCCTACCATCTAATCGAGAAACCGCAATGCAACCAAAGATGAGAATCTAGGAGATATTAGTTACCCAAGAAAAGCTCTGGATGAGTTAGTCTAATCTTCTCCTCAGTTTCACAAGTGCTTTCCGCAGGGTTATCTCCCCATTGAACTCGGACCAGGGGAATGGATTTGTTGCGGAGTCGTTTGATTTTATGCTCTATGATCTTTGCAATGGCATGGGGAACTCTGGACTCCAGTTCCAAGCTCCCTATGTCCCTAGTATCATTAAGCTTGAGTTCGTCGGCTAAATCATGAAGGTATTTGCAAAGATGATTAACATGGAAAACGTTATAGAATCTTGACAACCGCTCGGGAAGTTCCACCCGGTAAGCTATCTTCCCGGTCCTATCCAAAACTCTAAAAGGCTCAATAAACATATGAGCCAACTTCCCAGTCTTTCCAAACTAAATTGTCTTCTTCAGGGGAGAAACTTTAACAAATACCAAATCTCCACCATCGGATTATGGTTCCTTCCTCATCTTATCTACATACGACTTTTGTCAGTCTTGGGAAGCCTTCATTCTCTACCGAATCGAAGCGATAATTTTCGTGGACTCGAATGAGGTCTGGTCCGAGTAAAACCTTGTCGGTAGTTTCCTACCAACAAGTTGGCGGTTTGCATGGCCGCAAATACAAAGCTTCATAAGGGGCAACACTAATCGTCGCTTGGTAACTGTTATTGTACGAGAACTTTACCAAAGGCAAGTGCTACTCCCATGCTCCTATGAAGCCAACTATGCAAAGTCAGAGCAGATTTCCCAAGACTTTGTTGACTCTCTCTGTCTGGCGGTCTGTTTGTGGATGATAGGTTGTACTTAAACATGGTGTCATTCCCAAAGCTTCTTGAAGACTCTTCCCAAATTCGCTAGTAAATAATGGGTCTCTATTACTAACTATAGTAGTCAGAACCCCATAGCCTAACAACCTCCTTAACATTCAACTGGGCTAATAAATTAGCAGTCCTGCTGTACTTGATCGGAATAAAATGGGTGCTCTTCGTTAATCGGTCCACTGTTACCCAAATGGCTTCATTTCCCTTTCTACTCCTAGAAAGCCCATCAATAAAATCCACATAAATGTTTTCCTTTTCCAAATGGGAATCTCCAAGGGTAAAAAAAGTCCTCCAGACTTCCTTTGCTCTGTCTTCACTCTTTGGCGAGTTAAACATCTAAAAACAAACTCTGCTACGTCTCTTTTCATTCCTTCCCAATAAAAGCTTCTCTTCATGTCCCTAAATATTTTATCACCTCCCGGGTGTATGGTCATCCTTGAGCTATGACATTCCTCGAGGAACTCCTTCCAAGATCCATACTCCTAGGGACACAAATCTGGCCATCTCTCCATAAGCTACCACTACCATCAACAAAATATCTCCCAGAATGAGGGAAAGATTCTCCCTTAGAAAGTTCTTTCTTTAATACTCTTAATTTATCATTAATGTGACGGCCCGCCCCGCACCTGCCGACATTTCCAATGAAAGTACGTTGTGCCAATGTCCAACCAGCACAGGACGGTCGTCAAAGAAAGGAAAGAAGGAAATTTGAATTAACAAGGAACCTGTAGTAATTCTCACAGCGCATGGAATAAAATATAATAACAACATAACTTGACATAAAACAGGCGAGACAGTGCATAAGCTGAAAACTTAAACCATCGTAGCAGCGGAAAAACCAAAATTACAGCTTATGTTCCACATCATCTTTATTACAGCCCCTCGTTAATTATCGAAATTCACGTTATTAATACAATTATACGTATACATCATAATGATCATTTAAAATAAAATTGAGTGACAAACAAATTAACATAACATTAAACCAAATATACATATATATAATTCAAATACAGTGCTCATCCATACAAAACAGTGATTCATATATTCATTTTAGTAATATAATTCACATTTTCAATACAATAACCACTACGAAGTAATAGAATAGGAAAAGGAAACAAGAAAATTTGTTTTTATGCTACTTGATGCCTTTCAAAAATGATATATCTGGACCTCTTGTATCTGGATCTCTTATTTATGTCATGATACAAAAATATAACGCATTAGTACAACATAATTTTCAAATAGTATATATGCAGAACATATCCATTGGAAAAAGCCAACATTATGTAAGAGTTAAATAGTATATTATGCTAATGGACCCAAATCCAAAACGTGAATATACTATCTGGACTCGGAGTTAACTGGTGGCAATATACTATCTGGACCTCAGAGATAAATAGTATACAAACACTCACACTCGTAGTCCATTAGGATATAATTCACATTTCCACTTTTCCATATCATAAACACTCAGTTACATTTTTATGTTTTGCTTTCCTTTCATATTTTAACTTCCTAATCGGTTATGAAATAACTGCTCCATTAAAAACATTGACATGGATTTAATGATCCTGCATTTGACCAAAAATCCATCTCCTTTGTGAAACTTCCAACCAAAATGGAGACTCGTCCCTTGTGACAATTAATAAGAAAATCCTTTTCATCTTACATTAAAGCAAAGTCTATCAGGTGGCCTCTATGAACAGAAGCGGTTTGTTAAAGTGGAACTAACCGAGATGGCAACCATTAAAGTAGCTAGCAAACCTGAATCTTCAAATGACCAGCTCAATTTTCGTGGAAAATTGCAATCAACCTGTGGCTATTGCATGAAGTCATGATAAAGCTACACTTAGTTACATATATGAAGTTTCCAAGTATGTAATTATAGTTACAGTTTAAAGTATTTACACTACCAAGAGGGTTTGTGTGTGTATGTATATATTTCTATTTATTTAATTGAATTGAGACATTGTGATTCATGAGCAGGGCAACAATTGAAGTCAAACTGCAATAAAAGATTAAACAAAGTTCTACAACTAATTCAAATGATCTGTTTACTAACATGCATCAAATTTACACTAAAAACAGAATTTTGACCAGAGACAGATAAGTAAATCAATCAATCAACCGTCAATGGTTAAACGCGACAGACTTGGTTTAATCATTATAACTTTCATGCTAACTTGAGGATAACAACACCACCTCTCCCCATCACCAACTCTAATTCTTTCCACCACCAACCAACGTATCCCCACCAATCTGCCTAAACA
Organism: Allium sativum; assembly: GCA_030737875.1. NCBI lineage: Eukaryota > Viridiplantae > Streptophyta > Magnoliopsida > Asparagales > Amaryllidaceae > Allium > Allium sativum. The sequence continues at coordinate 592,269,760 of CM060919.1, forward strand.
ACCACAACAATCCATACCCACCATCCACACACTTCCAAAAGCCAAAAGGAGAATCAAATAACTGAGATATCAAAAGTTATCCTATATTTGCAAGAGGATAAAATATTTTTTGCTAAAATTTATCATAATTGGTATAAATAGAAATTTGATAACTAATAAATCAGTGAAAAAAGTCCTTAAGCATAGCAAGATCTATCATGATGGTGAAACATCGTCATTCAAGTAAGAAAGAATAGTATCACGCGAAGTATGAGAGAAGAGCGGAGAAAATTAATAGACATACCTGACCAAACATCACAGTTTCTACCTCAATTCCACCCAACCAGTAATGCTTAACCTATCGAGTATAGTTCTGTGGGAGCTCGTACCAACCACACTGTCAGGGTAACGTAGCCCTTCATGTAAAAACTCAAGCAAGCATGCGATTCTAACAAATGATGCTTGCTTTTTGGATATAAACATAAGATTATACTATCCTTGAACTTACATCCGTGTATGCATTCTAGAAAAGATTATGCTCCACTATTTGCCAATTGTAAATATTCTGACGTTTTGCAGAGGAAGAAAACATACCGCTTACTAATTCTGACAGGCCAGTTTGTGTAAAAGGAAAAAAAACATGAAACTCTTTGTGATGTCCTTGGGCAAAATATTGGATGCTATGCATGTTTCCCTTTTCCAACATTACAATCCAGTTTAGTATCAAAACATTTCTAAAGAATGCAACCAAGTTACAAGAGGTTATTTGGAACAACTTAATTGCCAGGTTGTAACAAATTGTTCTATTTTGGCTTGAACTTGTTTTCTCAGCTGAAAAATATCATGTGGATACCTCATGACTTGTCCACTGTTATAAATATTATAACATCAGAGTAGTTGATAACTAAAGTCAACCACACTGTGGGAACCCATACCAACCACTTGAACAGAGTAGTTGATAACTAGACCAATATGAACCTACACACCATTTTTCATTCGTTTCCATTATAGTATATATTACAACATCAATCTCAAGCTTAAGGATGTTATTTTCTTATAGAAGTACATAGAAGAAAACTATTATTACTTACAAATTCCTTCTAAAGAAACACTGAACGTATGTATGCTAGATTATAAATTTGATTGTTTTTTAAAGGAAGTTGTAGTCTCAGACTAACTTTTAACTAAATTTGCAATGTTTTATTGTACTATGTTGCTTTAAACATATGGAGTTACTAGCCTTAATGGACCATAACAGCACTCGCATTTTATACTAATGTGGAAAACCAAAATAGCCCTTTTTCTTGTAACTCATCATCGGCCTAAGGTGATGCAATGGTTGAAACTTGCACATCAGTTTTTTAAACCCACACCCATCAGATAGTCAAAACATACCATGACAATTCACACAACTAGTCAAAATATTAGCACGCTTGATACTTGAAGATCCAAAACATTAGTGTGACTAAAACTAAAAAGAAAAACTAGGGGTTATTTTAAAAAACTTGCATATCTGATAGTTGAAGTATGCAATACTTGTGTGTTGTAAAGGCTAATAAATTGGGTAGCTATTTTCAATCAACCTATTTGGTCAATCATTAATGATATAAGAGTGATAATTCAGAGAATCTTTACAATAAATTTCCAAACATATTCATAGGTAAAAAAAGAAAAAAAACCTGACTCTAAGGTGCGAACTGAGCATCAAATCCATACAAATTCAGCAAAAAAGAAGCATATGAAGAATGGGAATACGGGGAATTCATTTGGAACCATCTTATGAAAAACTGATTATTTCTTGTCGGAGAGCTTAATTAGTACTGCATTAGCATCAAGACATATTACACACAAAATATATAACCTAATACTTAAAGAACAAAATAATAAAGTAGATTCAAGCCAAAAATAATTACAAAACAGAGCAAAGGGTTCTTAGCAAGATCAAATGAAAGCCAATGGAACAATGGCAGCTTAAATGTATGAGATAACAATTTACAACCAAAGGTGGTAACAATTCAACAGTGTTGTGCATATAAGAGAGACCTGTCAATTGAAGGTTTTATTCAAACTTATGAGTATGTTTTTTTATTAACAAACGGTCATGTAACTAATTACAAATGTGTATGGTAATTATGGTCTAAAAATGTTACCACTACCAAATGAAAGCAGGTTGTTATTTATCAAAATTATAACTGATTCAAAATTGAATCAGAATAGGTGTTGCACACCATCACCAATTAATTATCCTGTTCTTTTCCTTTCTTTAATCCAATTCAGTTATTCAGTTCATCTTTGTGATTCAGTTACTGTTATATTTATTTCCATGCAATTCTTGCTCTATGCATGATGTGCTCCTTTACCAACTGCTCTCTACTTATTTACTCGAACCTATATATCCTAACCAATAATTTGGCACAACCTTTTCTCTCAGAAGTTTACAACTTTTAGACCGGGTTGCGTTATATGACACTACTAACTGTCTGCTACATGGTGATCATATGCAGAATTTTATTGGATTATGCAGTCAGGATAAGTTGTTATTATGCCTGACTTGATACGTTAGCTTTGCAAAAGCATATCTCACAAAAATGAAAATAGCCAAATAAAATATACTATATATTAAATTTTGTAAATAACATTTAACTCCAATACATAGGTGTGCTGGTGTAATAATTTATCTGAAATTAAATGAAATTCTATCATATACATTTCATAAAGATAGTTTAGATTGTTCATCGTCCTCTACACAGATGGAAAACATTGTCAGCCATGTACTTAATGGTTTTATTTATAGGTATATTAAGAGAAGGCGAATAATATTATAAAAAACAATCAAATACAAGTCCAAATGATATATTTCAAATAAACTTGTGAACTTGGTTAACATTATTGAATATGCATCAATTTGAAGTAAATTAAAATAAAAGCTCCCGTATTTGTTATTAGTTACATGACCGTTTGTTAATAAAAAAAACATACTCATAAGTTTATTGTCATACTCATAAGTTTGTTAATCAAAATATAATAAACATGGAAGTTGAAAGAATGCTGCAAAAGTGAATAGTTTGAACAATAAAGTCAAGAAAGGAAGAATTACACGTAAGTCAACGTTCCAATATACATTCACTACTATTGAAACAGAAGCATGTATGTCAATACATACATTTATGATCTGGTTTTCACTAGAAAACTAGTCTCAGGTGAAGAGAATTCATTTATGATCATGATTTCCTATGTACAACAAAACTCCTTTTTACTAACCCATACCCCTTTTTCACTACATTCGCCACATTTTCAGTCAGATATGTATTTTTGACGTATAAAGACCACCTTCAAAAAGAAAAGGCAAAAAGGGGGACAACAAACAACCGCTGATAAAAACTGAGTGATGAACAAGTTATTGCTAAAATAGAAATCACTCACTATAACATATTACTCGCATGTTTTAATTTGGATTTAAATCCTAAGAGAAAATTCAGATCAAAGAACGAACGATCAAAGATTGGAAATGATAATAATGAACGAAGAAGAAAAAAGCTTACCTTTGTTGCAGTATCGAGGAGAGCCCAAGCTTTTTTGGATGACGAAGTAATCAAACAAAATCGCCTTTAACCCAATTTTATCAAATATGGCCAAAAAGTCGAAACGAAATCCCAATTGGAGACCAGAGTGAAGAGTAAACTTTTATGGACGGGAGTAATTGGAGGCGGAAGTAATTGAAATCCTAATTGGATGCGGGAGTAGGAGACACGAAACGTCGTCGAATGTTTTTTGGGGGGAAGAAGCGGTAGAATGTAAGCCTAGAAAGGAATGGAGAAAAGAGAAAAGAAAACGGGACCAATTATAAGTAAAATGGTTTTAATTTGCACCGATTGGGGGAAACCGAGTAGAAAACCGGTGCAAACATAATATTTGCACAGGCTGCACATATAACCGGTGCAAATAATTGTATTTGCATCTCCTTATTTGCACCGGTTTTCAATTAAAACCGAAACAACTTCTTTTTCCCTACTCTATTGCTTTTTTCTGTAGCAATTGCATCGGTTGTTATCCTAGAACCGGAGCAAAAAATAGTATTTACTCCGGCTGTTAATACAACCAGTGCAAATGAGGCGAAGCAACAAGAATAATTTGTAGTAGTGCACAATAAACATGATTAGGATAATACCTTAATACTACCCATCGATCGGCTATTAGTCTACCATCTTACATGATAGCTTATGTCACTATGGATCTCGAGTTTTATTTGACCCGACCCATTAGCAAAGACATAACATAATCGTTGTTGGACGCAATAGTGACTTAATTTACTTCATCAATGCATATGTACGCTCATTGCACGTCGGAACACACATATACATGACCTTGCCTCTATTGATGCCTTATTTACGCTAATCAGCCTATAAGTGTTTCCAGCCTCCACCACCATCAATTGTGAGACCATCAATGATAAACCTGAAAGGAAATGTTGCCGATACGGATCCTATCAATCAAATATTTTAATTTGCGCCCCAACCCGGATCCCCCTTGATTTGGGCTTTATCCTTTGGTCATTTATTTTCCCCAATCTGTTGACGTGCTATCGACACGAACCACAAGTAGTATATGATTATTAACTCATGTCACTTATTTTTTTCAAATTAGTCTTTTGCTACTGAAGCGGACCATTACAGAGTACAAGTTTTTTAAACTTAACCTCGGATTTAAGTTTATATCAATAATAAGAATTTTCATTATTGCATTTAACTATATCCTTCATATTATACTTATATTCGCAAACAAGACCAATCTATCCATTATTATTTCTTTGTGTCTCTGTACAATTTATCATAATATTACTCTTGCGAATATGTTTAGCCTTTTCCAATTACAACACATGTTATTATTCAATTGCAAATCCCCATTAATTTGCATATTTCAGTCCAATCCATTTTCAAGTATAGATCGATAATTTATGCACATTTTTCAGTAAATTTAGTCTCATATGTTTAATCCATGTTTGCATAATTATTCTATTTTTCCACATGTAAAATAAAGAGTATTACATTAATCTTCAAAATGTTAACATTTACAGTTTATAGCATGTTTTGGGCATAAACCAAAAAAAGATTTATAAACTGTAAAATAACCGATAGGCATAAATACTAAAATAGGAAAAAAGACTGAAAGAATATCTTACAGCACTTGAATAAAATATATGAAAAGGAATGAAAAATGTTGTAGAAAATAACTTACAGAAACCACTAACTTATAGAAAACTATAAAAACTATAAGAAAGCTGTAAGAAAAACTACAAAATACTCTACAACTATTATGAACCCTATTTTCCTAATTACCAAAAGTCTAAATAATTACAAAGTCACTTGTGGTCTATAGCGTTTCTCTATGGTCTCTGTAGATCCTGCCTCCAAAAAATATGTGTGTGTGTGTGTACATATAAATATTTATTTTTATAAATCTTTTCCCTTGAGAAAACTTAGGTCAGATCCGTCTCAAAAAGAGAAAACCCATAGGAGAATGATTGTGTTGTGGAGAATTAGTTAGGTTTAGGTATATTTATAGGTTAGGCTAGGGATCTTAGGACATTGGATTTTTAAATTAAATTTAAGCCAGCCACGTCGCGCAACCAATAGGAACCTACCACGTCAGCAAAACTTTCAAAATCAACAAATAAAAATAAGCCAACTAAGCACACTTAAACAAAATGTGTCATGCTTCATTGTTGGGCAAAATTTTCATCCAACTTTCGGGTGGGTCGACCCTACCCTTTGCCGGGTCAACCCAGGGATCGGCCTGCCCCTTATATATATGTATGTGTGTGATAATTGTGTGTATATATATCCATATTTTATTTTTGCGATATCTCCTCTATTTTAACTCTATTTCTACGAACTAAATATGTAAAGTGACCGAAAAATTATCATGGATCCAGTGGTGCAACTTCTATAGCCAAATTTTAACAATTTTATTATTTTATTATCAAACTAATTATTTAATGAGCTTTTAATGTTATAACGTTAGTTTATTTAATCCCTCTTTTTTCTCTTCTATAACATTACTATAAGTGTTTTCAATAGTTCTATTTATTACCTTGCAACATTGTATTTTTATAACATTAACTTTTAATATTCTTATCTATATAATAATTATGCTTAAATTTCCGGTTGTTACATTCTCTTCTCCTAAAAGGTTTTCGTCCTCGAAATCTTCAAGGATAGGAGAATAAAATATGTAATTATAACCAAAAACTACATCCATCAACTCAATCATCAACCACCACATTCATTATCCTTAGGTTTTTATGGCAATTTATGTTATTATGCAATAGTGTAATGTCTATGTCCCTAACTAATGCATATGATTAGGCACTCTACTTATTCGGTCGACCTCCTTTTTATGCAAAAATGCCTGTGTCATGCATCCTGGATGCAAAATCTTTATAATAACATATACTACCTGCATGCACGCTTCAACCATCATCCATATGCGCCAATTATATGATAGCATCCATTTATTATAATCATGGAAATAAAGTAAAAACACACACACATCCATATGCATATGCTTGGTGTCCAATTTAGCCGATCTCTAATAGTGCCTAGTGTGTGTTATGCATCCATTGCATCTAGTAGCAAAAACTTGCATACGTCATACAGAACATGTTCCAATAACATGTTTACAATCCTACCATCCATAGGCTTAACCCTAAGATCTACCCTTCCTAAGGATATTTTGAAGAAAGCCCTTAATCAAAGGAAAAGGCAAATGATAGAATGTCTAAAAGGAAATGTTTGTTGAAAGAACACAAGTAAGAAACTTGAATTCTTCGAAAACACCCAAGTTACTATAACTAGAAGTTCTCCCTATTGGGATGAAAGAATTTATTGTTGAATTTATTAGTGCCTTATTACTAATAACTCGTATTTTTCTCTAAACTTCCAACCTAAATGGTTTCTCTTATATCTACTGAGTCATTCTAACCAATCCATTGGAGAACTTACTGTCTTACCCATACAAATACTCTAGGAAGAAATCTTTCAAGTAAATTTATCCATTTATCTCCAAAGTTTTCCATTTGCTTCCTTTTCCCCTTTACCTTTTTGAACCCACTCTAAACTAGTTTAACGTGGCTAAGTCGTTGTCACAACTTGGTTTTTAAATTCAAGAGCCCACTTTACCTTCAAAGTAGAATCACTTTTACCTTATATTATAATTTCAAGTCTTTACCTTTATGGTTTAGTATTCCTTTATTTGTTCCGCTTATATATTCCAACACGATAAGGTCGTACTTCTTTTTAAACTTTCTACTTATATTTTTTCCCTTTCAAAACTTGATTTTTGTCTTTTTAGATCATATTGAAAAATCTCAGTAAGAAGACTTATTATTCATAGAGTTACTAACAAATTTCTTTTCAAAAAAAATATAGTTATTTTCATGAAATTCCCAAAAATGATGAATTTCACCACAAAACATACTGGACTTTAAATTTTCTATTTCTAGAACCATATATGTATGTTTTTAGTATGTGTGGGGAGGGGGAGGGGGTAGGGGTTTAGGCTCAAAGTGGACCTAAAATTTCCTTTTTCCTCAAAATACTCTTTTTCAAAATTCTTTTCTTGAAACACACAATTTTTAACAACCCGCCCGGAATGGGCCTAAATTCTGATCCATATAAGACCTATCGGAATTTAGAGCCACTCCAAATGGATCATTGGTTACTATAAGGAATTACTAAACAGATACACAGAGCAGTCTAAATGAAAAATTAGAATCTCACACAGCGGAAGGGTTAAAATATAATAGTGTAAAATAGATGCACCATTATTAAAAACCACAAATTCTGATACAATAAATCTCATTGATGATAGCATGTACATCATTCATTATCCCAATTACATAACAACAACAATAATACATCTATTGCCATAATAAATAAATCTTCGAGAGGCTACTCCTCCAAGCAATCATTCCTCATCCTCAATCAACAGTCTCACCTACTAACATGTTAATGCTAAGAGGAGGGAGGTCAGAACATAAAGTTTCGGTGAATGAAATACATATAAGATTAGAAATAACTATTTCCTATATTTGGCAATATAAACTCTTTATGTTATGTATTCGTAACAAACATATACAAAACTGAACATATGAGGTAGACACCCTAATAGACACTTAAGGCTTATATGCGAATCTAAGGGCAGAGGTGCTTACAGTTACTTAATACCCAAGGAAAATGTAAGGACAGACATTCTTATGGTCACTTAATACCCCACGAGGCGGGCTATTCCTAGTCACTTAAAGCCATTTACTAATTTATTAAAGGTGGAGATCCCTACACTCACTTAATAGATATGGCGAACCCCAACCACTTAACACCTTGTCTCTGCGTCAACGTCATAAATAAATTTTCTTTTAGGTCAAGAAATAGTAATGGCTACTTACTACTAGGTTTGGGTCAGGAATCACCCACCCGGTGGACCCTCTTGCTACTATCTACCTATCCCTACGGATGAACTCCTAGCCACTTAATATTTCCCTTAGACGGTGGTTCCTTTAGGCCATACATTTAATCTGTCCCTAGGTCAGCCCTCACTAGCTTTTAGATAGAAGAGGACATTACTTAGAGAACTAACCTACTCACATTATCACCTATTAAGATCATTTAATACCTCATAGGAGGAAGGCGGACCCAATGACCATTTAAGACCTTTGTAAGGGAGAGTCACATGACTTGGGTCCTAAACCAAGGAGGGAACCTTAGGAATGGACCTAGTCCTAGCTACTTAGTACCCAAATCAAAGTAGGTCAGCCACTTAATACCTTTTTTTCCAAGGCAGGCCTACTTCACACACACACACACAAACACACACACACACACACACACACATATATATATATACACACACGCATTCGCACACACTAGACATCTCACAATAGACCAACCACCGGTAGATGTTGGATTCATCGGATGGTTCCAGACAAGCTACTACTACAAGTTGGGCCTAATATCGTATCACAGTGTACTAATTATAATGGCTCATGACACTTAGACCCGTCACATTAATCGGGCTTACTTGTAAATGTTGGATATGCCCGTCGGTTCCGGGCAGGCTTCTACTACAAGTAACATTTATCCTTATGTCTAAGTGTCATTAATATATATAAAGCCAATAACACACACAAACATACAAATTCCTATAGGGACATCCAAATTCGTATTCCTAATTTAACGTATTTATTACGCACTTAATACATATTAATATTACGTTGTTTACATTATAGTACATATATATAATTGCGAATTAAGCGAATGAAATTAACGTTCTCCACGTTTGAAATGTCAATTCCTATTTCAAACTTAAGGTGTATAAGTTACTTCTCATATTTTCATCAATCGTGGAGTAAATATACATATTGACATGTAACAATCAAAATGGGAAACAATAATAACATAAAACTAGCAACCTAGTTTTGACTTGATTATATCAATAGTAAAAGATAAACAAAGTGCCATACATCAAATATATAAATATAATTCCTATTTTAAATGGATTCACTTTTATGTACGTTTACACGCAAAACCTTAATACATACGTTCAAGTACTCTATTTAGAAAATAGAGATTTAAATTTATTAAATTTACAGTTCCATCCAAATCCTAACCTTTTGCACAAAACCAGACGTATGAATTTGCACAAAATAAAATAAGATGAATTTGACCAATATAGAGAATATTAATCCAACTTTAAACTAACAAATCATAGAAAATAGAAACTTAAATGAATTCCACTCACAGCTTTGCAAGAATGGGTAATAACAGAATTGAGTAGAATAAGTTTTGGATTTGGCCTTCGTTAACAATCGTGCTCCAACCATTCATATCTAAATCCTTTTCTTTTTTGGAATTAAAACTGCCGGAAAGGCATCATGGAGGCATGAAGAAGAATGTTTGTAGGGTTTTGAGTGAGGGTTTGGGGTCTTATTTATAGTTGATGTCATGCATATGGACCGTTAGATTCAACAGATTTAATCTAAGTTGTCCATTTGATGAAATTATAAAATAAGTCCTGCTTTTAGAAAACGCTCTCACTGTGCACCCTACAGGATGGCGGTTGACCGCTCTTATAGGTGGGTGGTCAACCCTTCTTTTAGGGTCGAGCCTAGGAGATAGCATCTCCTGTACGTTACTTTTTATTAATTCCTTGATTTATTTTGATTGATTTATTACCTTATATTAATTATTCTCGTCCCCATTGTGTATAAATATATACACACAAGTTTGACTTCAAAAGAAATATTCTTTTCATGCTTATCCAACTTAATATATTCCACATTTGTATATTTATTTGTTTCAAAATTAAAATTTGTACGTTAATTTATAATCATAACTTAATTTATTAATATCTTTTGCATACGGACTCCATTTTCAGTAAGTAAAATGTGAAAATAGATTATAATCTCGCCAAGAACGCAACTACAACACTTTCGGGTCCAATTCTGGTTACTTAAAATTTCATTTTTCAACCCATTGGCTTATTATTGATTTTCTTTATTTATTTTAAATTATATTATGTTATGTTAATATATGTTTATTTTACGGGGTGTTACATTTTCCTCTCCTTATTAGAGATTTTGTCCCGAAATTTTTTAAAGGGGCAAAGAACACAACTCGCTCTAAACAAGCATGTTGTACCCCCATGTTATTTTAATAAACATCCATAACTCATAATGATTATGAACTGCAGACTTGATAATAATGAGCTCAGTCCTAGCGTATATGTGTAATAAGTGATGCAATATGTATGCAAACATCCTATTATGCATATAATTCTATGAGTGTATGGTGCATCTGTGTTACATCCATCTCCTACCATCTAATCGAGAAACCGCAATGCAACCAAAGATGAGAATCTAGGAGATATTAGTTACCCAAGAAAAGCTCTGGATGAGTTAGTCTAATCTTCTCCTCAGTTTCACAAGTGCTTTCCGCAGGGTTATCTCCCCATTGAACTCGGACCAGGGGAATGGATTTGTTGCGGAGTCGTTTGATTTTATGCTCTACGATCTTTGCAATGGCATGGGGAACTCTGGACTCCAGTTCCAAGCTCCCTATGTCCCTAGTATCATTAAGCTCGAGTCCGTCGGCTAAATCATGAAGGTATTTGCAAAGATGATTAACATGGAAAACGTTATAGAATCTTGACAACCGCTCGGGATGTTCCACCCGGTAAGCTATCTTCCCGGTCCTATCCAAAACTCTAAAAGGCTCAATAAACATATGAGCCAACTTCCCAGTCTTTCCAAACTAAATTGTCTTCTTCAGGGGAGAAACTTTAACAAATACCAAATCTCCACCATCGGATTATGGTTCCTTCCTCATCTTATCTACATACGACTTTTGTTAGTCTTGGGAAGCCTTCATTCTCTATCGAATCGAAGCGATAATTTTCGTGGACTCGAATGAGGTCTGGTCCGAGTAAAACCTTGTCGGTAGTTTCCTACCAACAAGTTGGCAGTTTGCATGGCCGCCCATACAAAGCTTCATAAGGGGCAACACCAATCGTCGCTTGGTAACTGTTATTGTATGAGAACTTTACCAAAGGCAAGTGCTACTCCCATGCTCCTATGAAGCCAACTATGCAAAGTCAGAGCAGATTTCCCAAGACTCTGTTGACTCTCTCTGTCTGGCGGTCTGTTTGTGGATGATAGGTTGTACTTAAACATGGTGTCGTTCTCAAAGCTTCTTGAAGACTCTTCCCAAGTTCGCTAGTAAATAATGGGTCTCTATTACTAACTATAGTAGTCAGAAACCCATAGCCTAACAACCTCCTTAACATTCAACTGGGCTAATAAATTAGCGGTCCTGCTGTACTTGATCGGAATAAAATGGGTGCTCTTCGTTAATCGGTCCACTATTACCCAAGTGGCTTCATTTCCCTTCCTACTCCTAGAAAGCCCATCAATAAAATCCACATAAATGTTTTCCTTCTCCAAATGGGAATCTCCAAGGGTAAAAAAAGTCCTCCAGACTTCCCTTGCTCTGTCTTCACTCTTTGGCAAGTTAAACATCTAAAAACAAACTCTGCTACGTCTGTTTTCATTCCTTCCCAATAAAAGCTTCTCTTCATGTCCCTAAATATTTTATCACCTCTCGGGTGTATGGTCATCCTTGAGCTATGGCATTCCTCGAGGATCTCCTTCCTAAGATCCATACTCCTAGGGACACAAATCCGGCCATCTCTCCATAAGCTACCACTACCATCAACAAAATATCTCCCAGAATGAGGGAAAGATTCTCCCTTAGAAAGTTCTTTCTTTAATACTCTTAATTTATCATTAATGTGACGGCCCGGCCCGCACCAGCCGACATTTCCAATGAAAGTACGTTGTGCCAATGTCCAACCAGCACAGGACGGCCATCAAAGAAAGGAAAGAAGGAAATTTGAATTAACAAGGAACCTGTAGTAAATCTCACAGCGCATGGAATAAAATATAATAACAACATAACTTGACATAAAACAGGCGAGACAGTGCATAAGCTGAAAACTTAAACCATCGTAGCAGCGGAAAATCCAAAATTACAGCTTATGTTCCACATCATCTTTATTACAACTTCTAAAACTGTCTCTAAAGCAGAATAAGAAAGGTACACTACTAATGCCCAAAGTAGTGACCAGCAGCGACACGGGGAGAATGTATATAGAGAATAGTACGTGTAAGCCTCATGCTCGTCTCTGGACAGCTACTCGTGCACAACCAGCTAACCTATCTCTAGTCTGCCTGTTTAAAAGCACCCAGAGTAATAAGAAGAGACATAAAACTCTGGGTCAGACAAAAGTCTGGTATGAGCGATAAGCAGCAAAACAGAACAATAATAGGTATACTAAACCATACTTGAACCTGGACCTGCAACCAAAGAGTTAGCACAACATACCGTACAATACTCTAAGGTGCCACTAACATATGGTGTAAAGGATACGGGGGAGGAGGTGTGCATGTCATAGAGATAGCAAACAAATCAAGCATAGCAACCATCCTCACATATTTCACTCAGTGCGTAAAGCATACGATACCCATTACTCTGTTCACCTAATCCTTTGGGCCATGACGGAGTCCAACCCCGTATAACTATCACTACAAGCCCCTAATCCGTCTCCCAATGGTGAACCAAAATTATAGGTATAGATAACCCCTTTGCACACGTCCCGCAGCAAAGCCCAATCATGAAGTTAACTCATTGGTTCCCATCTGGATCCTGAGCTATAACTTCTCACTTGGACTACCTTTGCATCTCGGGTCTTGGTCGCCATTCCCGTTCGATCTCCATTTGGTTCAGTTCGAGCTCCAAGCTTCCATTTATGTCCATACTTCAGTTCAGATATGCATGGTTAGTGACTCGCATGGTTCATGGGTCCTGCTCGTTGGTCGTGGGGTCCACTCGTGACCCATGCCCTGATCGTGATGGTGAGATTGGTTCGTGGCCTTTCTCCTGGTTTGTGGCCTTCATCCTGGTGGTTCGGTTCGTGACTCATGATCATGGCTCCAAGCTTCAGGTCGCGGTTCGCGGCTTGCCATCCTAGGGTTCGCCCTATTCCTCACGGTCGGGGTGTGGGGTTCGTGATCATCCTCACGATCGGGGTGTGGGGTTCGTGACCATCCCTCATGGTCGGGGTGTGCGGTTTGTGATCATTCCTCACGATCGGGGTGTGCGGTTCGTGACCATTCCTCACGATCGGGGTGTGCGGTTCGTGATCATTCCTCACGATCGGGTCGGTTCGGGTAGGGGCAATCCGATCCAGTCAGGGTCAAATCCCTACAACTCTGCTTGCGACTGTTTTACGCCATACGACAGCATTTTTGACTATTCTAACTATTCTAATCAATCTCAAAGCATACCAAACAGTCATAGCAACATGTATAATCAACTATAAACACCAAAACAACAAATAATCATGTCAATATGGATCAAACATACCCAAAACCCATGTTTTCCCCCTAATCATGTTTAAGCACAACTGATGATAGGATTAGCAAAACTTATCCAAATTAACCCAAATTTCTAACAGAGCCCTAAAATAATATTTTAGAATTTTACAAATATTTTTCCAGAATTTAATCATGTATAAATTCACTATTTATCACTAATTACCCTTAATTAACCTTAATTAATGTAAAATCAAGGGTAATCACTCACCTTTGCCGCAATTAAAACTTTCAAAACTGAAACTCCTCTGATTTGGGCGAATACCAATGTCTAACAGCAGCTCCAACCTTGCTTTGGTGTTATTTCTCCTTAATTTGGTGTAGATTAGGCTAATCCTTGATTAAACGGTGATTAGAAATGATTCTAGAAAGGGGAGGCCATTACTAGGGTTTCTAAGAGGTAAATGGTGGCTATGAATGAAAATCTAACTCATTTCAGCCTCCCCATAACCCTAATCCCGAAATGGGTTATGGGCCCATTCACTAATCACCTCATTTGCCCCAGTTAAGCAGTTTTTCACCTTCTAAACCTTATTTCAGCCATATCTCCCAAACGTTAAGTCTGTTTTTCACATATGACCACTCTACGGAAAGGTAAACCATCATCCGGATCTAATGGAAGTGGTTTCAGTTCAAAACTCCTTACCAACCAAAAGTTATGGCCAAAACAAGATCAGCTAGGGGCAAAATGGTCATTTAAAAATCGGTAAAAATCATGAGCATGGGAAATGACCCCGATAGTCGCCTCCCAAAGTTACATGACCATACGACTTCGTATGTGAAAGAAATAAGTATTCTACGATCCTTCGATGCGTAGAATGCGGGTCGTTACATCCCCCACCCCCTTAAGAAATTTCGCCCCTGAAATTCCTTAACTAAGAAACAAGCAAAGGATCCTGCGTGCCTACCAACCATTCACAACAATCAAACATACAAAAACAAACAAACAAGTCTATCCTAGCATGCGGAAAACTAAGTCGCAATTAAAATCTTACCAGGCAAAGAGTTCTAAATACGACTTTCTTATGCTCTCCTCTGTTTCCCAAGTATAGCCTTTCTCATTCGCACCCTACTGGACTTTGAGTAGTTTCACCGTTTTCCTTCGAAGTCGTTTCGTATCGTGTCCGGCAATACGAATCGTCTTGTGGTTCCCAACCACCTCGAGTTCTGCCTCGATATCGTCCAACTGATTTGGTGAAATAGTCACATTAAGGTCGTGCATAAACTTCCTTAACTGGGAAACATGAAATACATTGTGAACTCCCTTCATCTTGTCTGGTAATTCAACTCTATACGCTAAATTCCCAACTCGCTTGAGAACGGGAAATGAACCAACAAACCTTGGTACTAACTTGCATCTCCTACCGAATCGAATCACACTCTCCAATAGAGAGATCTTGACGAATACAAAGTCATTACCGAAGAATTCCAAATCTCTCCGTCTTCTATCAGCCTAACCCTTCTGCCTATTTTGGGCAGCCTTCATTCGCTGTTGGACAACCTTGTTCTTATCTGAAGTTTTTCTTATTACTTCTACTTTAAGCACAAATTTCCCACTGTTTTGTAACCAATCATGATGGTGAGTTGCACGGTCTTCCGTACAAAGCTTCAAATGGAGCCACTCCAATACTAGACTGATAACTATTATCATATGCGAATCCAACTAGATGCAAATAGTCATCCCATTATCCACTAAAATCCAATATAAATCTCTCAAGAGAACTTCTAATACTCGATTCACCCTCTCTGTTTGACCATCGATTCGAGGATGACACGCGGTACGGAGATGTAATTCTGATCCAAAAGCCTCTTGTAAGCTCTTCCAAAACCCACTAGTAAATAATGGATCTCGGTCACTCACAATGCCTTTGGGTACTCCATGAAATCTCATTCCCACTTCATATACAGTTTTACTAACTTAGCTATCGTTCTATACGACTTGACTGGTATAAACCTTACACTCTTGGTTAATCGATCCACAATCACCCAAATACTATCATGGCCCGATTTAATCCTCCGTAAACCATCTATGAAATCCATCGAGACTTATTCCCAATTCCATTCAGGAATTTTCAACGGTTGTTACAAACCACTAGGCTTCCTTTGCTCAGCTTTAACTAACTGGCAATTTATACTCTTGGAGATAAACTTCCCAATGTCTCTCTTCATCCCTTCCCAGTAGTAGGTCTGCTTCATGTCTCGATACATTTTGTTACCACCCGGATGTATAACTAGTCTTGAGTGATGACATTCTCTAAGAACTTCATCTCTCCGTCCATTGACATTAGGTATAACCAGTTTATCATCCTTTCGAAGCCATCCTTCTCCATCTGGTCCATACTTGTTCATTTTCTCACCATCGGTATTCATCTCTTCCTTGGAGATGATTTCTATTAGGTTTTAGGATCGTCCCTCTAACTGGAACCAATCCGCTCAATCAAAGTCGGTCTAACCGTCAAACTTGCCAATATTTCTAGATCCAATCCATATTTAGGTCTGAAATCATCTCCCACGATATACTCCAATTACTTCCAGTCAAGAAACATAGCATCTAAACTGGCATGTTTCTTACTTAATGCATCAGTACAACACCTAGTCTGGTACCACATGCATTTGTGTATACCGTCATCTCTTCGTTCTCTATTACCATAATCCTACAGGTGATAGTCTACTCAAGGGAATAAAACAGGAACAAACATAGCAACCATAGCATCCATCAAACATGTCCTATCTATCACCTGCTAAAACCATACACACGTCGATACCTACTTGACTGGTCCAACCAATCCCAAGGCTAACGGAAGCCCCACTGTAACAACCCGTATTTTTGTAACATATTAAAACTTAAGTCAAGGCAGAATTAAATTTTAAAATAAGAATCAAGGGAAATGGGTTGCGCCATTGCGTTCGTCTCGAAATTCTGCTTGGAAACGAGTCCGAGTTTTCGAGAAACGGAGTCCGTATGAGGGAGATATGACCCTCCGAAGTTTCAGGAATTTTCAGAATCAAAAACAGCTCGAAATTCGAATTCGAAATTCTAATTCAAACCCCAGCGCGGACTGGGCGGGAATTTTCCTGCCCAGGACCAGGTCGACCTGGGGGTTGACACTATGGTCGACCTCCCAGGGACCAGGTCGACACTATGGTCGACCTGGGGGTCGACCTGGTGCCCAAACCCAGTTTTGAGCCTGGGTTCATTCTGATGTATCAAGCCTCGTTTTCAGTCTAGATTCGCCCGCCTAATCCTATATAAACTGCCCCCTTGCCCCATTCTCTTTACACCATTCTTCTCTCCTTATGCTGCCTCTGAGATAATAGAAATAAATAAATGAAATAATGGCGTCGCTACTCTGCTGGAATCAAAACTAGAACTAGTGCATCTTCTTCCAAATCTGAATAAGATTAAAAGAGAACAACTGCAACTCTTCTTCTATAATCCAATCAAGGCAAGTGCAGTTATTTTCCAATATGAAATTTAATCATGATCTTGACATAATTATAAATCTGAATCTGAGGCTAGGCCCTTTTTTATTTATTAGATCTGTTCCTCTATTTTATTATTCTGTTTGTTCTGTGTTTCTTCCTCCTTTCTTTCTTTTTGTTTGATAGCCAGGCTACCACGAGCCTTGAGTTTTGACTTGGGATTGTAATTTGTTAAATCTGTTGAACCGCCTGAGCTGCTGAATCTGTTAAAACTGTTGAAAAGCTGAATGATTGTAATTTGTGTATGAAAATCCGTAGGCTCGATCTAAGATTGAGTAAAACATGTTAATTTGATTAATCTGCTGCGACTTGAAAAGAAGTCAAATCTGTTAGTCTGATAGTTGTATAATTTGTAATGGAATAAACTGGTTATAATAAAAATGCTGAGACACGAGGTTAGACTCATGTTTGCGGTAGAAGCCTTCCCGGACCCAACCGGCTTAACCAGCAACCGCAAACTGCTAGTCTAATGTGAGAGGTCGTAGGCATAACTAAAATATGCTTAGACACGAGGTTAGGTCTGGCTTATGGCAAAAGTCTGTCCAGAACCGCCCGGCTTATCCAGCGGCCACAAGCTACCGACCTAATGTGAGAGGTCTGCGCATTAATATTTAATTAATGCAAATCTGAGATAAATATATGTCTAAAACGTGTTGGGTGGATAGGGCTAAACCAACTGGATTGATGAATTAATAAACCTGTTTCGTGAATCTGTAGGCCCAATATAAAGTTGGACAATCTGTAAGTCTGTTAAAACTGTACATCTGATCCGTTAGTCTGAAAACCTGTTGACTTGATTTTCTGATCTGTGAACTAGTTGATCTGAACTCTGTAAGTCTGAAAATTTGTAAACAAGTTAATCTGAAATCCATTAGTCTGGGGACACAAGGTTAGGACGGAAAATACTTGTGTCATCTGTTGTTTGGGACCCATATTAGTCAGTAACCCTTTCTGGTATCAAAACTATGACCAACAGTAGGTAGGGTCCGGGCACGCTTACTGAACTAATTATAAGCGGTTCATTCTGATAATGGCGAGGGGTGTTGATGGTGTGTTCTAACCGGGTCATGTGCATGCATGGATCCCGATCTACCTCTGAGGATGTAAGACGCCGTGACATCTGTAAATAGGTCTGTGTCATTCAAAGGTTGCCACTTTAGGGAGTGATACACCCTTCTGTGGGGCTGGCACAGGGTATTTATGTATTAGGAAGCCGATCGCTTGGGGTAGATTTAGGGTACACTTAGTTCTATCTGTTTTCGTTGAGGTACCGTCTGTTTCTGTTGGGTGGTAACACCTGTCTGTTTCTGCGTGGTACCGTCTGTTGGGGTGGTAAAGGCCAATTTACTAGTTTACACCTAATTCTAACATTCTATTTACTTAGGGATTATTCTGTTTCCATCTCTGATTCCGTTTATGTACCTTCTGTCTGTTGGGGTGGTAAAGGCCCAATACTGGCATTCTATTTCTGTATAGATTATTCTGTTCTGTTTCTGTTTCAGTTTAGACATTAGGGTAACACCTAATCCTGTTATACTAGTATTAGTGCAAAGAAGTAAGATCTAAGTAAGAAGCATAACTTAGGCTATATCATTCTATTTCTTCTGTTTAGCTTAAGTATACCTGTTACTCCTGTTGTTTTCTCTTATCCAACTTTATTTTCATGTCATGATATTATTATCTGTTCATATGATGAAAGTCACTGAACATGCCAGACTTTATGTCTGACCTTGTTTGTTTTCGTCCCTTTTCTTTCGTCCCCCCAAGGTTTTTAGGGTGGAAATATAGGAGCTTGATTCAGATTTTCTCTGCTTGAAGTATCGCTTAGCCTTGGCTCTATCTTTCCATGGCAGTTTATGTTGGGGATTATGACTTTAAAAATTATGCATTCTGAAGGCTTTTGTACAAGATTGATATTTTGTACTTGAATTCTGATATTGTGATTTGAAAAGATGTAACCAAACTTATTTCGGTTTCTGTTGTAATAAAGTTATAAAATTTTCAAGTACTGTTTTATCTATCTTGTAAATTTCTGTTTTGTCTACTAAAACACTCCATCAAAGTTAAGGGATTCCCTTTGTGAGTGACCTTAACGGAGGTGGGGTGTTACACTTGGTATCAGAGCTGAAGGTTACCGTATTTGATAAAAAATTTTGGAAAACTATTTTCAAAAAGGTTTTTAAAAAGGAAGTATTTTCAAAAGTACAGTTTATTTTGAAAAACATAATCCCCAAAGCCATAGCCTATCTTCCTAACCTTTGTTTTGAATCTTTCCTTTTTCTTTTGTTTCAGCATGTCTGGGGATCTTAACCTTCCGGAGGGCGTTCCGATACCTGGCTGGTTCAGGAGGTACCTAGAAGCTTGGGCTAATGATGCGGGCCCAACAAACGTCCCTCCTCCCCCAGCTGCAGCGGTTCCTCCTCCTCCTCCGCGCATGAATACTTTCCCGAAGATATGTAGAGACTTTCGAGCCATGGGTGGGAAAAACTTTAATGGAAAATCCGTAGGCTCGATCTAAGATTGAGTAAAACATGTTAATTTGATTAATCTGCTGCGACTTGAAAAGAAGTCAAATCTGTTAGTCTGATAGTTGTATAATTTGTAATGGAATAAACTGGTTATAATAAAAATGCTGAGACACGAGGTTAGACTCATGTTTGCGGTAGAAGCCTTCCCGGACCCAACCGGCTTAACCAGCAACCGCAAACTGCTAGTCTAATGTGAGAGGTCGTAGGCATAACTAAAATATGCTTAGACACGAGGTTAGGTCTGGCTTATGGCAAAAGTCTGTCCAGAACCGCCCGGCTTATCCAGCGGCCACAAGCTACCGACCTAATGTGAGAGGTCTGCGCATTAATATTTAATTAATGCAAATCTGAGATAAATATGATGTCTAAAACGTGTTGGGTGGATAGGGCTAAACCAACTGGATTGATGAATTAATAAACCTGTTTCGTGAATCTGTAGGCCCAATATAAAGTTGGACAATCTGTAAGTCTGTTAAAACTGTACATCTGATCCGTTAGTCTGAAAACCTGTTGACTTGATTTTCTGATCTGTGAACTAGTTGATCTGAACTCTGTAAGTCTGAAAATTTGTAAACAAGTTAATCTGAAATCCATTAGTCTGGGGACACAAGGTTAGGACGGAAAATACTTGTGTCATCTGTTGTTTGGGACCCATATTAGTCAGTAACCCTTTCTGGTATCAAAACTATGACCAACAGTAGGTAGGGTCCGGGCACGCTTACTGAACTAATTATAAGCGGTTCATTCTGATAATGGCGAGGGGTGTTGATGGTGCGTTCTAACCGGGTCATGTGCATGGATGGATCCCGATCTGCCTCTGAGGATGTAAGACGCCGTGACATCTGTAAATAGGTCTGTGTCATTCAAAGGTTGCCACTTTAGGGAGTGATACACCCTTCTGTGGGGCTGGCACAGGGTATTTATGTATTAGGAAGCCGATCGCTTGGGGTAGATTTAGGGTACACTTAGTTCTATCTGTTTCCGTTGAGGTACCGTCTGTTTCTGTTGGGTGGTAACACCTGTCTGTTTCTGCGTGGTACCGTCTGTTGGGGTGGTAAAGGCCAATTTACTAGTTTACACCTAATTCTAACATTCTATTTACTTAGGGATTATTCTGTTTCCATCTCTGATTCCGTTTATGTACCTTCTGTCTGTTGGGGTGGTAAAGGCCCAATACTGGCATTCTATTTCTGTATAGATTATTCTGTTCTGTTTCTGTTTCAGTTTAGACATTAGGGTAACACCTGATCCTGTTATACTCGTATTAGTGCAAAGAAGTAAGATCTAAGTAAGAAGCATAACTTAGGCTATATCATTCTATTTCTTCTGTTTAGCTTAAGTATACCTGTTACTCCTGTTGTTTTCTCTTATCCAACTTTATTTTCATGTCATGATATTATTATCTGTTCATATGATGAAAGTCACTGAACTTGCCAGTCTTTATGTCTGACCTTGTTTGTTTTCGTCCCTTTTCTTTCGTCCCCCCAAGGTTTTTAGGGTGGAAATATAGGAGCTTGATTCAGATTTTCTCTGCTTGAAGTATCGCTTAGCCTTGGCTCTATCTTTCCATGGCAGTTTATGTTGGGGATTATGACTTTAAAAATTATGCATTCTGAAGGCTTTTGTACAAGATTGATATTTTGTACTTGAATTCTGATATTGTGATTTGAAAAGATGTAACCAAACTTATTTCGGTTTCTGTTGTAATAAAGTTATAAAATTTTCAAGTACTGTTTTATCTGTCTTGTAAATTTCTGTTTTGTCTACTAAAACACTCCATCAAAGTTAAGGGATTCCCTTTGTGAGTGACCTTAACGGAGGTGGGGTGTTACACTTGGTATCAGAGCTGAAGGTTACCGTATTTGATAAAAAGTTTTGGAAAACTATTTTCAAAAAGGTTTTTAAAAAGGAAGTATTTTCAAAAGTACAGTTTATTTTGAAAAACATAATCCCCAAAGCCATAGCCTATCTTCCTAACCTTTGTTTTGAATCTTTCCTTTTTCTTTTGTTTCAGCATGTCTGGGGATCTTAACCTTCCGGAGGGCGTTCCGATACCTGGCTGGTTCAGGAGGTACCTAGAAGCTTGGGCTAATGATGCGGGCCCAACAAACGTCCCTCCTCCCCCAGCTGCAGCGGTTCCTCCTCCTCCTCCGCGCATGAATACTTTCCCGAAGATATGTAGAGACTTTCGAGCCATGGGTGGGAAAAACTTTAATGGAAAATCCGTAGGCTCGATCTAAGATTGAGTAAAACATGTTAATTTGATTAATCTGCTGCGACTTGAAAAGAAGTCAAATCTGTTAGTCTGATAGTTGTATAATTTGTAATGGAATAAACTGGTTATAATAAAAATGCTGAGACACGAGGTTAGACTCATGTTTGCGGTAGAAGCCTTCCCGGACCCAACCGGCTTAACCAGCAACCGCAAACTGCTAGTCTAATGTGAGAGGTCGTAGGCATAACTAAAATATGCTTAGACACGAGGTTAGGTCTGGCTTATGGCAAAAGTCTGTCCAGAACCGCCCGGCTTATCCAGCGGCCACAAGCTACCGACCTAATGTGAGAGGTCTGCGCATTAATATTTAATTAATGCAAATCTGAGACAAATATGATGTCTAAAACGTGTTGGGTGGATAGGGCTAAACCAACTGGATTGATGAATTAATAAACCTGTTTCGTGAATCTGTAGGCCCAATATAAAGTTGGACAATCTGTAAGTCTGTTAAAACTGTACATCTGATCCGTTAGTCTGAAAACCTGTTGACTTGATTTTCTGATCTGTGAACTAGTTGATCTGAACTCTGTAAGTCTGAAAATTTGTAAACAAGTTAATCTGAAATCCATTAGTCTGGGGACACAAGGTTAGGACAGAAAATACATGTGTCATCTGTTGTTTGGGACCCATATTAGTCAGTAACCCTTTCTGGTATCAAAACTATGACCAACAGTAGGTAGGGTCCGGGCACGCTTACTGAACTAATTATAAGCGGTTCATTCTGATAATGGCGAGGGGTGTTGATGGTGCGTTCTAACCGGGTCATGTGCATGCATGGATCCCGATCTGCCTCTGAGGATGTAAGACGCCGTGACATCTGTAAATAGGTCTGTGTCATTCAAAGGTTGCCACTTTAGGGAGTGATACACCCTTCTGTGGGGCTGGCACAGGGTATTTATGTATTAGGAAGCCGATCGCTTGGGGTAGATTTAGGGTACACTTAGTTCTATCTGTTTCCGTTGAGGTACCGTCTGTTTCAGTTGGGTGGTAACACCTGTCTGTTTCTGCGTGGTACCGTCTGTTGGGGTGGTAAAGGCCAATTTACTAGTTTACACCTAATTCTAACATTCTATTTACTTAGGGATTATTCTGTTTCCATCTCTGATTCCGTTTATGTACCTTCTGTCTGTTGGGGTGGTAAAGGCCCAATACTGGCATTCTATTTCTGTATAGATTATTCTGTTCTGTTTCTGTTTCAGTTTAGACATTAGGGTAACACCTAATCCTGTTATACTAGTATTAGTGCAAAGAAGTAAGATCTAAGTAAGAAGCATAACTTAGGCTATATCATTCTATTTCTTCTGTTTAGCTTAAGTATACCTGTTACTCCTGTTGTTTTCTCTTATCCAACTTTATTTTCATGTCATGATATTATTATCTGTTCATATGATGAAAGTCACTGAACTTGCCAGACTTTATGTCTGACCTTGTTTGTTTTCGTCCCTTTTCTTTCGTCCCCCCAAGGTTTTTAGGGTGGAAATATAGGAGCTTGATTCAGATTTTCTCTGCTTGAAGTATCGCTTAGCCTTGGCTCTATCTTTCCGTGGCAGTTTATGTTGGGGATTATGACTTTAAAAATTATGCATTCTGAAGGCTTTTGTACAAGATTGATATTTTGTACTTGAATTCTGATATTGTGATTTGAAAAGATGTAACCAAACTTATTTCGGTTTCTATTGTAATAAAGTTATAAAATTTTCAAGTACTGTTTTATCTGTCTTGTAAATTTCTGTTTTGTCTACTAAAACACTCCATCAAAGTTAAGGGATTCCCTTTGTGAGTGACCTTAACGGAGGTGGGGTGTTACACTTGGTATCAGAGCTGAAGGTTACCGTATTTGATAAAAAGTTTTGGAAAACTATTTTCAAAAAGGTTTTTAAAAAGGAAGTATTTTCAAAAGTACAGTTTATTTTGAAAAACATAATCCCCAAAGCCATAGCCTATCTTCCTAACCTTTGTTTTGAATCTTTCCTTTTTCTTTTGTTTCAGCATGTCTGGGGATCTTAACCTTCTGGAGGGCGTTCCGATACCTGGCTGGTTCAGGAGGTACCTAGAAGCTTGGGCTAATGATGCGGGCCCAACAAACGTCCCTCCTCCCCCAGCTGCAGCGGTTCCTCCTCCTCCTCCGCGCATGAATACTTTCCCGAAGATATGTAGAGACTTTCGAGCCATGGGTGGGGAAAAATTTAATGGAACTGAATCCTTCATGGAAGCAAGGAACTGGCTCAAAGAAACCAAGGATTTGTTCGTTATCTTCGAGGTAGACGATAGGCAGAAGGTACAGTTGGCGGTATGGTTGCTTAAGGACGAAGCTTCTTTTTGGTGGGAGGTCACAAATGGCGAGCGTCCGGTAGAGAGATGGATGGATTTCAGGCATGGGTTCGAGATGAAATTTCTCTCAAGAGCGAAAGAGAGTCTATATGTAGAAAGGTTCTTGGCGTTGAAGCAGGGGAATTTATCAGTGAGAGAGTACGTCAACAAGTTTAATCAATTGGCAAGATTCGGCTTAGAATTGGTAAATACACCACATAAGAAGGCACTAAGGTTTGCTAAAGGTTTGAATGAGCTGCTACACGGATTGTTGATGTCCCACATTCTTATGGGGGCATCCTTCGAAAAATTGGTGGACATGGCGTTAATGCATGAAGAGGAAGCCGAAAGTAAAAAAGAAAGAGGAAAAGCTTGAAGGACCACAGAACAAGAAGGCAGGGCCTAAAAAGGAAACACAAAAGAAAGATGAGAAGACTGAAGAGAAGTGCTTTACTTGTGGAAGCTCGACCCATCTGAACAAGGATTGCAGAAAAAGGAAGGGCACTTGCTTCAACTGTGGATAAATGGGGCACTTCACAAGGGACTGCTCAAAGAAACGGGGACAAGGGCAGAGGGCAGAACCCACTTCTGGAGGACAGGCGAATGCTCAACTGACTGTTAGATAGGGTAGAAATAAAAAAAATGTAGAAGGTTTAATTTCCTTATCTGATTGATGAGTTAAAAACTCTTTCTGATTCTGGCATTTTGATTATGTAATTGAAACTCTGCACTTTAATACTAGTCTTGTTTCTGGTTCCGTTATAGTCTCAGACCCCATGAGGGTTACGACTCATCTGTTGTGATAAGTTGGGGTTTGAGGGCATCTGTGTTGGGCGTTAAGTTGACCATGACGCATACATTCTGAGTTTTATCATGCTTAGTTTCCTAAGAATTATTTGGTAATCTGATCTGTATCAGTAGTCTGTAGGTTTCTCAAAAGGATAGGAGTTTTTACTCAAAGTGTGAAATAGATTTCCGGTTGGACATTTGTTTAATAGGAGTGGTTCTCTGAGTATTAATCTGATATTGATTTCGGTCTTCGGGGTTGATACTTAGGGAGTTATTCTCTTAAACCGATGTCTAATGGGAACCTAGCTTTAGTTTTAATTATACTTGCTTCTATCACTTGACTTTATCCTTCAGCCTTTAGGTAGAAACTAATGGGTGTAAACATGTATTTGAGACATGTTATGTTTGATGGTTGCAAGTGGATGCAAGTGGTTGCTAGTGATTGCTCGTGGATGCATATACACATACTAGGCACTAGATCAGCTCAAAAACACTCTCATACTGCATATGGATGTGTGTGCATTTTTAAAAAAAAATTATAGATGCAAAATGGTTGACTCAGCACATGGATGTTGAATATGAATGAACGGTTGTGCACTCATATAGAAATGATATGTATCAAATAGGAAAATTGCGTACATGTTGGACTCATGGCACTGACATAATTCACATTAAGGAGGTCAACTGAATCAGTGGACCGCCTGATCTTTGCATCAGATAAGTACATATACACACATTCTTGCATAAGTACATATAGCATTAGAAATATTTTAAGGACAACGGTTGCTTGTGGATGATGGTTAAGTAGATGAATGATTGGATGATAGGATGCATTCTTCTTAACTTGAAGATTTCGGGGATGAAATCCTTTAAGGAGGGGAGAATGTAACAACCCGTATTTTTGTAACATGTTAAAACCTTAAATCAAGGCACAATTAAATTTTAAAATAATAATCAAGGGAAACGGCTTGTGCCATTGCGTTCGTCTCGAAATTCTACTTGGAAAAGAGTCCGAGTTTTCGAGAAATGGAGTCTGTATGAGGGAGATATGACCCTCCGAAGTTTCAGGAATTTTCAGAATCAAAAACAGCTCGAAATTCGAATTCAAAATTCGAATTCAAACCCCAGCGCGGACTGGGCGGGAATTTTTCCACCCAGGACCAGGTCGACCTGGGGGTCGACACTATGGTCGACCCTATGGTCGACCTGGGGGTCGACCTGGTGCCCGAACCCAGTTTCGAGCCTAGGTTCATTCTGATGTATCTGGCCTCGTTTTCAGTCTAGATTCGCCTGCCTAATCCTATATGAACAGCCCCCTAGCCCCATTCTCTTTACACCATTCTTCTCTCCTTATGCTGCCTCTGAGATAATAGAAATAAATAAATAAAATAATGGCGTCGCTACTCTGCTGGAATCAAAACTAGAACTAGTGCATCTTCTTCCAAATCTGAATAAGATTAAAAGAGAACAAATGCAACTCTTCTACTATAATCCAATCAAGGCAAGTGCAGTTATTTTACGATATGAAATTTAATCATGATCTTGACATAATTATAAATCTGAATCTGAGACTAGGCCCTTTTTCTATTTATCATATATGTTCCTCTGTTTTATTATTTTGTTTGTTCTGTGTTTCTTCCTCCTTTCTTTCTTTTTGTTTGATAGCCAGGCTACCACGAGCCACAGCCAAGTCTCATAAGAGACGAACGCATAAACGCTAAGTTCGGGAAGAATATTGAATAAGACATAATTGATTTGTAACTAATTTGAGGATACAATGCATGTTATAATTTTGGACATAAATTTAAGGCATATTGCATAAGATGATTTATGACTTAAAGGAAAGGATTATTGTGACTTAGAACATAAAGAACATAGGTCGTAACTTAGAACATAAATCTGAGGCATATAATTGGGCATGTTGTATTTAAAACATAAGGTGTATTTAACGTATGTCTTGAGTTTTGAGGCATAAAGAATATTAGACATATGACTTGGGATTTGGGGCGTAAAGTTTGACTGTGAACATGTAACTGATTTGGGTGCATAGTACAAATTGTAATTCAAGATCTAGATCTGGACGTACTATATATATATATTATAGTCTGAAATTTGGAAAAAGGAGAATTAACTTGCATATAACTTAGGTGTAAAGATCCATATTTGGATTTGATGACTATTAAGTGTGAATACACCTAAGTAAGAGGTTTTTTTGGACATGTGACATGCATTGTAATCAATGGCTATATTTGGCATAATTTATATGTGAATTACGATTAGAGTTTTTGGAGAATATTCTGAACTATGCAATTTTAACTAAAATTTGGGACATATGTTATATGGTGGATTATGACCATAATTTGGGCATATGAGTTTAGGCTTACTTTATGAATTAGGCAAGATACGTGAATAGGACTTTAAGGAATATTTAAATCGGCTAAAACTGTTATATGCTTAATATGTTAAATTTGCCTAATCTGCTAAATCTGTTACCTGTTTAATCTATTGAATTTCCTAAACTGTTACATATGTTGAATCGCCTAATCTGCTAATTATGCCTAATCTGCTAAATCTGTTGAGTTGCCTAATCTGCTAAATCTGTTGAACCGCCTGAGCTGCTGAATCTGTTAAATCTGTTGAAAAGCTGAATGATTGTAATTTGTGTATGAAAATCCGTAGGCTCGATCTAAGATTGAGTAAAACATGTTAATTTGATTAATCTGCTGCAACTTGAAAAGAAGTCAAATCTGTTAGTCTGATAGTTGTATAATTTGTAATGGAATAAACTGGTTATAATAAAAATGCTGAGACACGAGGTTAGACTCATGTTTGCGGTAGAAGCTTGCCCGGACCCAACCGGCTTAACCAGCAACCACAAACTGCTAGTCTAATGTGAGAGGTCGTAGGCATAACTAAAATATGCTTAGACACGAGGTTAGGTCTGGCTTATGGCAGAAGTCTGCCCGGAACCGCCCGGCTTATCCAGCGGCCACAAGCTACCGACCTAATGTGAGAGGTCTGCCCATTAATATTTAATTAATGCAAATCTGAGATAAATATGATGTCTAAAACGTGTTGGGTGGATAGGTCTAAAGCAACTGGACTGATGAATTAATAAACCTGTTTCGTGAATCTGTAGGCCCAATACAAAGTTGGACAATCTATAAGTCTGTAAAAACTGTACATCTGATCCGTTAGTCTGAAAACCTGTTGACTTGATTTTCTGATCTGTGAACTGGTTGATCTGAACTCTGTAAGTCTGAAAATTTGTAAACAAGTTAATCTGAAATCCATTAGTCTGGGGACACAAGGCTAGGAGGGAAAATACTTGTGTCATCTGTTGTTTGGGACCCATATTAGTCAGTAACCCTTTCTGGTATCAAAACTATGACCCAACGGTAGCTAGGGTCCGGGCACGCTTACTGAACTAATTATAGGCGGTTCATTCTGATAATGGCGAGGGGTGTTGATGGTGCGTTCCAACCGGGTCATGTGCGTGCCTGGATCCCGGTCTGCCTCTGAGGATGTAAGACGCCGTGACATCTGTAAATAGGTCTGTGTCATTCAAAGGTTGCCACTTTAGGGAGTGATACACCCTTCTGTAGGGCTGGCACAGGGTATTTATGTATTAGGGAGCCGAACGCTTGGGGTAGATTTAGGGTACACTTAGTTCTGTCTGTTTCCGTTGGGGTACCATCTGTTTCTGTTGGGTGGTAACACCTGTCTCTTTCTGCGTGGTACCGTCTGTTGGGGTGGTAAAGGCCCATTTACTAGTGTACACCTAATTCTAACAATCTATTTACTTAGGGATTATTCTGTTTCCGTCTCTGATTCCGTTTATGTACCTTCTGTCTGTTGGGGTGGTAAAGGCCCATTACTAGTATTCTGTTTCTGTATAGATTATTCTGTTCCGTTTCTGTTTCAGTTTAGACATTAGGGTAACACCTAATCCTGTTATACTAGTATTAGTGCAGAGAAGTAAGATCTAAGTAAGCAGCATAACTTGGGCTATATCATTCTATTTCTTCTGTTTAGCTTAAGTATACATGTTACTCCTGTTGCTGTTGTCTCTTATCCAGCTTTATTTTGATGTCATGATATTATTATCTGTTCATATGCTGAAAGTCACTGGACTTGCCAGGCTTTATGTCTGACCTTGCTTGTTTTCTCCCCTTTTCTTTCATTCCCCCCCTCGGTTTTTAGGGTGGAAATATAGGAGCTTGATTCGGATTTTCTCTGCTTGAAGTATCGCTTGGCCTTGGCTCTATCTTTCCATGGCAGTTTATGTTGGGGATTATGACTTTAAAAACTATGCATTCTGAAGGCTTTTGTACAAGACTGATATTTTGTACTTGGATTCTGATATTGTGATTTGAAAAGATGTAACCAAACTTATTTCGGTTTCTGTTGTAATAAAGTTATAAATTTTTCAAGTACTGTTTTATCTGTCTTGTAAATTTTTGTTCTGTCTACTAAAACGCTCCATCAAAGTTAAGGCATTCCCTTTATAAGTGACCTTAACAGAGGTGGGGTGTTACACCCACCTCCATACATACGTCGATGCCCACTTGACTGTACCAACCAATCCCAAGGCTAATGTAAGCCTCGCCTCCATACACACTACCGTACATCCAACATATGTTTATCCTCCAAGGATAACTAGATCACGTCCAACGGATCCAAGGTAATGGGCATCCCCAAATACCCCTGCTTCTAGTCCGCCTAAAACACTCAAGTCCCACCCATGTCTATCCATAATCTTGCTGCCCTCTCGAGTCCAACTCAAGCCAATCCATTTCCTTGCAGCCTTCTCGAGTCCAACTCGAGTCAATCTATTACCCATAAACTCAGACCCAGTCTTGAGTATCTATTACCGACAAACTCTAATCCAGCGTGAGTCATCTCCCTATTCGTTGCATCTCCAAGATCAAGGAACACCTATTTTCTTTTACGAGTTCAAGTCCAACTTGAGTCATCCTAATCCTTCGTTGCATCTTCCATGATCAACGAACACATCCTATTCCTTCCAAAAGAACATCAACATATGGTCCTAAACAATCCATTACTTTGCATCTTTCTCGAGTCCCACTCGAGTCATCTCATAACCCTATCGAGTCTAACTCGCATCAGCCCATACCATTGAACAGTCTTATCATGTCACGACTGCACATAACTCCTCGAGTAAGCCGAGATATCATTCAATGGAAATCACAACAGCTACTTATATCTCACGCAAACCATCCTAGTTGAACTCGACATTCCCTAAGCATAAGCCCCAAAGGCCTAAACCAATATCAGACAAGCACTCAAGGAACATCTCCTCCAAATTCAAACAATCTACGTGAGATGATACTAGCAAAAAAACTAAGCAATCACAAGCAAACATACATCCATAACTCGATAAGACCACATTACAACAAATCATGCAAAGACTAGTCGAACCACCTATCAGGTTCATCACAACTAAAAGTCTATCGACTATCTCAGGTTCCAATCCCAACTTATCTACCAGGTCACTAGATATGAAGGAATGGGATGCCTCGCTATCAACAAAACTAGAACAAGAACATCATAAATAGAAAGCATACCTCGAATAATGACGCCCTTTCCCTTCTCCGCTGCAGTTGGGGCATTCGATGAAGAAGGAACAATATTGATAGCATATGCTTTCACGATCTGCTTCTCTTTAGGAGGTTGTGGACATTTATCCTTGTGATGTCCCACTTGGCCGCAATTGAAGCACTTCCTTTCCCCAGGCTTTTCCTGACAATATCTAGCATAGTGGTCCTTCTTGCCACAATTAAAGCACTCTTTATCTTTCTTGTCCTTCTTTTTCTGACCACCCTTGGTCTGATCCTGTTTTCTCTTATTTTGAGACTCCTTCTTACCTCCACTGCTTGCTTGCGGCTTTGGTTCCTCTACAGATGCAATAGCAACATAGGCCTTTGACTTAAGGTAAAGACTTTCCGATCTCAATGCTTTGCTCACTATAGACTCGAACGTCTCGTCGACGTGGTTTATCAGCCTTTCCCCTATGTACTCATCTAAGTCGGTTATGAACTTCTCGTTCTTCTTATCGGCAACGTCGATAAGAGATAATCCATACTTCGATAAAGTATCGAACTCAGCAATATATTCCGAAACTGCCCTACCATTCTGCTTAATCTCCAAAAATTCCCTAAACAATTCAGATTTGTGAGCAGCTGGAATGAACTTTTCGCTGAAACGAGTCGTAAACTGATTCCAATTAACTTGATTGTAACACCCCGTGAATTTTATAACGTTAAGCTTCACAAATTAAAGTGTAATTAATTCTAAATGAAATAACTAAGGGAAATGGGTTACGCCATTGCGTTCCTCTCGGAATTCTGCTTGAGATAGAGTCCGAGTTTGCGTGAATCGGACTACGTATGAAGAAGTTATGGCCTTCGGAAGTTTCAGAATAAAATTTAAATTCAAACAGCTCAGTTTAAATTTCAAAATTCGAATTTCAGGTTCAAACTGGGCTGGGCAGGAAAATTCCCGCCCAGAGACCAGGTCGACCATAGGGTCGACCATGGTGTCGACCTGGTCACCCCAGGTCGATCATAGTGTCGACCTGGCCCCCCCAGGTCGACCATAGTGTCGACCTGGGTGTCGACCTGCCAGTCGACCTGGCTGGCTAGGTCTGGCTCTGGCTCGAATTTCTATGGCTCTATGTGTCACTAGGGCTGACGTGTCACCTCTTGATTGGCTCTTTGAACTTTGTACGGACTAGATTCCTCCTGTCTTCATCTGACGGCTCAAAACAATTTAAAAATCTATAAATACACCCTAAGTCTCAACTGAAAATTCACACAAAAAAATAAGAAAGGAGTCGTCATGCTGCTAGGGAGGAATTGAACATAGCCATCAAGAGAGGAAAGCCTAACAGACGAATCAAATTAAGAAGAAGATTAAAGTTTAATCAAATTAATCAACGCGACGTTAGTCTACCCAAAGGAGCGCATCTCAATTTCAGAATTCAGAATCCAGAATTCAAGATTCTGCATTCGTTGTAAGTATTGTGACCTTTCAGAATACGAATAAAAACTGTGATGTGATTCGATGTAAATGAAAATAGAATTGTATTATTGTATTGTATAAATTTTGTGTATTGTAATGGTTCTATCATGACTTGTGTATTGATGTTTGTGGCATAAATTGATTGATGCAAGCCTATTGAACAATTGTATATGAAAACAATGGCACTTGCAAGTTTGTGGCAAAAATTAGAATTTGATCCCTTTATGTTTATACCTATGGCATGGACTATATACATTCACTAAGTCTAAATTAAGGCTTATGTAAACATGTTCTAGATTTGAAACCTTTTATGCTACATGACCCAAAAACTATGATATCATTCTCATGTTTATTTGCAAGTATAATTGGATCTATGTCAAGTATCGTTTGGGTTTCAAAAACTATGCAAGTTCATGTTGAAATAGGCTATGTGATTAGATGTTATAATTGGACATTTTGGTGAATATACAACATGCTAGTTTTGTGTTTGACATTATGCCAAGTTCAACATGTTTAAACACAAGTTTGTATTAGCCTAAACTATGCCATTTCATATGTCACCTATTTAGTTATACTTTGATTTGAATGCAAGTTCACATGACCCATATTATATGTTAGTTGAATCGCTAAATTGCAAGTTCATGCGCCACACACCTTATATGATGTAAAATATTACATGTTATTGATTTCCCCTTTTTCTCACGTTTATAAAGTTGGGCTGAATTGTGTCGAGCCCAACATTTGTTATAATGTTTCGAACGTTACAAACGGGGGTAATAACGTTGGGTGTAAAACAAACAAAAAATGTTGGCATGTTTGGCACATGCCAACGACAATGATATTTAAAGCGGTATGAATTGTTATACCCAAGAATAAGAGATATGACATTTACATATATAATTGAGAAGTAATAAAATATGTAAATTTAGAAAACACGATATGCTTAACCCGAGGTTGGATTGAGTTGTGATGTAAACCTGCCCGGACCCGCCCGGCTTTCCAGTAATCACAACAATACCTATCCAATGTGGGTGGTTAAGCATTGAGCCCAATAAAGACCCGAGGTTAGACTGAGCTACAGTGTAAACCTGCCCGGAACCGACCGGCACATCCAGTAACCGTAGCAATATCTGTCTAATGTGAGTGGTCTGGTGCTCCTAAGAGGCTAAGGACAGATGGTAGGGTTAAGTCAACTATAACACTTAACCAAATTCAACATGTTAACAAGAATTGATGGGTGGGGTTAGGTAAATACAGACACTTAACCACTTAACGTGTTTGACTAGAAGATCCTGGTAACGAGGGACCCGTTTCAGCATTAACCCAAGTTAGGTATCAACGGTACCCTGAAACTAGGCAGGGTGAGGCATGATTACTGGGCTGATTGTAAGCGGTCAAACGACGGCGGTGGGTGCACAGTGTAGGTCTAACGGGGTGCGGGCGTGCACACACTCCGGAGCAGACAACCAGGGCATTGGGGACACTAGTAGTATAACCTATGCCTTCTAGATTTGTGTCGGGGCCGCCACCATGGGTCTTGATACACCCCATGGTGGGACCAGCATAGGTATCTACAATTCTTGGGGGCCGTATGACACATGTTAACGCGAGTAGGAGCCGATCTTTTAATAAGAATGGGGATCACTTCACCCTCACCATGGGGTGCCAGTTAAAATAAGCTCAAGTAGGTGCAGAGATATAGTATGGGTGCGATAGTATATTCGGTTCTAAACGACACTTCCTTAGCTTGTGACACTTTCCTATTTTCAGTATATATCTATCATGCCCTTTTCTTATTCACATACTGAAGAGTTACTAGATTTACTCAGGCTTTATGTCTGACTCTATTTTCTCTTCGTCTTCTTTTCTTTCGTTCCCCCCCAGGTCCACAGGGTGGAAACAGCTCAGCTCAGTCAGACTCTTTACAAGCTCCAAGACCGTAGATGTATGATTTGGATCTCTTTTGCTCGGATTATGGCTTTGGATATCACTATGGGGTTTTTTGTCACTTTAATCATGTTTTATGCTTCTTTAATAATCAAGACAGTTATGAGGTTGTAAAGTTGGAAGTATTTTGAGACAATTATGGAATTTTTTGTTTTGAACACGTATTGACGAAATAGAAGTCTGTTTGCTTTTCCTCTGTTTAAAATATGTGTATTTATATCTGTCTTGAGTTTATCCGTGGCTTTTACTTATAAACCTCCACCAAAGTTAAGGCATTCCCTTTGTGAGTGACCTTAATGGAGGTGGGGTGTTTCACTTGGTATCAGAGCATAGGTTTACCAGACAAGATAAAAGTTTTTGAAATTGTTTTCAAAAAGAAAGTTTAAAGAAGCATTTTTCAAGAAAAAGTGTTATATTTATAAAAAGACAAAATCCCCCAAAGCCATGTGCCCTATCTATCTCTCTCTATCCTTTGTTTTGAATCTTTCCTTTCTGTTTCAACATGTCTGGAGACCTTAACCTCCCGGAAGGAGTGCCGATTCCTGGCTGGTTTAGGGGGTACTTAGAAGCAAGGGCCAATGGCGTGGGCCCAGGAGACATCCCTCCTCCAGTGGCCGCGGTTCCTCCTCCACCTCCTCGTGGAAATGCCTTCGCAAAAACATGTAGAGACTTCAAGGCTATGGGTGGAAAATACTTTATGGGACAGAATCCTTTGTAGGAGCAAGAAACTGGTTAAAGGAGACTGAGGATCTGTTTGTCATCTTTGGAGTTGATGACAGGCAAAAGATACAATTAGCGGTATGGTTGCTTAAGGATGAAGCTTCCTATTGGTGGGAAATTACCAATGCTCAGAGGGCGGTGGAAACATGGGAAGACTTCAGGACAAGGTTTGAGATGAAGTTTCTCTCCCAAGCCGAAAGAAGCCTGCAAATGGAGAAGTTTCTAACTCTGAAACAGGGAAGTATGACAATCAGGGAGTATGTTAATCAGTTTAATCAGTTGGCCAGATTTGGGCTAGACTTAGTAAACACCCAACACAAGAAAGCGCTTCGCTTCGTCAAAGGTTTGAATGAGCCTCTACACAGCCTTGCCATGACCCATGTATCCACGGGAGCGACTTATGAAAGCTTGGTGGACATGGCATTGCTACACGAGGAAGACCACGGCAAGAAAGAAACTAAGGTGGAAGAGAAGAAAGTGGGTCTACAAGCAAAGAAAACAGACTTCAAGAAAGGAGGGAAGAACAATAAGCCCAGTGAGAAGAGAAGGTGCAATTTCTGTGGCATTGTGGGACATATATCAAAAGACTGCAGGAAAAGAAAGGCGAAGATGGGTGGTTGCTTCCATTGTGGAGAGACTGGGCACGAAGCTAAGGACTGCCCAAAGAAGAAAGGGCAGGGACAGAAAGCCGGATCCACTTCAGGGGGTCAGGTTCATGCGCTAGTGGCACCTCAGCAGGAACGAGGTAGTAATATTTCTGTGGAAAGTGTAGTCTATCTTTATGATCATCCAGTTCATACACTTTTTGACTCTGGCGCATCACACTCTTTTATTTCATCTGCCTTAGTAGAATCTCTGCATCTAGACACTAGTATGGTAGAAGATCCCTTAGTAGTTTCAAATCCAATTGGGGGCTCCGCTTACTTGTCAATGGTTTGTTTGGGTTTGAAAATCTCTATTCTCAGCGTTGAGTTTAGTTGTAATGCCTTTGTTTTGGGCTTCTCGGGATATGGTTTGATCTTAGGCATGGATTGGTTATCCAGTAATGGTGCCATCCTTGATTGTGAGAAAAGAGTAGTTAGACTCTTGACTCGGCTTGGTAACACTCTAGAAATTTCTTGTAATCCCTTGAATGCTGTTATGCTTAGTTATCTAGAGTCGCTTGATGCTTCTGATGAGAATTTGCAATCGGTTAGAGTAGTCCTGGAATATCCGGATGTCTTTGAGGAGGTGAAAGGCTTACCTCCGAGGCGGGAAATAGACTTCCGCATATATCTTGTGGATAATGCAAATCCTGTAGCTTTACCTGTCAGACACATGGCTCCAAAGGAGAGAAAGGAGCTCAGTAAGTAGGTTAAAGAACTTCTCGAAAAGGGGTTCATTAGATGGAGCATTTCGGAATGGGGTGCTCCAGTGGTGTTAGCAACCAAAGCGGACGGTTTGCTTCGCCTTTGCGTGGACTATAGGGAGTTAAACAAATTGACCAAGAAAAATAGGCACCCTCTTCCCCGAATCGACGATTTGTTTGATCAGCTTGTAGGTGCGACAGTCTTATCCCAAGTTGATTTGGCAACTAGGTTCCATCAGCTAAGAGTAGCTGAAGATAGCATTGATAAAACGGCGTTCAGAACCCCAGACGGTTTCTTCGAGTGGCTTGTCATGCCTTTCAGCTTGACAAACGCACCCGATTATTTCGCAGACCTAATGAGCAGGGTGTTCAGATATTTCCTCAACAAATTCGTGGTTGTCTTCGTAGACGATATCTTAATCTTCTCAAAGAATGAGGAAGAACATGCTCAGCATCTGAAAGAAATCATGGATACTCTCCGGGCACATCAGTTAAAAGCCAAATTCTCCAAGTGCCACTTTTGGAGAAAGGAGGTAAGATTTTTGGGACATATAGTGTCCAAAAAAGGGTTGGCCGTGGACCCCGCGAAGGTGGTGGCAGTGCAAGATTGGAAGACACCAAGAAATGCAACCGAAGTTCGAAGCTTTCTTGGGCTAGCCGGTTTTTACCGAAAGTTTATTAGGGATTTCGCGAAAATCTCAGCCCCGCTCACAAGGCTAACAAAGAAGAATCCGGCATTCACTTGGGATTTGGACTGCGAGTTTGCTTTCCAACGATTAAAGAGGGCTCTTACAACAGCCCCAGTTCTAACTCTACCTGACGGAAGCAAAATGTTCACAGTATAGACAGATGCATGTGGAACGGGACTAGGCGATGTTCTAATGCAAGAAGGAAGGGTAGTAGCTTACGGTGGAAGACAATTGAAAGTTCATGAAAAGAACTACCCAACCCACGATCTCGAGTTAGCCGCCATTGTCTTTGCGCTTAAGTCTTGGCGCCATTATCTCCTAGGTGAGAAGTTCGAATTATACACTGACCACAAATCATTGAAATATCTCTTCCCGCAGAAGGATCTTAACTTGAGGCAGCAAAGATGGATGGAGTTTCTTGCCTCGTATGACTTTGAAATTTCCTATACTCCCGGAAAAGGCAACGTAGTAGCAGACGCGTTGAGCCGAAAGAAACTGACCTTAAGCCCACTCTTCGTAGAGAGGCAAAGCCTGGAGTATATAGCTAGTTTTAACTTTAGGCCCTCCTCAAATTTTGTACCGGGTTTGCTAGCATCTCTCGAAGTACGCCCTACTCTCTTGGACTCAATATAGGCTGCACAATGTGAAGACCCTCAGCTTGTTGATGTGGTTGATAGACTTATTAGGGGTGAGATTTCTAGTCACCTCAGTAGATACGCCGTCGATGATAAGGGTTGGCTGAGGCGAGATGGAAGATTATGCGTCCCACAAGCAAGGGAGTTGACAAAGAAGGTTCTCGAGTAAGCGCATCATTCCAAGATGACTATACACCCTGGCGGTGATAAGATGTACAAGGATATAAAAAGAACTTTCTTTTGGACTGGCATGAAGCAAGACGTGGTAGATTTCATTTCTAAGTGCATGACCTGCCAACGGGTCAAGGCGGAACAGAAGAAGCCTGAAGGACTACTTCATCCTTTAGAGGTCCCACAGTGGAAGTGGGATAGCATTTCAATGGACTTCATTGATGGACTGCCTAGGTCGAGAAGAGGCAACACTAGCATTTGGGTAATAGTGGATAGGCTTACTAAGAGTGCCCACTTCATACCTATCAAGAGTAGAAGGACTGCCACATCTCTAGCATCTCTTTATCTCAAGGAAATAGTTCGACTTCATGGGATACCCTCCAACATTGTTTGTGACCGAGACCCTATCTTCACAAGTAAGTTTTGGCGGAGTCTGCAAGAAGCTGTAGGCACACAGTTATGTTTGAGCACGGCCTATCACCCCCAAACCGATGGCCAGACAGAAAGGGTGAATAGAGTTTTAGAGGATCTTTTGAGACTTTGCGTTCTTGACTTTGGAGGGACTTGGGAGGATCACCTTCCTTTAGTGAAATTTGCCTACAACAACAGCTACCAAGCTACCATCGGTATGGCACCCTTCGAAGC
Source organism: Allium sativum (assembly GCA_030737875.1). NCBI lineage: Eukaryota > Viridiplantae > Streptophyta > Magnoliopsida > Asparagales > Amaryllidaceae > Allium > Allium sativum. The sequence goes on from CM060919.1 coordinate 592,308,307, forward strand.
CTTGTATGGAAGACCGTGCAAATCACCAACTTGTTGGTGGGAGTCTACAGATAAGCTTATACTTGGGCCAGACATGATTCGAGAGACTTCGGAGAAAGTGGACCTGATACGAAGGAGGATGAAGACTGCCCAAGACCGACAGAAATCCTACGCCGACAAAAGAAGGACCGACCTTGAGTTTGAGGTTGGGAACAAGGTTTTCCATAAGGTATCTCCTTTAAGGAACGTCGTTCGCTTTGGATCCGCAGGAAAGCTAGCACCAAGATTTGTAGGACCATTTCCTATCATCGAGAAAGTTGGGAAGATGGCCTATAGATTAGAGCTACCCGAGAGACTGGCCGGAGTTCACAACATCTTTCATGTTTCTCACCTCCGGAAGTGTTTGCATGAGTCTGCGGAAGTGGTGGAACCTAGCATTCTAGAAGAATCCAAAGTGGAACGTGAAGCAACTGTGAGGAGAGTTCCAACCCGCATCTTAGGAACTGAAGTGAAAAAGCTACGCAACCGCGAAGTCAAACTCGTTAAAGTTTAGTGGAGCGACGCCGAGGAAGACACGACTTGGGAAACTGAGGACAGAATACGCGCTTCTTACCCTTTTCTTTTTGAGGGTACATCTTCAATCTCTCTTTTTCCTTAAGTTATGCTTTATCTTTTTAGGTATATCTCCTCGGTCCTTTTCCTAACTCCTTAGGTAGAAAACAAATGGATGCAAACATGTATTTGAAAACATGTTATGGATGATGGCTGCAAATGGTTGCTAGTGATTGCTAGTGGTTTCTCGTGGATGCACACCCTAGGTTATAGATCGGCTCAGTCACTTCATATTGTATATGCATATATGTATTCTCATTTGTAAATGGTTGAAGCTTGATATGTTGTCATATGGTCGTCGCATTTGTATGAATGGTTGTGCACTCATGTAGAATTATGAGTAGGAAAAAATTTGCATACATAATGGATTCATGACACTTACATGATTCGCATTAAGGAGGTCAACTGAATCAGTAGACCGCCTGATTACTACATTAGACAAGGACATGTACACACACTATGCATATGATCATGAAGCATTAGAAGTCTTTTAAGGACAGTGGATGCCTGTGTTTGTTGGATGAGTAGATGGATTGTTGGATGGTAGGATATACATTCTTCCTAACTTGAAGATTTCAGGGACGAAATCCTTTTAAGGGGGGAGAATGTAACACCCCGTGAATTTTATAACGTTAAGCTTCACAAATTAAAGTATAATTAATTCTAAATGAAAGAATTAAGGGAAACGGGTTACGCCATTGCGTTCGTCTCGGAATTCTACTTGAGATAAAGTCCGAGTTTGCGTGAATCGGACTCCGTACGAAGAAGTTATGGCCTTCGGAAGTTTCAGAATAAAATTTAAATTCAAACAGCTCAGTTTAAATTTCAAAATTCGAATTTCAGGTTCAAACTGGGCTGGGCGGGAAAATTCCCGCCCAGAGACCAGGTCGACCATAGGGTCGACCATGGTGTCGACCTGGTCACCCCAGGTCGACCTGCCCCCCCCCCCCCCCAGGTCGACCATAGTGTCGACCTGGGTGTCGACCTGCCAGTCAACCTACCTGGTCGACCTGGCTGGCTAGGTCTGGCTCTGGCTCGAATTTCTGTGGCTCTATGTGTCACTAGGGATGACGTGTCACCTCTTGATTGGTTCTTTGAACTTTGTATGGTCTAGATTCCTCCTGTCTTCATCTGACGGCTCAAAACAATTTAAAAAACTATAAAAACACCCTAAGTCTCAACTGAAAATTCACACAAAAAAATAAGAAAGGAGTCGTCATGCTGCTAGGGAGGAATTGAACATAGCCGTCAAGAGAGGAAAGCCTAAGAGACGAATCAAATTAAGAAGAAGATTAAAGTTTAATCAAATTAATCAACGCAACGTTAGTCTGCCCAAAGGAGCGCATCTCAATTTCAGAATTCAGAATCCAGAATTCAAGATTCTGCATTCGTTGTAAGTATAGTGACCTTTCAGAATATGAATAAAAACTGTGACGTGGTTCGATGTAAATGAAAATAGAATTGTGTTATTGTATTGTATAAATTCTGTGTATTGTAATGGTTCTATCATGACTTGTGTATTGATGTTTGTGGCATAAATTGATTGATGCAAGCCTATTGAACAATTGTATATGAAAACAATGGCACTTGCAAGTTTGTGGCAAAAAATAGAATTTGATCCCTTTATGTTTATACCTATGGCATGGACTACATTCACTAAGTCTAAATTAAGGCTTATGTAAACATGCTCTAGATTTGAAACCTTTTATGCCTACAAGACCCAAAAACTATGATATCGTTCTCATGTTTATTTGCAAGTATAATTGGATCTATGTCAAGTATCGTTTGGGTTTCATAAACTATGCAAGTTCATGTTGAAATAGGCTATGTGATTAGATGTTATAATTGGACATTTTGGTGAATATACAACATGCTAGTTTTGTGTTTGACATTATGCCAAGTTCAACATGTTTAAACACAAGTTTGTATTAGCCTAAACTATGCCATTTCATATGTCACCTACTTAGTTATACTTTGATTTGAATGCAAGTTCACATGACCGATATTATATGTTAGTTGAATCGCTAAATTGCAAGTTCATGCGCCACACACCTTATATGCTGTAAAATATTACATGTTATTGATTTCCCCTTTTTCTCACGTTTATAAAGTTGGGCTGAATTGTGTCGAGCCCAACATTTGTTATAATGTTGCGAACGTTACAAACGGGGGTAATAACGTTGGGTGTAAAACAAAAAAAAAATGTTGGCATGTTTAGCACATGCCAACGACAATGACATTTAAAGCGGTATGAATTTTTATACCCCAGAATAAGAGATATGACATTTACATATATAATTAAGAAGTAATAAAATATGTAAATTTAAAAAACAAGATATTCTTAACCCGAGGTTGGATTGAGTTGTGATGTAAACCTGCCCGGACCCGCCCGGCTGTCCAGTAGTCACAACAATACCTATCCAATGTGGGTGGTTAAGCATTGAACCCAATAAAGACCCGAGGTTAGACTGAGCTACGGTGTAAACCTGCCCGGAACCGACCGGCACATCCAGTAACTGTAGCAATACCTGTCTAATGTGAGTGGTCTGGTGCTCCTAAGAGGCTAAGGACAGATGGTAGGGTTAAGTCAACTATAACACTTAACCAAATTCAACATGTTAACAAGAATTGATGGGTGGGGTTAGGTAAATACAGACACTTAACCACTTAACATGTTTGACTAGAAGATCCTGGTAACGAGGGACCCATTTCAGCAGTAACCCAAGTTAGGTATCAACGGTACCCTGAAACTAGGCAGGGTGGGGCACAATTACTGGGCTGATTGTAAGCGGTCAAACAACGGCGGTGGGTGCACAGTGTAGGTCTAACGGGGTGCGGGCGTGCACACACTCCGGAGCAGACAACCAGGGCACTGGGGACACCAGTAGTATAACCTATGCCTTCTAGATTTGTGTCGGGGCCGCCACCATGGGTCTTGATACACCCCATGGTGGGACCAGCAAAGGTATCTACAATTCTTGGGGGCCGTATGACACATGTTAACGCGAGTAGGAGCCGATCTTTTAATAAGAATGGGGATCACTTCACCCTCACCATGGGGTGCCAGTTAAAATAAGCTCAAGTAGGTGCAGAGATATAGTATGGATGCGATAGTATATTCGGTTCTAAGCGACACTTCCTTAGCTTGTGACACTTTCCTATTTTCAGCATATATATATCATGCCCTTTTCTTATTCACATATTGAAGAGTTACTAGATTTACTCAGGCTTTATGTTTGACTCTATTTTCTCTTCGTCTTATTTTCTTTCGTTCCCCCCCCCCAAGGTCCACGGGGAGGAAACAACACAGCTCAGTCAGGCTCTTTACAAGCTCCAAGACCGTAAATGTATGATTTGGATCTCTTTTGCTCGGATTATGGCTTTGGATATCACTATGGGGATTTTTGTCACTTTAATCATGTTTTATGCTTCTTTAATAATCAAGACAGTTATGAGGTTGTAAAGTTGGACGTATTTTGAGACAATTATGGAATGTTTTGTTTTGAACATGTATTGATGAAATAGAAGTCTGTTTGGTTTTCCGCTATTTAAAATACGTGTATTTATATCTGTCTTGAATTTATCTGTGGCTTTTACTTATAAACCTCCACCAAAGTTAAGGCATTCCCTTTGTGAGTGACCTTAATGGAGGTGGGGTGTTTAATTGATCTTCAGGAGTAGCTGCTTTAATAGCATTCCACCAATTTATAGCTCGTCCTTGAAGCTGACGCGATGCTAACTTTCTCTTCATGGCATCGTCGATTCCCAAATCCTCGAAGATGCGCTCACAACTATCCAACCAATCTTAAACATCCATTGCCGACTCATTCTGTGGAACGGCTTCCCGCCAAGACTAGTATAATCCTTGTTAAGCTTGGCGAAATCGGCCCTAGGCGCCTCCACTACTGCACCGCCACCGTTAGCAGCATTAGGAACTGCTCCCCGAGCATCCCTAAGCATCTCTCACATGAAGGTAGTAAACATCATCCTCATATCAGGAATATCCCTATTGTTTGCTCCTAAACCTGTACTCCTCGTATACCGGCTCATCGTTCATTCTGTAAAGAGAAAACGATTGACCATCTCCATAATGGTGCGAGTGCAGTGCGACTCCATCTTAGATATACTAATAGTATATATATAGAGCTTTTGAAAACCAAAATATCACAAATACACGCTCTCATATACGTGTACTATCTCTCCCTGGTGTCTTTGCCTAGGTTAACTACACAACCTAGAGCTTTGATACCAAGTGTGACGGCCCGCCCCGCACCAGCAGACATTTCCAATGAAAGTACGTTGTGCCAATGTCCAACCAGCACGGGAGGTCGTCAAAGAAAGGAAAGAAGGAAATTTGAACTAACAAGGAACCTGTAGTATATCTCACAGCGCATGGAATAAAATATAATAATAACATAACTTGACATAAAACAGGCGAGACAGTGCATAAGATGAAAACTTAAACCATCGTAGCAGCGGAAAATCCAAAATTACAGCTTATGTTCCACATCATCTTTATTACAACTTCTAAAACTGTCTCTAAAGAAAAATAAGAAAGGTACACTATTAATGCCCAAAGTAGTGACCAGCAGCGACACAGGGAGAATGTATATAGAGAATAGTACGTGTAAGCCTCCTGCTCCTCTCCAGACAGCTACTCATGCACAACCAGCTAACATGTCTCTAGTCTGCCAGTTTAAAAGTACCCAGAGTAATAAGAAGAGACATAAGACTCAAGGTCAGACAAAAGTCTAGTATGAGCGATAAGCAGCAAAACAGAACAATAACAAGTATACTAAACCATACCTGAACCTGCAACCAAAGAGTTAGCAAAACATACCGTACAATACTCTAAGGTGCCACTAACATATGGTGTAAAGGATACGGGGGAGGGGGTGTGCATGTCATAGAGATAACAAACAAATCAAGCATTTCAACCATCCTCACATCTCTCACTCAATGCGTAAAGCATACGATACCCATTACTCTGTTCACCTAATCCTTTGGGCCGTGACGGAGTCCAACCCCGTATAACTATCACTACAAGCCCCTAATCCGTCTCTCAGTGGTGAACCAAAATTATAGGTATCGATAACCCCTTTTCATACGTCCCGCAGCAAAGCCCAATCATAAAGTTAACTCGTTTGTTCCCATCTGGATCCTGAGCTATAACTTCTCACTTGGACTACCTTTGCATCTCAGGTCTTGTTCGTCATTCCCGTTCGATCTCCATTTGGTTCGGTTCATAGCTCCAAGCTTCCATTCATGTCCATACTTCAGTTCATATATGCACGGTTAGTGACTCGCATGGTTCGTGGGTCTTGCTCGTTGGTCGTGGGGTCCACTCGTGACCCATACCCTGGTCGTGATGGTGAGCTCGGTTCGTGGCCTTTCTCTCGGTTCATGGCCTTCATCCTGGTGGTTCGGTTCGTGACTCATGATCATGGCTCCAAGCTTCAGGTCGCGGTTCACGGCTCGCCATCCTAGGGTTCGCCCTATTCCTCACGATCGGGGTTTGGGGTTCGTGATCATCCTCACGATCGGGGTGTGGGGTACGTGATCATCCCTCGTGGTCGGGGTGTGCAGTTCGTGATCATTCCTCACGATCGGGGTGTGCAGTTCGTGACCATTTCTCACAATCGGGGTGTGCGATTCGTGACCATTCCTCATGATCGGGGTGTTAGGTTCGTGATCATTCCTCACGATCAGGTCGGTTCGGGTAGGGGCGATCCGATTCGGTCCGGGTCAAATCCATGCAACTCTTCCTGCGACTGTTTTATGCCATAAGACGATATTTTTGACTACTCTAACTGTTCTAATCAATCACAAAGCATACCAAACAGCCATAGCAACACGTATAATCAACCATAAACACCAAAACAACAAATAATCATGTCAATATGGATCAAACATACCCAAAACCCATGTTTTCCCCCCTAATCATGTTTAAGCACAACTAATGATAGGATTAGCAAAACTTATCCAAATTAACCCAAATTTCTAACAGAGCCCTAAAATAATATTTTAGAATTTTACAAATATTTTTCCAGAATTTAATCATGTATAAATTCACTAACTATCACTAATTACCCTTAACTAACCTTAATTTGTGTAAAAACAAGGCTAATCACTCACCTTTGCCACAATAAAAACTTTCAAAACTGAAACTCCTCTGATTTGGACGAATACCAATGTCTAACAGCAATTCCAACCTTGCTTTGGTGCTATTTATCCTTAATTTGGTGTACATTAGGCTAATCCTTGATTAAACGGTGATTAGAAATGATTCTAGAAAGTGGAGGCCATTACTAGGGTTTCTAAGAGGTGAATGGCGGCTAGAAAACTGAAATAGAATGAAAACCTAACTCATTTCAGCCTCCCCATAACCCTAATCCCGAAAAGGGTTATGGGCCCATTCACTAATCACCTTATTTGGCCCGGTTAAGCAGTTTTTCAACTTCTAAACCTTATTTCAGCCATATCTCCCAAACGGTAAGTCCGTTTTTTACATATGACCACTCTATGGAAAGGTAAATCATCATCTAAATCTAATGGAAGTGGATTCAGGTCAAAACTCCTTACCAATAAAAAGTTATGGCCAAAAAAAGGTCAGCTAGGGGCAAAATGGTCATTTAAAAATCGGCAAAAATCATGAACATGGGAAATGACCCCAATAATCGTCTCCCAAAGTTACATGACCATACGACTTCCTATGTGAAAGAAATAAATATTCTATGATCCTTCGATGCGTAGAATGCGGGTCGTTACAATTAAGGTCGCTCACTCTTGATTCTTCCCATCAGAACTAGTCTTATCTTTGTAACTCCAAGAAATCCTTGAGTTGTCTCATACAGTGGTTGCAAATTGAAACTAAAGAGAAACTCTAACCGTCTCCATTTGGTGATAGCACTAAAGACAGCGTGCTTCCGACTCAAAGCATCAGCCACGACGTTACCCTTACTAGAGGTATACTAAATGAAAAAATCAAAAGATGCAAGATATTTCATCAATCTTTATTATCGAAGGTTCAGATCTTGCAAAGAAAAGAAATATCTAAGAGACTTATGATCAGTGAATAACTCAAACTTTTCTCCAAGAAGAGAATGTCTCCACATCTTAAGGGGGAAAATCACAACCACTAACTCTAAGTCATGGACAGGGTACCTTTTTGTCATGGTCCTTGAGTTGTCTACTTGCATAGGCAACTACTCTACCGTCCTTCATGGGTACCGCTCCCAAACCGGTCCCACGTGCATCAGTAAAAACAGTAAACATCTTGGTTCCATCGGCGATAATAAGAATAGGTGCACTTGTGAGAGATTCCTTCAATATCTCAAAGGTAACTCTGCATTTCTCAGTCCACACAAACTTATGATCCTTTTTCGTTAGTTGGGTTAGAGGGTGTAAACACCCGAATTTCGATAGACCGAATTTACTCAAAAATACCAATCTATCGAAGCTCGAGTTGGCATATCTGGCATCCTGCAGAAAAGATAGAGATAATAAATATATCAGAGCTCGATAAAACTTCTCGTAGCGGAATTAATAAGATATAATAATCAAATATAGCCTTATCGAAATAATAACACTGGCTAACAAGTGTCCAAAGGCTACCAAATCTTTGTAATAAATCTAACCTGTGAGTATGTTATGAGTAGGGGGTCAGAACACAAAGTTTTGGTGAGAGGACAAAATATACATTTTGAAATAACCATACATATACCGTTCAATTACATTTTCTTAATTATTAGGTTATTCGGGTTAATAGCACTCATGGCTCTGCACTCACGTTATACATATCTACTCCCCAGTAGATTAAACCTAATATGGTATATATGTAGTTATGCCCAACATCTTAAGGAACTCCCCTTAGTACCCTCCTCATACAGTCTCCGTCGTCACACCACGAAAGCATACAAAACCTCTATCCTATGCCAAATCGCATACGAAAATCTATATCGTTATGCCATGTAAGCGTGCAAATCTGTATATGTGAACTCCTCGGTCGAACCACGTCTCAACACGGAGTAATGCCTTAATGACTACAATACACCATCTAGTACGTGTATCTGGACCCTCACACGAATGTACTGCCTGCTATAACCCGAGTTCCGTAGTAGAGATACATCCAATGCACGAAGCTCGATTGGGAGCTTTTAGTCTCTGTTAAGGACAGCTTCATTAGACTTACAATATAGATACTCATATTTGGTCTATCTCTTTTCACAGTGGTTATGGCCCAACCCTGGCCCTTTCCGCAACTAATGAAAGACTACCTTAAGAGCTAGTGACGTGCCCCTAACAACCAATCTAGCATCCAATTTGGTGTGTCCCTCACCAACGCCTCGATAGTGAAACAACGTTATCTGTTGGTTTAGCTCTTAGTCATTCCACAACCCACTGTCTGTCGATGATAAATATACGACGAAAACTATCCTTAATTTAGTCCTGACCAACCTCCTCCTAGAGCGAGGAAAATTTCCGAATCACCCAATGCCATCTGCCACAGCCTTCTGACTGCCACACCATAGTTGTAATCAAGGTATACTCTAGATGGTGCAACAGACCTGACTCCGAGAGATGACTTCATTCGGTTATTCCTCAGGTCATCTCAGAGTACCCTACCACGTCTCGTAGAAGCCACGTGCCTCCCTCCAGTCTAGAAGAATAATAAGTAGGGCGTGCTCTCCTCGTATCTCCAGACACCGCGACGATCTATCCCGTTAGGTTCTTCACCTCCATATGTACGGACTGATCCAAGCGCATCACGTCATCCCATCATTAGACCCTACGTCTAATCTTTTAGTCACGCGCATGCTTCCACTTTTCTCATTGCTAATTAACTTGATTATCCACATATTGACTTTTAATTCAAGTTACTTGGTTCATTAACTCACAATTGGTTGCTTACTTTCTTTAATCAGCCCTATGCCATTGGAGTGGACCTCCGTTTATTATTTATTACATTTGTTAGACTTAATACTTCCAACTATAAGTCTACTAATAATAAGCCTACTTTATACTTTCTTATTTAATTATAAACTTATCTTACACTGTTGCCACTACCATTGCTGTGGGTTTGCTTAATAACTTAGTTCCTTTAACTAAGGTTTGTTACTAAGTTCATGATTCGAATTCTGAACCTTTGAGCCTTTGCTAATGGTGGCATTTTTCTCCTCGTTCTCCTCTCTTTCTTCGTCCTCCTTTTCTTTTGATTCATCTGCCTTTCCTTCTCTTCCTGTTCGTTCTTCGCCCTCTGATCCTCTGGATCCTCCTCCTTAGGTTACCTATGCCAATGACATTGCATCATTATCAAATCCATTTGGGATTATAAATGGAGATTTGGTTTCGAATCTTGCTAAAACTAATCCTTGTTCCGTAAATTCAACTTCCACGGTAAATCTTTCAATTTCCTCATCTGATCTTGTTAATTCGTTGAACACTTTGACTAATCTGCCTTTTGTTGTTAATAATAATACTGCTAATCTTAATAAAGTCAGTCTTTCTGCTCCCTTCAAATTTAATTCTAAACTCAATCAGTCAAAAACTTCTAACAACAATTTGCTGAGCACCTAAAATCCTCCTCCGATCAAATCGTATTATCTTTTGTTCTTCAATCTTTGCTTCGTGATGCTGGATCTTTTGAAATCTCTGCATTTTGAGATAGTGAAGGATGGACAACCAAAATCTCCTCCTGATCTGGTCAAAGAAGAAGGTATGAAATACTAGCACAATCATCTGGTAGGGTTTTACTGGGATGGTACCCTATCTTACCTCAATGTTGCAATTTTTTTTTCATAAATTCTAGACATTAAATGGAGAAGTCAATATAAAGTCCGATGGGGTTAATTTCTATTTTAATTTCTCGTATGATATGGATAGGGACATAATTTTGAAATCATATCCCATTTTCATTAGAGGCAGAATGTTTATCATAACTAGATGGGACCTACCCATAGGTTGTACTCAATCTCAAATTAAAAAAGTTCCGATATGGATTCATTTACATTGTATTCCCTTATTACTATGGACACTAGCTGGTATCAATTGGTTAGCTTGTCATGTGGGGAAGCTCATATGTTTTGATTCTAGTACAAAAAAAACTGTTGAGGTTTAAGTATGCTAAAGTTTTGTTTGAAATATTCCCTGATTTTGAATTATTGGAGTGTATTGAGGTGGCAGGTCTTGGAGACAAATGACCATTTGTTGAGCTTTCATATGATTGGAGACCTAATGTAACACCCCGTATTTTCTGAGAACATTAAAATATCAAATTAAAGAATAATTTATTTGAAAAAGAGGAATGAGAAAAGAATGATGTTTAGCATTGTTCTAAGGTTTGTAAGCAAAAGACTTAGTAGCTCATTTGGTTAGAACATGTGACTTGCATACAAGAGGTACAGAGTTCGATCCCCGCCAGCGCCATATTTTTGTTTTAGGGGAATGGCCAAAAAGTGGCTTAGTGTGAACGCAGTTCAAAAAGTGGTTTAGTGTGAAAATGGTTAATTATGAAGAAGTTATTAAGCCATGAAGTTTGTATGCATATGAGAGAAATATATATATATATATATATATAAATTAAATAAATAAATATTCAAAAAAAGTTCAAAACAACGAATCGGGAGGGGGAATAGCCGAACCGCACCATTTTTGGAGTCGACCCGACCCCCGCTGGGTCGACTAGAGGTCCATCCAGGGTGTTTGGCTGCCAACCCGTGGCCTGATTCGCCCTAAGGGATGATATGGCATATGAGTGGTCCAGATCAGTTCTAGGGTTAATCCTAAGGCCTAAATAACTTCCTACACCTATATATACACCCTAAGACCTAACCCTAATTCATAAACAATATCTATGACACCATTATGCTGTCAAATTCTCTCTTAAACCCTACCCGCCGCCTCTAAATCAAATCTCAAGTGTTCAACTTCAACTCAAATTAAAGATTAGAGCTTCTACAACAATTCCAGAAGATAAATCAACAACACCGCAACGTTTCTACACCAATTTCGGTGCATAATTCTATTCTTTAACTACGAGTGAGTACGGTGATTTTCACAATATAATGGGATTAAAAGTAACATGATGAAGTTGTAAAGAGGATCCATATGTATGTATGTAATTTAAATCTCATCAAGTCTTCACCTTTTTGATTCATGTCATCATATGCCTATGTTTGTATGTAAAGTTCATACCTTTATCAGTTTATTCATGTTGAATCTGTCATTATGCCTTTATGCCAGTTTTCATGCCCCTTTATTTCACGATGTTGTGTTAATTCCAATTTTCTGTGATTTGATTCTCTCTTCTTATCCCTATTCCTTTTATTTTCGGATCTAGGCTACATTCGAGCCTATGTTAAAAATACGCGCGAATGCAAATACGTGGGAACGATGGGAATATGTGAAATATGGAAAATTGGATATTATTGGATATTTTGGATAATTGGATAATATGTGAAATTGGCATATTTGGGTATGAATTACATGGAATTGGTGAAATTGCCTATAATTGTAAATTTGTAATTGAGGCTAATTAATATGTAATTAGTGACAATTTGGAATAGGCAATATTATAAACATGATTATATGTTTAATTGGATATACATGACATGAACATTAGGTATGGGTGAAATAAGATTATTAATAAACCTTTGACAGGAGGTTAGGCGCAATTGCGGCGTAAAACTGCTCGAAACCGCCCGACAAATCCAGCTGCCACAATTGGACGTCTAATGTGAGAGGTCAAAGGAATGAATTGTAGGCGCAACGGTTACTGACACGAGGTTAGACCCGGTTTGTGGCGTAAGACTGCCCATAACCACCCGGCAAATCCAGCGGCCACAAAGCGTTCGGTCTAATATGGGAGGTCATGCACCGTTCGTCATAAGGAATGAATTAAGGAATACTAACCATAATAAGACATGGGTATGGTTAGAGGGTTAAGTTGGGTGACATGTAAATTATGACATGTAAATATGGACTTAACCGGTATAAGGTAAGACATGTAAATTATGACATGTAAGTATGGACTTAACCATAGCATGTGTAAGACATGGACATTTAAATTAAAATGGTTAAGTGGGAGAAAAACCTAGTGGGGACCAAGCATAGGTGGGAGGCTTGTGTCGGATGGGGGACCCGTTTCAACCAGTAACCCGTTTGAGTATCTAATTGGGCCCGGTACTAGGCCGGGGTTAGGGCATGCTTACTGGACTTGAATGTAAGGGGTCAAAACGTGAATAGCGGTGGCAACGCGAGTCCAACAGGTTCATGTGCGTGCATGGGTCCGGGCTGGTAGGTAAGACGTTGTTGCATCGTGTAAGTATGGTCGTGCATTTTATGTTGGCATTGGGGTTGCCACTTTGGGGAGTGATACACCCCACTGTTGGGCCAGCACAGGTGCCTACAGGGTTTAGGGAGCCGATCGAATGGGTAGGGTAAGGGTACCTTAGCGGCGGTAGGAGCAAGCCGGCACCTACGATAGCAGCTAGGTACAAGTAACTACCAAGTTTGTCATGTGGGTACAGTTAGTAGGAAGGGATCAACCTTTAGTAAATAGAGACTAGTAGATGTGCGGTGTAATTAAGTAATGTGGTGTAACTTAAAAAAAGTGCGGTGTAACGAAATACATGTTGGTTGAGTTGGATAGTCCTTTGGGTGCTAGTCTGATGTTGACTTCGGTCTTCGGGGTTAGTACTTGGAGGGTTGTTCGCTTAGCCAAGGTGTAGGATTGTATTAGTACTTAGGAACGGAATCATCTTGTCCATCCTTTTTTATCTACCTTATATATGTTACAGCCATATCATGATGCCTATTTATGTCTTGATCATTTACCTTACCTATTATTTGTTAAAATTACTGGACTCGCCAGACTTTATGTCTGACCCATTTTGTTTCCACCTCTTTTCTTTCCTCCCCCCCCCCCCCTCAGGTTTGCAAGGAGGGAATACTACAGCTTAGTGTCGATTTCTTTCAGTTGCTTGAAAAGAGTAGATGTATCGCTTTGGACTCTCTCATCTTTATGGCTTTGCTTATGCTCAGTGGGGATTTATGCGTTTATGTTATTTAAGTATTTTCTTATTTATGTACTTTGAAGTTTTTGGAAAAGACTATTGATCCTGTTGTAATGGTTTTGGAAACTACGTATGTAAGCTTGTTTTGAGTTATGATGCTATGAAATAAGTTTTATCTTCTGCTGTGTTGTTTTATTTATTCTTGTAATTTATCTATTCTATACAATAATAACGCTTCATGGACATTGATGCATTCCCTTTGTGAGTGACATTAATGGACATGGGGTGTTACACGTGGTATAAGAGCTATGGTTACAAGAACAGATAAAAAGTTTTGAAAAGTGTTTTCAAAAGTATTATTTTCCTAGAAAGTATTTTCAAAAACTTGTTTTAAAGAAGCTATTTTCAAGGAAAGTTTACTTTAAAGAGCATAATCCCCGCAAGCCATACATCTCTCTTTCGCTTCCCTTGTTTTTAAACTCTTTCTTTTTCTTTTCAGCATGTATGGAGCATCTGAGATACCAGAGGGTGTTCATGTACCCGGTTGGTTTCGTCAATATTTCGAGGCTAGGGCCGCAGGTCCGGCCGACGTTCCTCCTCCTCCTCCCCCAGCTCCAATCAGTCCTCCGCGTGGAGATGCTTTCTCCAAGATATGTAAATACTTTCGTTCAATGGGTGGAAAACCTTTTAGTGGGTCTGAAACGTTCGTTGAAGCTAGAAATTGGTTGAAAGAAGTGGAGGATCTGTTTGGCATTTTCGATTTGGATGATTGTAAGAAGGTCCAATTGGCTGCTTGGTTGACGAAGGACGAAGCTTCGTTTTGGTGGGAGGTTACTAATGGAGAGCATGTTGTAGAGACATGGGCAGATTTTAGGGGAAGCTTTGAGTTGAAATTCCTTTCTCAAGCTGAGGAGAATATGTACATGGAGAGGTTCTTGACATTGAAGCAGAAAAACTTGACCGTGAAGGAGTATGCGACCGAATTTAATAAGTTGGCGAGATTTGGGCTAGAGTTGGTGAATACGCCTCACAAGAAGGCCTTGAGGTTTGCAAAGAGCCTAAATGAACCGCTTCACAGTTTGGCTATGTCCCACATTCCAATGGGGACTACATATGAAAAGCTTGTTGATATGGCATACATGCATGAAGAAGAGAAGGGTGTAAGTACTTTTAGGCCGCAAGATAAGGAGGAGGATCCAAAGAAAGCCCAACAACAAAAGAAAGGTGGTAAAGAAAAGAGGAAGTGTCACAACTGTGGGAAACCCGGCCATTTGAAGAGAGACTGTAGGAAGAAGAAGAAGTTCGCTTGTTATCATTGTGGTGATGCAGGTCATGCTGTGAAGGACAGTTCTAATATGAAAGGGAAGAGGGCAGGTTCTACTTCGGGAGGGCAGGTTCACGCTCTCATGGCTCCGGGACAGGAAGAAGGTAGAAAAATTTCTGTCGAAAGTTTGATTTTCTTGTTTGATAATCATGTCCGTACTTTATTCGATTCTGACGCATCACATTCGTTTATCTCTACATCATTAGTTGAAACACTGCACTTAAATACTTGTCTCGTTGTAGATCCCATTGTAGTCTCAAATCCTATTGGTGTGTCGGCTCATTTATCCATGGTTTGCAGGGATTTGAGATTGTCTATCTTAGGCATTGGTTTTGAATGTAATGCTTTTGTGCTTGGTTTCATGGGCTACGGGTTGATTCTAGGGATGGATTGGCTAGCCAAATACGGTGCCATCCTAGATTGCGAATGAAGGGTAGTAAAATTGTTGACTCGTAGTGGAAAGACCCTTGATATTTCTTGTGATCCTAGAGGATCAGTGATGCTTAGTTATCTTGAGTCACTTGACGCATCTAATGATGATTTACATTCCGTTCGTATTGTCCGTGAATATGTTGATGTCTTTAATGAGGTAAGGGGTCTACCCCCGAAACGTGAGATAGACTTTCGTATTTATCTTGTAGACAATGCAAAACCGGTATCTCTGCCAGTACACCACATGGCTCCTCGTGAGAGGAGGTAGCTCAATAAGCAAGTAGGGGAGTTGCTTGAGAAGGGATTCATAAGACGTAGTATATCGGAATGGGGTGCTCCAGTAGTATTTGCCACGAAAGCGGATGGGTCCCTTATACTTCGTGTGGACTATAGAGAACTTAACAAGCTTTAAGAAGAATAGGCACCCACTGCCGAGGATTGACGATCTCTTCGATCAGTTAGTTGGCGCCTCAGTATTTTCGCAGTTGGACTTAGCCACTGGTTTCCATCAGTTGAGAGTGGCTGAGGATAGCATAGACAAGACTGCCTTTAGGACTCCGGACGGTTTCTATGAGTGGCTTGTGATGACCTTCGGTTTGACAAACGCCCCTGCATACTTTGTTGACTTGATGAATAGGGTGTTTCGGGAGTACCTTAATAAATTCGTGGTGGTCTTTGTGGATGACATCTTGATCTTTTATAAGAACGAGGAAGAGCATGCCCTACATCTTAGGGAAGTGTTGGAGACCCTTCGAGCGCATAACCTTAAAGCTAAAATTTCTAAATGTCACTTTTGGAGGAAGGAAGTGCGATTCTTAGGGCACCTGGTTTCCAAAGAAGGGATAGCTGTGGATCCCGCGAAGGTGGTGGCCATCCAAGATTGGAAGGTCCCTAAAAATGCTACCTAGGTGAGGAGTTTCTTGGGGTTGGCTGGCTACTATATGAAGTTTATCAAGGACTTCGTAAAGATATCAGCCCCATTGACACGCTTGACGAAGAAGAACCTAGTTTTCACGTGGGACATAGATTGTGATGATGGGTTCCAACGTTTAAAGAGAGCTTTGACCACAGCCCTAGTCTTAGTGTTGCCAGATGGGAGTAAGCCATTTACCGTTTATACCGATGCTTGTGGACAGAACTAGGTGCAGTCTTAATGCAAGATGGGAGGGTAA
The DNA here is from genome assembly GCA_030737875.1 of Allium sativum. Taxonomy (NCBI): domain Eukaryota; kingdom Viridiplantae; phylum Streptophyta; class Magnoliopsida; order Asparagales; family Amaryllidaceae; genus Allium; species Allium sativum. Next base: position 592,324,839 of record CM060919.1, read on the forward strand.
TAGCCTATGGAGGAAGGCAGTTGAGAGTGCATGAGAAAAATTACCCTACACATGACCTAGAGTTAGCCGTTGTTTTCGCGCTTAAGTCTTGGCACCATTATCTTCTTGGCGAGAAATTCGAATTGTTTACAGACCACAAATCGCTAAAATACTTGTTCTCTCAGAAGGACTTGAATTTAAGGCAGCAAAGGTGGATGGAATTCTTAGCATCCTACGATTTCGAGATAGCATATACCCCTGGCAAGGGTAACGTGGTGGTTGACGCCTTAAGTAGGAAAAGGTTGTCCTTGAGTCTGTTGTTTGTTGAGCGGCGAAGCTTAGAGTTTATCTCTACGTTTGACTTTAGACCTTCCATTGACTTTGTACCCGGTTTGCTAACATCCTTAGAGGTCAGACCTACGCTTTTGGGACGGATTAGTGAGGCACAGCGAGATGAACCACAGTTGGTTGAGTTAGTAGAGAAGCTCATAAGAGGGAGTCATCGAGCCATCTCAGTAGGTATACCCTAGATGATAAGGGTTGGTTACATAGGGATGGTGGACTTTGTGTACCACGAGACGAGAACTTGAGGAAGACCATTCTTGATGATGCACATCGTTCAAAGATGACCATTCATCCCGGCGGGGACAAGATGTACATGGACACGAGGCTAGTTTACTTTTGGGCTGGTATGAAGAAGGATGTGGCCGAGTTTGTCGCTAGATGCTTGGTGTGCCACCAAGTAAAAGCAGAGCAAAAGAAGCCCGGTGGGTTGCTTCACCCATTGGAGGTCCCACAATGGAAGTGGGAGAGTGCCTCGATGGATTTCATTAATGGGTTGCCGAGATCGAGGAAAGGTAATACGGGGATTTGGGTTGTGGTAGATAGACTTACTAAGAGCGTCCATTTCATTCCCATGAAGAGTAAGAGGACTGCTCCATGGTTAGCCTCCGTATACATTCGAGAGATAGTTCGTTTGCACGATGTTCCTTCTAGCATAGTGAGCGATCGCGATCCTATCTTTGCTAGCGAGTTTTGGAAGAGCTTGCTTAGAGAGGTGGAAATAGAGCGTGATGCGACGATTCGACGAGCTCCTACATGCATTCTTGGGTCGGAGATTAAGAAGTTGAGGAATTGAGAGGTCAAGCTAGTCAAAGTGCAATGGGGAGATGATGAGAGCGACGCTACTTGGGAGACGGAAGAGAAGATGCGTTCATTGTACCCTTTTCTTTTCGAGGGTATGTCTTTTAATTTCTCCTTTATCGCTGAGGCTTGTACTTGTTCTATCTTTAGTATGTCCTCTCACTAGTATCTTTGACCTTTAAATAGGGTATTCCTATGGTTGAAACATGTGTTTGAGACATGTTACGTATGGTGGATGCATGTGGACGCAAGTGTTTGCTAGTGGTTGCTCGTGGATGCATATACACACACTTAAGGAACTAGATCAGGTCAGTCACTTTCATATTGCATATTGCATATAAATGGATGTATTTAGTAAAATGAATGTACGTTGAATATGTGTATTATATGGATGTTGAATTTAAATGAATGGTTGTGCACACATGTAGTAATGATATGTATAGGGTTCTTTGCATACACGATGGATACATGACACTATCATTATTTGCATTAAGGAGGTGGAATGAATCAGTGGACCACCTGATTTTGCATTAGTATACGGACATATACACACACTATGCATATGTACATGAAAAGCATTAGAAATCTTTTAAGGACCATGGTTGCTAGTGGTTGATGGTTGAGTAGATGGATGAGTGGATGGTAGGATACGTTCTTCTTGACTTAGAGATTTCGAGACGAAATCCTTTAAGCAGGGGAGAATGTAACACCCCGTATTTTCTGAGAATATTAAAATAAAAAATTAAAGATTAATTTATTTGAAAAAGAGGAATGAGAAAAGAATGATGTTTAGCATTGTTCTAAGGTTTGTAAGCAAAAGACTTAGTAGCTCATTTGGTTATAACATGTGACTTGCATACAAGAGGTACAGAGTTCGATCCCCGCCAGCGCCATATTTTTGTTTTAGGGGAATGGCCAAAAAGTGGCTTAGTGTGAACGCAGTTCAAAAAGTGGTTTAGTGTGAAAATGGTTAATTATGAAGAAGTTATTAAGCCATGAAGTTTGTATGCATATGAGAGAAATATATATATATATATAAATTAAATAAATAAATATTCAAAAAAAGTTCAAAACAACGAATCGGGAGGGGGAATAGCCGAACCGCACCATTTTGGAGTCGACCCGACCCCCGCTGGGTCGACTAGAGGTCCATCCAGGGTGTTTGGCTGCCAACCCGTGGCCCGATTCGCCCTAAGGGCTGATATGACATCTGAGTGGTCCAGATCAGTTCTAGGGTTAATCCTAAGGCCTAAATAACTTCCTACACCTATATATACACCCTAAGACCTAACCCTAATTCATAAATAATATCTATGACACCATTATGCTGTCAAATTCTCTCTTAAACCCTAGTCGCCGCCTCTAAATCAAATCTCAAGTGTTCAACTTCAACTCAAATTAAAGATTAGAGCTTCTACAACAATTCAAGAAGATAAATCAGCAACACCGCAACGTTTCTACACCAATTTCAGTGCATAATTCTATCCTTTAACTACGAGTGGGTACGGTGATTTTCACAATATAATGAGATTAAAAGTAACATGATGAAGTTGTAAAGAGGATTCATATGTATGTATGTAATTTAAATCTCATCAAGTCTCCACCTTTTTGATTCATGTCATCATATGCCTATGTTTGTATGTAAAGTTCATACCTTTATCAGTTTATTCATGTTGAATCTGTCATTATGCCTCTATGCCAGTTTACATGCCCCTTTATTTCATGATGTTGTGTTAATTCCAATTTTCTGTGATTTGATTCTCTCTTCTTATCCCTATTCCTTTAATTTTTGGATCTAGGCTACCTTCGAGCCTATGTTAAAAATACGTGGGAACGATGGGAATATGTGAAATATGGAAAATTGGATATTATTGGATATTTTGGATAATTGGATAATATGTGAAATTAGCATATTTGGGTATGAATTACATGGAATTGATGAAATTTCCTATAATTGTAAATTTGTAATTGAGGCTAATTAATATGTATTTAGTGACAATTTGGAATAGGCAATATTATAAACATGATTATATATTTGATTGGATATACATGACATGAAAATTGGGTATGGGTGAAATACGATTATTAATAAACCTTTGACACGAGGTTAGGCGCAATTATGGCGTAAGACTGCCCGGAACCGCCCGGTAAATCCAGCTGCCACAATTGGACGTCTAATGTGAGAGGACAAAGGAATGAATTGTAGGCGCAACAGTTAATGATACGAGGTTAGAACTGGTTTGTGGCGTAAGACTGCCCGGAACCGCCCGGCAAATCCAACGGCCACAAAGCGTTCGGTCTAATGTGGGAGGTCATGCACCGTTCGTCATAAGGAATGAACTAAGGAATACTAACCATAATAATACATGGGTATGGTTAGAGGGTTAAGTGGGGTGACATGTAAATTATGACATGTAAATATGGACTTAACCGGTATAAGATAAGACAAGTAAATTATGACATGTAAGTATGGACTTAACCATAGCATGTGTAAGACATGGACATTTAAATTAAAATGGTTAAGTGGGAGAAAAACCTAGTGGGGACCAAGCATAGGTGGGAGGCTTGTGTCGGATGGGGGACCCGTTTCAACCAGTAACCTGTTTGAGTATCTAATTGGGCCCGGTACTAGGCCGTGGTTGGGGCACGCTTACTGGACTTGAATGTAAGAGGTCAAAACGTGAATAGTGGTGGCAACGCGAGTCCAACAGGTTCATGTGCGTGCATGGGTCCGGGCTAGTAGGTAAGACGTTGTTGCATCGTGTAGGTATGGCCGTGCATTTTATGTTGGTATCGGGGTTGCCACTTTGGGGAGTGATACACCCCACTGTGGGGCCAGCACGGGTGCCTACGCGGTTTAGGGAGCTGATCGAATGGGTAGGGTAAGGGTACCTTAGCGGTGGTAGGAGCAAGCCGGCACCTACGATAACAGCTAGGTACAAGTAACTACCAAGTTTGTCATGTGGGTACAATTAGTGGGAAGGGATCAACCTTTAGTAAATAGAGACTAGTAGATGTGCGGTGTAATTAAGTAATGTGGTGTAACTTAGCAAAAGTGCGGTGTAACAAAATACATGTTGGTTGAGTTGGATAGTCCTTTGGGTGCTAGTCCGATGTTGACTTCGGTCTTCGGGTTAGTACTTGGAATGTTGTTCGCTTAGCCAAGGTGTAGGATTGTATTAGTACTTAGGAACGGAATCATCTTGTCCATCTTTTTTTATCTACCTTATCTATGTTATAGGCATATCATAATGCCTATTTATGTCTTGATCATTTACCTTACCTATTATTTGTTAAAATTACTAGACTCGCCAGACTTAATGTCTGACCCGTTTTGTTTCCACCTCTTTTCTTTCCTTCCCCCCCCCCCTCCCCCAGGTTTGCAAGGAGGGAATACTACAGCTTAGTACCGATTTCGTTCAGTTTCTTGAAAAGAGTAGATGTATCGCTTTGGACTCTCTCATCCTTATGGATTTGCTTATGCTCAGTGGGGATTTATGCATTTATGTTATTCAAATATTTGCTTCTTTATGTACTTTGAAGTTTTTGGAAAAGACTATTGATCCTGTTGTAATGGTTTTGGAAACTACGTATGTAAGCTTGTTTTGAGTTACGATGCTATGAAATAAGTTTTATCTTTCGTTATGTTGTTTTATTTATTTATTCTTGTAATTTATCTGTTCTATACAACAATAACGCTTCATGGATATTGATGCATTCCCTTTGTGAGTGACATTAATGGACATGGGGTGTTACATAGAATATGCACACATTGCAAAGTATTTGGCCATGAGACAAAAAAGTATGAATTGTTCTAAAAGGATGAGTTGAACCGAGAAATTACGAATGATGAAGTTAATGAAGAAAGGCAAACATATGATCATGTTGATGAAAGGCAGGCTTGGAAAAGGGCACCAATTGATGGAAATCAGCAAGGTTGGAAACAAGTAGTAAATAAAAAGAAAATAGTTTGGAGGATGAAGGAAAATGGTAACAAAGAAGATGTGATGAATGATGTCAATAAAGCAATGGACGAAGTGGTGGAAATTGTGGGGAATGAACCTGTTGTAGTTGATGGTGATATTAAATAATGATGTGTAACTGGTAGATGAGCATGGTAAATGTTTTGTTAAAGAAAAGTTGTTTCTATTAAAGAGGGAAAATCAATGCAAGACACTTTGCAAACTGATAAGGAAGTCTTTGAAACTTTGCTTAATGAAGCAATGGAGAAAGAATTTGATGTAAATAATCCTTTTTCTGTTCTAAATGATCGATCCAACATGCAATCCTCGATTGCTAACTCTTCAAGTTCATCTCTATCTTTTTCTACTGCCAACTCCTCTCAAAATAACTCAAAGTCATTTTCTCCTAATTCCTCATCCATTTCTGCCATTCATACATCCTCTTGTGATTCATATTTTAGCTTTCAAATCTCCTTTAATTCTTATTTTAGCTACAAGCTTAACTCCCCTTATGGATCATCATCCTCTCCTTACTCTCATTCATCACCACCATCTCACATTACTCTGCCATCTCCTTTGCCAGTTACCGCTAATTCATCTTATCTTTCCACAAACATGTCATCCTCAAGTGCTAGTGATCTTTCCTCCTCTCTTGCCAATTTTTCGGCATATTCACAAGACAATGATAAGGCTTCCACACCTGCCACTGGCAAATTTCATGCAATGATCTGTCTTCCACTCAATCAAAAGTTGGTGCCAAATCCTCAAGGGGTAGGAAAAACAAGGCAAAAAAGAACTCGTCAGATGCTAATGATATTAATGATGAGATTGAGTACAAACCAAATGAAGTATTTCCTTTGAGCAATCAAAAATTTCCTTCTAAGAGACATACTAGGAAGCATCTTGCACCTTTATCTGACCCCCGTTTACATAAATGTGATGCACAACACTGCCTTTTGGAATGTTAGAGGTATGAATTTGACCTTTAAGCAAAGTGAAATAAAAATTTTGATCAGGGACATGAATATCTATTTGCTTTGTTTGTCAGAAACAAAATTGGATCTATCTTCGACCTTGAAAGTTGTCTCATTCGTTTCTAATAGTTGGCATTTTGATCATAATCTTGATAATGTAAATTTTGGTCGATTGTTAACTATTTGGAACCCTTCTTTTTTCAATCTTTCTAAGTTATCATCTTTTGATCAGTTTATGCATTCTAAATGTGTTCATTTTCCATCCATTTCTACTTTCTTTTTTACCACAGTATATGCTCATAATGCAGTTATTTTGAGGAACAATTTTCTAAGCAACCTGAATTTCATTAATAAATCTTCTGATCCTTGTTTAATTGGAGGTAATTTTAACTGCATGTTTTCTTGTCATCAGAAATTGGGTGGTTATGCCTTATCTATTAATGATATAGCACCTTTGAATCAAGCTATCATTAAATCCAATCTTCTTCCTCTTAATAGTTTCGGCTTTGAATTTACATGGTCTAATAGAAGTAAATCCGGCTCTCCAACATTGTGCAAACTTGATCATACATTTGTTAACTCCCAATTCATAAATCTATGACCAAAGTCCTTCTATAATATTCATCCTCCCTCTATATATGATCATTGCCCACTTCTTTTGAATTAGGGAAATATGAAGCTATTAGCAAAGGGAAGTCCTCATTTATTTATTTTTTAATTTTTGGGATTTCACATTCAGACTATACAAACATTTTATTGCAAGTTTGGCCAAATCATTCTATAAGTAATCCCATGCTTACCCTTTTGCATAAATTAAAGTTACTTAAATTCCACCTTAAAGCCTGGTCATCATTTAATTTTGGGAAAAGTTCAAAACAATCAAATAGTGTAAGGGAAGAGCTGTTCAAAGTGCAGGAGGCAATTCTAAGTAACCCTTATGATAATGATCTTCACAGAGCAGAATCTAATCTTATAATTAAACTCAAACATGTTATGAATATGGAACTTCAAGCAGCCAGGCAGAGATCATCTTTAAGGAAAGAGGTGGAAGCAGATAGGAAAACAAAGTTTTTCCATAATTCTCTGAGATAGGAACACAAAGTCATTGGCTCCCACAATTCCTTCACAATCACATGTGCAACCCCTCTTTCGCAACAATCTTCCAAACCTATCCAACCAGCAATCAGTTGACCTAATTAATTTTATATAAAGAGAGGAAATTAAAGCAACAATTTTTAGTCTAGATGCATCAAGTTGTGGTGGTCCAGACGGTTACAATGCCTTCTTCTTACAAAAGTCTTGGTCTATTATTGGTGAGAATGTTTTAGATGCAGTTTAATTCTTTTCCATGGAAAATTACCTACCTGCTAGGCTATCATAAAAAACAATTGCTCTTATTCCTAATGTTGAGAATCCAACAATAGTATCTGATTTCAGGCCTATTTCGTGTTGCAACATAATATATAAGGTAATATCTAAAGTACTTGCAAACATATTGCAGTTGATTTTACCTTCAATTATTTCTAATAATTAGTCAGCATTTGTTAGAGGAAGAACTATTAGTGATAATATTTTGATCACACTAGAATTGTTGTATGGGTATAATAGGAAAAATATATCTCTATGGTGTATGTTAAAATTGGATATCAGGAAAGCTTTTGAGATTGTTTCATGGCACTCCATTTTAGCTATTATGTCTCGTATGAATTTTCCAAAACCCTTCTTAGCCTGGATATACACTTGCATCATCACCTCATTATTCTATATCAAGAAATGGGAGTCTACATGGTTACTTTAAGGGTAGATAGAGTGACCCTATATCAGCCTACTTGTTCATAATTGTAATGGAGTTGCTTAATGACTTGATTAAGGAGCAAGTTGATCAAAAGAAGTTAGGCATGCATCCTAGATGTAAGTATCCTATGATAACTCATCTCCTCTTTGCAGATGATTTGATTATTTTCATAAAACCTACCATTCAAAATATCCAGTGTATTGTATCTACACTTCAGACTTTTCATCTAATAACTTGGTTGCAGCAAAATGTTAGCAAGTCCAATATTTTGATAGCAGACCTTCCTATAGATGAGAAAAAAGAAATCATTCTTAATTCCGGTTTACATGAGTTGTCTTCTAATGCATATTATCTTGGATTACCTCTGATATGTGCTAGGATGTCCAAAGTACAATGCATGACATTATTTGAAGAAGAAAAAAAATCCAAATTGTAAGCTTTCACAGGCTGGAGTAATGCCTTGATGTCTACAATACACCACCCAGTACATGTATATAGACCCTCACATGAATGTACTGCCTACTATAACCCAAGTCCCGTAATAGGGGTACTTACAATTCATGGAACTCGGTCGGGAGCTTTCAATATCTGTAAAGGACAGCTTCATTAGGCCTACAATATAGATACTCACATATGGTCTGTCTCTTTTCACGGTGGCTATGACCCCACTCTGGCCCTCCCTCAACTAATTAAAGACTACATCAAGAGCTAATTATGTGCCTCTAACAACCAATCTAGCATTCAATTTGGTGTGTCCCTCACCAACGCCTCGATAGTGAAAGAACGTTATCTGTTGGTTTAGCTCTTTGTCTTTCTGCATCCCACTGAATGCCGATAATAGGTATCTGACGATTAATATCCTTAATTTGGTTCTGATCAACCTCCTCCTAGAGCAAGGCAAACCACTGAATCACCCAACGCCATCCGCCACAGCCTTCTCACTGCCACACCATAGTTGTAGTCAAGGTATACTCTAGATGGTGCAACCAGCTTGCCTTTGAGCGATGATTTCATCCGGTTATTCCTCAGAGGGCCATCACAGAGCACCATACCACGTCCTGCAGAAGCCCCGTGCATCCCTCCAGTCCCTTAGAATAATAAGTTGGATGTGCTCCCCTCATGTGTCCAGACACCGCGATGATCTACCCCGTTGGGTTTTTCACCTCCACATGTACGAACTGGTCCAAGCACATCACGCCATCGCGTTATTAGATCCTATGTATAATCTTTTAGTCATGCGCTTGCTTCCACTTGTCTTGTTGCTATTTAACTTGATTATCCGCATATTCACTTTTAATTCAAGTTACTTGGTCCATCAGCTCACAATTAGTTGATTACTTTCTTTAATCAGCCCTATGCCGCCGAAGCGGACTTTCGCTTATTATTACATTTATTAGACTTAATACTTCCACTTATAAGTACTAATAATAAGTCTACTTTATTCTTTCTTATTAATTATAAACTTATCTTACGTTGTTACCACAGCCATTGTTGTGGGTTTGCTTATTAACTTAGTTCGCTTAACTAAGGTTTATTAATAAGTTATATTTTCATTATTAATTATAACCTATGTTATAATTCCACTTGTCCCTACTACAAGTCTGCCTATTGTATTTCATTCTCACTCATACAATTAGTTATAATAGGTTATATTCCTCGCTCATCACATTTTCCATAGGTTCCTTAATATGAACCAACTTTTACTGTTGTAATCTTTCTTTGATATTGTCTTGTATATTCTTATTATTTCAGGAAAATATTTCACATACTTCATTAGATTGGTTAGCAGAAAGATATAAAGATCTATTTCTATAACGTACATCAATTAAGATCTGTAGTTGCAAGTTATTTCTTTTATTTTCAGTGTGGACATACATTTTTTATATTTTATTAGTGTGCAATTCGGTAAAAGAACCACTATTTCACACTAATCCATTTTTCCTTTCTTTACTTGCAACTACGTTCTCAGTTATTTTGCCGTTATCGAAATGTATCCGTTTTCCCCAAATCCAACTAACTCAGTCCACTACTAATTTCCTTTTTTTAATTTTCTAAGTTAGATATTAATTCTTATTTTTTGCATACCATTTCCTATTTACTGTAAATTTCCGTATAAAAGTAGACATACCAATTCTTTTCAGTTAATTCTACAATTCTCTGTAATTCCTTTTTTTCAACATATCCAATTTACCATTAAATAATAGTCTTAAGAATATATGCATAATTATCATAAATTTCACAATTTTAGTATTACAGTAATCCTCAATCCAAAGGGAATTTTTTGGAGTATATTTGTTTAACAGCAATATTTTTAACGTACTCAAAGAATAGATTATATTACAATTACCATAAATTTCAATTATTTATCACGTTAAGAATTAAGAGGAATAAAAATGATAAATATACCGTTATCAAAAGGTATAATTTAAATCCACCCACCTGACAGCTTCCCAATCCTTGAATCTGATTCAGATATGTTATTCCGTGGTCTTTCAAATTGAATTTAGTATTAAGATAACCATGGATTTACAAATCTGATGCTAAAAGGAAAGAAACCTTAGTAATTCAGATTCACAGAAATTACCTCACATAGACAAGAAATCTGAACGCCTATATCGTAGATCTACATTCTTTATCTTCAAATCTTGAATCAGAATTCCTAAAAACTATTATTTTTATTTCTAAAAGATTTGGAGAAGAAATAAAATGGCATAGCTTTGGCATCATCTCAGAAAATATGAGTTGGAGGCTAGGGCCTGCTGGTCTATTTATAGGTATACAGGAGATTCTGGCTTATCGGATTAAATAAAATAAAATCCGAACCATGCAAGTCGCAAATAATATGCCAGTTTGCCCCAGAGATGGGTCGACCTAGACCCTGGTGGGTCGACTCGTGTGTCGACCCACCTCTAAGGTGTGTCAACCCCTGGGTCGACCCATGACCTGGGCCATTAACGTTGATTTAACCAATATTAATTTTTGTTTAACGTTGGCTTTTAATATTCGTTTTCTTTCCGAATATTTCTTATGTAAATTATTTTCTTTCGTTTATAACATATACCTGATGTTTAAATTTCAAACTTATGCGCTTATACACGCGTATAATTTTTCAAATCTTTGTTCGTTAATAACTTCCCCATACAATCTTCGTTTGGGGCAAGTCATATATGAAAACGAATCAGAAAATTGCCACGAGCACAATGATATATGTTTCAGGGCTAAATTCTAAAATCATAAAATATCGATATTTTCGGACAATAAATTATATATATATATAGGGTGTTACGAAGTGGTATCTTCCATTCTTGGACAACTCCTACCTTAGTGGGGTCTACCGCTAATCCTTTCCCTGAAACGATATTCCCTAGAAACCTGACTTCTTTCTTCCAAAAGTGACATTTCAAAAATTTAGCTCTAAATCAGTTCTCTCTTAGAATTCTGAGGACTCTTCTCAAGTGATTCTCATGTTCCTTATGGTTATTGGAAAAGATAAGAATATCATCTACAAATACTACCGCAATCTTATTGAGTATGCCCCTAAATATCCAACTCATAAGGTCTACCAAGAAAGCAGGGGCATTTGTCAAACCAAAAGGCATAACCTCTCACTCAAATAGTCCATCTGACGTCTTAAACACTATCTTGGGCTACTCGCTTACGAAATCCTTAACTGGATAAATCCAATAGCCAAATCTAACTGGAAAAATATTTGAGCTCCTCCCAGATGGTCAAACAAGTCATCAGTTCTCGGTAAGGGGTATCTATTCATTTTTAGTCAACTTGTTAAGTTCCTTATAATCCACATATAATATTAAATATCCATCGTACTTTGTGGCTAACACAACCGGTGCATCCCATTCATAGGTACTCCTACGAATAACCCCTTTCTGCAATAATTTCAAGATTTTTCTATCAAGCTTCCTCCTTTCCTTAGGAGCCACGTGCCTCAAAGGCAATGCTACAGGCCTCGCATCCTTTTCGAGGTCTATCCTAATTGATATTTCTCGGTGGGGGTGGAAGTCCTGCGACCTACTTGAAAACATAGCGAAACCCACATACAATCGATACCGAAGATGGTCCTTCTAAATTGAAAGTAAGGAAAACAAGGTTAAATTCCTATTCCTTGTCCTACAAGGGATTACTAAGCTGCGGCCTCCACGGCTTCTCAAACAAACTATCCTCTTATCGCAATTTAGGATGACCCCATAAAATGATAGCCAGTGCATTCCCAAAACAAGACCATACCCCTCGAACTCAAGTACATACGCCTCGCAAAAGAAGTCGACATTAGAGATGTCCAATACTAGGTCTTTATACACAAACGAAAGTTCCAGTCCCTCCGATAGGGTTAGATACCTTTATCAGATAGCTAACAAGGGATAAGGGAAGTTTCAAAGAATCAACAATCTTCTTAGCAACAAGGAGTGGATGGCTCCCAAATCAAAAAAAGTATACAAAAAAATTCCTAAGATAGAAATTATACCAACCAACGTAGGTCGTCCTTGACCTCTAAGGGGCTGACTACGAGTCGGCGTTGCCTCCAAGGCATAATTTTGACCACTCTGCACAACTTTCGGCTTAGGGCAGTTCCTTGCCAAGTGCCCTTCTTCATGACAGTTAAAGTATTTCCCCTTGATCACTGACTTTGCTGAGTTCACTCTACAGTCCTTCGCTTCATAACTTTTCTTGTGGCATTTAGAACATATATTGGCCTCCTTCTTGAATTTTCCTCTTTTCTTCTTCTTAATCCAGAAAATTTTCTTCTTATTCTTCCTAAAGTTAGAGGTACCTTCTCCCTTACCAGTCTTAACCTCCTTAACATTATCAACTGAATATAAGATAGCCGCCTCAACCAGGGCTTCATACGTAGCTCCAAACATCACTTGGGCCAAAGCATCTCTCTCAACGGAGAATTCAATCCATTAATGAACCTAAGGGATTTATCCATTGGGGTGTCCACTAACCCCTACCGAACATAGATAATTCTGTAAAGTTCACCACATACTCTTTTAGATCCAACTCCCCTTGCTTCAACTAGATAAATTTCTCTTGTTGCAAACTCTTGTTGGCATTCGTAAAGAACTTAGCCTCAAAACAGATCCTAACTCTGCCTACATTCTCCTGTGAAACCAGGTTCCACCATCCAAGGGTCTCTCCTTAAAATGTCAAGCTACTACCCAACGCTTAAGTTGATCATCCCATCGGGTAGCTTCAAATATCCTTTCGCACTCGGAGATCCACGCTTTAGCTTCAAAGAAGTTCTCAGTCCCTGAAAATGACTTGCCTCTTAAACTCACAATTTTTTTTGCAAAGAGGAGGGAAGTTGAGGTCCCCTTCATCGGGCCGAGCTGCTAGTTCCACTGGGATAGGATTGGCAGTAGGGACCCGTTCCACAGTCTTAAGGTATTGCTGGAACCATTCTGGCAAGTAATGATGCCTTGCGAAGTTCCTGGCTCAGGATGGTTGTCGGCCATTTCTACAATCTGAAAAAAGGAAAACCCCTTTAGTGGACTTCCTACGATAGTATCAAGGCCTAAAAGAAAGAAATATAAGATTTCCTAGTACAATTGCATATGTTTTTGGGGTATAGTACTATATATGTATATGAACATATACCTTTTAAAACCTTTTCAAATAAAAAATCAGTCACTCACGCGTATATTTCCCCGTAATCGAGTAACCTGTGCTCTGATACCAAAGGTAACAACCCGCCCGGAATGGGCCTAAATTCCGATCCACAAAAGGCCCATCGGAACTTAGAGCCACTCTAAATGAATCGTTGGTTCCTATAAAGAATTACTAAACATATATACAAAGCAGTCTAAATGAAAAATTAGAATCTCACACAATGAAAGGAATAAAATATAATAACATTATTAAAAACCAAAAATTCTGATACAGTAAGTCTCACAGATGATAACAGGTACATCATTCATTATCCTAATTACATAAAAACAATAATAATAAAGCTACTACCATAATAACTAAATATTCGAGGTGATCCTCCTCCAAGCAATCGTTCCTCATCCTCAATCAATAGTTCTGGTGAATGAAATAATGATAAGATTAGGAATAACTATTTTCTATATTTGGCAGTATAAACTCTTCATGTTATGTATATGTAACAAACATACACAAAATTAAACATATGAGGCAGACACCCTAACGGTCACATAAGGCCTATATGTGAATCTATGGGGGGACTACTTACAGTCACTTAACACCCTACAAGGTAAATTTTAGGGAGGACATTCTTACATTCACTAAATACCCCCATAAGGCGGATTATTCCTAGTCACTTAAGTTCATTTACTAATTTATTAAAGGTGGGTATCTCTACAGTTACTTAATACCCTATGGCGGACCCCGACCACTTAAGACCTCATCTCTAGCATCAACGTTATAAATAATTTTGCTTGAAGGTTGAGAAATAGTAATAGCAACTTACTACCAGGTTTGGGTCAGGAACTCAACTTCAATTTAAGAGAACCGTCCCGGTGGACTATCTTGTTACTATCTAGCTGTCCCTATGGGTGAACTCCTAGCCACTTAATACTCTCCTATATAGTGGTTCCTTTAGGCCACACACACACACACACACACACACACATATATATATATATATATATATATATATATATATATATATATATATATATATATATATAATCTGTCCCAATGTCAGCCCTCACTGTCCCCTAGATAAGAAGCGAACATTACATAGAGAACTACTGTACTCACGTTATTGTGTACTAAGGCCATTTAATACCTTATAGGAGGAAGGCAGACCTAATAACCATTTGATACCTTTGTAAGGGCGACTCCCATGGCTTGGGTCCTAAACCAAGGAGTGAACCCTAGGAATGAATCTAGTCCTAACTACTAATACCTAAATCAAGGTAGGTCAGCCACTTAATACATTTTTTTATAGGAGGCATACTTCACACACACACAAACACACACATACACACACACACACACACACACACACACACATATATATATATATATATATATATATATATATATATATATTCACATACACACACACCGGCATCTCACATTAGACCAATCACTTGTAGATGTCGGATTTGTCGGGTGCATCCGGGCAAGCTTCTACTACAAGTTGGGCCTAACCTCATACCATAGTGCACTGATTATAATGGCTCATGGCACTTAGACCCCTCACATTAATTGTGCTTACTTGTAGATGTTGGATATGTCAGTAGGTTCCGGTGTCTAAGTGTCATTAATATATCTAAAGCCATTAGCACACACAAACATACAAGTTCCTATGGGGAAATTCAAATTCCTAATTTACTGTATTTATTACGCACTTAATAGGTATTAATATTACATTATTTACAATATATATATATATATATATATATGTATATATAAGCGTGAATTAAGCGAACGAAATTAACGTTCTAACCACATTTGAAATGTCAATCCCTATTTCAAATTTAAGGTATACAAGTTATTTCTGATATTCCCTTTAATCATTGCATAAATATACATATTGACATGTAACAACCAAAATAAGAAAACAATAATAATAACACAAAACTTGCAACCTAGTTTTGACTTAATTATATCAACAATAAAAAATAAACAAAGTGTCATACACCCAATATCTATAAATATATAATTCCTATTTTGATCTGATTCGGTTTTCTGTATGTTTACATGCAAAACATTAATACTTGGACATCTTATAAATAATACGTTTAAATACTCTTTTTAGAAAATAGAGATTTAAACCTATTAAATTTACAATTCCATCCAAATCTTTACCTTGCACAAAACCATACATACGAATTTACACAAAATAAAATAAGATGAATCCAACCAATATAGAGAATTACAAAACACTAATCATGCTTCTCTTTTATTATTTTAACAATGGAAAACCACATTTACAAATAGATTGACAATTTTTCGTACAAACAATAAGCAAATTGAAGATTTGAGGGATTTTGCGTTGTTTACTTTTTGTAATAACTCAAATCTTTCTAGGTACAATAATCCAACTTTAAACTAACAAATCATAGAAAATAGAATCTTAAATGAATTCAACTCATTGCGTTTCAAGAATGAGCAATAACAGAATTGAGTAGAATACGTTTTGGATTTGGCCTTCGTTAACAATCATGCTCAAACCTTTCAGATCAAAACCCTTTTCTTTTCTGGAATTAGCAATGGCAAAAGGCATCATGGAGGCTTGAAGAAGAATTGTAGGGTTTTAAGTGAGGATTTAGGGTCTTATTTATAGTTGACATCGTGTATATGGACCGTTAGATTCAATAGAATTAATCTAAGCAATCTGTTTGATGAAATTATAAATAAGTCATCCTTTTAGAAAACACACTCATTGGGCATCCTACAGGAGGACGGTCGACCGCTCCTATAGGAGGGAGGTCGACCGGGGCGGTCGACACGCCTCTTTGATGGGCGGTCGACCCCTTTCTAGGGTCGAGCCCAGCAAATAACGTCTCTTATATGCTACTTTTTATTAATTCCTTGATTTATTTTGATTAATTTGTTACCTTGTATTGATTATTCTTATCCCCATTGTGTATAAATATATACTCCTAAGTTTGAATTCAATAGGAATATTCTTTTCATGCTTATCCAAATTAATATATTCCAGGTTTGTATATTTATTTGTTTGAGATTCAAACTTTGTACATTAATATATACACACAACTTAATTTATAAATATCTTTTGCATACAGACTCTGTTTTCATTACATAAAATATGAAGATGGATCGGAATCTCTCCATGAGCGCAACTACAAGAATTTCGTGGCCCAATTTTAATAACTTAAATTTTCATTTTTCAGCCCATTGGCTTATTATTGATTTTCTTGATATATTTTAAATTATAATATCTTATGTTAATATATGTTTATTTTACGGGCTGTGACATAATTATTCACCATGTCATTATTCCGTTTGGAATCCCTATATACTTTCATATAAACATTCAATCGCTTATCTACTAGCCAAACATATTGCTTACTTCAATTTGGTGGTCATACAATGATTTATTATGTCAATTTGGTGGTCATATAAAGATCTATTATATTAATTCACTTCTTATAGTTAGATGTCAATTTATCCCTATAAGTTATTTTTCTTTAGAATTTCTAAAACCCTTGTTTCATGCCTAAACGACATAACCTTAATGAACCCCAAATTCTCGATCATTGAGTGTAACTAATGGTGAAATTCATCCTCCTATTCTATCCAAATTTCAAGGTATACTTCTAAGTTAATTCTTTTACTGTTCTGATCGCTATGTTTAGTCTTAGTCTTGATTTTTCGTTTTTCTTGGAGATCTTACCACAACACACTATAAGGTACTTCATAGACGCTACATATATTCCCAATGCTTCTATCCTAGGAATTCTTATACCAAAAGCTAAGAATTTAATGTCAACTATATTCTTAATTTCACAGAGCACAAGAAAAATCGAAAATCACCGTACATTCAAACTCACTTAATCTTTATTGCCTTAAGTTCCAATTTCTTGTACAGGTCAACTAACCAACAATTTATGGTTATTGAAGTTTCAAACCTTTCTCATAATAGGTAATGCTCTCATGGCCTAACTGAAAAAATTGTGGTAGTTATTCCAAGATTACTACTCTCGTGAGTCCTTTTACAGATGTTACTAAGAAGAACTGATACTAATGTATTAATCAATACTTATTAGAAATAGTTTTCCAATTTGTGTCCGCAAAAGCAAAACTTCTCTTGGTGAGAAATCTACATCTGGGAAAAACTTTTAATATCTTTTCTATAATTACCTACTAATTTAAAAAAATTCATTACCTTCCAAAGTTGATCCTTAGAGAACTTGATCTTAGGTCAAAGTGCTTATAAGGTACTGAGTTCGTCAACTAAATACCAAATTTATCCCATGCTATTCTTTGGTCAGACCAACATGTCAACTACACAAACCCCTACCAACCTACTCCAAAATCTCACCAAACACTCTACCGTATAAGTCGATATTTAGACTTAGGCACAAGCTAGTTAGAAAGGTATGGCAATTTCTCTTAAAATCCATTGGATGTTCTATGAACGACCCTTTCTCTAATCCTTTCCGCAACTCAAAACTTAGGGGAAATCACTAGTAAAGAAATCATGCTATGGAAGTTCTGGCTTACTCTAAATGATCCAAAAGACCATCTACATGAGGCGAAGAGTAATGGCTCTTTTAAAACAGTTTACGTATGATCACTACAGAGCTAAAGGAACAACCATCTTTGTAGCAAACACGAGTAATGCCTCTTATCCATGAATGCTTACTCTTACCGATCTTTTCCAAAAGTTCATTAACTTTTTCCCTATAATCTTACTATTACTGCTGAAGTCCAATGACTTCCTCAAAATACGTATGGAGAGTTCCTATCACAGGCACTCAACTGAATCTACATAAAGATTGGTATAAGAAGTAAAATAACCCACTTCAACTTATTCTTCACAAGTCATTCTTAGGATGTGTCTACTATGCATAATCTCAAGCAATTATCATCCTCTCAACATCTGAGAAAACTCATCGTATAACTAACCTATATAAACTCCAAATTGAACCACACATAGTAATGCTATAAACATCACTTTATATTTAGGAAAATCTTCTACACATATGTATGAAACTCAATTCTCTTCTTCCTCTTAGAACTTATGTTCTTTACTAGTAATGCTATAAGTTTAGGATGATCATAATTATAAATAATAAAATCAAATTTTCTTTTAGGAGGTAGTCCTTTTAACCTCTTCGAATATTTAGAAAATCTACACAACAAATACCGAATTAATATATCCTAGAGATGCACTACGGGAAATATGAAACTCAACATGACCTACCCCTCGGGTTGCAAGACACCTCAAGACTTCGTTCGTTGCATACCCTAGCTTATCAACTCTCTTCTTGCAGTTAGAATAACCCCATACATGGCTAACTAATCCATCCTAAAAAAATTCCTGTCTCGAAAATCTCATAACATAAGTATCCCAGTAAAACTCTACTATTAATGCGACAATCTGAGATGACAAACTATATGGCTAACTTATCTAGACCCAAAACCAACCCTTACCTGGGAATTCCCTATGCATCCTCATATCTAGAATCTCCCATTTCAAACCCCAATTCATCATGAATAATCATGTCGATCCTCCTACGAGGTTGAGAAACTATATTGTGCCTAGAAAAGAGCCTAAGTACAAATAATGAACTAGAGTAACTAAACAGGGATTTACTACATCTGTAAAGGACAACTATGTTAGGCCTACATTTACAGATGCTCTACAGTTTATCTCACTCAGGGTGGTTATAGCCCCCCTCCCCGCCCCCAACTAGTTAATCAAAGATACAAGAACATAATGCTCCAAAATCAAATAATATAGGAAAACTATAAGAATCAGGGATAGAAAAACCTCTTTCACCAACCCTTTTCCATTTCCATTACTTGGTCATTTTGATCTGCACACTACCTATAACACATTCGACATAATGCCCTGCCATTAACTATTTCTTTTTTAAAACCAATAGTATCTTCTCGAATCCTTATGGTAATACTTCTGAAGTCATCTTGAAATCCTTGGCCTCAAAGTTGCCTTAACCATACTAGGCCCTACTTAATATTTGTCAAATAGCAAGTTTTATCTCCTAACTCCGGTTCTCATAGACAATGAACAAAACGGTTTTGTCCATAAATCATAACTTCAATTCTATAAATATTTAAGGTCTTAATATATGTTGATAAGCTTAGATAGGTTGTTCTATAGATAACTCAATGAAGAAAGGGGAGAATAGGACATGGAATGGAGATGAACTTGAGGGGATTTTTATAAAATTTTTATCTTCAAAAATAAATTTTTTATTTTGAAAATCTTTTTTTCTTTGGAAATACTTTACTCTAAAATAATTTTTTAGGAACCCTATAATCTTAGGATCTAATACCAAATAAAATACCTTGCACCCCTTAGTACTCTATATAAAGGTCGTACTAAGGAATGTAGAACGTTGTAGGTACAAAGAAACTAATCACATAGATTAAGATTCATAAGATATAAAAAAAAGCAGCGGAAACAATTTTTTTCAAACAACTTATTATTCTCAAAGCAATACTTTACATAAAATAAGATTTAATATAAAATATATGTCTTACAAAATCTCGCTCAAATCAGAGTATATAATAAAATATTTCCCCTCTCAAGTATAAATCTAGATCATGATGAATAAGCTTTCATAGAATTAAAAACAATAAATATAAAGAAAATAGATCTCTGACATTGATCTTCCCAAGCTGCTAGTATTTATCAATCACTTCCTTCTAGGTCTGTTAGGGAAAGAAAATGGAAGAAAGAGGAGCGGGTCAAACATAAAGTCTAGCGAGTGATGTAATTGCTAACACGATTAAGTAATCATAGAGTAATAGAATTAATAACAATTTCTAGTATCAAATAGGGTAAGTTCTTGTGTACAACCATAAATGGTAAACATACCAGAATTATGTACAAGGAAATATACATGAACTGTACAAGTAAAGGTTTGTTCAATTGTTTTTCTAATTCAACTAGTCACTTGATTGTCTGCACTTTCCCAATTACTTAACACAATAAACATGATTAGAATAATTTCCTAATGCTACCCATCGATCGGCTACTCTACCATCTTCCATGGTAGCTTATGTCACTATGAATCTTGGATTTTATTCGACCCATCAGTAAAGACATATCATAATTGTTGTTGGATGCAATAGTGATTTATTTCCACTTGTCGATGCACATGCACGCTCAGTACACCGACGGAACGCATCTACACACAATCCTGACTTTATTGATCCCTTATTTACCTTAACCAACATAAACCTGCCTTACCCCCACCATCATCAATTGTGAGACCATCAGTTATAAACTAGAAAGAGAATGTTGCTGATATGGATCATAGGAAGCATATATTTTAATTCGCGCCTTAGCCCAAATCCCTATTGATCTAGGCCTTATTGTTTGGCCATTTATTTTCTTAATCAGCCCCCATTCTGCCGGAACAGACCACAACTAGTAAATGCTTATTAACATATGTCACTTATTTTTCCAAACCACCCCTGTCCTGCTGGAACGGACCATAACTAGTACATGTCTATTAAACTTAACTTCAGATTTAAATTCATGTCAATAATAAGCATTTTCATCATTCCACTCAACTATAACTCATATTATAATTATATTCGCAAATAAGCACATTCTGCCCATTATGATTTCTTTTTGTGTTTGTATAGTTTATCATAATGTTACTTTTGCAAATATTCCCAGTCTTTTCTAATTACAACCCATGTCATAATTTAATTGCAAATCTACATTAATTTTCCAGTTTCAGTCCAATCCCTTTTCAATTACAATTATATATTTTATGCACACTTTTCTATATAATTAGCCTTATATGTTTAATCCTTTTTTGCGCAGTTATTCCATTAATTCTGACTTTCTATGTGCAAAATAAAAAGGATTGCGTCAATCGTCAAAATACTAACATTTAAAGTTTTAGGTATGTTATGTGCATAAAACGAAAATGGATATAAAAACTGCAAAATAACTGTCAGGCATAAATACTGAAAGAGGGATAAAGTTTGAAAGAATATCTTGCAGCACTTGAATAAAATAAAATTATAGGAAAAATACTGAAAAATACTATAGAAAATAACTTACGGAAAACACAAACTTATAGACAACTGTAAGAAAAAATGTAAGAACATTTTAAGAAAAACTACAGAAAACTCTACAACTATTATAAAATTTACTTTCTTAAATTACCAAAAGTCTAAATAATTACAAACTCACATGTGGTCTAAAACGTTACTCCATGGCCTCTGTAGATCCCGTCTCCAAAAGATGTGTGTATGTGTGCATACATACATACATACACACACACACACACACACACACATATATATATATATATATATATATATATTTTCTCCTAAAATATCTTAGGTCAGGTCCATCTCAAAAGAAGAGAATCCTGATAGGGAGAGATTGTATTATGAAGAATTAGCTAAATTTAGGGGGTTTATATATGGTTGGGCTAAGGATCCTAGACCGTTGGATCTCTAGATTAAATTTAGACTAGCCACGTCATGCAACCAATGGGAACTTGCCACATCAGCAAAACTTTCAAAACCAGCAAACAAAAACTAGCTAACTCAGCACATTCAAACAAAATGCGTCATGCTTCGTTGCTAGGAAAATTTGTCGCCTAACTTTCAAGTGAGTCGACCCGACCCCCTACTGGGTGTAACGACATAGAATTTCCGGTTATTTGATTTTGAATATTTAATTCTATTTAAAATATTATATTAGAAATGTAAATGGATTTTTAATATTTAGTTCGGTTATTAAAACGAAGTTTTAACGTTAAATTTATATTTAATATAAAACTAGCTCGAAATGGCGTGGTAGTTCGTAATATTGAGTTTTAAACTTTAATTGAATAATAAATTAGTTTTTGATTTATAATAAATTGGATTTTTGAAAAGTGAACGGGTTTGTAGCATTTTTTTCTACCATAGTAATTTCGGGGATGAAATTCTTTTAAGGAGGGAACAATGTGACAACCCAGATTTTTAGGTTATTTGAATTTGAATAATTAATTCTGTTTTAAATATAATATTAGAAATGTAAATGGATTTTTAATATTTGACTCGGTTATTAAAACGAAGTTTTAATGTTAAATTTATATTTAATTTAAAAAGAGCTCGAAATGACGCAATAGTTCATAATATTGGGTTTTAAACTTTAATTGAATATACATGATCCAGTATAAATCAGATTTCTGTGAAACAAGGAATGTTTGAATATTGTTGATTATAATTTTCATATGAAAGAGAAAAATCGAGATTTCATGTTAAAAATTATTAGTTATGTCTAAATCAAATTTTAAAATAGTCCTTATGGAATTCGTTATAAAGGATTACGTTTATTTAATAAAATAATAGGTTTTTATATAATTTGAATACCGTTTAACTCGATATTGATGATATTGAGTTGTATATTCCATATTAGTTTGAATTTGAAGCTAATATATATTTTATTTGGATATTTATGATAATAATAATTTATTATTATTTAATTTATTTATTTTGGAATTTATATAATATTTTATCGACATTATATAGGCTTTAAAAATGTTATTTTTCAAACGACCTCGGTTTCCGATGAAATGAGTTTTATTGAAATATGTATAGCTAGTATTTGTTAGAATTCCAGTTTGAAGCCAATCAGAGTTGTTTTATCTGTGTGTGCAATTTAAAGGTGAACTGATGAATAATTCGAAATAACGCTGTTTTTGCAAATGAAGACGGAATTCGACCAAACGAATTTCACTGGGATTAGAACATTAAGACGTAGCAGTGTCATCATTTTCATTTTCATTTTCATTTTCATTTTCATTTTCATTTGGAATTCTTGAATGTAAGTACAAATATTAAACGTCCAACATAAAAGCGTTAAATAACGATAAAATGAAACTAACTGTATTAAATAATAAATTATGAAAAGAAAGTGCTACCCAAAGTAAAGTAAAAATGTATACACCTACCTAAAACCGCACATGCTAGTTTGAAACTTTCTACTCTAAGTGTACTGGCAGAAAGCATAACCTCTTGCTAATGCGTACCCCATTGCATGCCTACCCCCTACTTGATATAACGTTGTTAGTATCCACTTCTCTCCACCTATATATATACACATGCTTTCTTCCCCATTTGTGTTTTTGTTCCAGCAAGATAAAGACCACAAACCACCATTCTCTATAAACAATATAAAACTTCGTACATCACTTTATATTAACTTAAGTCGTCAACCAAATTTTTTTTGGGAATGGTGAGCTCGAAGGATTGTTAGAGTCTGAGGAAGGATGGTGAACAGTGGCAATCAGAAACAGGAGATGGTCAGAGATCTAAGGTCGTGTCTGGCCCAAAAGAGAAGTTGATGTCCGCCGAGAATCTGACTAGAGGTGGTGTTCTGATGTGGAAGAACGAGGCTGTGGTCAGGATCGACCCCGGTTGTCGACGTATGGCGCAGTTCAGGGTGACAGCGAAAGGGGTAGTGGGTTTTCATTCAACAGAAGTTGTGAGATGATGGAAGCGGGCAGTGTCGCACGCTAGAGACAAGGTGGTTCGTGGTGGACACTGGAAGATAGAGGGAGGTTGGCCGAAGGAACTGGTATCAGAAGGCACTTGGGTAGACGATGGGTTGGTGCAGGTGATCGGTTGTGTACGAACAGTACAAAGAAAAAAAAATACTAGAAGGATCGGAGTCTGTTAATCGGAAGTTGAGTGAACAACAGTTTGGAGGTTTGTGGGTTTGAGAGTTTAGATGGGAAGAAATAATGAAAGGAACAATAGGGTTCGCGATGCACAAGTGGGGAAAAGAAATTGTGTTAACGTATAGAAAAAGAGGAGGAGCATGAGTAATTGGGCTTGGGCCTGTACCAAATAAAAAAAGTTAGAAGGAATCAGGTCAAAAACATGATGAGGCTTTGTGAAATAAAAGATGTGTAGGAAGGTATATCAGGTCAAATGGTTTGGGGACTAGCAATCAAATAACGTGGGGCACGAAGGAAACAATAGCTTGATGGAGAAAGAATCGGCTGTACTATTTTAATATTGGTAATTAGTTTATAATCCCTAGTTAAGGAAAGTTAGATCAATTTAATTATATTTATTAAATCGTGATGTACAGGTGTGTTTGGGAAGGTCTGAAGCCTGAACGAAAGTGAAGAAGGAAATAAGTAGCCGACTAAATTTTAACTAAATCTAATTAGTATTTTAAATGATTATTAAGAAAGGTTAACTTATTAATTAAAAATAATTAAGTAAAATATTTATAACTTGCGCAAATCATATCAAAATTAGATGATGCAAGAGACGTTGGAGTTGTCTTAAGGAGATCTTCATTTTGGAATAGAATTGGATGGGATTGGAATCAAGCGTATTTTTCAGTTAAATTAAACGCTTATTTAATTTAACTGAAACAAGCTGTTTTAACAATAGAATCAAAGCAAGGTGAGTTAAACTCACTCAGTTCCTCCCACTTATATTTTGTATAAGTTGGGTTTTAGAATTGTGTGTTATGATTGATAATGATTAACTGTTGTTAAATATATATTCAAGTATTGTTCGAACCGATGAAATTAAACGTTGTTTAATTTCAGTGAAAAACCAAGTTGTTATCTTAATGATTGGAACCAGTTGAGGCAACTTACCTTGTTGGTCACGTTTATATTTATATAAACGTGTTAAATTAAATGGTTGATGTTAAATTACTATTATTGTTTGATTATTGAATTTATATTGATAAACTGAATTGAATGATTATTTTGAGGTAACGTATTTGGATGCAGGGAGAACAAGTTGGAGGGATCCAACTGGATTCCTCGAAATTTATCGTTTATTTCCATATTACAACTATATGATCTGTTTGACCAACCTGATTAGATAATTTATTTGATTATTGCTTGAGTCTAAATTCAATGTTTATTTGTTATTAACCAATGGACAATATTGGTTGGGTAGTTGGCAGCATATGGCCTATAAGTCAATCGTTTTATAAATGTTGATTTACCGTTAGGTGGATCGGCAGAAATGAAGTTATAAAATTTATTTTATACTAAAATAGGATTTTAAATCTATTGTTTTGAATGAATATTATTAAAAAGGAAATAATTATTTATTATTTAATTTTTTAAGTAATTATTAAATTGTTTCACAAAGCAAATTCTGATGTTAATAAGAATTACAAGCAGATGATCAAAAATTCACGTGACGACTAAGAGTTGGATTATTTGTTTCTAAGAAATAATTAAATAAAATTATTTAAATTAATTATATTATTAATTAATTTAAAGGAAGTACTAATTGAATTTGGTTAGCGAGATAACCATATTTCGAGTTGAATAAGTCGACCGCTTTAACTGGGATTGATTATTAAATTAGATTAGTTTATTGTTAAATAAGTCTAATGTAATTGTTTAACGAATATTTGTTAATTTTAATAAGATTTTAAATAGAGAAATTTATTATTTATTTTAGTAATAAAGAATTTAACTACTACTTCGGTGGTTAATGTTGAAGTAAATTATTATTTTAATTAATAATAATTTAAGTAATTACTTCTTAAATGAAATACATTTAAGTAAGTAGCAATTTGGAATGAAATATGGTTGAGTTTTTGAAAGAGGTTACGAATGAGTTTTATATTGAGCCTGAGCTTTATAACAAAGCAATAAAAGAAATTTTGAGTTGATGCGATAACTTAAATAAATGTCTTATTTAAGCATTGAAGTAAATAAGAAGAAATCGCGATAAAAAAGGGTTTTATATTAAACTCGAGTTGTATAAAAAAGGTTTATAAAAGGGCGTGAGGCTAAAACGTTAGTTTTAAATTGAGGATACTTAATAATGAAATTAAGTGAGATGAATGGAATGGAAATTTTCAAACTGAAAATGGTTGAATGGTTTAGCTATGGAATAATATGGGGTGATAAGGAAATAAGGGAAGAAATAGAATAATTGGAACATACCTGGAGATTGATTGAGTTGAGTGATTTTCTGAGTATTAATCTGATGTTGATTTTGGTCTTCAAGGTTGATACTTAGGGAATTATTCTCTTACCAATTTACGGATAGGGACTAATAAAAGGTACAGTATAAAAATGCATGAATAAGGAATATGAACGTTTCAAACTATAAAAAGGATTTGAGAATATAAATAAATATTTCCAATATAAAGGAAATGGAGAGAGATTTTGTGAAATTAAACGACATTACAAAGTGAAGGAATTCAAGAGAAGAGTTTGAATGGTTTATTCAAAAGGGGATAAGGGTCAGTTATTGTTTTCAACCAATGAAACCAAAGAGATTTCGTAACAATGTTTTACGTGAAATTTGATTGAACTCAAAGTTGGAAATATATGTATATGATCTAATTTTAAAATATAATAATAAAATAGTTTTGTGCATATTCTTATAATAAAAATAAGAGGTCAATACTGTGTTTTATAATTTTGAAAGATTAAGAAGTTTTAATTAAAAAGGCCAAATGATGCTGAGTACTGAACCAGTAAATTCATTTTATTTTTATAGATAAATGATTGTTTATTCGATAGTTAAATAACGGACTATCAAATCTGGCATGCACGACTGTTGGTACGGAAAGTCTGGGATCAAATTTATATTCGAAAACCATTCCGACCAGCAAATATGTTAACGTTGAAGATGGAAAATGCTAATGAAGGTGGAGAAATTGAAGACTGTGGATCTTCATAAGCAGGACTGCTGTCGAATTTCTCTGGCTTGCAACCAGAGGGTTTCGTTGGTAATTCGGTTGTGGTTGAAATCTTCGGATTGCAAGGATTACTCGCTACTAATCCATGGGGTGATTCCTATATTGGATTCAGTAGGAGAGTACCTTCGGTTCATCCTGTTCCTGGATGACTTGTATGGATGAATGTCTGGTAGAGTATTTCCTAAAAACCACGTGCGTTGATTTTTACAAACATACCGAGTTGGTGGCGAAGAAGGGCACTTATTTTATACCCAGAGTATATTTGTGGACGCCAATTAGTGATTTGATGGATCTGACGATGTGGCATTCAAAGTGAAAGATGGCCAGATTGAGACGACCCGAACTTCCCCGGTAAGGAATGCCCAGATAGAATTGAGAGCACGACAAAATAGAACGCAAACAGAATAACATTTCATTGTTATTTACAACAATTCCATCAGATTACAAGAATATATAGAGTACGAATAAATATACATTCGACAAATATCAGAGATTACAATAAATTACATAGCAGCGAAAAAATAATACAAAACACAACTGAAAGTAATACACGGACAGAGCTTTCCGAGCATCGTTCCAGCTGTAAATCAGGATCCTATGAATATAAATCTACAAAACCAAAACTACTAGCTGTCCGTGTCGAAAATAAGGGCACCCAGAGTTTAGGTTAAAACAATAAACCCCAGGCCAGTCATGTGACTGGTGTGAGAACTAAAACAATTACTATTTTAACTTTAAAAGAGAGTAATTCAAGGGACCACGCCGTATAACACGGAACGGGTTTCCTCCCAAGAATACCAGTGCTTAGAATAAACAATGCAATGCTTTTTCGAAAAATGAAGCTATTATAAGACCCAGGTCCTATCACACAATGCAACGCAAGCCGGAGGATAGGGTTTTCCCTTATAATAGCCAAACATGCTTGGTACGTTTAAAACAAATCATTTGATACTATTACAAGTGTATAGTGTAGAAACAATTTCAATCATAAATATCAATCATAGACGGCATGGGTACCATATATCATGTCGCCATACTAGGCTCTACAAATAAAACCGAAATATCTCGTATTGGAAATTGGATTTCCGTCATGAGTCGAGGCAAGGGGCAAGCTCATGTCCGCTTCGAGACACTCTAGCAAATGTCTCAGGACTACACACTTTGGGTAACCCCTGGATCTTCAGGGCCGATCCTCCCTTACGTTTGAGGATTAATTATTCCTGAACACACATTTCCAAGTCCCAACAGACCTAAAATCGAGGTGCCTCGCATCCAACAACCACATAAGTGAAAAGTATATAAATGTCAGCCAGTTTAAGAACTGACACCACCACTAGCTAGAAAGAAACGTCATGCTCTCCCTGCAGTCACTATCCCGTTTTTGACTCATACTGAGGTGTGAGGCTCGCGAATTCACGCTATACACAAAGCTGCGCCACACAGGCCGTGCTTTGATCATCAACCACAAGACTTTGCTTTTCAACTGAAGCCTTGATCAATTGCCACTTAGGCGTGCCACACGGGCAATTCATGCCATGCGACTGATGTCCATCGATATACAACCTCTTAGCTCGTACGTCTCAGAGAAGGGCGTTAAGTAAGAGAATAAATTCTCCACCGCCAAACAGATGTATATTTAATAGAGATCAATCAGCACGGGATAAAATCCAATGTCAAACACACAGTCCATTTATAAGTTCGTTCCGGGTCTGAACGAAATGGGAGGCACTTTCCTCGCATATCCATCGATCTCCAAGTACGTCTGGATGATCACTAACTGATTCCCTCATCTTGGGTGTACAGCCCAATCAAGATCATCAGTAATCACCCAAACGATGTGAAGACTTCCGGTCTTCAACCACCGTCTTCATCTTCGACATATCGTCGAATCGGTTATTCAGAATGGGCATAAACTTGGCCTTTCTGAATAACCCGCGTATATTATAAACAAATGTTACACAAACACAACATACGCCTCATTCCAATTCATCAGTCACTAACCGTAAATTAGCAAGAGAACAACTCCCCGAATATTAACCCCGAAGGCCGAAACCAACATCGGATCAATACCCAGGAAACCATTCTTCTTAGTTAACATACAGTTAGTTTCTAAATTTCACATTCTTAGGGAAAGGTTCCCATTAATTTTATCAAAGATAAATTCTTTAAATTTATTCTTTAATCTTTCTTTGGATGTCATTTCAAACCATATTATGGTTTTCCAAACTAGTCGGGATTAACGAACCACACCGAAGTAATTATTTATTTTATTTCCCAAACCCAACCTATATATCCCATGGAGAAAACTGGTAATACTCCACATCTAACACCACGGTGTTATCGGTAAAATTAATTACCATTTCACGTTCAAATCTAACTAAAGATTTAACTATCGCTTTGGAGCAAAACTGGTGATACTCCATTCTCGCTCACTTTCCAAATTTGATAATTTAAATTATCGATTCCCATTTCAATCCAATTACAGATTCATTAAAACTCCTTTTACTGGGTTAAAGAACTAATGTCATTTAAAACACAGTTCACGATAAACCCAAATCACATTCTATTTATTATCGGGTTAAAGAACAAGTGTTATTTAAAACACCGTTCACGATAAGCCCACAAATCAATTCTAATTCAATACCAATTTAATATATTAGAAATTCTGGTAATTTAAAACCCATTTCAAATCCAATTTATTTATTTAAAAATAAATTGGTTTTAATTCTAGTTCAAAACTAGTTCATTTCGATACAAATCTATTTTTATCATTACAAATGTGGGATTTTTCATCCCAGATCTTCACAAATCATTTCTTATGATTTTACACAAATTATTGATATTTTTAATAATTTTATCAAGGCCCGTACAGTCGATTTCCATCAACGGCCATCGAACTTGCACTTACAGCGACCTTTTCTGAAATTGATTTGGACATATCTCCAAATCCATTCGTTATATTTCAAATTTCTAATATTCGTTAGAAATCTCTTTTCGATACAAACCCAACGGTTCTGGTTTTAGGAGAATCCGACGGTCGGATCTCCCATAATGTCCGTTCGAAATTAATGGTCGAAATTCACGAACTGTCGCGGCGCGGCGCGTTCTATTCAGGCCATTATATTATATATATAATATATATTTCGTCGATTTCTATTTAAGACGAATTTTATAAATAGTTTTAAATTCGTTTCAAAAACAATTTCAACTTCCATTTCAAAATCAAATCAAAATTGAATTTTTCCTTATAAATTCGTTTTGAATTCATTTCAATTCAATTCAATTTGAATTCATTTCAATTATTCTATTTCAATTCAGTTTGAATTCATTTTCTATTGAAATTCATTTTATATTCAATTCAATTCGAATTCGTTTTATATTTAATTCAACTTCGTTATCTATTCAATTCAATTCGAATTCGTTTTATATTCAATTCAATTCAACTTCGTTTTCTATTCAATTCAATTCAAATTCATTTTATATTCAATTCAATTCAACTTCGTTTTCTATTCAATTCAATTCGAATTCATTTTCCTAAATATTCGATTTTTAAATCTCTTTTCTATTCAATTCGATTTTATAATCTCTTTTCAATATCAATATAAAAACGAATATAATCGCTATAAATATCGTTCGCGTCAAAATAGCGCTTCTCTAATCAACATGGATTTATATATTTCAATAATTCTGTTATTCTATTCAATAGATGAATATTTATTCTATTCAACACATGAATCTATATTTCTTTCAACACATGACTAAACTCAACGAATGAGTACTGTCCACATGTGACTGTTTTTGTTATTCAATATATTTTATAAAATTATGATTTCTATCGTTTAATTTCTAATCAGACTCCAACCGTAAATTAGTAAGAGAACGATTCCCTAAGCATTAACCCCAAAGGCCGTAACCAACATCAGATCAATACCCAGGAGACCACTCATCTTATCTATTTTCCAGTTAGTTTATAATTTCGTATTTGATAAAGATGTAATTTTATTGTTAAAATATTTCGTTCAACACATGACTAATCTCAACGAATGAGTACTGTCAACACATAAATCTATATTTTATAATATTCTTTATTTTCCTAATTGGAATAGGGCCCAATCAATTACCATATAATGTTAATTATATGGATTACATACAACACATGTATATAATAACAACGATAAATAATCAACCATCATCCAAAGTGCACCACACAACTGCATAAGCATTAAATATAAATAATTAACGCTCACACAGTCTGTCGACCAATCGACCAACATACAACTAAATAATTGGGATTAGTGTACGTCAAATCTCATCCCAATACCCGTGTGGGGTTTCAAACAATCAAATACAGATTTTATTTATGCAGTTGGGTGACGTGTAAAATTTATCGTCTCAATCAATGTCCTTCAAATAGGTGTACATAAACAAACCGTCTGGTTTGTAAATGAATATTTATTTATTCACATTCACGTTAAAAATTATATTTTTAATGATAAAATATTTTTTTCTATATAAATATTTTATTATCGATTTCACATCAACGTCACAAACAAATTTCACAACACATCAAATAAGCATACAAGCCGTCCATGGTCTGTGGACGACGGGTGTCAGGTGCTGCTAAGCACCGTCTGCATCCTAGTATATATTTTTAACTAGAAAAGGAAATTTAAAGTGAGAAGTTCTCACAGAGGGTTCTACTCCGCCGTGCTTTGCTTTTGAACTGCTGAACTGTCTGGATTTGCTTGATATTCCAATGCAGTTCTTTTCATGCTGTTCATAGTAAAAATCATGTTTTTAATATGATGTTCATTTTAAAAATCACATTTTTATAATGGCCCTTTATATATAAAGATTATATATTTTTACAATGCTTCTTCTTATATAAAAATCGATACCATCCTCTACCTTATAAAAATTATATTTTTATAATTTCTACTATATAAAAATCATATTTTTATTCTTTCTATAATATAAAAATCATACTTTTATTCTCTACATTATATATAAAAATTATATTTTTATAACGCTTTCTCCTGTATAAAAATCCGACATTTATAAATAAAAATGTAATCTTTTCAGTTTTAAAAATCAAACCTTTTTGAAACCAAAAATCTAATCTTTTATAAATAAAAATCGTATTTTTATCTATATAAAAATTCTAACTTTCATATGATAAAAAATTTAGTTTTATTGAAAGAACATTACACAAGAAGAATTGAAATAAAATAAATTAATTAATTTAAGAATACTTACAGTTCTTCGTCGGGGTAGCGAAAATCGATCAGGGGGGTTTCTGCGCTGTCAGCGTCGACTGGAGGGGGTGCTTGGTCGGAGGAGTTCGCCTGTGGTGAGGGTGTGGCGGCTGGCGTGGCGGGGGTGGGCATAGACTGTGGCGGTGGCGGTTTTGGCAGTGGGGAGCGGCGTCCTATTTCGAAGAAGGGGAGAGAGGAAGAAAGGGGGGCGAGCTGCTGGTGGAGGCGGCGGCTTTGGCAGTGAGCGGGGGCGAGTGGTTTTGGGGCTAGGAACGACGGGGGTTCGAATTAGTGGGTGAGGAGAGAGGGAGGAGGAAGAGGCGTCGAGGGGGGGTAGAGAGGGTGGCGGCGCCGCCCTAGGGCGCGGTGGCGGCTCGATCGGAGGAGCGACGGCTCCTCCCTCTTCTTCCTTTTTTTATTTTATTTTTATTTCTGCGTTTAATTTTGAAAAGTCAAAGGGGGGCTGAGTATAAGGAGAGAGTATATAAGAGAATTATATGTTTTATTATTTATTTTAATTTCAAAAAGTAACTTTTATTTTTGAACTCGAACCCACCACCTGTTGTCCCTAGCTAATTACCCCCATTCCGAACACACTGGGATATGTATCGTAAGCTGATTCGATCGTTTCGATCAGTTTTCGTCAAAATCAACATATAACTCTATATATTGAATTTGAACGCGCATTTCAATTTACTGGGGCCACATACGGACTCTAAAAATTCCAGAAAAATATTTTCTAGCTTCGTATTGACGATACGGTCCTAACAAAACTAGTTTCATCAAATTCTGAGACCGTTTGAAAAATGGCCATTTTCCAGTCGATTAAAATCAACTGAAACTGGTCAAACGCATTTTCCTTTTCCACGCTTACATATTGAATCAGAAAATTATGAAAATTAGAATCTAGCAATAATTTGACATCGCGGATCCAACAAAAGTGGTTTCGTCGAAAACCGAGGTCGTTTGCAAAATTTCCATTTTTAAGGGCCTGAATTCCATAGCGACTATTCTGAATTTTCAACTGGGCATATCTTTTGATTCCCGCTATGAAATTTTGACTTTTCGGATTCGTTGGAAATATATTCTCAATTAGATTCTATTATTTTTGGTTTCATTAAAATCCGGTTTATTTTGAATCCTGTACATTCATTTGAAGTTTGAAATCGAATTATCGAACTACCGCGCCATTTTCAATTCCTTTTATAATTATAAATAAAATATTTATATTCTAACGACGATCAATATAAATATATACATTCTAATTCTATTCAAAATAAATTTCTCGTCGATATTATTTAAAATAATTCATTTTAAGTAATCAAAATTCGCTAAAATTGCCAAAATAAAAATTTTAAATTGGCTCGGATTTTCCGGGTTGTTACAATCTCCCCCACTTAAAACTTTTCGTCCCCGAAAAGGAACGAAGCCGAAAGTTGTTTTACAAACCAACTCAACTTTATTATTTTCGTTACGGCTTAAGTTCTTCAACTTTACAGTTTCTAAGAACTTTTCAAATTCTTCAAAAATTTGGCTAACACCCTAAATTTTCGAAAAATTTCGCCATAACCTCCTCTGCACCGGGGACTTCGGGATATTTCATATAGCCTCCCATGGCTTTCTTCAATCCAAAAGAAAAAGAAAAAGCCAAGCGGCTCATAAAATCATCATCACCCAAACAAAACAGTAAATTATGGTAAATATGTACCTATTTGTCGGGAAAACAATTTTATTCTTCTGCTATAGCCTCCTTGCTATGACCTGTTCAATGTAAGTACATGTATATGCATGCATTTACGATAAATTTTCAATACAATTTACTATTTGGTTCCATTAGGCTAAATGGTTCAAAATTTCAAACAAATAAACAAACAACACAACCAGCAATCAATTAGTTGATTCGCGTTTCAAATTCATAACTTTGATATATATACAGAAAAACATGTTTTTGATGCCAATTTACAACAATAAATCTATATAGTTTCGGTTCTCACACCAGTATAATGGAAATATATAGATATCACACCTTCGAAGCTCGAACATTAATTCCGATGATGATCGATCAACCATCAGAACCATCTCCGGGCGAGTAGAGTGTGATTCTATATCTATCCAGTATATTAAAACTTCGAATATAGGTTCATGACGCGTATATACAAAATCTTTATATACTAGATTGTCCAAATTCAAAATAAATAAATATTCAAATACGAATAAAATGGTTTAAATTTCAAAACAATATTGTTTTCCTTTGAAAAACATACCCTTCACACTCGTTCTAGGATACTACTGATCCTATCTAAAACGGGTCATTCTAATTGGATATTACTAATCCAATATCTGATGAATTCTTTCGTTCGGTTCTAATGTGCCTTGTTCTCGAGCTCTGTAAACCAAAGCTCTGATACCAAAATGAGACGACCCGAACTTCCCCGGTAAGGAAAGCCTGGATAGAATTGAGAACACGACAAAATAGAACGCAAACAGAAGAACATTTCATTGTTATTTACAACAATTCCATCAGATTACAAGAATATACAGAGTACGAATAAATATACATTCGACAAATATCATAGATTACAATAAATTACATAACAGCGGAAAAATAATACAAAACACAACTGAAAGTAATACACGGATACAGAGCTTTCCGAGCATCGTTCCAGCTGTAAATCAGGATCCTGTGAATATAAATCTGCAAAACCAAAACTACTAGCTGTCTGTGTCGAAAATAAGGGCACCCAGAGTTTAGGTTAAAACAATAAACCCCAGGTCAGTCATGTGACTGGTGTAAGAACTAAAACAGTTACTATTTTAACTTTAAAAGAGAGTAATTCAAGGGACCACGCCGTATAACACGGAACGGGATTCCTCCCAAGAATACCAGTGCTTAGAATAAACAATGCAATGCTTTTTCGAAAAATGAAGCTATTATAAGACCCAGGTCCCATCACACAATTCAACGCAAGCCGGAGGATAGGGTTTTCCCTTATAATAGCCAAACATGCTTTGTACGTTTAAAACAAATCATTTGATACTATTATAAGTGTATAGTGTTGAAACAATTTCAATCATAAATATCAATCATAGACGGCATGGGTACCATATATCATGTCGCCATACTAGGCTCTACAAATAAAACCGAAATATCTCGTATTGGAAATTGGATTTCCGTCACGAGTCGAGGCAAGGGGCGAGCTCCTCTCCGCTTCGAGACACTCTAGCAAATGTCTCAGGATTACACACTCTGGGTAACCCCTGGATCTTCAGGGCCGGTCCTCCCTTACGTTTGAGGATTAATTATTCCTGAACACACGTTTCCCGGTCCTAACAGACCTAAAATCGAGGCGCCTCGCATCCAACAACCACAAAGGTGAAAAGTATATAAATGTCAGCCAGTTTAAGCACCGACACCACCACTAGCTAGAAAGAAACGTCGTGCTCTCCCTGCAGTCACTATCCCGTTTTTGACTCATACCGAGGTGTAAGGCTCGCGAATTCACGCTATACACAAAACTGCACCACACAGGTCGTGCTTTGATCATCAACCACAAGGCTTTGCTTTTCAACAGAAGCCTTGATCAATTGCCACTTAGGCGTGCCACACGGGCAATTCATGCCATGCGACTGATGTCCATCGATATACAACCTCTGAGCTCGTACATCTCAGAGAAGGGCGTTAAGCAAGAGAATAAATTCTCCGCCGCCAAACAGATGTATATTTAATAGAGATCAATCAGCATAGAATAAAATCCAATGTCAGACACACAGTCCATTTATAAGTTCGTTCTGGGTCTGAACGAAACCGGAGGCACTTTCCTCGCATATCCATCGATCTCCAAGTACGTCTGGACGATCGCTAACTGATTCCCTCATCTTGGGTGTACAACCCAATCAATATCATCAGTAATCACCCAAACGATGTGAAGACTTCCGGTCTTCAACCACCGTCTTCATCTTCGACATATCGTCGAATCAGTTATTCAGAATGGGTATAAACCCAGCCTTTCTGAATAACCTGCGTATATTATAAACAAATGTTACACAAACACAACATACGCCTCATTCCAATTCATCAGTCACTAACCGTAAATTAGCAAGAGAACAATTCCCTAAATATTAACCCCGAAGGCCGAAACCAACATCAGATCAATACCCAGGAAACCATTCTTCTTAGTTAACCTACAGTTAGTTTCTAAATTTCACATTCTTAGGGAAAGGTTCCCATTAATTTTATCAAAGATAAATTCTTTAAATTTATTCCTTAATCTTTCTTTGGATGTCATTTCAAACCATATTATGGTTTTCCAAACAAGTCGGGATTAGCGAACCACACCGAAGTAATTATTTATTTTATTTCCCAAACCCAACCTATATATCCCATGGAGAAAACTGGTAATACTCCATATCTAACACCATGGTGTTATCGGTAAAATTAATTACCATTTCACGTTCAAATCTAATTAAAGATTTAGCTATCGCTTTGGAGGCAAACTGGTGATACTCCATTCTCGCTCACTTTCCAAATTTGATAATTTAAATTATCGATTCCCATTTCAATCCAATTACAGGTTCATTAAATTAAACTCCTTTTACTGGGTTAAAGAACTAATGTCATTTAAAACACAGTTCACGATAAACCCAAATCACATTCTATTTATTATCGGGTTAAAGAACAAGTATTATTTAAAACACCGTCCACGATAAACCCACAAATCAATTCTAATTCAATATCAATTTAATATATTAGAAATTCTGGTTATTTAAAACCCATTTCAAATCCAATTTATTTATTTAAAAATAAATTGGTTTTAATTCTAGTTCAAAACTAGTTCATTTCGATAAAAATCTATTTTTATCTTTATAAATGTGGGATTTTTCATCCCAGTTCTTCACAAATCATTTCTTATGATTTTACACGAATTATTGATATTTTTAATAATTTTATCAAGGCCCGTACAGTCGATTTCCATCAACGGCCATCGAACAGCACTTACAGCGACCTTTTTCTGAAATTGATTTGGACATATCTCCAAATCCAACCGTTAGATTTCAAATTTCTAATATTCTTTAAAAAGCCCTTTTCGATACGAACCCAACGGTTCCGGTTTTAGGAGAATCCGACGGTCGGATCTCCCGTAATGTCCATTCGAAATTAATGGTCGAAATTCACGAACTGCCGCGGCGCGGCGCGTTCTATTCGGGCCATTATATTATATATATAATATATATTTCGTCGATTTCTATTTAAGACGAATTTTATAAATAGTTTTAAATTCGTTTCAAAAACAATTTCAACTTCCATTTCAAATTCAAATTAAAATTGAATTTTTCCTTATAAATTCGTTTTGAATTCATTTCAATTCAATTCTAATTTCAATTCAATTTGAATTCATTTCAAATTGATTTTTATTCTATTTCAATTCGTTTTCAATTCAATTTGAATTCATTTTCTATTCAAATTCATTTTACATTCAATTCAATTCGAATTCGTTTTATATTCAATTCAATTCAATTCAACTTCGTTTTCTATTCAATTCAATTCGAATTCGTTTTATATTCAATTCAATTCAACTTCGTTTTCTATTCAATTCAATTCAAATTCGTTTTATATTCAATTCAATTCAACTTCGTTTTCTATTCAATTCGAATTCATTTTCCTAAATATTCGATTTTTAAATCTCTTTTCTATTCAATTCGATTTTATAATCTCTTTTCAATATCAATATAAAAACGAATATAATCGCTATAAATATCGTTCGCGTCAAAATATAGCATCTCTAATCAACACGGCTTTATATATTTCAATAATTTCGTTATTCTATTCAACAAATGAATATTTATTCTATTCAACACATGAATCTATATTTCTTTCAACACATGACTAATCTCAACGAATGAGTACTGTCCACATGTGACTATTTTTGTTATTCAATATATTTTATAAAATTATGATTTCTATCGTTTAATTTCTAATCAGACTCCAACCGTAAATTAGTATGAGAACGATTCCCTAAGCATTAACCCCGAAGGCCGTAACCAACATCAGATCAATACCCAGGAGACCACTCATCTTATCTATTTCCTTGTTTCTAATTTCGTATTTGATAAAGATGTAATTTTATTGTTAAAATATTTCGTTCAACACATAACTAATCTCAACGAATGAGTACTATCAACACATAAATCTATATTTTATAATATTCTTTATTTTCCTAATTGGAATGGGGCCCAATCAATTACCATATAATGTTAGTTATATGGATTCCATACAACACATGTATATATTAACAACGATAAATAATCAACCATCATCCAAAGTGCACCACACAACTGCATAAGCATTAAATATAAATAATTAACGCTCACACAGTCTGTCGACCAATCGATCAACATACAACTAAATAATTGGGATTAGTGTACGTCAAATCTCATGCCAATACCCGTGTGGGGTTTCAAACAATCAAATACAGATTTTATTTGTGCAGTTGGACGACGTGTAAAATTTATCGTCTCAATCAATGTCCTTCAAATAGATGTACACAAACAAACCGTCTAGTTTGTAAATGAATATTTATTTATTCACATCCACGTTAAAAATTATATTTTTAATGATAAAATATTTTTTTCTATATAAATATTTTATTATCGATTTCACATCAACATCACAAACAAATTTCACAACACATCAAACAAGCATACAAGCCGTCCATAGTCTGCGGACGACGGGTGTCGGGTGCTGCTAAGCACCGTCTGCATCCTAGTATATATTTTTAACTAGAAAAGGAAATTTAAAGTGAGAAGTTCTCACAGAGGGTTCCACTCCGCCGTGCTTTGCTTTTGAACTGCTGAACTGTCTGGATTTGCTTGATATTCCAATGCAGTTCTTTTCACGTTGTTCATAGTAAAAAATCATGTTTTTAATATGATGTTCATTTTAAAAATCACATTTTTATAATGGCCCTTTATATATAAAGATTATATATTTTTACAACGCTTCTTCTTATATAAAAATCGATACCATCCTCTACCTTATAAAAATTATATTTTTATAATTTCTACTATATAAAAATCATATTTTTATTCTTTCTATAATATAAAAATCATACTTTTATTCTCTACATTATATATAAAAATTATATTTTTATAACGCTTTCTCCTATATAAAAATCCGACCTTTATAAATAAAATTGTAATCTTTTCAGTTTTAAAAATTAAACCTTTTTGAAAGAAAAAATCTAATCTTTTTCTTTTCAAAAATCTAATATTTTATAAATAAAAATCGTATTTTTATCTATATAAAAATTCTAACTTTCATATGATAAAAATTTTAGTTTTATTGAAAGATCATTACACAAGAAGAATTGAAATAAAATAAATTAATTAATTTAAAAATACTTACAGTTCTTCGTCGGGGTAAGGAAAATCGATCGAGGGGGTTTCTGCGTTGTCAGCGTCGATTGGAGGGGGTCTTGGTCTGAGGAGTTCGCCTGTGGTGAGGACGCGGCGGTGGGCATAGACTGTGGCGGCGGCGGTTTTGGCAGTGGGGAGCGGCGTCCTCGTTCGAAGAAGGGGAGAGAGGAAGAAAGGGGAGGCGAGCTGCTGGTGGAGGCGGCGGCTTTGGCAGTGAGCGGAGGCGGGTGGTTTTGGGGCTAGGAACGACAGGGGTTCGAATTAGTGGAGGAGGAGAGAGGGAGGAGGAAGAGGCGTCGAGGCGAGGGGGGGTAGAGAGGGTGGCGCCGCCGCCCTAGGGCGCGGTGGCGGCTCGAATGGAGGAGCGACTACTCCTCCCTTTTCTTCCTTTTTTTTATTTTTATTTTTATTTCTGCGTTTAATTTTGAAAAGTCAAAGGGGGGCTGAGTATAATGAGAGAGTATATAAGGGAATTATATATTTTATTATTTATTTTAATTTCAAAAAGTAACTTTTATTTTCGAACTCGAAATCGAACCCACCACCTGTCGTCCCTAGCGATTTACCCCCATTTCGAATACAATGGGATATGTATCGTAAGCTGATTCGATCGTTTCAATCAGTTTACGTCAAAATCAACATATAACTCTATATATTGAATTTGAACGCGCATTTCAATTTATTGGGGCCACATACGGACTCTAAAAATTCCAAAAAAATATTTTTTAGCTTCGTATTGACGATACGGTCCTAACAAAACTAGTTTCGTCAAATTCTGAGACCGTTTGAAAAATGGCCATTTTCTAGTCGATTAAAATCAACTGAAACTGGTCAAACGCGTTTTCCTTTGCCACGCTCACATATTGAATCAGAAAATTATGAAAATTGGAATCTAGCAAAACAAAACTGGTTTCGTCGAAAACCGAGGTCGATTGCAAAATTTTCATTTTTATGGGCCTGAATTCCATAGCTACTATTCTGAATTTTCAACTGGGCATATCTTTTGATTTCCGCTATGAAATTTTGATTTTTCGGATTCATTGGAAAGATATTCTCAATTAGATTCTATTATTCTTGGTTTCACTAAAATCCGGTTTATTTTGAATCCTGTACATTCATTTGAAGTTTGAAATCGAATTATCGAACTACCGCGCTATTTTCAATTCCTTTTATAATTATAAAAAAAATATTTATATTCTAACAACGATCTATATAAATATATACATTCTAATTCTATTCAAAATAAATTTCTCGTCGATATTATTTAAAATAATTCATTTTAAATAATCAAAATTCGCAAAAATTGCCAAAATAAAAATTTTAAATTGGCTCGGATTTTCCGGGTTGTTACACAGATGTTCTAAACAGAAGATTTAAACCTCAAGCTACATCAACCGGGAAATGGTAAATCGAGTAAGCCGCATTGCTGTGTGGGTCGCTCCCATAAAAAAGGTGTACTGTCACCATCTAGAGAAATTCCTAGTTCTTCTTCTTTCGAATCTGTATCTCCCAGGAACAGTTATGTTGCTAGCAACCGTATGTGACAATATATTCGGAATATTCAAGCGAAGTGAATGGTCGGTCATGTTTAGCCTGGTTTGCAAGATGTTCTTGTTGAACCCTGGTGTATTCCTCTCTAGAGATACACTATCGAAAGGTGGTCTCATACCTTGTTAATTGGAATCCATTATCCAATAAGAGCTAACGGTTTTGATTGTATACTATATATGTGGAGCGTGAGATGCAAGCATTCTGCTAGATTGTTATTTATTTGTATTTAAACACTATTATAATATCAAAAAAAGATATGATTTCAAAATGGTTTAGGTTATCGTAAGGTAAAAAACATCTGTGTTTATGTGTGGATCGGTCTTACGATTATCCTTTTCTTTCAAAAAAGATTTGTTAACTTTAAAATCAAGTTGGATGTTGCTTATAAACTTAGTGGGTTTCTCACTCTGGTTCACCAGACTGATCCGACGTTTGTAATGCTCAGGTTAGACCGAGTTGTACAGGTTCAGGTTATTGGACGCTATGTAGAGACGAGCTGGATGGGTTCTGACGTATGATATTATATTTTTCCATTGTGTGATTATATATAAGGACAGATTGTTATAACTATGCAAATTTGTTTATGTACTCTGATGATTGTAAGTATTTCAAGTTCTCAATAAAGATTTATTTCTATATTATATTTTGTTCCACTACGATGTGAGACTCTGTGTTGTGTTGGTTCTTCTTCTTTTCTTCTATTCTAATATTTCTTTCTTTCTTATCTCACCCTCTAATTTCCTTCAAATGACTATCTTGTGTTTTTGATACTTGAGTTTTGGCAAGTAATACGAGATTATGTATTATTGTCGGAATTCAGGCATCGAATTCCTACCGGTCGTTACACTGGGTTAACCTGCCCCTTATATATATATATTTATATATGTATGTATGTATGTATGTATATATATTCCATATATTTATTTCAGGATATATTCTCCGTTTTGACTCCGTTTCTGATCAACCAAATATGTAAATTGATCAAAAAAAATCCATGGATACAATGGCGCAACTTCCGTAGCCAGATTCTGAAAATTTTACGAACATGTTATTTTATTATCAAATTAATTCTTAATGAGCTTTTAATGTTATGGTTATAACATTGGGTTTTTAATCCCTTCCTTTTCTCTTTTATAACGTTACTTTAAATGTTTTCATTAATTCTATATTACCTTGTAATATTATTTTCATAACATTAACTTTTAGTATTTGATTCTATTAATTAATTATGCTTAAATTTTGGGTTGTTACAGAACCACCAAGTCGATTTTGTCGATCATTCATAGACCCCATGGTCCTTCGTTTTGAGTTGTAAATCTGATTTTTCGACTATCTCCTTTATTTTGGCCATTACAATCTTCTGCCTTTAATAGAAGTCCTACTACTTTTGGGCTTTTGGATTATCTAGGAATCAAAGGCCCATGAAAGATCTTTTATCATTATCACTTGAAAGACTATCTTTGATTTCCTACAATTTGGCACTTATGTTAAGCCCAATTCAAAATAATATTGGTGATTTTTTCTAAAATAAGTTGGAGAAAGAAGATTATAAAATTGAAAAATAGCTTTTGATTCAATCATTAAGAAGTTTACAAAGTTCTTAACTAATTCAGTAAACAATATATTCAACAGGCTCTCTTCAATTTTGAAAGTGCGTTTTCACCTTTCTTAGTATTTTCAAAGATAAAACAAGGGACATCCCAAAAGAAACATTCATTCCTTTTGGGGTATTGTTTAGGGGAAATTTGTGATGGTTCCATAGACCATCTAAAATTTTAGGCTGACCACTTAGCAAATTAGCATGACAATTTTGTATCACGTCAATTCATTCATCTCTTCCTCACTTAAGAAATCAAATCTAAAATTAGGCATTTGCAAGTATATTTCTCAAAATTCTCTTAAAAATTATTATTTAGCTAGTTATGATGTTCTGGTAGTTACTGATTTCTCTTTAATGTCTCTTTTAAATCTAGCATATTTACTCAAGAGTTTATTAGGAACCGAGATGATGATTTTGATGACAACAACCTTTTCTAACTATTATTATTATAAAACGTATATACTAACACTTCTCTCCCTCTCTCTCTCTCTATATATATATATATATATATATTTGTGTGTGTGTGTGTGCAGGATATATTTGCAGGTATTGATTAAAAGAATGTGATTAATTGAAAGGTTTGTTACTTTTTATTGTAGTAGTTCACTCGAAGATGTTGGAGTATAAATAACAAAGAGAAAGACGAGAAAGATTATGTCGTACCATTGTCTTGAAAGAAATTTTCCTCACGAATTTAGTACAATCCTGATTGTCATACCTTCTCAAGGTTAATACAACAATCATCAAACCAAAGTTTCCAAGACTGAAAAAATGAAGAAGTACCGACAACCTTTGCTTAGGGATTTTATAAAATTTAGATAATATATAATCAGCCAAATGAATCTGAATAAACGAATGTAAGTGAAAACCGTGACCCAGAATGCACAGAGATAATAAATGCAAACGTTCAAACTTATAAGAAAATAATGCTTTAAGGTTAATATAATTTCAATTAATCAATGTGATAATGATCAAGTAAATGAGAAGGCTTGTGTCTTTGGTTTATATTTCAGTTTTTCAACTTAAATATAATCGGTATGGATAAAAAAAGACAACAATAGTGGCTCAAATGAAGTCACTATGTTACGGTAAACATTAAAGCATCACATAAATTTCATGTGTGTGTGCGGACTTGCCTAGCCATCTACACGTCCTAGTGTTAAACAAACACCGATCGAAATAATAATATATAAAAGGGTAATATCAAAATAACATGTGATGAAAGACAAAAGAGTTTAATTATAGTTATTCTACACAACAATATAAATTTTACCAATTATAAATATATGCGTCGTGTTCACCATAAGTGTAGAGCAATATCAAGTTAGTGATTCATCCACTTGGGTAGAGTAACAAATTATTATGTAAATCTGATCAATGTATATGTTATTCCTACAGTAAGATTAATTACAAGACAAAAGGAGCTGGTTCTTACTATTTCCCACAATAAAAGAATTATTCCAATGGAAAATTAAAAAACAATACAATATTATCCCTTATAAATAAGTGAATACAAATCAGACTGGATTGAAGTTACGTACTAAGAAGCCAATAATCTCTCCTTTGAGTTTATATTAAAGGTTTTGGATTTGGACCGCTAGCATATGTATTAACTACATTAACACAAAAAATTATTCAACAAAGAAAGTTGACGGTTTGCGT
The DNA here is from genome assembly GCA_030737875.1 of Allium sativum. NCBI lineage: Eukaryota > Viridiplantae > Streptophyta > Magnoliopsida > Asparagales > Amaryllidaceae > Allium > Allium sativum. The sequence goes on from CM060919.1 coordinate 592,369,536, forward strand.
TGGTTTCACCAATAAGATCAAAAGTCAAATTCACACCAGGTCCAGTTTAAATATAAGATCTATTTGAAGTAAACATTGAATATTTGGTACCTGCGTTCTATGTTGTTATTCATAGATAAAGTATTATATATTACCATTTTTTACATATCTGAAGCCACAACGTTGTTTTTCACTATCCAAGCTCATTCTAGTCGTTGGGGTCGAACGCTTCGGACGTGTCTGATCGGTTTCCCTCCAATGGATCTTCCTCTACCTACCACCTTCCTATTCTACATAACCACTTCCACACACCATTCGACATTCTCTTCCTTTTCCTTCATCTCCTCTCAACTTCACATACATCCGTATACATTAACAATGTTTAAATCTGAATTTAGATTCCAACTATGAAGATGCACAAGATTTGATCCTTATCATAACACATTTACGTATAAGAAGAAGCGAAGTTAGCCAAACTCCCATGTCATAATATATATATTTAATATGGATGAAAGACATATTAAATTGGCATTAATAACACTGTCAACAAAATTCTTTAACGGAAAATTTGCGTGATCTCTCATTAAAGATAAGTTGCAAAAACATGATCGACTACAATTGTGACGGCCCGCCCCGCACCAACCGACATTTACTCCAAAAGTGCATTGTACACATGTCCAGTTAGCACGGAACGGTCGTCAGAAGGAAAGGAAGAAGAAAAAATCAACAAGGAACCTGTAGAATGTCTCACAGCGCATAGAACAAAATATAATAACAACATACTTGACATAAAACAGGTGAGACAGTACATAAGCTGAAAACAAACTATCATAGCGGCGGAAGTACAGCTTATGATCCAAAGCCAACATTATTACAACTTTTAAAAACTATCTCAAAAAGCTAAACAAGAAAGGTACACTACTAATGCCCAAAGTAGTGACCAGCAACGACATAGGGAGAATATCTATATATATCATACGTGGAAGCCTCCTGCTCGCCTCCGAATCCGCTACTCGCGCATCACTAGCTAACCTGTCTCTAGTCTGCTCGTGTGAGCACCCAGAGTAATAAGAAGAGACATAAAACTCTGGGTCAGACAAAAAGTCTGGTATGAGCGATAAGCAGCTAAACAGAACAATAATAGGTATACTAAACCATACCTCAACCTGGACCTGCAACCAAAGAGTTAGCACCACATACTGTACAACACTCTAAGGTGCCACTGAATAAATGGTGTAAAGATAACAGGGGTGGGGGTGTGCATGTCATAATGATGGCAAACAAATCAAGCATAACAACCATCCTCACATCTCTCACTCAATGCGTAAAGCATACGATATCCATCACTTCGATCACCCAATACTTTGCTATGATCACTTTGCCCCATGAAGTCACAACGACTTCATTGCACTGATCCATAGCCACTAATCCTTCGCTATGTCCACTTTGCCCCATGGAGTCGTATACACCCCACTGCACTGGCTCATAGCCTTACTAATCCTTTACTATGTCCAATCTGCCCCATAGAGTCACAATGGCTCCACTGCACTGGCTCATAGTATTACTACGATCACTTTGCCCCTCGAGTCATGATGACTCTACTGCATTGATACGTAGTCCTGCTACGATCACTTTGCCCCTCGAGTCGTAATGACTCTACTGCACTGATACGTAGCCCATCATTCTTTTTCAATGGTGAAATGTCGACAACTCGTTAGCACACGTCCCGCAGCAAAGCCCAACCATGAAGTGAACACATTGGTTCCCAACTGGACCCTAAGCTCTAACTTCCACTTTGGACTACCTTTGCATCTCGGGTTATTGGTCGTCTTTCTCCGGATCGGTTCGGCTTCCCCTCCTCTTGATGAGTGGATCGTGCTCTCCAAGACCATTCGGTTCGGATCGCCGCCTCCTCCGCGTGACGGTTCGGATCGCATGGCAACTTCTCCTGTCGGGTCGTGACCTCCAGCTTGTGACGCGGTTCGGGTTCGAGCTCCTTTCCCCGTCGGATCATGGTCTTCGGTTTGTCGGATCGTGAGCATCCGGGTCAGAGCGTGCAAGTGCAAGTGGATCGTAGCTTCACCGGTTCATGTTGTCCTCCTCTGGTCGGATCGGGGTGCGAAGCGCGAGAGCGGATCGGGTACGAGAGTTGTTGGCGGATCATGGGGAAGGGCATTATAACGGTTCGGTTCGGGTCCTCCTAACCGATCCGATCCGGTTCGGGTGTCTTCCTGCACTTTGTCCAGCAAGCTGTTTACGCCATTCGACGGCGTTTTCGACCACTCTAACTATTCTAATCAATCACAAAGCATACCACAAAGTCATAGCAACAAGTAGGAGTGACCTCAAACAACAAAACATCAATATGATAGGTTAAAATAGATCAAACATAGCCAAAACCCCATATTTTCCCTTAAGCATGTTCAAATATAATTAATGATAGGATTAGCAAAACTTAACCAAATTAACCCAAATTCATATCAAAGGTCTAAAACATCATTTAAGAATTTATAAATATTTTTCCAGAATTTTATCGTGCATGAATTCGCTAATTAACACTGATTACCCTTAATTAACTATAATTAGTGAGGAACTATGCAAATCACTCACCTTAGCCACAAATAAACCTTAGATCTGAAATAAATCTCTGATATGGCATGAATACCAATGCTAAATAGCAGCTCTAATCTTGATTTGGTGAAGATCTCCCTTGATTTGATGTTGCTAAGCTTAATCCTTGATTAGAAAGTGATTTGGAGGTGATTTAGAGGTTGGAGACCATTTTTAGGGTTTCTAAGAGGTAAGTGGAGGCTAGAAAACTGAAATGGAATGAAACTCTAACTCTCTTCAGCCTCCCCATAACCCTAATCCCGAAATGGGTTATGGGCCCATTCACTAATCACCCTATTTGGCCCGGCTAAGCAGTTTTTCACCTTCCAAACCTATTTCAGCCATTTCTCCCAAATGGTAAGTCTGTTTTCCACATGTGACCACTCTACGGAAAGGTAAACCATCATCCAAAGCCAATGGAAGTGGTTTCAGGTCAAAACTCCTTTCCAATCAAAAGTTACGGCCGAAACAAGACCAGTTAAGGGCAAAATGGTCATTTAAAAATCGGTAAAAATCATGAACATGGAAAATGACCCTAATAGTCGTTTCCCAAAGTTACATAACCATACGACTTCGTATAAGAAAGAAATAAATATTCTACGATCCTCCAATGCGTAGAATGCGGGTTGTTACATTCTCCCCGCCTTAAGAAATTTCGCCCCCGAAATTCCCTAATCAAAACACAAAAAGGGTACCGCATGCCTATCAGCCATAAAACAACAATCAAACATGCAAAACAAGCAAAACAAGTCTATCCTAGCATGCGGAATAACTAAATGACGAAGTAAATCTTACCAGGCAAAGAGTTCTGGATACGTCTTCCTAATGCTCTCCTCTGTCTCCCAAGTACAGTCATTCCCGTTCTCGCCTCACTGAACCTTGACTATCTTCACCGCCTTCCTTCGAAGTTGCTTCGTACCGTGCTCGACAATACGAACCGGCTTGCAGTTCCCAACCGCCTCGGGTTCCACTTCGAAGTCCTCTAACTGATCAGGTGAAATAGTCATATCTGGGTCGTGCACGAACTTCCTTAGCTGGGAAACATGAAATACGTTGTGAACTCCCGCCATCTTCTCTGGTAAGTCAATCTATACGCCAAATTCCCAACTTGTTCGAGAACTAGGAATGGACCAACAAATCTTGGTGCCAACTTGCCTCTCCTGCCAAATCGTATCACGCTCTTCAACGGAGAAATCTTGACAAACACCAAGTCACCAACGGAGAATTTTAAATCTCTTCTCCTCTTATCAGCATAACTCTTCTGCCTATCTTGGGCAGCCTTCATTCGTTGTTGAATGATCTTAATCTTATTCGAAGTTTCCCTTACCACATCTGGTCCAAGTACAAACTTCTCACCGGTCTATATCCAACATGATGGTGAGTTGCACGGTCTTTCGTACAAAGCTTCATATGGAGCCATACCGATACTGGATTGGTAGCTATTATTATATGCAAACTCTACTAGATGCAAATGGTCATCCCATGATCCACCAAAATCCAATATACAAGCTCTCAAGAGATCTTCCAATATATGATTTACCCTCTCTGTTTGAACGTCGGTTTGAGGATGATACGCGGTACTGAGATATAATTCCGACCCTAGAGCCTCTAGTAAGCTCTTCCAAAACCCACTAGTAAAAAATGGGTCTCGTTCACTCACAATGCTTTTAGGTACACCATGAAATCTCACTACCCATTTCATATACAATTCTGCTAACTTAGCTGTCGTTCTGGTCGATTTGACTGGTATAAATCTTGCACTCTTGGTCAATCGATCCACGATTACCCAAATGCTATCATGTCCCGATTTAGTCCTTGGTAAACCATCAATGAAATCCATCGAGACTTTCTCCCATTTCCATTCGGGAATTTCTAATGGTTGCATCAAACCACTAGGCTTCTTTTGCTCAGCTTTAACTAGCTGACAATTCATGCACTTGGATATAAACTTCCCAACGTCTCTTTTCATTCCTTCCCAGTAGTAAGTCTGCTTCATGTCTTGATACATCTTATCACCACCGGGGTGTATAGTCAGTTTTGAGTGATGACATTCTCTAAGCACTTCATCTCTCAAACCATTCACGTTGGGTACAACTAGTCTTCCATTCTTTCGAGGCCATCCTTCTCGATCAAGCCCATACAAATTCATCTCCTCACCGTCGATATTCATGTCTAACTTGGAGATGATTTCCAACAGGTTAAGATCGTCCTTTTGACTGGAACAAATCCTCTCAATCAAAGTGGGTCTGATCATCAAACTAGCCAACATCTCTGGATCCAATTCGCACTTTGGTCTGAAATCAAACCCTGCGATATACTCCAGTTGCTTCCATTCAAGAAACATAGCCCCTAAACTGGCATGTCTCCTACTCAAGGCATCGGCTACCGCATTGCCTTTCCCAGGTGTATATGCGATATCAAAATCATACGAAGCCAAGAACTCTAACCATCTCTGTTGACGGAGATTCAGATCCTTCTGAGAGAAGAGATAATTTAATGATTTATGATCGGTAAACAACTCAAATCTCTCTCCCAAGAGATAGTGTCTCCACATCTTCAATGCGAACACGATCGCTGCCAGTTCCAAGTCATGGGTAGGATACCTTTTCTCATGCGGCTTTAGTTGCCGACTAGCATAAGCTACAACCCTACCTCCTTGCATCAATACATCACCTAGTCCGGTACCACAAGCATCCGTGTATACCGTCATCTCTTCATTCCCTTTAGGAATGACTAACACTGGCGCACGCGTCAACTTTTCTTTTAGACTCTTGAATGCATTCTCACACACTCCGTCCCAGACGAAGGCTTGATTCTTCTTAGTCAACTGAGTCAACGATGCTGCTATCTTGGAGAAGTCCTGGATAAACTTACGATAATACCCAGCTAACCCCAAAAAGCTTCTTACGTCTGTTGCATTCTTGGGCGTAGACCAATCCTGTACCGTAGCCACCTTCGTAGGGTCCACGGCAATACCATTCTCTGAAACAACATGGCCCAAGAATCTCACTTCCCTCCTCCAGAAGTGACACTTAGAAAACTTCGCTTTCAATTGGTGTTTTCTCAACACCTCCATCACTATCCTCAAATGTCCCTTGTGTTCTTCCTCTGTCCTCGAGTAAACAAGGATGTCGTCTACGAACACAAGAACAGACTTATTCAACTGATCTCTGAATACTCGATTCATAAGATCCACGAAGTATGCTGGTGCATTGGTCAACCCAAATGGCATGACCAACCACTCATAGAATCTAGACGGCGTCCGAAATGCTGTTTTAGCTATACTATCAGCTGCTACTCGGAGCTGATGAAATCCTGTCGCGAGGTCCAACTGGGAGAACACTCTTGCTCCTTCCAGTTGATCAAATAAATCATCTATCCACGGTAGAGGATACTTATTCTTCCTCGTCACCTTATTCAACTCGCGATAGTCCACACACAAACGAAGGGAACCATCTGCCTTAGTGGCAAACACAACCGGTGCTCCCCACTCAGAGACACTTCTTCTAATAAACCCCTTCTTCAAAAGATCGCTTACTTGCACCCCGAGCTCTCGCTGCTCCCTTGGTGCCATACGACGAAGTGGCATCACTATAGGTCTGGCATCTTTCACTAAATCAATACGGAACTCAATCTCTCGGTGTGGTGGAAGCCCGGTCACCTCCTCGAAGACGTCTGGATACTGGCCAACCACGGGCACATCTGACAACTCATCATGGGGGATGTCGAGGGAATTTATAAAACTAGCCATTACCCCATCACTAGGTAGACTACCAAAGACTACCCTCCGCCCATCGTCCGCTCTAATTGTCACCAAAAAGCCCTCACAGTCTACCATCACCCCGTATCTTTGGAGCCAACCGACTCCCAAAATAATGCCAAACCCAGTAAAGCCCAAAACAAAGCAATCACAAACAAACATACATCCATGACTTGATAAGTCCAAATTACGACAAACCATGCTAAGGTTAGTCGAACCACCAATCGGGTTCGTCACAACTAAAGGTCTATCGACTATCTCGGGTTCCAATCCCAACCTGTCTACCAGATCACTAGATATGAAGGAACGGGAAGCCCCAGTATCAAACAATACTCGAACAGGTACATCATAAACAGAAAGCATACCTTGAATGACGACATTCTTTCCTTTCTCCGCCGCAGTTGGGGCATTCGACGAAGAAGGAACATCATTAATAACATATGCTTTCACAATCTGCTTCTCCTTAAGAGGTTGTGGACATTTATCCTTATGATGTCCCACTTGGCCACAGTTGTAGCACTTCCTATCCGCTGGCTTGGCCCGATAATTTTTGGCATAATGGCCCTTCTTACCACAGCTGAAGCACTCAACATCTTTCTTGCTCTTTTTCTGGCCATCCTTAGCTTGGCTCTGCTTACTCTTATTATGAGAGTTGTTCTTGCCTCCACCGCCTACTTGTGGCTTCAGCCCTTCTGCAGATGCAACCTCAGTCTTCGGCTTAGGATAAAGACTCTCTGACCTCAATGCTTTCCCCATAATCGATTCAAATGTCTCATCGATGTGGTTAATAAGCCTTTCCCCAAGTATCCATCTAGACCAGTAATGAACTTCTCATTCTTCTTCTCAGGATTATCGACAAGGGATAATCCATACTTCGACAAAGTGTCGAACTCAGCAATATAGTCCGAGACTGCCCTACCATTCTGCTTAAGCTCCAAGAACTTCCTAAACTATTCTGACTTCTGATCAGTTTGGATAAACTTTTCGCTAAAGCGAGCCTTAAACTGATCCCAAGTAACCTGATCCTCTGGAGTGGCTGTCCTAATAGCATTCCACCAATTCATCGCTCGCCCTTGCAGCTGACGAGACGCTGGCCTTCTCTTCATCGCATCCTCGATACCCAAGTCGTCGAAGATACGATCACAGCTATCCAACCAATCCTGAACATCCGTGGTCGACTCCGCTCCGTGGAACGGCTTCCCACCAAGGTTGGTGTAATCCTTGGACAGCTTGGCGAAATCGGCCCTAGGCGCCTGCACTACTGGACCACCACCATTACCGGGATTGGGAACTGCTCCCTGAACCTCCCTGAGCATCTCTCTCATGAAGTTAGTGAACATTGTCCTCATGTCAGGAGCATTCCCATTATTGGCCCCTCTACCAGCACCCCTCGTGTCTCGACTCATCGTTCAATCTGTAAAGAGAAAACGATTAACCATCTCCATAGTGGTGCTAGTGCAGTGCGACTTCATCCTTAACTATACTAATAGTATATATATCTATATAGCTTTTGAAAACCAAAGTAATCACAAATACGCACTCTCATATACGTACTATCTCTCCCTAGTGTCTTTCCCTAGGTTAACTACGCAACCTAGAGCTCTGATACCAAATGTGACGGCCCGCCCCGCACCAACCGACATTTACTCCAAAAGTGCGTTGTACACATGTCCAGTTAGCACGGAACGGTCGTCAGATGGAAAGAAAAAAGAAAAAAATCAACAAGGAACCTGTAGAATATCTCATAGCGCATAGAACAAAATATAATAACAACATACTTGACATAAAATAGGTGAGACAGTGCATAAGCTGAAAACAAACTATCATAGCAGCGAAAGTACAGCTTATGATCCAAAGCCAACATTATTACAACTTTTAAAAACTGTCTCAAAAATCTAAACAAGAAAGGTACACTACTAATGCCCAAAGTAGTGACCAACAACGACACAGGGAGAATATATATATATATATATATCATACGTGGAAGCCTCCTGCTCGCCTCCGAATCCGCTACTCGCGCATCACCAGCTAACCTGTCTCTAGTCTGCTCGTGTGAGCACCCAGAGTAATAAGAAGAGACATAAAACTCTGGGTCAGACAAAAAGTCTGGTATGAGCGGTAAGCAGCTAAATAGAACAATAACAGGTATACTAATCCATACCTGAACCTGGACCTGCAACCAAAGAGTTAGCACCACATACTGTGCAACACTCTAAGGTGCCGCTGAATAAATGGTGTAAAGATAACGGGGGTGGGGGTGTGCATGTCATAATGATGGCAAACAATTCAATCATAGCAACCATCCTCACATCTCTCACTCAGTGCGTAAAGCATACGATATCCACCACTTCGATCACCCAATACTTTGCTATGATCACTCTGCCCCAAGTCACAACGACTTCACTGCACTGATCCATAGCCACTAATCCTTTGCTATTTCCACTTTGCCCCATGGAGTCGTATACACCCCCACTGCACTAGCTCATAGCCTTACTAATCCTTTACTATGTCACCTCAGCCCCATGGAGTCACAATGGCTCCACTGCACGGCTCATAGTCTTACTATGATCACTTTACCCCTCGAGTCATGATGACTCTACCACACTGATACGTAGTCCTGCTACGATCACTTTGCCCCTCGAGTCGTAATGACTCTACTGCACTGATACGTAGCCCATCATTCCTTTTCAATGGTGAATCGAAGCTATGAATGTCGACAACTCATTAGCACACGTCCCGCAGCAAAGCCCAACCATGAAGTGAACTCATTGGTTCCCAACTGGACCCTGAGCTCTAACTTTCAATTTGGACTACCTTTGCATCTTGGGTTATTGGTCGTCTTTCTCCGGATTGGTTCGGCTTCCCCTCCTCTTAATGAGTGGAACGTGCTCTCCAAGACCATTCGGTTCGGATCCCTACCTCCTCCGCGTGACGGTTCGGATCGCATGGCAACTTCTCCTATCGGTCGTGACCTCCAGCTTGTGACGCGGTTCGGGTTCGAGCTCCTTTCCCCGTCGGATCGTGGTCTTCGGTTTGTCGGATCGTGAGCATCCGGGTCAGAGCGTGCAAGTGCAAGTGGATCGTAGCTTCACCAGTTCATGCTATCCTCCTCTGGTCGGATTGGGGTGCGAAGCGCAAGAGCGGATCGGGTACGAGAGCTGTTGGCGGATCGTGGGGAAGGGCATTATAACGGTTCAGTTCGGGTCCTCCTAACCGATCGGATCCGGTTCGGGTGTCTTCCTGCACTTTGTCCAGCAAGCTGTTTACGCCATTCGACGGCGTTTTCAACCACTCTAACTATTCTAATCAATCACAAAGCATACCACAAAGTCATAGCAACAAGTTGTAGAAACCCGCAACTTCCCCCTAAAGGAAAGCGTCGGATAGTTCGAGAACAAACCACAACAGAACGCATATAAAAGAACATTTCATTGTATATTACAACAATGCATCAGATTACAAGAATATACAGAGTATAAATGAATATTACACAGAAATATCAGAGATTTAAATTACATTTAAATACATCGCAGCGGAAAATAATACAATACACAACTAGAAGAGATATACGGATACAAAGCTTTCCGGATATCGTTCCAGCTGTAAACCAGGATCCTGTGAATATAAATCTGCAAAACCAAAACTACTAGCTGCCCGTGTCAAAAATAGGGGCACCCAGAGTTTAGGTTAAAACAATAAACTCCAGGTCAGTCATGTGACTGGTGTGAGAACTAAAACAGTTATTAATCTTTATTTTAAATCATTAGGTAAATCAAGGGACCACGCCGTATAACACGGAACGGGTTTCCTCCCAAGAATACCAGTGCATAAAACAAACAGCGCAATGCTAAATAAAGAAAAATGAGGCTGTTATAAGACCCAGGTCCTATCACACAATGCAACGCAAGCCGGGGGATAGGGTTTTCCCTTATAACAGCCAAAGAATGCTTGATACGTTTAAAACAAATCATTTGATACTATAATAAGTGCATAGTGTATAAAACAACTTCAAATCATAAGTATCAATCATAGGCGGCATGGGTACCATATATCATGTCGCCATATATAGGTTTACAAATAAAACCGCAATTGTCACGTATTTGGAAATTGGGTTTCCAACTATGAACCGAGGCTAGGGGCAAGATCCTCTACCGATTCGAGACTGTCTAGCCCGAGTCTCAGGCACAGCCGCAACCATACCTTGGATCGTCAGGGCCGGTCCACACGAAGTGGATTATAATGCCTGAACAATACGTTTCTCCGCCCTTTGGGGCGTAAGCGAGCCAACTAAATGACTCCATCGGTTCGAGAACGACCGATCAATCCGAGGCGCCTCGCAACAGCAACAACCACATAAGTCAAACTCGTCAGGGCGTGTAAAACCACTGACGCCACTTCTAGCTAGAAAGAAAACGCATGTCCCCCCTGACGTCCGTCTCCCGTTTTGGTTCATACCGGGTGTGAAACACGCGAGGTAAACGTTACACAAAGCTACGCCACAAAGGCCGTGCTTCGATCATCACCACAAGACTTTGCTTTTCAACAGAAGCCTTGATCATTTGCATCTTAGCATGCCACACAGGCAAACCATCCTATGCAACCGACATCAGTCACACAGAATGAAATCCGATGTCAGACACACAGTCCATTTACAAGTCCGTTCTGGGTCTGAACGAAACCGGAGGCACCTAGTACCCCGCATATCCATCGATCTCCAAGTACGTCTGGACGATCACTAACTGTTTCCATCTTCTTGGGTGTACAGCCCAATCAAGATCATCAGTTATCACCCAAACGACGTGAAGACCTCCGGTCTTCGACCATCGTCTTCATCTTCGACTTATCGTCGTATCAGTTACTCAGAATGGGATAAACCCGGTCTTTCCGAATAACTCGCGTATATTTTAAATAAGTGTTACACAAACACAACATACGCCTCATTCCAATTCATTAGTCACTAACTGTAAATTAATCAAGAGAATAATTCCCCAAATATTAACCCCGAAGGCCGAAACCAACATCAGATCAATATCCAGAAAACCATTCTGCTTGGCTAACCGCCAGTTAGTTTCTAAATTTCACATTCAAATCTAATTAAAGATTTAACTATCGCCTGGAGCAAAACTGGTGATACTCCATTCTCGATCTTTTCAATCTAATTAAAGATTCATTAAAACTCCACTTAGTTTTAATCTGTGACTGGGTTAAAGAATCAGTGTCATTTAAAACACGGTTCACGATAAACCCAAAGTCACATCCCATTAATTATCGGGTTAAAGAACAAGTGTTATTTAAAACACTGTTCACGATAAACCCAAAAATCAATATCCATTCAATTCCAATTAAATATTATTTAATTGGTACACTTCATTAAATCTAAATCAAAAGATTTAATCTTTTCTCAGCTGGGTTCAAGAACAGTGTTAGTGAAGACACCATTCACGACAAACCCAAATCACATTTATTAATTATCGGGTTAAAGAACAAGTGTTATTTAAAACACTGTTCACGATAAACCCAAAAATCAATATCAATTCAATTCCAATTAAATATCATTTAATTGGTACACTTCATTAAATCTAAATCAAAAGATTTAATCTTTTCTCAGCTGGGTTCAAGAACAGTGTTAGTGAAGACACCATTCACGACAAACCCAAATCACATTCGATATTCAATACAAGGCTCTGAATAGAAAATATATCGGCTTATATTCAATATCGAATTCTACGATTAACAAATGTCGTATTGGAAATAACGATATAAATATATATCTTTCAAATTTCCGTAACAACATCCGTATAATCACAAATTCCAACATCGAAATATTCCGAAGACAATTTCGATTCAAATCCACTCCAATGCAATCATTGGAAATTTTGGTTATTTTCAAAACCCTTTTCAAATTCAATTTATTTATTTAAAAATAAATAGAATTATAATTCTAGTTCAAAACTAGTTCATTTCGATAAAAATCTATTTTTATCTTTTCAAATAGGGAGTTTTTCATCCCAATTCTTTCTAAATCATTTCTTATGATTTTACACAAATTATTACTATTTTTTTATAATTTTATCAAGGCCCGTACAGTCGATTTCCATCAATGGCCATCGAACTGCACTTACAGCGACCTTTTTCGAATTTGATTTGGACATAATTCCAAATCCAACCGTTAGATTTCAAATTTCTAATTTTCATTAGAAAGCTCTTTTCGATACGAACCCAACGGTTCCGGTTTTAGGAGAATCCGACGGTCGGATCTCCCGCAATGTCCGTTTGAAATAAATGGTCGAAATTCGCGAACTACCGCGGCGCGGCGCGTTCTATTCAGGCCATTATATTATATATATAATATATATAATATATATTTCGTCGATTCCTATTTAAAACGGATTATATAAATAGTTTTAAATTCGTTTCAAATTCTATTTCAACTTCTATTTCAATTCAAAGCCAAAATTGAATTCTTCTTTATAAATTCGTTTTAAAATTTATTTCTATTCAATTCGAATTTCAATTCAATTTGAATTCATTTCAATTCGCTTTCAATTCCATTTGAATTCGTTTTCAATTCAATTCATTTCGAAATCGTTTTCAATTCAATTTATTTCGAAATCGTTTTCAATTCATTTTGAATTCGTTTTCAATTCAATTCATTTCGAAATCGGTTTCAATTCATTTTGAATTCGTTTTCAATTCAATTCATTTCGAAATCGTTTTCAATTCATTTTGAATTCGTTTTCAATTCAATTCATTTCGAAATCGTTTTCAATTCATTTTGGATTCGTTTTCAATTCAATTCATTTCGAAATCGTTTTCAATTCATTTTGAATTCGTTTTCAATTCAATTCATTTCGAAATCGTTTTCAATTCATTTTGAATTCGTTTTCAATTCAATTCATTTCGAAATCGTTTTCAATTCATTTTGAATTCGTTTTCAATTCAATTCATTTCGAAATCGTTTTCAAAATCGATATAAATATCGTTCACGTCAAAATGGCGTCAATCCTATCAACACGGCTTCATATATTCCTTTATTTTCAAATATTTTATTTCAAATATTTCTTTTTCAAATATTTCTTTTTCAAAACTGGAATGAGGCCCAATCAATTACCATATAAAATTAATTATATGGATTTTCATACAACACATGTATATAATAGCATTGAAAATAATCAACCATCAACCAAAGTGCACTACACTGTATAAGCATCAAATATAGATATTCAACGCTTATAACAGCCTGTCAATCAATCGATCGACATATTTAATCAATCAGGATGAGTGAACTTCAAATTTCATCCTAACACCCGTGTGGGGTTTCAAACAATCAAACACATATTTTATTTGTGCAGTTAGGCGATGTGTAAAATTTATCGACCCAATCAACGTCATTCAAATAGGTGTACATAAACAAACCGTCTGGTTTGTAAATGAATATTTATTTATTCACATTCACGTTAAAAATTATATTTTTAACGATAACACATTTTATTTTAACATATGAATTTCTATTCAGTTCATTCTTTAAATAAAATGCTATTTTTATTTTTCTAACTTTATTTTAGAAAATTTCGGCGGCATAACGGCACGATACTAGAAACGGGACGAGGCCTAGCCTTGTCCCCGGTCTAGTGAAGGCCCACGCCATTCACTCATCAATCAAATCAATTTCATTATACAAACCACAAAATTTGGAGTAAGGGTCTAACCTAGCCTTACTCCCTTCGCCTTATAACGGCGCACGTCTAATCCTAACCAATTTATCGATTCGATTTTTCACATCACCAACCACATTCAAACCAATATCGCAATCAATCACCAAACAATCAAACAAACAAGTCCATGGTCTGTGGACGATTGTGTCGGGTGCTACTAAGCACCGTCTGCATCCTAGTATATATATATAACTAGAAAAATAAATTGAAAGGTGAGAAATTCTCACTTATAGCTATCCTAGCTCCACGGCACTTCCAATGCAGGAAATCTTCGCCAACTCGCCTTTCTTGTCACATTCGTTGCCCGTAGTCACTATATATATAAAAATCGAATTTTTACTTCAAAGTTCAATATATAAAAATCGAATTTTTAGTTCAAAGTTCAATATATAAAAATCGAATTTTTAGTTCAAAGTTCAATATATAAAAATCGAATTTTTATTTCAAAGTTCAATATATAAAAATCGAATTTTTATTTCAAAGTTCAATATATAAAAATCGAATTTTTACTATGTTATTCAATATATAAAAATCGAATTTTTACTCTACTAAAAAATCTTATCATTATATTTTGCTTTCTAAAACAAAATATAATTTTCTTTCAAAACACATGTATATTTTCTCCTTTCAAAACAATGTTTCTTTTATATAGAAAATCCTCCTTTTGAAACAATATATATCCATATATAATTTCTGATCTTCGTGACTCAAAATGTCATCTTTATATGATCAAAATATCATTTTTATCATATTATAAAAATATAATCTTTTAACTTATAAAGTTTAAATCTTTTCAAAAGTTAGTTTTTAAACTTTTCAAAAATCAGTTTAAAAATCATTTTTTAAAAATCATTTTTCAAAATCAGCATTTAACATTAAACAAAAATCAGTTTTCTATTTTAAAAACAAAATCAGTTTTCTATTTTAAAAACAAAATCAGTTTTCTTTTTTTAAAACAGAATCAGTTTTATACTAAAATAAAATTCAGAAACTAAAATAAAATTCAGAAACTAAAATAAAATAGATAAATAAGAATTACCTTAGTTTTGAATGGGGGGGGGGGGCGTCGGTTTCAGAACAGGGCGTAGGGGGTTTCGGTGTTGGCTGAATGGAGGTGTGGAGGAGAGAGAGGGAACGAGGGGGGGGGGGTCGGTGTAGGCGGGGCTGGTCTGAGCGACGACCATCCGAGCTAGGGTTTGTGGACTGCGATTGGGAACTTCGTCTGAGGACTGGAGAAGAGGGAGAGGCGCGACAGGAGGGGAGCTATCGGGAGCGGGCGGCGCTGGTCCTCCGATGGACTGGAGGTGCTCGATTTCGTCAGATCGACGGAGGAGGGAGGGTGCGATTAGCTAGGGATTTTTTTTTTTTTTTTTTTATCGAATTATCTGTTTGAAAAGTAAGGGGGGGCCAGAACGTTTTTAAGGAGGAGGAAAGGTTTTTTTTTTATATATATATATATTATTTAATTTCTTAAAAGTTGACTTTTACAAACGTCATCAAAACGAGGCCCACCACCTGTCGTCCATAGCGTTTCACCCCCATTCCGAACACAATGGGATCTGCCACGTAGGCTGATTCGACTGTTTGAATCCGTTTCCGTTGAATTTACATTTAAATCATTATATTGAATTTTAAACGCACATTTCAAATTACCGGGGTCACATACGGACTAGAAAAATTCCAGAAAAATATTTTCTAGCTTCGTATTGACGATGCGGTCCTAACAAAACTAGTTTCGTCGAATTCCGAGACCGTTTGAAAAATGGTCAATTTCCAGTCGATTAAAATCAACTGAAAATGGTCAAACGCATTTTCCTTTGCCACGCTCACATACTGATTCGAAAAATTATGAAATTTGAAATCTAGCAATAATTTTACATCACGGACCCAACAAAACTGGTTTCGTCGAAATCCGAGGTCGTTTGCAAAACGGCTATTTTTAAGGGCTATATATAATATAAAATATATATAAATTCCACAGCGACTATTCTGAATTTTCAACTGGACATATCTTATCATTTCTAAAGTGAAATCTCAGTTTGTTAACTTCGTTAGAAAGATATTCTCAATTTGATCCTATCATTTTTGGTTTCACTAAAATCCGGATTGTTTTGCACCCGGTACATTCAATTGAAGTTTGAAATCGAATTATCGAACTACCGCGCCATTTTCAATTCTATTTATAATTATATATAAATATTTATTTTCTAACGACGACGCGTTTAAATATATACGTTCGAATTATATTCAAAATAAATTTCTCGTCGATTATATTTAAAATAATTCATTTTAAATAATCAAGATTCGCTAAAATTGCCAAAATAAAAATTTTAAACTGGCCCAGAATTTGCGGGTTGTTACAATCTCCCCCACTTAAAACTTTTCATCCCCGAAAAGGAACAAAGTCGAAAGTGGTTTGATTAATCAACCCTACGCTCGATCTGGCTTCCATTCTCCAACTCTTTAGTTTCTGAGAATTTTCAAAACTTCAAAAATTTGGCTAACACCCTAAATTTTCGAAAAATTTCGCCATAACCTCCCCTGCAATGGGAGCATCGGGGAATTTCAAATAGCTTCCCCGGTCCTTCAGATTTCAAAAAAAAAAAAAGGAAAAGCCAAGCGGCTAGCCAATAGGCTCATAAAATCATCATCACCCAAACAAAACAGTAAATTATGTAGTAAACATGTACCTATTTGTCGGGCAAACAAATTTTATTCTCTGCTCTAGCCTCCTTGCTATGACCTGTTCAATGATATATATGTATATGCAAGCATATGCAACCAATTTTCAATACAACTCAATATTTGATCAAATTAGGCATAATGGTTCAAAATTATCAAACAATTAAACAAACAACACAAACATCAATCAATTAGTGAATTAGAGTTTCAAATTCGTAATTTTGATAAATATACAAAAATCCCCTTTTTGATGCCAAATCACAACAATAAGCCCTATCTAATTTTGGTTCTCACACCAGTCAATAGGAAATATATAGAAAGCCCACTTTCGTCACTCGAACATAAATTCTAATGATGGAGCTCCATCATCAAAATCACCTCCAGGCGATTAGAGTGTAATTCTATATCTATCCAGTATATTAAAATTTCAAATACACGTTTGCAAGGCGTATATGCGAAATCTTTATATACTGGACTGTCCTAATCAATATAGATAAATAATCAAATACGAATAATTGATTTAACTTTTCAAAACAAAAATTTGTTTTCATTTTGAAAAATATACTCTTCACACTCGTTCTAGGATACTACTGATCCCATCTCTAACGAGTCATTCTAATTGGATATTACTAATCCAATATCTGATGAATTCTTTCGTAGGGTTCTAATGTGTCTTGTTCTCTAGCTTTGTAAACCAAAGCTCTGATACCAAATGTGACGACCCGCAACTTCCCCGTAAAGGAAAGCGTTGGATAGTTCGAGAACAAGCCACAACAGAACGCATCCGAAGAACATTTCATTGAAGTTTACAACAATGCATCAGATTACAAGAATATACAGAGTATAAATGAATATTACACAGAAATATCAGAGATTTAAATTACATTTAAATACATCGCAGCGGAAAATAATACAATACACAACTAGAAGAGATATACGGATACAAAGCTTTCCGGATATCGTTCCAGCTGTAAACCAGGATCCTGTGAATATAAATCTGCAAAACCAAAACTACTAGCTGCCCGTGTCAAAAATAGGGGCACCCAGAGTTTAGGTTAAAACAATAAACTCCAGGTCAGTCATGTGACTGGTGTGAGAACTAAAACAGTTATTAATCTTTATTTTAAATCATTAGGTAAATCAAGGGACCACGCCGTATAACACGGAACGGAGATTCGTTGGAAAGATATTACCAATTAGATCCTAATGTTTTTGGTTTCACTAAAATCCGGATTGTTTTGCACCCGGTACATTCAATTGAAGTTTGAAATCGAATTATCGAACTACCGCGCCATTTTCAATTCTATTTATAATTATATATAAATATTTATTTTCTAACGACGACGCGTTTAAATATATACGTTCGAATTATATTCAAAATAAATTTCTCGTCGATTATATTTAAAATAATTCATTTTAAATAATCAAGATTCGCTAAAATTGCCAAAATAAAAATTTTAAACTGGCCCAGAATTTGCGGGTTGTTACACAAGTAGGAGTGACCTCAAACAACAAAACATCAATATGATAGGTTAAAATGGATCAAACATAGCCAAAACCCCATATTTTCCCTTAAGCATGTTCAAATATAATTAATGATAGGATTAACAAAACTTAACCAAATTAACCCAAATTCATATCAAAGGTCTAAAACATCATTTAAGAATTTAAAAATATTATTCCAGAATTTTATCATGCATGAATTCGCTAATTAACACTGATTACCCTTAATTAACCATAATTAGTGAGGAACTATGCAAATCACTCACCTTAGCCACAAATAAACCTTAGATCTGAAATAAATCTCTGATATGGCACGAATACCAATGCTAAACAGCAGCTCTAATCTTGATTTGGTGAAGATCTCCCTTGATTTGATGTTGCTAAGCTTAATCCTTGATTAGAAAGTGATTTGGAGGTGATTTAGAGGTTGGAGGCCATTTTTAGGGTTTCTAAGAGGTAAGTGGAGGCTAGAAAACTGAAATGGAATGAAACTCTAACTCTCTTCAGCCTCCCCATAACTCTAATCCCGAAATGGGTTATGGGCCCATTCACTAATCACCCTATTTGGCCCGGTTAAGCAGTTTTTCACCTTCCAAGCCTTATTTCAGCCATTTCTCCCAAACGGTAAGTCCGTTTTCCACATGTGACCACTCTACGGAAAGGTAAACCATCATCCAAAGCCAATGGAAGTGGTTTCAAGTCAAAACTCCTTTCCAATCAAAAGTTACGGCCGAAACAAGATCAACTAAGGGCAAAATGGTCATTTAAAAATCGGTAAAAATCATGAACATGGGAAATGACCCTAATAGTCGTTTCCCAAAGTTACATGACCATACGACTTCGTATAAGAAAGAAATATTCTACGATCCTCCAATGCGTAGAATGCGGGTTGTTACAACAATGAAAGACATTAATATGCGAGAAACAATTTTCCTATTCGTATTCACTATAATTGTAGTGCTTTCAAATCATCTAATGAGAGAAAGATTTCAAAGGTCAAACAACATAATTTTAGTTTGTTTTCATATCGTTTTAGATACTGAACAATTACTCATTACAAATACGATATTGCCAAATGACTCTTAGTTTAACAGTGCTGCATATCATATTAGAATACTTAACGATAATACACATGTTTCAAAATTCGTCCGGGTACTTACCTGCATATCAAGTAGTTCCATATATAGGATGAAAATATTATGGTACATAGAATATCTTAGCAGCATGCTCATTCAATTTACAGTTTACTATATTATGGTTGGTTGGGAAGGTATTGTGCATGATAATAGAATCTTTAATTTGGTTAAGGTATAATTTTCCTCGCCTTCCACTTGCATAACATTATGCAGTTGATTCGAGATATCCAGTTCATACTGGCTATTTACCACCATATTATAATATTAGATATAATATTTTTCATTTTCGTGACCGTAAATCTACCAAAATCGGAAAGTTTTAATTCTTGACATGTCTTTAATGGCGTCTTCTCCCTTTCTGCAAGATACTCCAAATTCACCTTACAAACTATAGCGTCCTCCTGAGATAATGCATGATGAAAGTGATTTTCTTCTGAACATAATGTTGATAACGAGAAGGAGTTGCTGCAATTCAAAGAATTAAATAACTTGAGGGGAAAACCTAATTTGAGTTCAACCACATAATTCCCTTTTTTGAATACAAATTCGTAGATTTTATAAGGAAAAACAAGACACATCTACTCTAAATCATGGAATCAAGTAGTCAAAGATAGCAATTATCACTGTAAATCAATTCAACTAAAGTATATTGAACCAATAGTGAAGGAGAACACAAAGTATGCATGCATTGGAGAAAATTTGGTTAATCAAGCAAGAGAAAGATGGCAGAACTCAATTGTCTTATATGTTTATGGTAAGGCCATATTACAAATATCTCACGAAATACATTGACATATCCTGGTCAATTAAAGGAAATCATCAGTTATTTACAAGTGAAAATGGATTTTTTTTTTGTTATAAAACTTGATAATGTTGAAGATTGTGATAATATACCATCTGCAGGACTTTATTTTTACAATAAAAACTGATATTTTTGAAAAAATGAGCCCTATAATTAAACTGTCTCGTGAATTTCTTCATACCATTCCTATTTGGGTTCAACTACCTAGTTTAGATCTTGATTTCTGGTCCGTCGAAGCCATCAGCAAAATAACCTCTATGTTGGGAACTAGATCAAGTGATAGAAGAATTAGTTAGAATTTCATTTGCTAGAATTCTTGTAGAGATTGATATTAACTTCTCCTTCACTACAGAAAAAACCTGTTTACTATTATGATGGCGGGTAGTAAAGTAGAAAGTTGTTTATGAAAGGCAACCCTCTATTTGTTCAAATTGCAAAGTTTTCAGCCATTACAATAATGCATGTTCTATTAAAAAGTATGGAAGCAAAAAAGAAAATCCTATGAAAGATGCTCAGACGAATATTAATAGTAATTCTTCTCAGAACTTAGTGGAAGAAAATGTTATTTCAAGGAGGATAATACAAGTCAACCTTCACAAATTCAAGTTATGAACTCTGATGTTAATGTTATAATTTAGGAAAAGGAAACTAACCTAAAATTTAAAGCTGGTTCTGATGAGAACATGAATTCTGTTGCTTCCAAACATGCATGTCTTTCAAATAAGGATATAAAAACTTCAAATAGGTTTGAAATTCTTGCCCCTTCTGATCAAGCTGTTACAAAAGAAAAATTGGATATCATTCATATTATTATAAGGCAAAGCAAAGCATTCACAGATCAATAAGAGAGAAAAGAACAACATTCTGAGACTATGGTGGAAGATTCATATCAAATGCAAGGAAAGCAATTTTTAACTCAAGAATTTAACGAGGTAGAAAATTTCAGTCAAGATGATACATGCATGGAAGACTCAGATTATTCTTCAAGTAGTTTTAAGTAGAGGAAAACTAAAGTTAATCTAAACAATTTGAAAGTATAAGAATTTGTTATCAGTGGGGAACCTTTTGTAGAAACAAACCCCAAATAGAATAATCTCATTTCTCAAGTTAAAACGAGGTTAAAATCTAAAAGACAAAGGATGTAGGCAATCTCCCTAGTGGTGTGAAAACTAGGGGAATATCTACAAATAAAACTTAATTGATGACTCTCTTATTTTGAAATGTTAGGGGGTTAAATTCTGTTACAAGGCAGAGGGATTTGCGTAATTTAATTAATAGGAAAGATATTAATCTTATGGGTTTATATGAACATAAACTAGCTAGCCACTCTATTGCTAATTTTACTTTAAAGTTTAAAAATTGGGAATCCGTAAATAACAATTTCGTGGAAAGCAAAGGCAGAATGCTTATTGGGTATTATAGGAGATAATGGAAACATCAAGCGTTAAGAATAGATGACCGATGCATTACCTATAATTTTTCTAACTTTGGAGGTCTGCAGTTGACTATTTCTTCTATTTACGAACATAATATGCAATTTGAAAGGAAAGCATTATGGGAGCATCTCTTGCGAATTAAAATAAAACTATTGGTGCATGGTTGATTACAGGGGACTTTAATGATGTTTTATATGCTAATGAAAGGATCGGCTATCAAAAACAAAGTTCTGCTGTTGGCAATGAATTTTTCTACTGCATTTCTTAGTTAAATGTTATGAAGCATACTATAAAAGGCAACTTTTTCACTTGGAGAGGTGGTCTTAATTTCAATACACATTCTAGAATTGATAGAGTGATTCTAAATCAAAAATGTGTTGAATTATTCCCTTCACTATTGTTCAGTGCTTAAATCATTCTTCCCGCGACCATACACCGTTATTAATAAATCTTTGTTGCAAGAATATTGGAAATAGCAATATCAAAAAATTGAACAGTTGGTACCTCAGGGAGGGGTATAATGATATTGTAAAGCCTATATTGAAAAGTAAGATTAATGGTAATCCCTTATATCAAATTGTTAGTAATCTGAAAACTGTTAAAGGCCATTTGAAAAATTGGAGTAAAAATCATCTTACCTTTTCAAGGTAGATTCAGTAGATAAGGGATGAAAATAATAAATATGTTATTTATTGCTATCTAATCCATATAACACTAATATGGTACATAATTATTAAGCTAATTTAAGAAAACTGAAAGAGTTGATTTATTCTCAAACTATGGAGCTTAAACAAAAAGCCAAAATTAAAAGTTTGGTTGAAGATGAACTTCCTGCTAAGTATTTTTATTCTAAGATGGGAGTTAACAAGGAGGGGCTCAAAATTAAATATTTGTTGGATTCTAATGGCGATTCTATGATAGACAATAATGCTTACACTACCAAGGCAGTTGAATATTTTCAAGACTTATATAATTCTTCATCTACTATTTCAAAATTTCCTATCATCATTCCTAACAAATTATTAACAGCTGCAGGTAAAGAAATGTTGGACAAAAATATTGGGATGGAGGAAATTTATGATGCTTTCTTTAACATGAAAGATGATAGTTGTCCTGGCCCAGATGTATTTGGAGCAAAATTCTTTAAAATTCATTGGAATGACATTAAAGTTTTGTTTCTAGCCATGAATGATGCTTGTTCAGAGGGCGAAATTATAAGAGAGATCAATCATACTTTTGTTTGCCTAATTCCTAAAAAGCAGATTGCATTAGAGCCTCGGGACTTTAGGCCTATTTCTTGTTGCGATATGATATATAAAATTATTAGCAGTGTCCTATGCACCATATTAATTACAACCTACTTGCATACGAAATGGTTAAATCTTTTAATTTAATTGGGTCAAATGAAATATGCTTGAAAATTGACCTACAAAAGTTTATGATAAATTAAATAGGGAATTTATTATTTACACCATGAAAAAAAAAGATTTTTCCTATTAAATTAATGATTTTTCCTACTAAATTTTGTAGGTTCGTTTATAGATGCATTCCCTTAGCAACATTTTCTATTCTTATTAACGGGGTTCCTCGAGGATTTATTAAAAGTAATAGAGACCTACGTCAAGGTGATCCTCCTTCACCCTATTTATTTGCATAGCCATGGAGTATTGTTTTGTTCTATTTGATTCCGAATTTTATAACGGTAAATCTTAGACCCATATATAACAGTCTTCCCATTATTACTCATTATATATACGCCGACGATCTTCTTGTATTCTCTAAATGTAACTAAGAGAGCATCAATGCCATTAATAGACTACTGGATTCTTTACCGGATACTGGATTTAAAGTTAATGAGACAAATAAAAAATTTATCCTAATAAAGGTAATAAATCCAAGGAGTATATTTCTTCTTGTTTAAATTTTCAAATTTCAAATCTTCCTATTAAATACTTGTGTATGCTATTATCAAACAAGAAAATCAGTAGTAAGGATGCTATTCAATTTCCGGATTCTATTAAAGGCAAATTAAGTAGTTGAAGCAATAGATTTTTATCGAAAACATGTAGAACTGAGCTGATTAATTCTTTTATATATCCCATAATAGTCTTCTGGGTTCAAACTTGTCAAATCCCAATTCAAATTATCAATAGAATTGGATCTCTCTGTGCAATTTTTTTTTAGGAAAAACATATATCATACGGTTTCTTGGGACCAATAATGTATGCCGAAATGTTATGGGGTGTAGGTTTAAAGAATATTAAAAACTTGCAAGATGCCATAGCTATATAGCTGATTTGGGTCTTTCTACAAGGCAAATCTTTGTGTGCTAAATGGATGAAAAATAGATTTGTCAGAGGAAAAAAAATTTGGGTCATGAATGTGGAAAATAATGCTTTTATACTTGGGAATTGATGCTAAAAGCCAGAGAAAAGTGTAAAAAAATTTATGAATAAAAATATAGTTATTGGTCGAATACACACCTACGATTCGATTCTTGGATTAGTGGTGACAATTTGATTTCAATGCTGGGTTGAAAGCACATGGTGAATTGTAATAATCAGAATTTTAAAGTGTCCAATATAATTCAACATGGTGGTTGGAAAGTGGAGAGACTTCAACTTGCTACAAAAGTTACAGAAGCAATTAAACAAGTGAGGCTTCGTTCAGACAAACAAAATGATTATTGAATCTGGATTGCAAACAAAAATGAAAAATTCTATATTAAATCTGCATATTACTCAGTTTCTTCTCAATTTTTTTTTTTAGAGTGGGTTGATTTTATATGGAGGAGGTCGGTGGTGCAGAATTATGCTTTTACATCTTATTAGCTTGCTTGAATAAACTGCCAACAATGGAAAAAAAAAATATAGATGGAATAAAGACATCTCCACAGTTTGAATATTACAGTATGAGAACTGCAACAAACGAAGCAATTAAACAGATACAACGACATGTAAGTACTGAAATGATAACAGTTCGAAATATCATAAAA
The DNA here is from genome assembly GCA_030737875.1 of Allium sativum. Lineage (NCBI taxonomy): Eukaryota > Viridiplantae > Streptophyta > Magnoliopsida > Asparagales > Amaryllidaceae > Allium > Allium sativum. The sequence goes on from CM060919.1 coordinate 592,394,154, forward strand.
GATGAAATTATTGAAGCATGACCGCACTGATCGATTGTATCATCTTATGCGTACTTAGTAATACCGTATAATTAATTTGCATGCAGTTCAATATATGTATTGTTACTTCATTTGAACTACGCTCATATTACACGACAAAATAAATAATTAATTAACTATAAATTAATAAAATTGAAATTCACAAATTAAACAGCCAGCTCAAACATTCAGTTTGTTGCAACAAACAAGTTCTTCGTTCATTGATCTTTTCTACTTAAATAACCGTTATTTGTTTGTTGCGAAACGAACCCTTTAATCCGTAGGTTTCAAAGAGAGAAGTTATCCGGAGCAAAAGGAACAGGCCACTTTGAAATATTGGGCAAGGAAGCAAACCCGCTTCCTCTGATTGGACCAGGCTTAGATACGGACAAATAGCCCACCCGACCCGACATAATCACCTACTTGTCCCCCGTTTGCTTCCATTTTAATACTAGGGTTTCTACTTCCTGCCAAAAAAACCTAAAATTTCATAATCGTCGCCGTCGCCATGAGCAGATCAGGGCAGCCTCCAGATCTCAAGAAGTACGTTCTTTCTCCATGGTCGTTTTTTTTTTTTTTTTCTTTTCCGTTTCTGTATTGATTATTTACATATATTTATTTTGTGAACTTTTGCAGATATATGGACAAGAAACTTCAAAGTAAGTATCGATATCTTGGTTTGTTGTCATATGAATTTTGCAACTGTATTATATTGTTAAATTGCAAAAAAATTTCTTTCCTTCATGTCCCACCGTGGAAGATGATTTTGTATACTGCTAAAAGCACCTCTTTTTGTGCTTTCTAATACCATGACGTGGTAGCCAAAAGTACAAAACATGGTGCCTTTAGCATTACATCACCGTGTGGAAACTTAGGTGCTTTTAGCAGTACACAATTTTCATTTGTTCTGCAGAAAAATAAAAAATAAAAACAACAATGGAATTGTGGCTTCCGCTTTACTTAACATTTTCTTATTTCACAAGCTGTTATTTTCTGTGAGATTTGATCCAGATTTCCCTTCCATCTGCATCAATGATTAATTGCTTGTTTGAATTGTGTTCATGCTTTTTCTCCTTGTATATGCTTTCACAAATAAAAATAAAATAAATGGTTAAAAGTTCTGGATAGTAAAAACCTAAAAAAGAAAGAACAATTGGTAACTAATGTAAAAATAAAGTAAATATCAATCTTAACGTTATCAAAGTAGTTAAAAAGAGTGATTTATAATAGATTAGTGAATTCTGTTTTGTTAAAAAGAGAGAGAGAGAGAGAGTGTGTGTGTGTTACATATAATAACATAACATCCAGTGTTATGAAGGTTTTTCTAAGGCTTATAAATGATCAGTCTCAGCAGTTGTGCCTTTTTGGAAGCTGAGACGGTCGAGCTATTCAAGGTGTTCAAAAAGTGCGCCTTTTGATAAGGCGGCGAAGGCCCAAAGCACCTAAAAAAGGGCCTCTTAGGATGTGGTTTTCGATCCTAAATTCAGTTGAAACTTAGGAGACTTTACTTTTAACTGCAGTAAAAAAATAAAAACTCTGCTCCAGATTGAGCTTCAACCCGCTGTTGCAGTCGCTCCAAGCCGCCACCATTACAAACTCATGTCCAGCATCGTTGTCACGCTTGTAGCCCCTTCTGTCTCATCTTCTCAAGTTCAACTCATACGCTGTTTTTCTATTATGTATTTAACTAAGTTAAATAGAATCTAAGCTAGTTTTCAAATTAGTATTAAAAAGATAAATTTAACTTGGTATTTCAATTAGTGTTTAAAAGTTAAATTTAATTTAAACTTGAACAGTTTAAGTTAAATTTAAATTAGTTAGTAAAAATAGTATGTTTAATTTTGATCATATTTGTAATTTAAAGTTTAGCTAATTTTGATTTGAATTTTAGCTAATTTTATTTTGAGTTCGAAGTTTAGTTAAACTTATTTTTAATTCAATTTGAAGTTTAATTACCTTTTATCTAAAGGAAGTTTTCTTTTTAAATTTAAATTTAGTTGATTTGAATTTAAATTTAAAGGTTATTTAATTTATGAAGTTTCACTAATTTTAATTTAATTTTAACTTAAAGTTTAGGCAATGTTAATTTGATTTTAAGTTTAGGTTAAATTTAAAGTTAGTTGAATCAAAATTGGATATTAGTGATTAGAAGTTGAATTATATTTCAAGTGTTGCGTTGAACACTGAAGCTTTTAACATCTTTTTGCTTTCTAGCTTTTTTGTGTAATTTTTATGTTACTAAAATTTAATGCTTTCTTGTATGCAAAAAGGATGTCCACAAACATGTTTTAACACTACAAAGTATAAATATCATTTTTAATGTTAATCGTTCGATTTTTGAAGCAGAAAATGCAAAGTTGTACGAAAGGTGCACAAAAAGGCTCAAGGCTCAGAAACGTCTAAGACGCACGCTTGGCCCTTTTTGTTCCTTTACTACCTACATAATATCTTACTAATAGTATTAATTAGCCAAATATTTTCAACTATATAAAGAATGCATAACTAATTTTGTAGGTGGATTCTTCAATTGTTATTTCAATGTAGAGTTTGACAACTTAAAGGTTAAAATTGGTTTTCCTAAAAAGAGCTGGGTTTGACTAAAATATGGTAGATTTGTATGATATATTACACCTGATATGTATTTGGGCATGAGATGAACTGCGACGCGTGTCTGGTCAAACTGGCTTTAGTTTATGTGGATTGAGTTGGGATGAACTAGGGATATATGCAATCTAGGAAGCATTGGTGCGGGTGCGTGGTACGACGATGCGGGAATTCGGCAAATTCAAAAATATGAGGATTCGGGTGCGGAGGGATACGGCAAATATCAAAAATATTATATATATATATATATATATATATAATCCAACATATGCATTCTAATTAAACAAAATAGTTAAATAAGTTCAACATCCTAAATAGCCAAATACATAATTCATCATCCTTAATAATTAGAACACACAACATTAAACATAATAATTAAAGTACTTCAATCATCTTGGATGATCACGGTTTCCATCTCCGGCCTCTAAATTTAAAAAAATCTGTTCAGAAAATACACTGGCCTATAAATAAATAAATAAATAAAAACTAGTTGGCCTAAAAATACGCTGTTCGGAAAATACGATGGCCTAAAAAATCGGTTGCCTGAGCCTCAAATCCAAATCTGGGTGCTTCAAATAAAATAAAACAAAGAGACGATGAGTCTCAATTCAAAATCGATGCCTGAGATTCCAAAAAAAAAAAAAAAAAATCGATGCCTGAGATTAAAAAAAGAAAGAAAAAGAAATCAATGCGCCTCAATTCAAAATCGCTTACCAGTGAGACGAGAGATGAGCGATAGCGGCAGCGATGGAGTTAGGGCTTCATGTGTTTTGTGTTTTCAACTTTTAATTGGGCATCGATCGATCTGGTAAGCAACGAAAGCCCTTTTTTTTTTTTTTACAATTTTGTCCTTCCTGCACCCCCTTTTCCGCACCTAACCGCACCCCTTCCTTGAAATACCGAGGCAAGGCTCGTGGCGCACCCATACGAATTTCGTGCGCAGTGCTTCTGCTGCTAGCCTCACCCCTGCTTTGTATGCGTGATATAAGCCTTTTGTTTGCGACAATAATGTATTTGTCATGTTTTTTTTGCAAGATATCCCGCTTATCTTGTCATTTCAGTATAGGTCGCTGCATTTGTAGTTCAGTTTTTTTTTTTTTTTTTTTATTTATTTAAGAAAAGCAATATGTTCCTCAAATGGAACAGTTCTCAACTCCACTATATAACTTTTTGTGCATGATGATTGTGTTTGGTTTCTAATTTTTTTATTTTCCTTCCAACGTGATGGTCTAGTCTGCATGTTTTTTCTTTCCAGCAGAACTGTTGTCAAATGCGGGTATACATTCTTGGATGCCTCACCACTTATCCTTTTCTTTTCTTTTTGGGCTCCTATATCTTACCATTTCTGTTGTTTGCATTTTTTTTTCCCGGTTATAAATAGTTGTTAGGTTGCCGCTTTCTCAGTTAAGAAAAATACTGTGAGGTTGTGGTAAATTATCCTTTGCCTGGTTCGTCATTTTTAGTTTGGGCCTTTTTCAATAAGAAAGAAATAACCATTAAGGTCTTTGGTTGGTTTATCATGATATCTTATATTTTATTAGTTAGGATTTACTAATTTTCTTCTGTTAAATGAAGGTAACCATGCCTAATAGATTTTTGTGCTTGTGAAAATAAGCTTTTACCTAATTTTAACTGTTGAAACAGAAATTTAGCTAAGACTGATATATCTTAGCAATAACTGTGGCTTTGTGGCTCTTTGTTTCTTGGGAGCTACGCACTTCAGGACCCTACTAGAACAATATTAAATTAGATTGAAACTCGTTTTAAAGAGATGAGAAGATGTTCCAAAATAACCAGTTATTGGTGATAATGTAAAGCTTTTTAGTTTTCAAATGATTATACTTTTTTTCCCTGAAAGAAAATTGGATGATTGCTGTTACGCATTGGTGCTTTTTAAACCATGTTTTGGTAGTCACTTTTGTATATTATTTAGTTTTAGCATAGGAATGAAAACCTCTACAACTGCAGATAATTACATATTAAGTAGCATATTTTAGAAAATTTATATTATGACTTTGTTATTGTATAAAATTTAAAAAGTAATACGAGAATCCATAATAAGATTGTGAATCTTTTTATTATTATTAAATCACGTTTTCCTTTATTTTTCTTCAGACATAATAAAAGCTGTATTTTTCATGTTTTTATTATATCTGTTTTCTGATGTTTTTTGGCAACTATATCACGCCTACAAATGTTGCTTTTGATAATTAGATCAGGAAATGTTTTTTATTGTATCCATAATTTGATGCCTTTACCGTTGTTGAAAATCCTTTTTAATTTGCAGTCAAGCTCAATGCAAACCGAGTTGTGATTGGTACCCTGCGTGGATTTGATCAGTTTATGAACCTCGTTATAGACAACACAGTTGAAGTCAATGGCAACGACAAAAATGACATTGGAATGGTGGTATGTAATTCTTATCTGGAAAGTACCAGTTAAAACAAATGCTACTTATCAATTGCGCTAATCATGAAGAAATGTCGTGCAGGTGTTGAGAGGAAATAGCGTTGTCATGATTGAGGCACTCGAGCCAGTCAACAGAACTCAGTAGACTGATCATTCTCAGCTTGTTGTACCATGCTGCCTTATTACGAGTTAATTAGCTTTTGATACCGTGAATTTTTCTAGCATATATGTGCACAACTCTGTTCCTGATCTTTTGATAAACTCTGTTATGAATTTGTAACGCATAGCATCTGCCGTTTTAGTTAAAGCTTTTTAAGTTTATTCAGTAATGGGTTCGTGAAGGCAGCAATCCAAAATATGGAAACAGGCAAATTCTGGGTTGTTTATGCTATGATATGCTTTGAAATTTGATTTCTTTATAGATGTTCTGATGTTATTTCTATTCGTGCAATCTTAAAATATTGAAGTCCGGTTGTTTTGAAGCCGTTACAAGCTATATCTTACGTTGATGCGCAAGAAAAAGTAAAATACAGTAGGTTGGACATAAAAAACGGGTTGAATTCCCAATCGTCACAACTTCCGGAAGCCTTTAGTTTTATAGAAAAGGAAATGTAATTGATTTCTCCTATGTATTTAAAATTCGAAGTAAAGGGTTTAACCTGATTAAGGTAGCATTTGATTTTTGAAAGGGACACACGTGGGGTTTACCCCATTTATCTTTTATAAACGAACAGCTGAAAAACAAGTTTTTGGGTTGAAGGCGTCCGACGAGAAGAAAAATCAAATTCTAATCAAATGCTACCTAATTCAGGTTAACCTCTAATTCAAATTTAATGTTGTACGTATTTCCAGTGCCATGTTTCCTTCCAATGCAATGTTTTTTTTCCAACTTTCTTTCAAATCCCAATGCAATGCTATACCTATTTCAAATTCCAACTTTCTTTCAAATTTAATGTTGCTGATTTTGCTTTCCTCCGAGGCAATGTTTTCAAAAAAATTAATGTTGTACCTATTTTAAAAGACAACGCATGCCTTGCACTTTGTCTTACAGACAAATATCTCTCCTCCGAATGGACGTGGTCCATTATAGGGGTGGGCATAAACCGCACCGCAATGCGGAAACCGCCCAGACCGAACCGTAAAAACGGTGCGGAAAACCGCACTGGATTCTCTTTCTAAAGCAAACAACCCAAACCGAACCCATGATACGGTTCGGTTGCGGCTTGAACTTTTGTCAAACCGTATTAAACTGAACCGAGCCGCATAGCTACACCGACAATGTTATGATAAAAAAAGCTAACAAATTCCTATTTAACTTTTAATTTAACGTTATATATTTTATTTTCAACGTATTATGTAGTTATATTAATTAAAGATAACACTATGTGTTCTAACCTTCAGATGACACAACGTCATAAAATCGTAAATTGTTTGTTGATGAAAGTAATTTTCTTGTTTCATATTTAATACGGGTTCAAACCGAACCGAACCAAAAACAAACCGTATTACATCGAAACCGAACCGAAACCGAACCGTTTGAACGGTTAGCATAATGGTTTGTATTTTTGATCAACCGTTTGATGCGGTGCGGAAGCGGTTTGAGCTTCAAACCGTACCGAACCGAACTGCGCCCACCCCTAGTCCATTACACATCTTGAAGCTAATGCACAACCCATTCTTTAAAGGATAAAGGGACGACACATCTTGTTATGTTTTGCAAATGGACGTCTTTCATTATTTTGTTGGATAAAATTGTTTATTGAGGAAAAAGGGTATTAGAGTGACTATACACAACTACATCATGTAATTTAAATTCTGCAATCATGTAATTTAAATTCTGCAATTCGTATTCTGCATTCTACTATTCTGTTCGACAATAAACACGCACAAACACAAACATAAACAATAACACAAACAATAAAATAATAATAAAAAAAAAACAATAACATAAACAATAACACACACAAAAATGTTCACTTTACTGCACTTTCAATTCTGCAATCATGTAATTTTCAATTCTTCAATTTGTATTCTGCATTCTATTTATTTTGTTCGACAATAAACACATAAACACAAATACAAACACAAACAATAAAATAATAAATACAAAAACAATAAAATAATAACTTTGCTTCTTCCAATTTGCCCATTTCGTAAAAAAACCGCATTCCACGTTTGTAACAATTCCCCTTCAAATACCCCTTCCAAATAACCCTTCCTGTTCAAAATCAAACGCACTCTAACAATTTTGAAAACTCTTTTTTGTATTTTTAAATTCATAAAAATCTCTCTTACGATCAATCATTTCTTATAAAAACCATCACATAATTTGCTAAATACATTTTTACATGAATTTATATACCTTTAAATCAATTTCCATTTATATTTAACTATATAATATTTTTGAGTAGTCTCATCCATGTATTTGAGGATCATAGAAAACCGGTAGCGCTATTTATTAGAAATCATTTCGTATTTTTCCAAAATAAAACAAGGTTTTCAATTGAACTTTTAAAGACAGAAGTCCATATGTATACAACTTTCTTTCACATTTCTTTAATAAAATATTACTTTAAATCTTATATTTATTTTTAGAAAAATTAAAATAGAACAAACCAAAGCAGTGCAAAACAATCGCCTGGAGCTATGCTGTAGGCTTCCTCCCGTCGGTGCATCGGTCCTGCCAGATTGATCCATCTGTCATTTAGTCTAGGTCATGGAACATTTCAATGCTCCGGCTTTGTTCCCTCTCATATTCGAACTCAATTTTGTTCACACCAACTTCATTCCATTCTAGCATCCAAATCACGTTGCATGGTGATACAATAATTAGGCTCATTAAAGGAAAACATTCAACCAAATTAGGCACATCAACAAAGTTACAAAACTATTATCAAACCAATTAAGCAAGGCTTATGAGTGAAGAACACCCATCTTTGCAACGAGAAGCTCCAATGAACCTATAGCACTTCTTTGCTCCATCGAAAGCCCTCCTTTCCATCCATTTTAAACCGCCACCACACTCCAGTATTGAACAAAATCGCTCTTTGATCACTGTTAATGACGTAGATTGTTGTTGTGAAGCATGTATTCCAATTTCACAATTCAACTGCCTATTTGATTTTTTAATTAATTTTAGAAGAAAGAGATTAGAGTAATAAATTGTTATAAGAAATGAAAATGTAACGAGAATGTGCCTGATGGGATATTTTTTAGACGACAGAAGGAGACTTCAGAATTTTTAGCAGTAGTGAAGAAAATGAAACATGGCTTTGGGTCTCTCATGGTTCAAAAGAAATGATTTTTTTCAATTTGTTTACACCATTATCTTTTACAAAACAATTACTTGATAAGTAACTTCAGTATTTCACTAAAGATCATGTTTATTCAATATTAGTGTTTTCTTAACAATTCTTTCACAATTTTCTCACCTAAAAATTTATCATTTCAGAAATTGCAATATTAGGCCCTAATACAAATAAATTCCAAATTCCCATTATAAATGAAATAAAAATTCATATTGTACGAAAATAATTTTCTATATGTTTTCTAAATTTTTTGTTCAATTTTATAAAATTATTTATCCATTTTTAATACATTTCAAAATCACTTCCACTTTGAAAATACAATTTATCTTCAAAAAGCCAAAAATTACCGCTATTGATAATTTATTGCCCCAAAATGTTTATTTTCAAAATAATTCATTGAATAATCACTATAACAAATAACTTCTATAAATAAATATTACCAATCAAATTACGCTCTTCCAAAACTTCGACGGTAAATATTTTGCTATAAAACGCTTAATTATTTACATACGAAGTAGATTTCTAATTTTCCAAATCATAAAATTCCTAATAATTTTAATAGAATCCCAAATTATCTACATTTTATTATTTAAAACCTATTTAATTGTTTAATTTTCTATTATTAATTGCAATTGATTACTTTTCGACATCAGGTTGTTGCATGCTTCCTCTTAAGATAGTTACGTCATTACAATTTTTCTCCCAAGGAAAATCTATTATGGGCTAATGCTTCTAGCTTAACTATATTCTCCACCGTTTAAACAACGTACGATCATCAACAAATCGAACTCATCAACGGTTGTAAAACTTTATTTACATTTATGGGTTCGCACGCAAAGTGATCTTCCTCAACCCATTAAGTAACAAATAGAGCAACACATCCGATACTAGGGCTGCACACAACCCATATCCAACCCGACCCAACCCACCAATCCGACCTAAACCACATAAACCCAACCCAACCCATCCTAGTTCGGGTTGGATATGAGTTACAATTTGTAATCCATACTATATACAGGTCGGGTTTGATATTTTGTTCAATCCAACCTTATTTTAACGCAACCCAACCCTATATTAAAAAACTAATTTAATATTAGCCTACTTAAAATTAGAATAATATAGTCCTAGAATAATGTTTATTTACTCTATAGTAAATATACAAATAATATATTTCATATCAATCCAAACCAGATAGAATTTGACAAATATATTTTAAAGAGCATTTCAATGTATTTTAAAATGGAACACTTGTTCTACTATGTAGTAAATTAATTTCATATGATGTGTTTTACAATGAAACTTTAATAAAATATGTCAAATAACGAATCAGTTATTTTAAATGCATTATGCCAGCTAAAATTTGATATATTATGCTGAATATTTTAGTATAAGTTTTAAAAAAAATCCCTTATATTCTCATTTTTTATTATATTCAAGCAACCCAACCCCACTAAACCCAACCTAACTCATACTTCAACCCAACTCATATTCAACCTCATATAGGGTCGGATACGGGTTGAACTACCTTAAACCCATACCTATGTGGGTCGGATGTAGTATTTGGTCTAACCCGACCCAACCCATACTTTGTGCAGCCCTACCCGATACATCAAATGCTCCCAATGCTACAACAACCATTAGACACTTTGCTGGTTATTTTTAACAAAGGATGTCTTCCCCATCCAACTCATTTGGAAGGTCCCAATACACCCACAAACAATCAAAAGATAGCTCATTGTCCAAAATTTTGGAAAACTTCAGAGTAATCTTGATGGTGTATACTAGAAATGTATCTTAGAAGTCCACACTATGTGAAACACACTTTACAAGCATATCATACGCTAACTCATGTCATTCATGCACAAAACGAACACCTTTGCATCAAATACAAGTAATCTTTATTTGTTTCAAGATATTAAAACATTTAGCTTATATACTACTTTTCAAAGATGAAGGTGTAAAATATTTGTAAATTTCCTTCTTTCTATGAACTATTCCACTACATTTATACAATATCGAGGACCCAAAATGTATTCAATGAAAACCATACTTCAAACTTTAAAACTTATATGATTTCACCAAACATGCCCTCTTCTCTAAATCCTAGTTTTATATAATGTGCCATGTGCACCTAAAACACTTAGCAGTTCTATAGCGTTGAAGATGCAGAAATTATAGCAGGACAAAAATGAATATTTAAAGTTAACTTACTTGCAATCTTATATCATTTGTAATGGAAGAGGAAATACGAAAACGAATAATCACCACAATATGTTTCTAACTTATATTGAGTACGTATATCGTAAAGCGTAAACTTATGCCAATACCCTAACTTTATTGATTTGGTTTACATAAGAACTAGTCAAATTAGCCTTTTTATATTAATATTGCTAAAGAAGTGTAACAACCCGCTCATTCGACGATTTTAGATTTAGATACAACATTAGCTTGGATATTACTTAGAGATATGTGTGTATTGACATTCCATTGTCATTTCCTGATTGTGTTGACATGTCATGTTTCATATTTTTTATGATTAGATATAATCATTAGAATCATGTCGTAGACTATCTCTTTTAGCCAGACACAGAATAATCATATAATAAAGGCGGAATAAATATGAATAAACCAAGAATGTGTACAACAAACTAGTGGTACTTATCAAATAAACCGAGATAATAAGAGATATAACGCTGGATGACATGATTCTAACGATTGTATCTAATCATAAACAAATATGAAACATGGCATGTCAACACAATCAGGAAATGACAATGGAATGTCAACACACACATATCTCTAAATAATCTCCTAGCTAATGTTATATCTAAATCTAAAATCGTCGAATGAGCGGGTTGTTACAGACTTCTCCCCTTAAAGAATTGTGTCCCCACAATTCATTAAGAATGAAGTAATAGGTAACAACCAAAACTTATACCATGAAGTGGTACAACAAGAACCAACACGAAATGAAAAGATCACACCAACGGCAAGGTGAGATCCCAATTTCGTCTTGCAAGATCATAAAAACTAGAGTTTCATCTCGAACTTCATTACCATGAAGGTACTCATCCCAAATGGGTAAAATAATTCCAGAAAAATTCATAAACGCTATGAATTCAAATAGACTCGCCTTTCTTAGTATGATTCTCAAGGGAATGAGAATCGATAGAATGCACAAAAACCATGTGAATCTAATTTGGAATTTCAAGAAGCAACGAGACTGCGACAAACAGACGCGAGATATCAATAATAGATATTTCTCTTAGGATATGAAATGGGAATTTACGATGGTTGACTAATCCATCCCCAAACTCAATCACGACGATGTAGCAAACATCGAACCTGAGCACTTTAGTCTTGCGACAAGGTGGCTGACACCCACAAAAGAACAACTCAGAGGTTCCAACGAAGTTAGATAAAGAGGAAAATTCTCGAAGGAATGATCAATTCTAATATCAATGGTTCAAGGTTGGTAACGGAATACCAACGAACTACAAGACGATAATCAAATATTGGTAACGGAATACCAATGAACTAGAAATCGATAACAAATATTGGTAACGGAATACCAATGAACTATTCAGGGAAATCGATTTCTAACCAGGTACTAAATCTCATTTAGTAACCATAAAGATGAATCATTAGGAATTATACGAAATTCCCAATATTCAGAAACTTGAGTGTCGATTTTTGAAAATCAGAAACATCGAGGAATAAGTAGTGCACAAGTTACCACTTCGGAACAACAGGATTTAAGATAAGTTTGTACCAAAAATCTCAAATCGCAAAAACATCAGCAATTAATCAAAGAAGCAATAGACAAATTTCTATAACAAGATGAGATTAAACCAAATAGGTCGTAGTCCGCAAAAATTTGATTGACAAGGGTTAACAAACGTACGGAGACACTTGTCAATCCAAATGATTCGAACTAACAAAGGAGGAATATCAAAAGAGCTTATCCTTTCGATATTCATTTTAAATAACAATGCAAGGCTAAGTCCATAAGTGAATTGACTATAGCACTTCCGGATGATCGACTAGATCATTGATCCGAAGAAAGGAATTATTGAGTTAGTCGTGGATCGCAAAACCCAAATCTTCCCTCCCCAACGGGAACTCCCATTCTCTCGAGTGATCGTTCACTAGAGAAAATAAGGAGACCCATGAAATCGCAAGAATACTAAATTCTCTTTAGCAAATCGAAACAATGATTAAGAATTAGGCGAGATTCTCAATCACTAAGAATTCTCAAAAATCAAAGATCTGAAATCCAGAAACAAGAGACATAAATAAATAACTTTTTTGGGTTGTTCCTGGAGTTATTTAATTTACTCAAAGAAAAGATTCAAGATAATTTCTAATTGAAAATCTTGAACCACTCAAATTCTTGGAATTGCTCCAAGGATATCTAGAAATAAATTATCTAGAAAAACAACAAACGATTACGAAAAATCGCAAAAGCCCAAAATATTATTATTTTGATTAACTTATTAGGAGAATTTTAATTTTAGGAATCATTTCGAATGTCAGATTGTCACATAATGGTGTTTAGGAATTCCGAACTACAACATAGCGTCCCATATCTCGTTCGAGATCCTTAACGCACCCGATGGACAAGTTAACACAAGAAAGTCCTCACAATTTCTAATGTTCACGCAGATCTTGCGAAAATATAAAAATTCAATAAATCATTCGGGATGACATAAAGGAAATAAAATTCCTTTATCAACTTACGAATAAAACAAAATTGATATCTTTTGATAACGAAGAACATAGTCGACATATATCAAAAGAACATAAATAAAATAATCTCTGAACAACGTAAATGACATTAAGGAATTGATGACACGTACCTTGACTCAAGGAGAGGGATCACAAGAAGCGGGATGCTTCCCCTCATTCTTGATCTTGAGTTTGGAACGCAACGATACATTTGTTGAGTTAATTTAGCACAAATGCTTGGTGACTCACACCGGCACAACGAGGTAACAAATGAGTTGTTTTAACCCGAAGGCTTGGTGATCTGATAACGAACTAGAACTATATAGCTGACAATAAGGGAGTAGGTTTAGTCATAAAGACATGATATCTCCATACCGACCGACAAGTGATCATTAGACCATACTAGGTACGTAACGATGTACGAAACAATCTCAGCAAGAAATCAAGAAATATCATGATCAAAGGTGCTTAAAACGTGTGTAATGACGCACGGGCAAGATATCCAATGATCGATCAACTTCAAGGATCATAAATGATCAACAAGATAAGTGTGATACTAAAACAGATATCGATTAGCAACTTAAGTCAAAGAATGAAACAGAAGCACGACTAGAGCACACGGGCCCTAGATGGACTATAGAAATCAACCCAAAGGAGACGAGTCGATAACTATTCTAAAAGACTAAAAATAGGCCACTTGAGACATAATCACCCCTCCCGTAGGAGGTACACTAGATGAACTAGCACTTGCACGACTACGACCAACTATTTCGCTTCTTTAAGGGAAAAGAAGGAGGAAAAAGTTAGCCTCAAGTTGAATTCAAACGATGCGAATTCAATCAAAATGGGATCGTATAGAAAGATAAGCTATGACGGGCCTTAAGACTCTAACTAAAACCCTAAAGCACGATTCCCAAGAGAGGCTTAAGACAATACCATCGTCATACTATCTTACACTATTCCGGAAAGTGGCTTTGATACCAAACTGTAACGCCCCGCCTCTATACCCACTATTATCCAGTTCATTTCAGAGAAATATCGTAGACCATAACAGAGAATGAGGTTTGTGAAGAGCGACAGATTGTATAATTGCTCCATGTGAGGAATGCACATCGAATTCTGATACCGATTAAAATTTCGACATGACCATTCGACACTTAGGGCAACTACACAACGACTATAAATAATCCGAAAAGTAGTATAAAATAGACAACAACAATAATACAAATATGATATATCTCATAGCCAGACACAGAATAATCATATCACAAAGGCGAAATAGATATGAATAACCAAAAATGCGTACAACAAGCTAGTGGTCAATAAAGATCCACTAACCCCGAAAGAATATATACATGTACCATGATCTAAATAGAAGACTATGTACATAACGAAAGATAATGTCATAGGTACAAAAGTACATAAAGCTGCGGACGCAGAGTAGCAAGCTGAAAGCGGAAGATCAATCCTGCGATGAGACCCAAAGGAGCACCTAAAATGACTCGGCCTGACCTAAGTATTATTTATAAGAAAATAAACAATAAACAGATCAGTCTAGCTGTACTTATCAAATGGATTGAGATAATAAGAGATATAACACAGGATGACATGATTTTAGGAATAATATCTAATCATAAATAAGTATGAAACATGGCATGTCAACACAATCAGGAAATGACAATGGAGTGTCAGCACACAATTCTCAACATAATCTCCTAGCTAATGTAGAATGCAACATTCAAATATTAGCACACAATAGGAAATGACAGAGGAACTAAAATAATCAAGAATTAGAAATTGTTTATCAAATTGACGCGCATCGCGTCAAAGTAATCAAGAATCAAAAATCATTTATCAAATTGACGTGCATCGCGTCAAAGTAATCAAGAATCTGAAATCGTTTATCAAATTGACGCGCATCACATCAAAGTGATTAAGAATCAAAAATCATTTATCAAATTGACGCGCCTCACGTCAAAGTAATCAAGAATCAGAAATCGTTTATCAAATTGACGCGCAATGCGTCAAAGTGGTCAAATTGACGCGCAATGCATTAAAGTGGTGAGAAACGATCTCTAGGTAGCGAACCCATTTGTTTGAGCAGAAGCTCCCCACGGAGCCGAGTCATGACCCCGGATGATGAAAATACATAAATCATAGAAAATCATAGAAAGTTGGACCGAAGTCCCGTAGATGAAGGTCCCAAATCGTAAATTCTCACTAGGGCGATTGCGAACCAAACAACTATGTCGGAAGGCGGATACCAACGATCCGGGTGAGTATGAATTACACCGAGATAGTTAATATAAGAAAATAGCTAAATGTCCCATAACCACTCGTTATCCTCAAATATTTACGAACCCGTTGTTGGTTCATTCTCAAAACAGGGAATAGAAATTATTCCAAGCTAGTTAATATAAGAAAACAACGATATGTCCCATAACCACATGCTATTCTCGAATATTTACGAACCCGTAATTGGTTCCTATTCAAAACAGAGAAATCACCACATATGTTCGAACGCACGATTCCAAGGGTTATTCGCCGAAGTAAACATATAAGGGGTCATAGCCCTCAGTTTTACTAAGGTAAATAAACTAAATTTCTCGTCTGATCGATAGAATGAGGAATCGTATATAAATTAATAGAATTGGAACATGTTTAGAAAACCGAATTTATTTTTAAAAGGATTTGAATTTAAAAACTGATTAAACGTTGGTTCGATGCCCATTGACAATATAAAACCCCATTATCCATTCTGGTTCAATAATTCATAAAAGCCATCGCCATGGCGAAGGGAACACAAGAATAATAAAAAATAAATTCACATTACAACAACATACATGAAATCAAAGGGATAGTGGTTGTAACTTCGATCAACGAATGAATCAAAATCCCAAACTAGCACCCGAAGGTTTTAAACTATACTGGAATAGACTCGAAAGATATCGAGTCGATAATTCACGTTTTAGAGTCGTGAATCATATTAACAAGAGTAACGAATAAATTCGATATACAAAATAGAGCGCATGAGATTTAGAATGATCACATATCCAATTCACATCATAAACAAATGTGAATCGGCCAAGAAGGATCAACATTGGAAGAATCAAATGAGAATCAAAGCCGATGAATCGAGCTGCTGGAATCTGTGAATTCGTAAAGCTGAAGTTCACAAACGAAGTCCGAACGGTCCGAGCTCCGGGCGGGAAAGAGCCTGGATGAGGTTAAACTGTGGACCGAGGTCCCTCCGGTCCACAACACAAAACCGGTCGATCGGCCAAAATGGGGCGGTCGACCGTTTTCACATAGAAGTGAAACCGGTCGACCGCCCCATTTTGGGCCTGTCGACCGGTTTTGGCCTGGGCAGCTGCCCAGGCCAAACCTAAGGGGATTCGTCCCCCGAGAGTGTCCGGCTTCGATCATTGAGGTTCGTGACTTCTTTAAGACATCAATGAGCCCTCTCCAATCCACCGTATCGACTCGCAAAGCTCTAATGCAAGGATTTTGATTATAGGTTCTAAACGAACCAAATTTTGAACCAAAACGAATAAACGCGATATAAGCGAATTGTGAAGTCTTAGAACTTGTTGGGTGTGATAATGGTACTTCACAACATCACTTAATCGATTCAAATCATGTGTATTGATCAAGTGAATAACACATGTACATAAGATTGCAATGATTCAGTATATAAATTCAAGTATGAACTAAATTCCAAGCCAAAGCACACCAAAGCGATTCAAGCGACTTGTGAACACTTAGAAATTTGCCGGGGGGGGGGGAACGGAGCTTCACAACATCACCAAATGAACTCATAGCATATGCATTAGATCGTATGAACAATCTTTATCATAATTATCAACTCAATGAAACATTAAAACATGAAATCAGCTAAGTAACACTAACGTAACCAACTCACTAGCACATGCAAACTCATATGAACATTAAATTACACTTGTACAAGCCAATGGCTTGTGGCATAGATGTGAGTTCAAAAGGAAGTCACCTTGGTTTCATTCGAAGGAAGAACAAGCACAAACTCAAGCAAAGAAGCTTTCTTTCTTCAATCACTCCTCTCTAATCACCATATAAACACACATGCAAACACATGGGTGTTAGGACATCATAAAAATCCGAAATTTACATGATAGAGAGATAGAGAAGGAGTGTAGAGAGCTTACATGAGTCTCTAAACCGGATTAGAATTCGAATTGAGCCCTAAATTGAAAACCCTACCTCTTAGTGTTTTAATTTCCACTCTCTTCCCCATTTTTGTTTTCTTTTAAGTGTTTGGAGTGAATGAGAGGAAGAGGGGCTGATTTGGGGGTTATATGGCGAGCTAGGTTTAACGATACAGATTTCGCCCGGACCTCCTCGATCGCTCGATCGACCAAGACCGTTCAAAACCCGCATACGTTAACTCTGGGAATACAACACATCAGAACAAGTAACAGTAGACTTTTATAAACATAATAATAATGTACATCAGAGTACAGAATATATCAGAGTACATCGAATATAATAATACAGCGGAAGATTAAATTACAATAAATGTAATACACTGCAGCAGAACAATTAAATTAACACAGCAGAAGACTATCAATGCTCTGGACACAGCTCTAAGCTTCGATCCAGAATGCTGCTCAATATATCTGCAAAATAAGCTACTCGACTGCCCGTGTGAAAAAGAGGGCACCCGAGTTTGCAAAGTGAAACAAACTACGGGTCAGTTATGGGACTGGTATGAGAAATCTTTACTTAACTAGTAATAAGGCTAATCACAGGACCACGCCGCTAACGCGGAACGGGTTTACTCCATTGGATTGCCAGTGCATGAAATAAAGTAAATCATTAAATAATGCAATGCTTTTTAGAAAAATGAAACCATTATAAGACTTAGGTCCCATCACACAATGCAATGCAAGACGGAGGATAGAGTTTTACCTTATAATGGTCAAAAATGCTTGATTTGATAAAAACGGATTTGATATTATTATTAGTGTATATATGTTTCAAAAACATTTTTAATCATAATGTATCTATCATAGACGGCATAGCTACCATAATTATGGCTAATCACACAATACAACTTTTAACCCTTTCCTGGGAGCAAATTAGTCCAGGGCATCAGTAGTCATCCATTCGATGTGAAGATCGACGGTATTCAACCACCGTCTTCATCTTTGACTCTTAATCGTCGTAGTAATTATTCGGAATGGGTTAAACCCGGTCTTTCCGAATAACTTGCGTATTTTATAATAAAAAAAACAAGTGCGATAAAAACACATCCAACGCCTCATTCCAATTCAGAATATTCTTTAAAAAAAACATTCACATTATTCTAACAAAGATAAATTATTCTTAAATCTTTCTTTTAAAGATTTATTAAAACTCCGATTTGGTTTTAAATACCAAAAATCATTATTTAATGATTATTTAAATTTAAGAAATTAATCTTATCTTTAACTGGGTTAAAGAACAAATGTCATTTAAAACATAGTTCACAATAAACCCAATTCACATTTCATTTTATTCTAATTACTAAATATAATTGGAAACTCTAATAACCTTAAATTAAAGATTTATTCTTTTCTCAACTTGGTTTAAGAACAGGGTTATTTAAAACACTATTCACGACAAACCCGAAAATCCAATTTATTTTATTTTAATTCCAAGTAAATATTAATAAATTGGAAAACTCCATTAAATCTTGAGTAAAGATTCATTCTATTTCTTTATTAAAATAATGTTTTCAAATATTAGTTTTTAGATATTACTACCTTTAATTCTATTCATTATAAAATGAATAAAAACGGTCGGTAAACCCGTTCGGGTTAGAATGGCGTTTCAACTTATAATGGGCTAAATAGTCCAATACATTACCATGTCCATTTATGGTTTATAATGGGCTAGACCTCCCACATTAGGCCTGCAACTTGCAGATGCTGGACATGCCGGTTGTGTTTGGGCAGACTTATCCCACAAGTTGACATCGTGTCATAGTCCGCTTCGTATTTGCGCACTTAGACCTCTCACATTAGGTTCAACATTAGTGGCTGCTGGATATGCCGGTCGGGTCCAGGCAGATTTCCACCACAAATGCAATCCAACCTCGTGTCAAAAGTGCAATTATAATTTATAATTTTAATTATTTTATTGAAAAAATCATAATTTTTAAACTATTCTTTATATAAAAATGTTCTTTATTTTCAAATATTATTATTTAAAAGATATTTTGAATCGGAATACGACTCAATCAATTACCATATATTTTCAGTTATATGGATTTTATACATTGCATATGTATATAATAGTAATGATAAATAATCATTAAACAATCCATTCACATCCAGAGTGAAATTTATAACTGTGCGAGCATTAAAATAAATAAATAACGCTCATCACAGACTGTCAATCCATCGATTGACAACATCTAAATATTGGGACTAGTGTATGATAAATGTCATCCCAATACCAGTGCAGGGTTTTCAAACAACAACAATTTATATAAATAAATCATTGGTTAATAATTTAACCAATTATAATTTGGTTTGAGTTTTTTTTATTTAACATGAATATAATCTAAATAAATGACATATTTATTTAACATGAGCATGGTCTAAATATATGACATTTTTAATGTAACATGAAGATCATCAAAATATATGGCACTTGAGTGTAACATGAGCATCATCTAAATATATGACATTTTTAATCTAATATGACATTTCTATATAAAATGACATTTTTAATCTAACCTAATATCTTATAAGAAAAATGATATTTTTGTATGGCAATCCTAATTCAACATAAAAATGATATTTTATTCTAGTGTATATTATTTCCAATGTATGCATATTTATAATGTAATCATTTTCTAATGTATACATATTTCTAATATATCGACATTTTCAATATAACATGACATTTCTAAACATATGACCTCTCAATGTTGCATAACATCCCTAACTAAAAATGATGCTTATATTTTAATATAACATGATTCAACAAAATGAATATTTGGTTCTGACGCTAATATGATTCAACAAAAATGAATATTTTGTTTTGATAGTAATATGATTCAACACAATGAATGTTTTATTTTAACACTAGTATGATTAAACAAAATGAATGTTTTGTTTTAACACTGGTATTATTCAACAAAATGAATGTTTTGTTTTAACACTAGTATGATTCAACAAAATGAATGTTTTGTTTTATTCTTTTTTAAATGACAAAAGTGAATGTTTTTGTTTCATTAAATGACAAAAATAAATATTTTTGGTCTCAATCTTCTTAAATGGTAAAAACGTTTTTTAATGTAAATACATTTTCAAACAGTGAATCATATTTAATGATTCATTTACTTTCAAAAGTAAATTTTAAATGTAAATAGATTTTCAAAACAATGAATCATATTTAATGGTTCATTTACAGTATAATTCTACTAAAATGACATATTTATATACAAACTATGTTCTCTAACTAGATGACATGTTTATTTACAAAATATGTTTTCCAACATAGATGACATATTTATTTACAAAATTTTCCTATGTATTCCAAAGACATATAAAGAATATTTTATTTGTTTACAAATTTTCTATGTAATCTAATGACAAATAAAAGAATGATTTATTTGCAAACAATTTTCTATGCATTTCAATGACAAGTAAATGAATGTATTTATTTGCAAAACAATTTTCTATGCATTTCAATGACAAATAAATGAATGTATTTTCTAATCCCATTATTTTTATTTAATATAAAATAACAATAAAATTACAATTCTAAAATCCAATCCTTTTATTGTTTCTCATGTAACAATAAAAATGCAACTTTTATTTCAACTATTTTTATTGTTTCTAATGTCAATAAAAATGTTCCTTTTCATTTCTAATAAGATTTACATTAACAACGTGTACTAAAAATATGCTCTTTTTATGACAATAAAAATGTCATTTTGGAATCCGTTTTTTTTATTACATCTAAAAGGTAAATAAAAATGCAACTTTAAAATCCTATTTTTTTATTACATCTATAATGACAGTAAAATTGTCGTTTTAATTTCTATTCTTTTTATTTAATAAAAATGTCACCTTTAATACTATTATTTTTATTGTAACTAATTTAACAATAAAATATTTCTTTTAAATCGAATCTTTTTATTTGAACAACTTTGATGCTAAAAATATGTTCTTTTATTATAAACGAATATGACGCTAAAAATGTTCTTTTTATTCTGAAAAGAAAATGACGCTAAAAATGTTCTTTTTATTCTAAAAAGAAAATGAAACAAAAAATCTATTCTTTTTATTTCAAAAGAATATTACATAAAAAAAAACTATTCTTTTTTTACTCAATAAAATATTATTGGAAATCTAATTTTGATGAAAATTCATTTTCATGTGATTCATGAAAATGAGATTTACATTTCAAATCCGGACTTGATAAAAATCCATATTTCATGTAAACCATGAAAAATGTGATTTTTATTTCAAATCTCAAACCTAATAAAACTCATGTCCATGAACAACAATAAAAATTTAAATTTTAATCATTGATCAAATTCCATGCTCCTAAACCAAACAAAATGATCTTTAATCTAAAGAAATTTAATGTTCGTGATTCGACGTAAAGATGAAAATTTTAATCTAAAATCTAAATTCCAGGTTTATGAATTCCAATAGAAAAAAATATTTCCATAAATAAACAAATCAATATTTATGAATTAAAAATAAAAGTTAAGATTTTTTTATTTAAATCAAACTGTACACATGGATCTTAAAATAAAAAGCGCAGATCTGAATAACAGAAGGCAGATCTGGAGAATAGACGAATAATTCCATAATTATGGGTCGAAATAGAAGGATTTTTTTTAAAACTAACATCCATAGATCTAGAATATAGTATGATTTCAGTTCTGAATTTAATCACAAAACAGAAATTGAACAAAAATGAAATTACATCGTAGATCCCAAACAAATCATGACAATAAAATACGCCATAACAACAAATCAATAAATTCTAGATAACAAGCATCACAAATCTGAATTTTAATCGTACAGACAGAGATTTAAATAACAATAAAAATAATTAAATTTTAATTATTAAATAAATCAGAATTCTCACCCCGCTAATCCCTCTGTAAAAACTCATGTTCTTCCGTTTTTGCTTAAACCCATCGCTGACATCCTTCCTGCCCCGTCACATCACCAACCGGACCTATGATTATCGATCCACCCCTTCCATTCGAACCGCCATCGTCCAATGCTCTGCCGCCGTGAACGCCAAGAAATTCGGTCAACTCTTTGACTCTCTAATTCCGGTCCGAACGTTTCCCCTTTCAGGAAGCAATTCTCTCAATCCATTACGAAATAGAAGATCGCAACCATTGAATTCATTAAACTTGAGGAGATGAAGAAGTTTCAGTTTGAAGTTTTGAGAATAGGGTCATGGATTTGGAGATTTTGGTGGAGGAAGTGTGTGTGTTCTGGTTCGTTCATTTCATGAAGGTGGAGGCGGCTGTATAAATAATGTAGGTTTAAGGGAGTTTAGAACATTTTATAGTAGGGCTAATTTATTATTATTCCTTTATTTAATTAACATTTTTATTTATTATTTATGAGGTCTGAAGATTGTAAATATAAAGAGAAGAGAGAACAAAAAGGGGAATAAAGGGAACGGTTCCATATCTAAAAATGAATTTGAATGATAAATAAAAGAGGAAAGAGAGTAGAGAATAAATGCACAAGTTATTTTCCCCATATGCCTCTTTTTATTTACAAACGAATTAAATGCTTGCTTTATTTTATCTAATTGTTTAAGTCGTGCAACTTTTTAAATTTCAAAACACAAACATTAAATATAATAATTTAAGGAACCTATTTATTTGCAAGAAAGAATAAATAGAAGAGAAATATATATATACATATAGCTGATTTAAAGGAAAGAAAGGAAAAAAAATGTTGGAAAACAAAAGAAAAGGGAAAAGAGAAAATGGGAACGTAATTAATGCATGGTTTATTGTGTAATGCCAATTGTTAAAAAGTTTATAACTTCGTTTGCATGTAAATGTTAATATTTAACAAATGTACATTTTCTACTTCTAAAACATTTTTTTAATGTTAAAACGTTTTTATCAAACTATGAATCCCTTTGTAATGATTCATCTTTTACATAAAAAAAACATTTATAATTTCTAATGTGAATACAATTTATTGTACAATGAATCTTTTCCTAATGTATCATTTACACAAAAAATGCAAAATTTAATGTCAAAACATTATTATTACACAATGAACCTCTTTTAATGATTCATTTACATTAAAAAAGTAGATTTTAATGTTAACACATTTTCAAACAATGAATCTCTTTTACATTAAAAATGAAAATTTTAATGTAAACATATCTAATCAAACTTTAATCTTTTTATTCCTTTTATTTTATCCAAAATTCCAAAAGTAAATAGCAATGAAAGAGAGGGAGGATAAACGGAAAGAAATGAATACCAGATTAATGCTAATTGTCAGAAATTAGGACTAACACTATAGTATTAAATATTATTGTTAGAAATGAATGTTTACAACTTTCCACATTTCAAAAATTAACTAATTTATGAAGGTTTGGAACATGTAATCTATGTTTTGAATTCCTAAAAGTAACATTTTGAATTGACAGGGAAAATATTTAAGAGGACAGCTAAAGATACATACATACATACATACATACATACATATATATATATATATATATATTGTTAGAATTTATTTCATTTAGAACCTACACATTATTTTCAATCAATATTTCAACATAAATTAATAAATGTTTTTAAAGTTCCTAAGGCATCCATTTTTTTTAAATGTTGACGCATTTCCTATTTAAAATTTCTTGAAATAAAATTTTAAATTGGTTCCGATTTTCTAGGTTGTTACACTAGGTTAGCTCAACTAAGACCCAACCAAGGTGCTAAAATTTCGAAGCTCGGAACATATCGATGCTTATAGTCAGAAAGATCGTAAACGACGTTTTGAACTCAATGGAAGTGGTCCTGAGTCCTAGTTTTATCGTTTGTGAAAAACGACATTTTGAGTGGCACATAAGATACGACGATATATTTAGATAAATTATCTAAATCTATAATCGTCGAATGAGCGGATTGTTACAGACTCCCCCCTTAAAAGAATTACGTCCCCGCAATTCCTTAAGAATGAAGTAGTAGGTAACAACCAAAAATTATACCATGAAGTGGTACAACAAGAACCGACACGAAATGAAAAGATCACACCAACGACTAGGTGAGATCCTAATTTCGTCTCGCAAGATCATAAAAACTAGAGTTCAATCTCGAACTTCATTACCCATGAAGGTACTCATCGCAAACGGGTAAAATAATTCTAGAAAAATTCATAAGCGCTATGAATTCAAATAGACTCGCCTTTCTTAGTATGATTCTCAAGGGAATGAGAACCGATAGAATGCACAAAAACCATGTGAATTTAATTTGGAATTTCAAGAAGTAACGAGACTGTGTCCCACAGACGCGAGATATCAATAGTAGCTATTTCTTTTAGGATATGAAATGGGAATTTACGATGGTTGACTAATCCATCCCCAAACTCAATCACGACGATGTAGCGAACATCGAACCTGAGCACTTTAGACTTGCGACGAGGTGGCTGACACCCACAAAAGAACGACCCTGAGATTCCAAAGAAGTTAGATAAAGAGAGAAATTCTCGAGGAATAATCAATTCTAATATCAATGATTCAAGGTTCGTAACGGAATACCAACGAACTACAAGTTTATAATCAAACATTGGTAACGACATACCAATGAACTAGAAATCGATAACAAATATTGGTAACGGAATACCAATGAACTATTCGAGGAAATCGATTTTGAACCAGGTACTAAATATCATTTAGTAACCATAAAGACGAATCATTAGGAATTATACGAAATTATACGGAATCCAATTTGATGTACCATATCCACGAATTGATCAAACCCTAGGAGGAAGTCATGCACGCTGAAGGATGTCGAGCACCATTAACCCCCATCGAACACGGTATAACTTATATGGAGAGGAAGGAAATCTCGTAAGGAATACATGTATATGAGTTTTGGGAATTATAGATTTTTATTTGCATTGATTTCTTTTTTTCAAACTCACGAACTGTTTTCCTGAAGAATATGGTGGCGGCTACTCATTTTGACCAAGAGGAAAAATGTTTAGGGTTAGATAAGGGTGTAGACTATTTATAGGAAAATTTAAATAATTTTATATTCTTTATTTAAATTATTTTTATCACAACGCTGTTTGTATTTATCATTTAAAATTCCTATGATCACATACAATATCCAAATTCGACGAAAATGGACATACAACTATATTTCGACATTATAGACCCAACGAAACTTGTTTTGTCGAATTCTGACTTCGTTTTCTCACACATCATATTTTTAAAGTCAAATTATTGACTGTTTTTCACATTAAAATCCCGTACCGCCACATACTGACTTCAAAAATCATGAAAATTGAAATCTAGCAATAATTTAATATTCCGGATCCAACAAAATTAGTTTCGTCAAAAACGGAGCTCGTTTCCAAAAGTGGCTATTTTTAAAGCTCTAAATAAACCCATTTAAATATTAATATATTTAAAAATAATTAATTTTAATATTAATAAATTAATATTATCGTATATATATTCACACAGAATATAATATAGCTCCAAAATATTCCTATCTGAATTTATAACTCGACATTTCAAATCCGGATTATTTCAGTATTCAATTTATATTGAAAATCCATTTATATTATAAATAAATCATTATAAATTATAAAGGAATTCCATAGCGACTTTCCAAAAATTTGATTTGGACATAGCTCACAATCTAGCGACGGAATCTCGAATTTTCTCTTCCATTAGAAAAATATCTTGAAATGGATTCGAACGTTTCTTGTTTCACAGAAATCCGACTTAAAACAGATTCTGTATTTTCATTTAAAGTTCGAATCGCCAAATTATGAACTACCGCGCCATTACAGGCTCGATTTAAATTATATTCTAATTAATACGTTCAACCATGGTTTATTAAATATATTCGTTATTATAATTCAACACTAAACTGAATTATATCTTATAAATAATCCAATTCACACAATATTGTTAATTCAGCCATTTCCGACTATTTCAGAATTAAATATATTATTCTATTATTTATATTAATTTAATATTCAATATTATTTAATTAAACAAAAATTTAATTCTCTGAATCAGTATTCAAATAATTAATTTAATTAATTATTATACCGTAAAAATACGGGACGTTACATTCTTTCCCCCTTAAAATAATTTCGTCCTCAAAATTGCTAAGGTAGAAAACAAACTCTACTAATTGGGTTAAAAATTATTTGTTTACTTATTAACTTCAGTTTCACTAAACCAATTAATTCCAATTAAAATATTAATTTATTCCTACTATTGAAAATTTTCAAAAATTCTGGAATTTTTCTAACACCTTAAATTTCCGATAAATTTCGCCAGCACCTCCTTTGTATGGCTCAATCGGTACAACTACAACTCGCCTCTTTAGGCCTTCTCCAGTCCCAAAAGAAAATCAAATAGCCAAGCGGCCTGCTAATTCGGCTCATAAAAATCTCATACCCATATAAAATGTAAACTTGTACCTTTTTGTCGGGTATATCATTATATCCTTTCCATCTGTTACCCAATCAACATATATCAATGTCATTCCAATCCAACTCCGATCAATTTATCCTCAACACTGCTAATCCCTTATACAAGCCAAATTCCATTCCAAACTCAAGTTTCATTCTTGATCCCAAACTCTTAACTTACCAATCAAATATACCTAACCAAGTTAAGTTCCATCCTTATACTTCATTAACTCGTTAATTTCTCTAATCAGTTATCTTTATCTCATACTCAAATCTGATTTTTATTCCAGAAGTCAATCCATTTACTCACCTGAGTCTAATTATTTCAACATCCAATTTTACCCGATATTACTCTATTTCAGTTCAATTTCCACTTCCAGATATAGTTCAATTTCAGTTTGCTTTCACAAATTTCTATTTAAATTGGTTTTAATTTAAACAATCTCTTGCCAGGAGTTTTTAAACAGCTTAGCTTTTTCTAAAATCAATTATTCCCTTTCAGGATTCAAAACAACTTGCTTTTTCAAAACAATTCAAAGACGAAATCTTTGGTAGTAATCCGTCACTTTGAACTCGAAAATGAACACTGATAATGTGGCCAGCATCTTTAGAGTTATTTCCCAGTGATCGAAGTGAGTTCAATGCTATACCAGTTTTCAAAACTCATATTTAAACATTTCCATTTTGAAATTATTTCAAAATATCATGCACAATTCTTGTTAAACAATTTAAAATCTCCCAGGATTTTAAAATTCTCACATTTTTAATCCAAGTCCGTTTACAATCACTTTTCCAAATTTTTAGGGTTTTAATTTCAATTGTGATTTAAATTAAAATTTAATTCATTTCATTTTATATGTTACACTTGTACGAGTTCTGATTGGTTATTTACATAATCATTTCAGTTATAATCTCATTCGATTATAATACAACCAACACGTTCAATATATTATAATACTTTCAATATATATCATTCTTTTATATCAAAATATAATTTGGGTAAAATTATTTCGTTTACCCTTTTTTCAAAACATACCGTGTCGGTTCATCGTATTCAAGTGTTTATAAACCCCTACCGATACAGTGGATCAAACTGATCGACCAGAATTCATAAACCACTCAACCAATAAAACTCCACAATATAAAATTATTTTATATTAAATAACAAGTACGTGCTCATATACACACACACACACAACTCAATCTAGGATATTACTAACCCCATCTCTACTGAGTTACGCCACAGAGCCAAGGTAATTACTTAACCTTCAGCTCTGATACCACTGTAACGGCCCGGGGAAATCGCGACCTTAAGTACTCGACATAAACACGATGTCGACTAACCAAGCATCCGAAATTTACCGGAACCTTAATGAAAGAAAATATAGGGTGAGAAAAGATTAGATAGAAAATTAGAATATAAGAAGAAGAAGGACACACAACACATCAGAGTAACACGAATCTCACAGCGGAACGAATAAAATATAACATAACTTTGAAATAAAACAGTATATATACAATAACTTTATCAGAGCACAACACTTGCAACACAGCGGAAAATAACAATGACTAGATTACGCTGAAGCCGCCTGCTCGAAGCTCCTCCAATGATATCTGAAAATACCTGAACTACTTGACTACCCGTACAAATTTGGGCACCCAAGAGTTTAGGGTAAAAACAAAACAAAAGTAAACTCTGGGTCGGTCATGGGACTAGTGTGAGTAAACTCCAACCACTTGGTTTAACTTTTAAAATCGTTTTTAAAAGAAAGGATAATCGTAAGACGATCCACACATAAACACAGATGGTTTTTACCTTACGATAACCCAAATAATTATTTGAAATCAATATTCATCTGATATTATTATAGTGTCTAAAAACAGGTAAATAACAATCTAGCAGAACACAGCTGGAATAAACACAGATGGATTCCAACAGGCAGGGTATGAGATCATCTTCCGATAGAGTGTCTCTAGAGAGGAATACACCGGGTTCAACAAGAACATCTTGCAACCCAGGCTAAACATGACCGACCCCTCACTTTGCTTGGGAGTACCGAATGTATTATCACCAACGGTTGGGATCAACAACTGTTTCCCGAAAGGGACAACATCGATAGATTTAAGAAGCAAAGGGAATTTCTCTAGATCATGTGACAATACACCCTACTTGGCAGTTAACCACTTATGCATGCGACCTACCCGATTTTATACCATTTCTCGGTTATGAGGCTAGAGGTTATAATGTATATTTTGATCTTCATTCACTTTGAATGTCACATCGTCATACCCGCCAAATAACAAATTGATTTCTCCAAACATATTATGGGTATATAGCTAAGAGAAACGAATTCCTCCGCCACCAAACGTAATACGTTTGAAGATATCAACTTACGCGATCCATTAAATACACTATGTCAGACATTATTCCATATAAGTTGTCCTGTGTGATGACCCCCAAACTCCCATGGGATGAAAGTAAGGAATAATCATTTGGAATACAACATAAATATAACAATACAGATCACAGATACAACATAGCATAGGAAAACTATAGAATAACAACATCATAGCAGCAGAATATGAATGTCATCAACCCAGAATCCCACAGTCACAGAGTTTTAAATTATTACATCAAGTTTTCAACAAAGGAAATAAGTTCCAACTTCAAACTAGAACAACTGAAATAAAATAAGTCTATATGACTGAAGATAAATGTAACAAAAGATAAATGATAGATAGTCTTCGTGGTCCAACATAAGCACCTCCAAATAAGCAACACCAAAAAAGCTCTAAAGACAGCAACTCCAAAGAAAGCCAAACCTGTTACTTGGCTGCCCGTGTGGAAAAGAGGGTACCCGAGTTTGCAAAGGTGAAAACAAACTACAGGTCAGTCATGGGACTGGTGTGAGAATTCTTAACTAATTTAACTACTAGTAATAAGGCAAATCCAAGGACCACGCCGCTAACGCAGAACGGGTTTATTCCAAGGATTGCAGTGCATAATTTAAAGTGACAGAACAAACAATAAGTAATTCGTAAAACAACGCTATGCTTTTGAGAAAAATGGAATCATCATAAGACCCAAGTCCCATCACACAATGCAACACAAACTAGAGGATAGGGTTTTACCTTATGGTGACTAAACATGCTAAATACGATAAATACGAATATAATATTATTATTAGTGTATATAAAAACATTTCAAAATAAATCTAACAATCCTAGGAAGCATAGCTACCATATACTATGCCTCTGTACTAGTAATACAATCAAATTCGGAGGGTCGTATTTGGAATTTGGTTTCCATCATGAGTCAAGGCCAAGGAGGAGCTCCTTACCGATTCGAGACACTCTAGCTAATGTCTCAGGATCCCCCGCAGTGAACCCTTGGATAGCTGCAGGGCCGGTCCACACATACAGCTTCGTGGATTAGTTATTCCTGAACACACGTTTCCCGATCCTGTAGGACCTATCATCTGAGGCGCCTTATTACATCATCCATATAAGTAAAATATCAGCCAGTTTAAGCACCGACACTACTTCTAACTTGAAAGAAACGTGCTACTCTCCCTGCGTTCCCTTCTCCCGTTTTAGACTCCACCGGGTTGTGAGGTTCGTGAAGCTATGTAATACACAAAGCTATGCTTATCCAAGCTGTGCTTTGATCATCACCACAAGGTTCTGCTTTTCAACAAGAAACTTGATCGTTGCATCTTAGTCTGCCACACTGCCACTCCATATCGCACAACTAATCCTTTGACGAAGTGTATGAAAGGGTGTTAAGCAAGAGAATAAATTCTCCGCCACCAAACATTCATACATTCGACAGAAAATTAATAACATGGTAGTTAATGGAGTACGATGTCAGACACACAATCCATTTATTAGCTTATGCTCTGGGTCTTAGCGAAAACCAAACCCGTGGAATCAACATGTTCGTTTGGGCAATGACCATGACCCTTGATTTGGGAGCAAATCAAATCAGGGCCTCGATCGTTGTCCTCTCGATGGAAGATTCACGGTCTTCATATGCCATCTTCATACTTCGATTCTTAGCGTCGTTTGATTATTTGGAATGAGAGAAACTCGGACTTTCCAAATAATCCTCATATATATATATACATATTTAAAAGCCTTCCTATTCGTTAATATCATTTTATAATGATTAATTCCAATTTTAATTATTTAAAATAATTAAATTTTATATAACGATGCCTCGAGTCAATGGCAACTATGGCGCTGCTTTCAACCAATTTCGATTTTCACATTTCTTAAAATCTAACCGTTGGATCTTAACGTAGTTTATATTGTTGTAAAGATTTTCCCAAGACGGTCCTAACGGTTTCAGTTTTGGGAAATTCCGACGGTCGGATCTTTTGGTATGATCGTTCAAAGGTACGGTTTCAAAACGCGAACTACCGCGCTCAATTCGTTTAATTT
Organism: Allium sativum; assembly: GCA_030737875.1. NCBI lineage: Eukaryota > Viridiplantae > Streptophyta > Magnoliopsida > Asparagales > Amaryllidaceae > Allium > Allium sativum. The sequence continues at coordinate 592,425,355 of CM060919.1, forward strand.
TAATTATATATATATATACATATGAATATATATACATTTAACAATAATAACGTCAACCAATTCAACTCAAATAAATTTAATTACCATATCCATTCCATTTTTCTTCATTCATTTAAAAAAATGAAAATAATATTTCAACCTTTACATATGTTCAATTACATTTAAAATGTAAATGAATTTACAGCGTAAAATTTCATTCTTAAATCTTACATTAAAAATGTAATTTTCATTATAATGACAAAATCTCTTTTTAATTACACTAAAAATGTAATTATCATTCAGTGTGAAATCTTACTTTAACAATTTCATAAAAGAAAATGAATTTCATTTCAATGGTAAAATCTAATCTTTGAATTTCATTAGAAATGAAATTTCATTACATTGTCAATATAATTAACATGATAGTGGAAAATTTCAACTTTTTAAATTACAATAAAAATGTAATTTTTATTTACTATACAAATCCCATGCAAATCCTCATTCTTAATTCACATAAAAAGAATGTAATTCTGATTATTATGCAAAAATGTTAATCTTTAATTACATAAAAAGGATGTAATTTTATGTAATTTTAATTGCCATGTAAATTTTCATTCCTTAATTACATATAAAAAATGTAATTTTACTTTGCAATGTGAATTCAACTTTAATTACATAATAAAAATGTAATTTTTTATACGATGCAAATTTCTCTTCTTTATTACATGTAAAATGTAATTTGTGTTACATGTCAAATTCCTACTTCTTATTTACATGTAAAAATGTAAATTTCAATATATTGCAAAATCCTACTTTTAATTCATATGTAAAAATGTAAATTTCAATACATTGCAAAATCCTACTTTTAATTCACATGTAAAAATGTAAATTTCAATACATTGCAAAATCCTACTTTTAATTCACATGTAAAAATGTAAATTTCAATACATTGCAAAATCCTACTTTTAATTCACATTTAAAAATGTAAATTTCAGTACAAATGTAATTTTAATTACACCGTCCAAATCTGCCTTTTTTTTATTTTTTTTTACTTTTTATTATATATTAAAATATGTAATTTTATTTACATTGTGAATTCCTCTTTCCTAATTACATATAAAATGTAATTTTTAATCGCAATGTAAATTCTCATTTCTAATTATATATAAAAAATGCACTTTTTAACCTACAATGTAAATTGTCATTTCTAATTACATATAAAAGTGAAACTTTATTTTTCAATGTAAATTCACATTTCTAATTACATATAAAAATGTAAGTTTTTCTCAATATCTCATGTCCAATATTTCATGTCCAATCCAACCACCAACAATAATTTAAATAATCAAAGGGATCAAATCAAATTAATAACATGAAATTAAGCTCGAGTTGAGAGTTCTAGTTCAATTCTGAGAATAACTAAGGGTGTGTTCTTACATGTAGACATATGGTCCGTGAATATCAACAAACCATGATTGACAAGATTAACAAATAAATGATCCTAATAAATCACCAAACCCAGATCTAACACTTAAATTTTCAGATCTAATATCATTACATCATAAACAATTCAGATCCATAACTTAGAATAACGTCCATCACAGATCCATTTATATTTGCCATTCTAACTTCACATAAGGCAATAATAATAATTAAATTAATCAAATTTAATTAAAAATAAATTCTCACCTTGCTTGGATTTGAAATAAAGGTTCGAACTTGATCAGATCTCGTGTTCAAAGTCACGGCGGTTTCGGATCTGAAAGGTTTTAATTTGAAGTTCATATGTATAAATTAGAAACCAACTTTTTACAAGTGCTACTACGACATTTAAAATCATCGCAAATCTGAAATTGAAATTTACCTTGAATTTCAGAAAGTTCAAAACTTTGAATTCGATTTTCGGGAGATGTAGTTGATGGTTTTCAGAACGGTTTGCTGGAGATGGACCGGCTTGGAGTGGCGCACGTGCGCCAGGAAGGGGGTGGGGTGCGGCGCAGTGTGGTGGGCCCGGCGGATGGAAGAAGGCGGCGGTTTCAGGTGGTCGGGGCGGCTACGGGTAATGAGAGGTGGTGATTTCGGTATGGAATCGAAGAGCTCGGAAATCTCCTCGAAAGTTAGGCTACGGCGAAGGATTTCGTGGAGAAACGAGGGAGAAATCGGGGTTTGAAATTATGAAGGGTTATGGGTTTGTGCGGCTGAACAATCAGGAGGAAGAAGATGTACTGTACACCCGTATTTATACTGTATTCCTAGGGTATTTTCTTTTATTTTTAATTTAATTAATTCCAGAAATTACGGTCTTTCCGTCCGACCTCCAAACGGAGCCCAACGACTGTCGAACAATAGGTTTTGACGTCTTCTGAACGCAATGGCGCTAGTGTCGAAGTCTAATTCTGAAGTTTACAGCATGTTCCCTTTATTTTCAAAATAAATCTTTTATATTTAATTCGAGCGTACTTTCTAATTTTACCGGGGTCACATACGAACTCAGAAAAATCCGAGAAAATTATTTTTGGTTATGTTCTGACGATACGGTCCTAACAAAACTAATTTCGTCAAATTCTGAGATCGTTTGGAAAATGGCCATTTTCTGGTCGATCCAATTTAACTGTAATTGACCAAAACACATTTTCCTTTGCCACGCTCACACATTAGCTTCAAAAATTATGAAATTTGAAATCTAGCAATAATTTGACATCCCGGATCCAACAAAAGTGGTTTCGTCGAATTCCGAGGTCGTATGCAAAATGTCTATTTTCAAGGGCGATATATTCTCTATAGCGACCTTTCTGAAAATTCATTTGGCCATAACTTTTGAATCCCGCTATGAAACTTCGATTTTTCAGATTCATTAGAAAGGTATTCATTAACAGATTTAAATATTTTTGGTTTCACCAAAATCTGATTTATCCTGCATCTTGTATAGTCAGTCAAAGTTCAGCTTTGACTTTTCAAACTACCGTGCTATTTCTAATTCCTTATATATTTAAATTAAATATATTCATATTAAATTCAATTAAAATAGATTTCTAGTTGTTTTTATTTAAAATAATTTATTCCAAATATTTAATCACCCTTAAAATCTCTAAAATGAAATTTTAAATTGGCCCCAAATTCTGGGTTGTTACAATCTCCCCCGCTTAAGAACTTTTCGTCCTCGAAAAGGAAAAAGAAAAATAGAAGAGTAGGAATCAACACAGAGAATGCTGAAATGATTAAGCGTACCTCAAAACAAAATCTAATCAGAGATATCCACTCTGCATTTGGGATAGGCCTGTTTGATACTCTCCTCAGTTTCCCAAGTGCAGTCTCTAGGATCACCGCTCCATTGCACCTTGATTAGGTTGATACTTTTATTTCTCAGCTTTATAGTCTCTTTGCCAATAATTTTCAGCGGTTCCCTTCTCACTGCAAGGCTTGGGGTAATCTCCAAATCTTGTTGTGCAGCTTCCTCCACAACCATATCCGGATCATGGACATGCCTTTGAAGTTGAGATACATGGAATACATCGTGCACTCCAGGCAACCAGTCGGGCATTTGAATTCTATAAGTTAGGGTGCCAATCTTCTCAAGAATAGGAAAGGGACCGATGAATTTAGGTGCTAATTTTCCTGTCTTTCCAAAACGGATTACACCTCGCATTGGAGCAACTTTCAAATAGACATAGTCACCCACTTCAAAAGCCAATTCTCTTCTTCTTACATCTGCATAGCTCTTTTGTCTACTTTGGGCGGCCAATAATCGCTTTTTAATAAAATCAACTTTGTCCGAAGCTTCTCGAACCATGTCTGGACCTAAAACGATTTCATTTTTCAACCCAGCATGCTGGCGATCTACATGGCCTACCATATAAGGCTTCAAATGGAGACTTCTTCAAACTTGCTTGATAGCTATTGTTATATGAGAATTCAACTAAATGCAAGTGATCCTCCCAAGATCCTCCAAAGTCAAGTATACAAGCTCGCAATAGATCCTCAAGAATGCGATTCACCCTCTCAGTTTGGCCATCTGTCTGAGGGTGATATGCGGTACTGAGATTTAACTTCGTTCCCAACTCATTTTGGAATGCTTCCCAAAATATGCTAGCAAAGATAGGATCACGGTCGCTAACAATGCTACTAGGAACTCTGTTAAAAACAAAAGATTATTCTTTTAATATCCAATTAGAAAAATGAAAATTTTCATTCAGATAATGATAAAAAGGAAAGATTTAACTTCATTACCCATGTAGCCTGATGATTTCTTTGAAATAGATTTGCGTCAGACCTTGAGCAGTTCTAGTGGACTTGACAGGTATGAAATGAGCGAACTTTGTGAAGCGGTCCACGATCACCCATACGTTGTCATTCCCTTTCCAAGTACGGAGCAAACCATCTATAAAATCCATGGAGATATGGTCCCACTTCCAACTTGGAACCTCCAATTGTTGCAACAATCCCGCAAGCTTTTGTTGATCGCTCTTAACATGTTGGCATGTATGACATCTACTCACATAGATGGATATATCCCTCTTCATAGACTTCCACCAAAACATGCGCTTTAGATCTTGATACATCTTGCTCATGCCTGGATGGATGTTAAGCTTTGATTTGTGACCTTCATCTAAAACTTCCCTTATGAGCTCTCGGATATTTGGAACACAGATCCGCCCTTGCAATCTAAGGACACCCTTGCGATCTATTTGGAAGCTCGTACCCTCTTGAATTTTCTTAATAATTCTTTGAATAAACTCGTCTTCCTTTTGAAGAGTAGAAATTTTATCAATCAAAGAAGGAGTAATGATGAGGCTTGCGACAATGACGTCTTTTCTACTAAGTGCGTCCGCCACAACATTAGCTTTCCCCGGCGTATATAAGATGTCAAGATCGTATGCCGCAAGAAATTCTAGCCACCGTTGCTGCCTTAAATTCAAATCCTTTTGATCAAAGAGATATTTCAAAGATTGATGGTCTGTGAATAATTCAAATTTTTCGCCCAAAAGATAATGTCTCCAAATTTTCAAAGCAAAGACTACGACCAACAACTCCAAGTCATGGACACGATAATTTTTCTCATGCGGCTTTAATTGACGACTTGCATATGCAACAACTTTGTCTCTTTGCATCAGTATCGCACCAAGACCACCACTTTGAGAAGCATCGGTGTAGACCTTTAAATTTTGGTTGCCATCGATGATGGCAAGTACGGGAGCAGTTGTCAAACTCACTTTTAGCTTTTGGAAGGCCTTCTCACAATCCGATGTCCAATTGAACTTGGTATGCTTCTTGGTGAGCTTTGTTAACGGGCAAGACAACTTTGCGAAGTCTTTGACAAATTTCCTGTAATATCCAGCCAATCCTAGGAAGCTTCTTACTTCATGGGCGTACTGGGCTGCTTCCAATCTCGAATGGCGGCAATTTTACTTGGGTCAACAGCAATTCCTTCTTTTGACACAACATGGCCCAAGAATTTTACCTCCTCTTGCCAAAATGTGCATTTGGAAAACTTTGCTTTTAAAACATTTCTTCGCAGAATCTCCAACACTTCCCTCAGATGCCCTTCATGCTCCTCCTTAGTTTTAGAATAGACTAGAATATCATCAATGAAGACTAGGACGAATTTGTTTAGGACATCTCGGAAGACCCTATTCATCAAGTCAACAAAGTAGGCGGGAGCATTGCATAGACCGAACGACATTACTAACCATTCGTAGAATATGTCAGGACCTCTAAAGGCGGTCAAAGGTATGCATTCTTCAGCTATGCGTAGTTGATGGAAACCGGTGGCTAGGTCCATCTTAGAAAACACCTTAGCCCATTTAATTGGTCCATTAAGTCATCTATGCGAGGCAAGGGGTATTTATTCTTCAATGTTTGTTTGTTAAGGTCGCGGTAATCCACACAGAGCCGTAGAGTACCGTTAGACTTGGGGATGAACACCACAGCTGCACCCCAATTGGAAAAACTAGGCCGGATTAGTCCCTTCCACAAGAGCTGCTTAGTTTGAGTTTGCAATTCTTCCTTTTCTTTAGGGGTCATCCTCCTGATAGCGTGAACTACATGTCTTGCATTTGGAACAAGATCAATCCTGAAATCGATTTCCCTTCGCGGGGGTAAGCTGTCTACTTCTTCAAATACATCTGCGTAATTTCTGACCATAGGAATATTTTCTAAAGAAATAGGAGTGATCTCCAGAGAAGACCAAAATGCATTTCTATCAGATTTTGGCCCATGGCAAGGTATAGTAACAGTGTTCCCGAATCCTGTTTTCATCTTTACCACTCTTTCTGAGCATAACACTTCAGCGTCATATTGTGTTATCCAATCCAGACCATGGATGATATCAAACTCGGAAAAATTCATAATGATCAAGTTAAATGGAAACTGGAAATAGGAGTAGGATACAGGCACTTTACAAAATAAATCTAGAGTGGTAGAACCTCCTACAGGATTATGAACATTAATTGGCTCTTTAAGATTTCTTGGTTTTAATTTCAATTTCTTAACCGTGTTGCTAGAAATAAAGCTCCTCGATGCACCCGTATCAAACAAAGCAGTAACAGGAATGTTTTTAACAGAAATGGTACCATCTAAAACATCAGGCTTACCTGCTCCTTCGGAAGAAGTAGGTGCGGAGGAAGGCGGTGCACTTGCCCCCTCGTACACATGTGCAATCTGAGCTCCTTTCAACAATGGACAATTAGGTTTGATATGCCCCTTTTTGTGGAAGTTATAACATTCTTTAGTGTCATCACTTCTGGCCTTCTTTGGATTTCTGTAGTCCTTGCTGTAGTGTCCAAACTTCTGGCAGTTGTAGCACTGCACCTCAGATTTATCATGAGTCTTAGCAGCTCCAGAACCGCTTCCTTCAGTCTTCTTTTCGGGTTGCTTTCTTTTGTTATTGTTATTGGCTAAGCTCCTCTCTCTATCCTATTGAGAACTCTTTTTATCATTCTCCTCGTATCGACAAGCAAACTCCACCAGCTTATTGAAAGAAAGGTCGATGTGGGCAGTGACTCTATCATTATATTTTCTCGCAAGCCCATTTATGAACCTCTTGTTCTTCTGAAGGTCATCCCGAATCAATTCAGGGGCGTAGCGGGAGAGGTCTTCAAATCTTCATACATATTCTGAGATGGACTTGTCGCCTTGCTTCAGATTGGCGAACTCGTCATGCAGTCTTTCTACCTCCTGCCTTGGAATGTATTTATTATTGAAAAGCTCCTTAAACCTGGCCCAAGTCATAATATCTTCGTCGCCTCCAATGTTGATCACTTCCCACCAATTCTGTGCTTCGCCTTGGAGATGCCATGCAACAGTGAATCTCTTCCTCTGATCATCTAGCTCTAGCCCTCTAAATATCTTTTCACATTTTTTTAGCCATGCCTGAGCCTGTACCACGGTCTCTGTACCGGTGAATGGAACTCCACCTAGTTTTTTGAACTTCTTCGCCACCTTATCCAAATCAAAGGGCTGCGGTGGTGGTGGCTGTTGAACTGTGGCCTCCTCAGTTCCAGCAACATTTTGCCTCCTTGCTCTAGCTCTAGCGGCTCTAGCGCCAGCTGTACTCATTTTTAGTTAGTTCTGTACGATCCAGGAAAGAGTCAGAACAATTGTAATGGTGACTTTAAGAAATGATAAAGATAAAAAGATGGATAAAAGGATGGCGATAAAATGAATGACTATTATGTATTCACATGAAATGTTCGCCATAGAATATTGTGATTCTATGTAAATGAATTGCTATAAGTATGTTATATTCCAAAATTAAGGTTAACCAAAGCTCTGATACCAACTGTGATGACCCCAAACTTCCATGGGATGAAAGTAAGGAATAATCATTTGGAATACAACATAAATATAACAATACAGATCACAGATACAACATAGCCTAGGAAAACTATAGAAAAACAACATCATAGCAGCGGAATATAAATGTCATCAACCCAGAATCCTACAGTCACAGAGTTTTAAATTATTACACCAAGTTTTCAACAAAGGAAATAAGTTCCAACTTCAAACTAGAACAACAGAAATAAAATAAGTCTGTATGACTGAAGATAAATGTAACAAAAGATAAATGATAGATAGTCTTCATGGTCCAACATAAGCACCTCCAAATAAGCAACACCAAGAAAGCTCCAAAGAAAGCCAAACCTATTACTTGGCTGCCCGTGTGGAAAAGAGGGCACCCGAGTTTGCAAAGGTGAAAACAAACTACAGGTCAGTCATGGGACTGGTGTGAGAATTCTTAACTAATTTAACTACTAGTAATAAGGCAAATCCAAGGACCACGCCGCTAACGCGGAACAGGTTTATTCCAATGGATTGCCGTGCATAATTTAAAGTGACAAAACAAACAATAAGTAATTCGTAAAACAACGCTATGCTTTTGAGAAAAATGGAATCACCATAAGACCCAAGTCCCATCACACAATGCACACAAACCAGAGGATAGGGTTTTACCTTATGGTGAATAAACATGCTAAATACGATAAATACGAATATAATATCATTATTAGTGTATATAAAAACATTTCAAAATAAATGTAACAATCCTAGGAAGCATAACTACCATATATTATGCCTCCATACTAGTAATACAATCAAATTCGGAGGGTCGTATTTGGAATTTGGTTTCCATCATGAGTCAAGGCTAGGGAGGAGCTCCTTACCGATTCGAGACACTCTAGCTAATGTCTCAGGATCCCCCGCAGTGAACCCTTGGATAGCTGCAGGGCCGGTCCACACATACAGCTTCGTGGATTAGTTATTCCTGAACACACGTTTCCCGATCCTATAGGACCTATCATCCGAGGCGCCTCATTCCATCATCCACATAAGTAAAATATTAGCCAGTTTAAGCACCGACACTACTTCTAACTAGAAAGAAACGTGATGCTCTCCCTGCGTTCCCTTCTCCCGTTTTAGACTCCACCGGGTTGTGAGGTTCGTGAAGCTACGTAATACACAAAGCTATGCTTATCCAAGCTGTGCTTTGATCATCACCACAAGGTTATGCTTTTCAACAAGAAACCTTGATCGTTGCATCTTAGTATGCCACACTGCCACTCCATATCGCACAACCAATCCTTTGCCGAAGTGTATGAAAGGTTGTTAAGTAAGAGAATAAATTCTCCGCCACCAAACATTCATACGTTCGACAGAAAATTAATAACATGATATTTAATGGAGTAGATGTCATACACACAATCCATTTATCAGCTTATGCTCTGGGTCTGAGCGAAAACCAAACCCATGGAATCAACATGTTCGTTTGGGCAATGACCATGACCCTTGATTTGGGAGCAAATCAAATCAGGGCCTCGATCGTTGTCCTCTCAATGGAAGATTCACGGTCTTCATATGCCGTCTTCATACTTCGATTCTTAGCGTCGTTTGATTATTTGGAATGAGAGAAACTCGGATTTTCCAAATAATCCTCGTATATATATACATATTTAAAAGCCTTCCTATTCGTTAATATCATTTTATAATGATTAATTCTTATTTTAATTATTTAAAATAATTAAATTTTATATAACGACGCCTCGAGTCAATGGAAACTATGGCGCTGCTTTCAACCAATTTCGATTTTCACATTTCTTAAAATCTAACTGTTGGATCTTAACGTAGTTTATATCGTTGTAAAGATTTTCCCAAGACGGTCCTAAGATTTCAATTTTGGGAAATTCCGACGATCGGATCTTTTGGTATGATCGTTCAAAGGTACGGTTTCAAAACGCGAACTACCGCGCTCGATTCGTTTAATTTTAATTATATTTATATATATACATATGAATATATATACATTTAACGATAATAACATCAACCAATTCAACTCAAATAAATTTAATTATCCATTTTTCTTCATTCATTTAAAAAAATGAAAATAATATTTCAACCTTTACATATGTTCAATTACATTTAAAATGTAAATGAATTTACAGCGTAAAATTTCATTCTTACATCTTACATTAGAAATGTAATTTTCATTATAAATACAAAATCTCTTTTTAATTACACTAAAAATGTAATTATCATTCGGTGTGAAATCTTACTTTAACAATTTCATAAAAGAAAATGAATTTCATTTCAATGGTAAAATCTAATCTTTGAATTTCATTAGAAATGAAATTTCATTACATTGTCAATATAATTAACATGATAGTGGAAAATTCTAACTTTTTAAATTACATTAAAAATGTAATTTTTATTTACTATACAAATCCCATGCAAATCGTCATTCTTAATTCACGTAAAAAGAATGTAATTCTGATTATTATGCAAAAATGTTAATCTTTAATTACATAAAAAGGATGTAATTTTATGTAATTTTAATTGCCATGTAAATTTTCATTCCTTAATTACATATAAAAAATGTAATTTTACTTTGCAATGTGAATTCAACTTTAATTACATAATAAAAATGTAATTTTTTATACGATGCAAATTTCTCTTCTTTATTACATGTAAAATGTAATTTGTGTTACATGTCAAATTCCTACTTCTTATTTACATGTAAAAATGTAAATTTCAATATATTGCAAAATCCTACTTTTGATTCACATGTAAAAATGTAAATTTCAATACATTGCAAAATCCTACTTTTAATTCACATGTAAAAATGTAAATTTCAATACATTGCAAAATCCTACTTTTAATTCATATGTAAAAACGTAAATTTCAATACATTGCAAAATCCTACTTTTGATTCACATGTAAAAATGTAAATTTCAATACATTGCAAAATCCTACTTTTAATTCACATTTAAAAATGTAAATTTCAGTACAAATGTAATTTTAATTACACCGTCCAAATCTACCTTTTTTATTTTTTATTATTTTTTATTATATATTAAAATATGTAATTTTATTTACATTGTGAATTCCTCTTCCCTAATTACATATAAAATGTAATTTTTAATCGCAATGTAAATTCTCATTTCTAATTATATATAAAAAAATGTACTTTTTAACCTACAATGTAAATTGTCATTTCTAATTACATATAAAAGTGAAACTTTATTTTACAATGTAAATTCACATTTCTAATTACATATAAAAATGTAAGTTTTTTTCAATATTTCATGTCCAATATTTCATGTCCAATCCAACCACCAACAATAATTTAAATAATCAAAGGGATCAAATCAAATTAATAACATGAAGTTAAGCTCGAGTTGAGAGTTCTAGTTCAATTCTGAGAATAACTAAGGGTGTGTTCTTACATGTAGACATATGGTCCGTGAATATCAACAAACCATGATTGACAAGATTAACAAATAAATGATCATACTAAATCACCAAACCCATATCTAACACTTAAATTTTCAGATCTAATATCATAGCATCATAAACAATTCAGATCCATAACTTAGAATAACGTCCATCGCAGATCCATTTATATTTGCCATTCTAACTTCACATAATGCAAGAATAATAATTAAATTAATTAAATTTAATTAAAAATAAATTCTCACCTTGCTTGGATTTGAAATAATGGTTCGAACTTGATCAGATCTCGTGTTCAAAGTCACGGCGGTTTCGGATCTGAAAGGTTTTAATTTGAAGTTCATATGTATAAATTAGAAACCAACTTTTTACAAGTGCTACTACGACATTTAAAAGCATCGCAAATCTGAAATTGAAATTTACCTTGAATTCCAGAAAGTTCAAAACTTTGAATTCGATTTTCGGGAGATGTAGTTGATGGTTTTCAGAACGGTTTGTTGGAGATGGACCGGCTCGGAGTGCCGCACGTGCGCCAGGAAGGGGGTGGGGTGCAGCGCAGCATGGTGGGCCCGGCGGAGGGAAGAAGGTGGCAGTTTCAGGAGGTCGGGGCGGCGGCTACGGGTGATGAGAGGTGGTGATTTCGGTATGGAATAGAAGAGCTCGGAAATCTCCTCGAAAGTTGGGCTACGGCGAAGGATTTCGTGGAGAAACGAGGGAGAAATCGGAGTTTGAAATTATGAAGGGTTATGGGTTTGTGCGGCTGAACAATCGGGAGGAAGAAGACGTAATGTACACTCATATTTATACTGTATTCCTAGGGTATTTTCTTTGATTTTTAATTTAATTAATTCCAGAAATTAGGGTCTTTCCGTCCGACCTCCAAACGGAGCCCAACGACTGTCGAATAATAGATTTTGACGTCTTCTGAACGCAATGGCACTAGTGTCGAAGTCTAATTCTGAAGTTTACAGTGTGTTTCCTTTATTTTCAAAATAAATCTTTTATATTTAATTCGAACATACTTTCTAATTTTACCGGGGTCACATACGAACTCAGAAAAATACGAAAAAATTATTTTTGGTTATGTTTTGACGATACGGTCCTAACAAAACAAATTTCGTCAAATTCTGAGATCGTTTGGAAAATGACCATTTTCTGGTCGATCCAATTTAACTGTAATTGACCAAAACACATTTTCCTTTGCCACGCTCACACATTAGCTTCAAAAATTATGAAATTTGTAATCTAGCAATAATTTGACATCCCGGATCCAACAAAAGTGGTTTCGTCGAATTCCGAGGTTGTATGCAAAATGTCTATTTTCAAGGACGATATATTCTCTATAGCGACCTTTCTGAAAATTCATTTGGCCGTAACTTTTGCTTCTCGCCATGAAACTTCGATTTTTCAGATTCATTAGATAGGTATTCATTAACAAATTTAAATATTTTTGGTTTCACCAAAATTCGATTTATCCTGCATCCTGTACAGTCAGTCAAAGTTCAGCTTTGACTTTTCAAACTACCGTGCTATTTCTAATTCCTTTTATAATTAAATTAAATTTATTCATATTAAATTCAATTAAAATAGATTCCTAGTTTTTTTTTATTTAAAATAATTTATTCCAAATATTTAATCACCTTTAAAATCTCTAAAATGAAATTTTAAATTGGCCCCAAATTCTGGGTTGTTACATCCTGGGACTGGACAAACCGAAGGCGCTATTCTATAAACAGGACAACCCTTGCATAACTTTGTCTTCAATTATCGTCATAATATTTGATCGCAACGCTAACGTCCATACAGAGTGGTTTTCAGATAATGAATCTGATTCCGGTCTCTCCGTATTGTCGACGGAAAAATGGTCAAAAACTTCGATAGTCGGTGATTTAACTATCAAAGAAAAATATGTGTACAACCAACAATCTTATTTCCAAATAGAAATTCGATTGATCAATCATCATTTATCTCCTAAATTAATTTATCATTAATTTATTCCTTTATCCATTTCCTATTTCCATATATATACAGAAATTCTTATTTTCTAAATTTAAAAAATATACGATATTAGCATGGGAAAACATTTCCATTTCTTATCAACAAATCATTTCATTTTCTATGCTTAGAAAACATCACTAATTATATTTGGAAAACGTTTTCAGAACTCATTTATATGGATTTCATCGAACGTTATATAAAACATCGTCACGACCACTCAATTCATTAATCGCTTATCTCTAACCAATCTTCTTCATCGAACCTTAACTATTTCTTAGTTAATTATGAAGTCAATCAAGTTGGGGTATAATTACCTCTCAAACCTTAATTGAACCATGTTCTTAACCTCGCAATAGATAAAGCTCACAACTCCAATTTTTACAACCATCCCTTACGCACAATCTCGGATTCAGTTTACGAATCTACTTCTTTTATGAAAAACATTGGTTATAACGATAACGTTATAAATCCTACTTCTGAAATATCTAATTTAAGAATATAACTTTTAATTCTTAATTTGAATAAATAATAATTTATTTATTTATTAAATAAATAAATCTTGATTTAGAAACCGGAAAGTAAATAGTACTGTCCTATATTCGATACAGTCGAAATCTAATGCATAATTCTCTCTCAAATAAACTCTATTCGATAACTCTCTCTCGAATAAACTATATTCGATAATCTCTCTTTTCCGAATAAACTCTATTCGATAACTCCCTTTCGAATAAACTATATTCGATAATCTCTCTTTCGAATAAACTATATTCGATAACTCTTTTCTTCGAATAAACTATATTCGATTAACTCTATTCGAATAACTCTAATCGATTAACTAATATTCGATTAACTATAATCCCTATCTCATCCAAATTCCCATTTGAATTCCTATTTCAAAACCCAATTTTCCTTATAAATGTTTATTTTATAAAATATTCATTTTAATCCATTATTCACGTTGAATGTGAAAAACATTTCTTTTATGTAATCCATTAAGTTTGATTTCGTATTTTAAAATAATATCCCATTTCCAAATTTTATTTATACTTCTATTTATAGAATTATTCATACGAAATCTCCTTTTTATTTCTAACACTTAAATCTCATTTATATTTCCCTTTACAAATGCTGAGTTCACATTCTCTTTAAAATATCGGTGCCAAAACTGATTTCTACTTCTTTATATAAATTCAGACTTATATATTCCATTTATCAAATGATAAATATTTTCTTTATTTTATAAAAAAAATTATTTATAAATTAATCTTCTCAATTTATATGTTAAAACAGAATTTTGTTAAATATTTTCTTTAAATCCATATCATGTTATACCCGTGCGCGAAGCAAGGGTCTAAACCTTCCTAATGTAAAATTCTCTTTTTATAAAATTCTACTCATTTTCCAAATACTTCCTTTTATAAAATTCTTTTCATTTTCCAAATATTTCCTTTTATAATATTCTATTTATTTTATGAATAAATATTCTTTTTATAATTTTATTTATTTTCTAATTAAATGTTCCTTTTATAATTCTATTTATTTTTAAATAAATATTCCTTTTAAAATATCCTTTGATTTTATAAATAATTTCTTTTATAAAATCCTTTGATTTTATAATATATTATTTTCTATATACACCTTGAAAAATCCCTTTTCACATTCCGGTATTTCTTATGGTATTTAAAATATCAAATAACAATATCAGTGTCATCATAATCAATCACAGATTATATATCACATCATATATCACAATATATGAAAAAAACAGTATTATAAATATTAAGGAATCCAGTTGGATCCCTCCAACCTGTTTTCCTTTATCCACAGATGTTAAACAATATAAATGACATCAATTTCATTTCAGTATGCAATATTCTGATAAACAGAATCAATATTAATTAACGATATTATATATATAACTATATCTATAATTTCAACCAAATAAATTAGCAGTTCATCCAAACAATCGACACAAAACAATCAACCATCATTTATGAATTCTAAAAATACGTTATAGAAATATAAACTGAGTAGAGTTAGTGAGATTTACTCACATTGGACGATCATCGTTATATAACGATAACTGTCGATTGATTCAGATAAACAATTTATTTCGCTATAACTTGTAACGGGCTCCAATTCACTCCCAATCAGTTCCATTGCATAGCCGTCGTCTACGGATCTTGTTTTGCTGAATTCTGTTAACATATGAATAGGAAACGATAAATTAAAGTCAATACATTATTTTATTTGAATTTTAACTCAATTTAAATTCTAAGATGGGCTTTTACCCTTTTTATTTAATCAACCTACGCTAATACCATTTCAGTCAGCCTATAAATTAACACCAGTCCACTTCTTATTCTTCTTCCCGAATTCAGAACGCAGGCCCCCTTCTCGCTACCATTTCTGTTCTTTTTTTCCAACTTCTAACTTCCATGAAAAACGCAAGTCATTAACTAAATAATATTAACCTCAATCAACCCCTCTTAACCCTCATTTTAAAAACTTACTCCAGCCCACTCATCATCTTCCATTCCGCACCAGTAATACGTGAACTCCATTCTTCATATGTTTAAACGCAATAACTTTTAATCCTCGTCATTAGTTAATTAACATTAAATACCTTAAATTAACATTACCGACAAATCCATGTTTAAGAAACAACTAATCCTTCTTCTTCAATTTACAGTTCCAACTCCTGTACATTTCTCCAACAATGCCGCCCCCTTGCTCCGTCCCATCAACCCCTTCCCTTCACTAAATCCAACACTAAAACCACCAATATCGCTCTCTTCGATCTCTCTACTCACCTACCCCCTCAAGGCAATGATCGACGCCTCCCTTTGATTTCCATCCAACAACAGTTTTCACGCATTTCAGGAAGTTGCGCGTCACTTTCTTCCACCGATGCCCTCATAAATCTGCACATAAGTGCGATTTCTACCCATAAACTCAAATATAACCTCAAGAATCCAATTTGATGTACCATATGCACGAATTGATGAAACCCTAAGAGGAAGTCACGCACACTGAAGGATGTCGAGTACCATTAACCCCCATCGAACACGGTATAACTTATATGGAGAGGAAAGAAATCTCGCAAGGAATACATGTATATCAGTTTTGGGAATTATAGATTTTTATTTGCATTGATTTCTTTTTTTCAAACTCACAAACTGTTTTCCTAAAGAATATGGTAGCGGCTACTCATTTTGACCAAGAGGAAAAATGTTTAGGGTTAGATAAGGGTGTAGACTATTTATAGGAAAATTTAAATAATTTTATATTCATTATTTAAATTATTTTTATCACAACGTTGTTTGTATTTATCATTAAAAATTCCTATGATCACATACAATATCCAAATTTGACGAAAATGGACATACAACTATATTTCGACATTACGGACCCAATGAAACTTGTTTCGTCGAATTCCGACTCCGTTTGCTCACACAGCGTATTTTTAAAGTCAAATTATTGACTGTTTTTCACATTAAAATCCCATACCGTCACATACTGACTTCAAAAATCACGAAAATTGAAATCTAGCAATAATTTAATATTCCGCATCCAACAAAATTAGTTTCATCGAAAATGGAGCACGTTTGCAAAAATGACTATTTTTAAAGCTCTAAATAAACCCATTTAAGTATTAATATATTTTAAAATAATTAAATTTAATATTAATAAATTAATATTACCGTATATATATTCATATAGAATATGATACAGCTCCAAAATATTCCTATCTGAATTTATAACTCGACATTTCAAATCTAGATTAAATCCGTATTAAATTTATATTGAAAATCCATTTATAATATAAATAAATCGTTATAAATTATAACGAAATTCCATAGCGACTTTCCAAAAATTTGATTTGAACATAGCTCACAATTTATGTGATGGAATCTTAATTTTTCTCTTCCATTAGAAAAATATCATTAAATGGATTCGAACGTTTCTTGTTTCACAGAAATCCGACTTAAAACAGATTCTGTATTTTCATTTAAAGTTCGAATCGCCAAATTACGAACTACCGCGCCATTACGGGCTCGATTTAAATTATATTCTAATTAATATGTTCAACCATCGTTTATTAAATATATTCGTTAATTCAACTTTAAACTGAATTATATCTTATAAATAATCCAATTCACACAATATTGTGAATTCAGCTACTTCCGACTATTTCGGAATTAAATATATTATTCTATTATTTATATTAATTAAATATTCAATATTATTTAATTAAACAACAATTTAATTCTCTGAATCACTATTCAGATAATTAAATTAATTAATTATTATACCGTAAAAATACAGGACGTTACATACAATACTAAAATATACGTCTTTGATGCATAACATACATATTTTAGTATTATTTAATACAAAGTCAATTCAGCTAAATCCCTTGGTATTCTTGATAGTATTAACTTGGAGTGAACATTTGATTGGTTAAGTCAAAAATGAAAAACAAACAAATTAAGTTTGGTTGGTTCAATTTGTCATTCGATTACCCAAACTAAAAATATTTTGCGTTTTATATTTGAAATATTCATTGTAACATGAAATAAATCATAAATATTTTATTAAAGTGTTCTTGCTTATGATCCTTATGTTTCATAAATATATTTTTCGACATGTATATGATGATTAAAATTTAATTGGATAATCAAACTAATCTGAAAAATATACTAAAATATCGATAATTTTGAAAATACAATGGATGTTCAGTTAATTTGGTTAAATCGATAACCAAACTTTTTTTTTTTTAAATCGATTATAATCTGATTTAGTTTTAAAATTAAATCGATCAAAATAAATTAGTCTCACTTATTTATTTGGTGTAACCCATTGACCATTGATGCTCGCTTGGTAAGGATCATCAAATGATGAAGTGGATTAACTGGACGTGAACAATAATGAATCGGGCTTAATTCGGGTAAGCTGAATCCGTTTCCGTGCCTGGCCAATCCCAGCAATTGAGCTGCCTGTACGCCGAACAGTATTTTCAAGCAGGGTTTTAGCATCGCTTTTGGGTTTTCTGCCTCTGCCGGAGAAAAGGGAAAGACGATCTCTTCCTCAATCCTGAAATGGCATTTTTCGGTAATTTTTCATCGATTTTTCTTTCCTGTGTAAGGAAGTACCTATTAACGCAGACTTTTATGACTTTTTTCTCCGATTGTTTTTGCATTTCAGGTGTTGAAATCAAACCAGGAAAACCCTATACTCACACCTATGACAATGAACGTGGAAGGCTTCGTATTTCTCAGGTTTTATTTTCGCCCATTACAATACAGTAATGTGAAATACTGCATCTTACCAATTGATATACACTCTCTTGTTTAACACTCTAGGACTTGTCAGTGGCATTAGACTGGCAATATTATTTAAAACTGTTGAAGCTTTTGTTAGTTAATTGGAAACCAATGAATTTTTGTTATAGGCCAAGTTTTGGAGCTCGTGATTTGAAAGCGAACGCTATGTGCTGTAATTTCATTCTTCCTCTTACTTCGCAAAATGATTATAATTTCAAAAATTACTGCAGGCTACCTTGGGAACTGGTACATCTATGAAAAAGAGCAGTTTACAATGCAATGTTGGGAATAGAAGTCCCATTTTGCTTTGTAATTTAATCCCTAATGTATCAGAGACATTCAATTTAAAGCTTGAATTTGAGGAGGATGAGGAAGTTACATTTTCAGTTCTTGGGCAGAGTAGTGTACATCTGTCTGGTTACTATCTTGGTGGTCCGATGAGTGGAGATGAGCTGTATCCTCTCTGTTATATGTTGTTGTACCTCGATCTGAATTTTCGGAATAGGTCGTTTTCTTTGAGACGTTTCGCCGCTAAGTCGAAACTATGCAAGACAATCTAAACCATTGCGCCGTTAACCCTATAATTTCAACAATCCCTTGCATAAAGATCGTTGATCGAATAGCATCAAAAAAACTGTTTTGTATTGCTCGGACCTTAAGAAAGCAGAGGTGGAAGATGATAAAACTCGGTTATAAAACTAATACATATCTAAAATCCAAATAGAGCGGTTTATATACAAAAAGATTTAAGAAAATATCGGAGAGATAAAATCACATATGAAAATACTAAGTCAACCGTTTAAGCATATACTGTCAAAAATAATTAGTTCTACACAATGTTAGCCAAGCCCAGTCTGGACCAGTCGGTCGACGCACATGTATGGTTGCCATGCCCCTCCTCAATACAAAAGTCATATTAGGTGCCAAACGGCCTACTATGTGGGACTATTCATAAGAGAGGTAATGCATGTACTATTCTTTCTATTTTTAACAATTCACTTAGAAAAACAAGTTTTTTTGCCAACATGTTAATGAAATTTATTCGTAATAAGAAACTTGATGATGATTTAGCTTTAAGCTGTACGATTTTATTTGGAGGTTAAGCAAGATAATAGTTCCAATACTGTTCTCCATTAACTATTTTTTATGGTATCTAACAGAAAAACTGTTTCGTTCATTTTATTATGTTTATCTTAGTTTAGTTTAGTTGGCTGTCATATGATGTACGCATTGTTTATGTTCTTTTGGAGCCCCCTTAACTCTAGTCAAGTGATTCTCATGTTGAAGATATATATGGATCTGAGTCTGAAAGTTCAGATAGCTATGCTGAAGAAGATGGGTCTGATTCTGAATTTATGGATGCTGATGACATGGACATGTTACCCCCTTCTGAGCGCAAAAGTAGTGGTAAGTTAAGTCCTCCCTTCGCCCGCGCAAAAGTACGCTTTGATTCTTCAACTTGCAAGTGGTTATGCATTGGTTTATCGGGATACACTAATATGTGTGATTATGTGATTAGTTGGTTTCAATTTTGTAAACATGCTAATTGACATTGCTTTAGCCTACATATTAGATAATTATATGCCTCATTCCAATCTGTTTACCTTTAAAGTAGTTTCAGGCAAGTGTACAATGACACTTTATACTCTTAAAAAAAATTATGAGCCAAAATTTTCAGAGTCTCTGCTTACCTAACGATATTCGTCCAATTAATGTAACTTCCATTTTTTTTCTCGTTAAATTACAGGTTTCTACTAGTCTCTTGATTAGTTTGTCCTAGCTTAATATATTTCATGCCACATCGATTTATAAAATTTGAAAAGACGGTCTATTTGACCTGTGGATTTTGCTGCCTTTATTCATAGTGGTTAATTACGTTAATCCTTTCAGATTTTGTCTTTAAAAAGAAAAGAAAAATAAATACTACTACTACAACAACAATAACAGCACTTACCAGCAGCGGAATAATAATAGCAGCATGCATCAGCAGGAAGATCTAATGTGTGAATTTTTACTTCATATTTGAACTATCTGTTGGTTGATTATTGTCAGATAGGTTCATATAGTATATACAGTTATCCTCCGCTATTAAATTATTTTTAGATAATTAGCATCGCCTAGATTTACGAGCAGCTTCTGTACCATACCAGGTATCCTGGAATGGAACTTTTACCTTGGACCAAACACCACCTCTCCCCAAAAAAACACACATACACACAAAAACCCTCCTCCCTCCCTCTTCTTAACCTGTTTATTTAGATCCACTAGTATGTACACTTCTCTAATTGGTTGGTTTCAATTTTGAGAACATGTTCACTTTTAATCATCTTAAGCAAAAAATTTCTTAGCCTCCATATAACCAGACGACCTGCAATGTTTATCCAATTAATGCCTCTCTAAATCACAGGTTTCTATTCATTCAATGTTCTCTTTATTAGTTGTCCTAGCTTAATATTTTTCATGCCATGTTGATTTTTAAAGTTAGGAAAGATATATATTTTATTGTAGTTAATAATGCTGCCTTTGTTGGTAGCAGTTAACTACATTGACCTTTTTTAGATTCATTTTTTGAAAAAAAAAGAACAACACACACACATGATGCGTGCATTTATATATTTCATATCTGAACTCTGCTGGTTGTTATTGTTAGATAGCTTCCTGGGTAACATCTACAATTATCCCCCATTATAAACATGTATGTTGTCAGATAATTAGTTAGTACAACTAAATTTATGAGTTGCTTCTCTAGCATACCAAGTTTCCTGGAACATAATTGTTACCTTGGAAACTGGTAAGCATTACAATGGTATTAATATTTATCAAGCTGTCCACAAAATTTGCCAGAGTTAGCTATTGGCATACTATATTCATGAAAATACCTTGAATGTTTTTGAGACAGATTGCTTCATGTACTATTATGCATGTTAGAGGTTATTTTTAGGCAACCCACATTAGCACTGAGATGAAAATCTTGATGTATTATTCCGAACTTCAATTCTGTTGGTTGAAAATAGCCACGTTGAAGGCCTTCCCAGCTTTGTATGGCACATAGATAGTGTAATAAGTTGACTGCCTAAGAATCACTTGAGCTACGGTTAATTTTTTAAGACAGGTTTTATATACATGCTTTGTCTTACGGTACTTGCTATTACAGTACTTTAAAATAATACAATGAGAAAACTAATATGCATGTTTTTTTTTGTCTATATAAAATTCTTGAACAAGTGACAAGAAAATTATCAGATTTTCTTTTCTTACGAAATTAAAAAATATAAGAAATTTCATTTTCTTGGAATATTTTTCCTCATGATTATTTTTGGGTTCTGTGAGTTTTATCCTAAACCTAATGTATATCCATCGTGCATGTAGGAGTCTGATCAGACTTCATTTCTTCTTTCTACAACTTCCATAGTTCAAGAACAGTTGGCGTAGATGAATCAGCTGCCTAACCAATTGTCAAATTTTGCATAAATTGATAATACATCCATCAAAAATTGACAATTCAATTGATGAAGTCCGCATGGCTGTTGAATGATATGTGAATTGAATTGTTGGCAATTGACAACACCGTTGTTTAAGTAATTGGTGAGCTCTATCGCATTTGTTCAATGGTCAATTCTTCACCTCTAACTGTAGACCTACTTTTTACTGAAATATTCACAAATCAATTCATTTTTTTCCCTCTTTTCAAGATACTAGTAAGGAACCATTCAGTTACAAAGTTGGTGCTTAGTGGTTTTAAATTTTTCTCATCTCGTCTGACATAGAAATCCGAGATTTGATAGCATTGTTGGTTATCAGTGTTTAAATCTCTTCCATTTCAGCCGAGATATCAACCCGATATTTTCTCCAAATTCCGAGATCTGAAACTTTAGGACCCAGTTAATGTTTTAAACTGGCAGTTGGCTTTAAAAAATTAATATTTGTTTCAATTGCTCTAAGCGCCTGGAGTAAACAAGATGGGTTGCTAAAAGGCAATGCTTAGGCACTTTCTGTTTATTGGAATGAAAATCTAACGCAATACTGTTGCCCACTTGTAAATTTTTCTTAAGCTCAGATTATAGTTTTCGATTGAAAGGTTTTCACCAGTTGTTTGATTCTTATTTGTAGATACTAGAGCTAGCTTCTGTGTTAACTAAGGTTTAAAATTTTGGTTTCCGTTTCTGTTTGCTTCATTTGAAATTTTCAAATCTTTAACCAATATCTATAATTCTGAGAATTCTACAAATTTTAGACTCCTTTTGTCTTAAGTGCATTTTTGTACTGTATGATCGCATGTTTAGTTTCTGACTCTTTTACAGTTTACACACACACACACACACACACACACACACACACACACACACATTACCATTATATATTTTTTAGTAATAGAGAACGTTACTGAAATTTGGACAGAAACCATAATTTAGGCCAGACTTTGTTTCCGTAATCACCAGAACGTGCATAATTCGGGAATTCGGACTAGAGCCTTGAATTAGCATATAATTTTTGTTACACGTTCTATAGAAATAGGATGAATATAGTGAAAAAACAGAGTTCTTTTTGAAATAAGGTATGAATCATTAGCAACATTTTAAAGAAATTGTTGAAATTATTGTCTATTGTTGGGCTGATTGAATTGACAATGCATCTTTTTGGCAAAACATTAACTGCTTATCACTATATTCTGTAATTTATTGTCAGTTATAATTGAGGAAATAGAGGATGAAGAAACACCTCCTAATGGAAAGGCAAAGGAAAAGAATCAGCAGAACGATTCTGACCGTGACAAAAAAAAGCAATGTGTTGAGACATCCAACAGCCTTGTAGAAAGCGAAGATGAAGATGGTTTCCCAGTCTCCTCATCCTCAACACCTAGCACTAAGATGCAGCAAAATATGATAGAAAAAGATAAGAAATCTATTCAGAGAAAATCTAATAAGAAAAAGTCCCCTATTGAATCTAACAAATGTGGAAAAGATGATGGTGTAAAAGAAGAGATTGCCATTAATAATTCTGATACAAAGGTTAAAAAGAAAAAGAAGTCAAAGAAAGGGAAGGTCGCTGAAGCGATTGCTGATGAATCAGCGGAGAAAACAGTATACGTCAAAAAAGATAACAAAGATCCAAACGTAGATAAAAAACACAAGTACATCATTTTATCCAACTTTTATCCCTTTTGTTGTCTAAGCTTGAAATCGGTTGATGGTTTGCTGACTGAATTTGATTTCCATATTCCAGTGAAGTGATTGATTTTACTCCTGGCAAAGAAACCAGCGGCAAGGAAAAGAAAAATATGAAGAAACGTGCCAAAGAAGTAGACGAGTAAATATACCGTGAACAACCTGTATCTTTGTTATACTACATGATGCATTCTGTGATTCAAATATCACAGAAATATGAGCTATTTACCAATATTTGTGTTTACTAAATAAAATTTCCTTTTTATAGGGATGTTGAGGGAGAAAAAGTGGGTGATATCGCCAAGAAGATTAAAAAGGAGAAAGGTAAGGATTTAACCTCAAGCTTGGAACAAGGGAAAAAGATCAAAGCCTCGAAGTCTGAGCTTAAAACACAGACTTTAGAAGGTGGTTTAATCATAGAGGATCTTGGTACTGGTAAACCTGATGGCAAAAAAGCTGTTCCTGGAAAAAAGGCAAGTATTTTAGGTAGCGTTTGTTTTACCATTTTTTGATTTTGATTTTCGCCCATACAAAAATACGAATGATGCATGTATATCGTGGTTAACACACAAAACAGAAAATAACATTTATTTATTTTCCGTGTTTTGGAAAGTAACGGAGGAATGAAAGATAATTTTTTCTTCCGTTATCCCTCCATTTTCTCCGTCATTTCCCCCGTCTTCCTTCCATTCAAGTCCGCCGTCTCTCGGCTCTTTTTGTTTTTCGTAATTAATGTTGAAAACTCAAAATACAAAACGCATTATAAACCAAACATCATCTTAGGTAGTGTTTGTTTTATTTTGTGTTTTGAGTTTCGAATTTCAACGATAATTTCGAAAGATGCGAAGATTTGAAGGCCAACGGAGGTGAAAGACTAAAGACGAAGGGGATGATGGAGGGGATAGATGATGGTGGAAGGATGAATTTACGTCGTTCTTCCGTCGTTTCTTAAAATACGGAAAATGATAAAAAGTTGTTTTTTGTCTTGTGTGTTAACTTCGTTTTGCAAAATGATTGTTTTCCACGATATTTGTGCGTCATTCGTAATTTTATACGTTCCAAAACCGAAAAATAAAAATAAAAAGAGAACGCACCCTTAGTATTTTGTTTTCCTTTTCTTTCTGTGGGCCTATATGGTGTAACCATCCTTTTTAATGATTTACAGGTTTCTGTTAAGTATATTGGAAAGCTTCTAAAAACTGGGAAAATATTCGACTCTAACGTTGGCCAAAGGCCGTTTCAATTTCGTCTGGGTACCAATGATCCTTTTTATGATGGCTCTATTTTAAACTTTTATCTTGTACTGCCATGTTTCTTATGTTAACAGCTAAAGATTTCAAATTCTTTAATACCCCTTTAGATTTTTGTTTTTATTTCAACATTTATAATTATCACCGCTGAAAGCCAAATCTAAAATCAATTGAATAGAAGTTGTTCGGTTTCAAATCTGAAAAATTTTGTCCAAAATTATACTAAATAAAATTTAGAAGAGTGTGATATTTAAACTGTGTCAATAAAGCTAGGTATATTTTAGGTTAACTGTGCTACTATTAAAGTAACAATATGCGTTTCTACTTTGAAGGCAAAGGGGAAGTCATCAAAGGATGGGATGTTGGGGTTAATGGTATGAAAGTTGGTGATAAAAGAAGGCTCACAATCCCACCATCATATGGGTTAGTGAAAATAATACTATCTTTTCCTTCTCAACTTTTAGTTGTATTGTGAATGTCTGAATTCAAATCGTTTTGCTCTTTCTTTGAAATTTCTAGTTATGGGAGCAGAAATATGGGACCTATACCTGCAAATTCATGGCTTACTTTCGATGTTGAGCTGGTTTCCGTGCAATAAATGAAAACAGGAGGTTTTGGATCTTAGTTAATTCATCAAACAACACAATTTTTTTGATGATAATATTTTAGTGCTGCTTATACCAATCATGGCCGCTATCTCGAATTTTGTAGCAGATTAATACGTTAATCTACCTTTTACATGTCTGTTTTCCATTTTTTATCGACTGTCAACTGTTCTGAATTTAGTTCTGTATTTTTATTCAAGTCTATTACAAACTTACAATCTGAACAAGAGTAATTTTAGATACTGTTTCTCGAATATAAAATATGATTGTTCATGAATATTGTGCTTACATGTCTCCGAATTGCAATGATAGTGTTGATACATAAAAACATTCAGATTAAACGATAGGAAGTAGGATTTATGCCCTTTTGACAGGGTCGAAGTTTGAAACGCCAACAACAGCTCCAATGATAGCGGTAAGCACAAGTCCACCGGAGGCAATGCTGAGCAGGAAATTGTTCAAGGAAGGGGACATTCCTGGCTGAGCTGCCTCGGCGATTCCAGGAATCACGAGCATAGCTGCCATTGCCGCTGCCGCTGCTCCATGCTCTTTAACTGACAAAGATGCGCATGCTTGGGAACGTTGGTTTTTCTTTGCTGGAACCCTGGTTTTTACGGTTGCAAGGGAAAGGCGGCTGGTGGCGGCTGCGGGTGGAAGAATGGCCATTGTGCTTGTCATCATGGACGCCATTCTTTATCTTTTATTCTTCAAGTTTAAGGTTTTTTTTTTCTTTTCTTTTCTTCTTTTTCTATGGGATAACTGTGTTTGTAAAAGATTGGTATAAATGCTGTGTTATTTGATGTTTTGAATGAGAGGATGTGAATTTGGATAGGATTGTGTGATAACATGTGGCTGGTTGGTGGTCACAATTTGGTTGCTTTTACATGGCAGTCTATGGTTCGTAAGGTTTATGCAACAGATGGATTCTTGTCTTCTTAGCGTACCGTGAATAATATAACGCAGGATTTTCCTCTTAAAATAAAATTATGTATTTAAATCCTACCGTTCAATATAATCGATGTGTTACAGGCTCACAGCACCGCTACCGCCACATGTTTTTGGCTTTGTTGCGTTGTGAATTTAATGGAGTCTTTGTGTTTATCAAAAGACGTTATGTTATAGAATAAAACGAACGGAGGTCACTGAATAGAATATTTTGTTCATTACGGAGATTATTATATATTTTTATTAGAGGTAACTAGGGAGTCTGACAAATTTTGCCGAAAAATTAAGCTGAAGGATACCAAGTTTTATTTTTCGTCACAAGGACAAACTTTGAACCAAAATTAAGCTGAAGGAAAATGCTAAATGTGATTAGCATTATATTCAGTTTTTTACACTACACGAAAATGTTAAATGTAATTAGCATTATTCAGTTTTACACTGCAGAAAATGCTAATTATATTTAGCATTGTTTTTCAAACTAATTTTTTTTCAAAGTTTGTCCTTCAGCCTAAAAATAAAACTGGATGTCCTTCGGACTATTTTTTTTCCAAAGTTTGTCCTTATGCTTATTTTCCACTTTTTATTATGTGTGTCCTTTTATATATAGATCTTAAAGTTTGGAATTGAGCTTATCCTGCAATATAAGAGAATGAGAAAACATAAAAATACATTTACTTTAATTATCAATGCATGTTACAACGTTACTCTTTAACTATGCGTTTTCGAAAACTTGAATGATATACTATTTAAAACTGTTCATTTTGAAACATATGTCATACTTGCTTTCCTCATTAATATCTTGCTTACATATGCTTATCCATTAGGAAAATCTAATGAAAAAAAAAAAATCTGAAACTAGAAAAATAATGCAACTTATATAATCATTAATATTAGAAATGATATTCCTTAAAGAGGGTTTGATACTATAAGATTAAACTAATGCCTTATTAAACTCTTTTAAGAAAAGCACAATGGGAAAAATCGAAATGCCGAAAAAAGAGTAAAATGATACATTATTAATAAATCTATATATATATATATATATATATATATATATATATATATATATATATATATATATATATATGGAAAGTCTATTTTGACACAATATGGTGACACAATAAATTCTCACTATTGGATTGCCCCCTGAATTCCACTTTCCCATGTAAAGACAAAAAGATCCAATGGTGCAGATCTTTTGTGTCACCAAATCGTGTCAAAATAGACGCTTCCATATATATATATATATATATATATATATATATATATATATATATATATATATGTATGTTGGATTAGGATAATGCCTCGATGAAACATTACTAAGAAAATTCCAATGTAAAAAATTTAATGTAGGAAAGAAAGTCCAATAAAATATGAAATATTTTAATATTTTATTGTGTAAAATGATGTTTAATACTTATGGATCACGATATTGCATGTCTGCATCTTCAAAAACTTACTTAAAATCCACAGTGGAAAAATCTTAATGAAAGTAAAATAATACATTATGATACACCAGTATGCCTTTTAGATTGAATATATATCTTGATAATTCAAATCAACTACCAAATACTTTTGATCCATATACTTTAGAAAACCATTAGGAAAATCAGTAGATAATAATTTTCTTTTCCCTTCTTTGTATGATCGTTATTTATAAATGACTACCTTTAATACATCCAGTTTTTCCAAGATTGTTTCTTTCAAATATTAATTGCCGCTTATGCACTTCGTATATTACTTTTATGAAAAACATTTCATGTGCTTTCATTTTGATGTTACATATCAACTTTGATTATTGCAACTATATCTTCGATGAATGTTAAGAATTTCATTACAACAATAATTAAAAACCACAAATAATCTACTTATAATGTATTATACCAAGATTTTCACTACAACAAAGCTTAAAAGAATGTTGCAATCTACGTTTGTTATTCTTTTCATTCTTCATAACCAGCACCAGCAATCAAGTCGTTTATCACGTACAAGTTGGGCTTGGTTAGAGATGAAACTCAAAACCAAAGGACAATCAATATAAACGTAGTAATAAGAATAAGAGATCTAAAGATGAAAGCATAAATGAAGATTAAATAGAATTTAGAATTTAAAATAATAAAACAAACAATAATGAATAAATAGATCATAATGCTAATGATGATGATACTACTAGTAATAGATACCGAACACCAACAATATGCTTTATGGCCTTATACGCTAGTCATGTCATCTAGTACTAATAACTCTCTCCTTAAACTAACCAAAAGCTAAAGCTTTTGGAACATGGATCACTAATTTCCATGCGTTCATATTCAACACACGCTCTTTAGATATACTCTAATTTCTCAAGTCTTTTGAACTACTTCCTCCCATGTCATTCTTGGTCGACCTCTACCTTTCTTCGAGCATCCGGTGCAGTCTATAATTTCAACGCACATAAATGCGTCGTGAGGTCTCCGTTGGAGATGTCCAAACCATCTTAAGCGATGTTTGGCTAACTTCTCTTCAACTGGTACAACTCCAAGTTTTTTTCGAATATCATCATTTCTAAACTGGTCCCGTCTGGTATGCCCATTATTAACCCCATTGTGAAAAACGGTACAAAGAGCAATGTGTTGATAAGCATATGTGATAAATTGGTCAACATTCTTCTAGTGGATAAATCAAATATGTGTTTGTATCATGGTTCAGTCAAATCGCTTCATTAATGGGTCGGATACCTTTTAATAGCCATGGATCGGTCTCTGACCACCAATGATGGGTCGGTCATCTTCTCTTGACAATGGATCGCGCGCTTTGGATCAGTTATTACTTATTCTGATGGATCAGTTGCTAAGATACACAATGGGTCGGTCAACAATTTACTTGATGGAACGGGCTCTTATACTGACCATGCATCAGTCATCACTCTTGTTTATGGAGCGGGCATTCATTCAACCAATGGATCGGTCACCACTTCATACGATGGGTCGGACCGCAGAGCTAGGGATGGATTGATCACAACTCCTCAACATGGGTCGGTCGCAAGTATGCTGACACGTGGCATGGACCGGAGCTCTTCTATTTTACACATGAAGGATCAACATGTATTATTACTATGGATCGGTCATGAGCCGTTCTGATGGGTCAAGCGCAAGTTTGGCACCGTGGTATTTTTGTAAATATGATGGGTCGGACATCCGATCCATAGCCTGCACACATGGAATTTCAGCTTTGCCACTCCATTCATTCTACACCTATAAATACCCTATCACTTCCTACATTTGAGGGACCGAATTTTCTCTCCACGAAGTGCTGCCCAACTCAGTGCTGCCCAACTCATTTATCCACCATTCCAAATCACTCCAACCTCCATTAAACTTCTTTCAAGCTTAGATTAAACCTCTCAACCACCATGAAATCATTCAAGATCGTCCAAGTGTTCAATTGTTAAAGATCTACGATAACAATCATCACAATTACATAGATTTAGTCATTTCCTTGGTGGATTTGAGCGAATCAAGTGTAAAAGAGAAGAAGTAGAGAAGAATATCGTAAAAAAGAAAGAAAATGAGCGAAGTTAGAGAGATTATGTACCTTGTAACTTCAATGGTGATAATGAGAATTCTTTCCATAGTGGACGTAGCCCAATTCTAGGCAGAACCACTCTAAGTCTCCTTGTTCTTTACTTTTTTCTATGTCCATTTTTAGATCTTTATTCCTTGTGAAGTATAAATTTACTCCTCGGCGGTGTTTGTGCAATTTTTAGCGTGACTTTTTGGCACCTACCGTGGGGCCATATCCAAATCCAAAAGTTAAGTGCTTTGTGGGGAGCTTCAAGATCTAAAGCCTGTTTCTAACATAGATTCTCCAAATCTAAGATCCAGGCTGGCTGACGAATTCCCTCTGAAATATAGAAACTTGTCTGACATAATGCCACCAAAAAAGGCGATTAGTAAGTCCGTAAGAGCTTCAGGCTCGGAGAATGTCGCGGATAATCCTATCACTCCGCAAACTAATTTTCATGATGTTGGCCAATCCTCGGCAGAAGGAGTTGGCGTGACTAGAGATGAATTGGATAAAACCGTCGCTAGTTTGACTCAACAAATAGAGATCTCAACCAACGCCATGATGACAAAGTTAAAAACTCTCTTTGCTCTTCAACCGCCATGGTGAAAGTTAATGTTAACGTCACCCGTGCAGAGGGTGCTAACTCTTCCTCCTTAAGTCCAAATCGTGATCGATCTGTTCAAGAGTTCGATGATCCGGACAATGTTGGTTGTGAAGAATCTAAACCTGCTAGGAACCATTTTGAAAGAGCTACTTCTCGAAAAGTGAATAGTTCCACCTAAGGGGCACTTCCCCATGAGGGAGGCACAGGGCCCCGGATCCCTAACCGCGACCGTTTGCCTAGGCGAACATCTAGCGAAGGAGATGGCGTCCGCCCCGCGGATCGGCACGACGAGAAGGAATGTCTTGAAGAAATGGTCATGTAGATTATGAAGGAAAGTGTAGAGCGAAATGACGATGAAAAGGAGTGGGAGTTTGCTCCAACTAAGACTCCACTTACTGAAAGGATTAAAATGACCAAGTTTCCAAGGAAATTTAATCCGCCGACGATTCAAGCTTATAATGGGACTGGTGATTCTATTTTGTTCTTGTATAAGTACGATCAACACATGGATGGTGCGCGATCTTCCGAAGAACTCAAGTGCTTGTACTTCCCAGTATATTTGGAGGGAGTGGCTTCGCTCTGGTTCACCAAGCTACCCCCAAGGTCCGTGGATAATTTTTCCTTCTTGGCTAAGAAATTCAGTGAGCAGTTCAAGCTGCAATCCACAAAGGTTAAAGATGTGATGTCATTAAATGACATGGAACAAAAACTAGGTGAGTCGGTCAAGGCCTTCCTTACACGATTTAATGTTGCCGCAGCAGAAGTTGGGGATCCAGAACCTCGACTAGTATTGATGGCATTAAAGCGAGCCATAGATGAGAAATCAGATTTCGGAAGGTAGCTCAAAATAAAGAAGCCTAACATCTTGGAAAGGTTCTATGCAAAAGAAGAAGAGTACATCGATGTGGATGATGATCCCTCTTACGCTATGGATGTGGATGAGGGTAGTTCGGTACCAGAGAAGAAAGATAATGGTGTTTAAGGTGGTTAGAAGAACAATGAAGGTTAAAAGAGAGGGAATGGCGGAAAGAATAGCTGAAACGGAAAGAAGTCGCGCTTCTTTAAAGCCGCTGAATTGACCCCATTAACAGATACCCAGAGAACATTTCAATCGCCACCAAGGATACCGAAGATTACCCAAAGCCGAAGCCGTAGAAGGTGGGTGATAACCAGACAAACTCAGGGAGGTTTTGTCGATTCCACAACCAATTAGGACATAACACGAATGAGTGTAGGCATTTGAAAAGCTTGATTGAGGAATTAATCAGGAAGAACCGGCTGCAACAGTATGTGAAAAATCTGTAGTTTGCTAATCCTCCTCAAACTACCCAAGAGCCGAATGCATCTGGAACGGGGGACAAATCCCCAGCACAAGCTAGTTAGAGGCCCATGATTAACACAATTTCCAGGGGACCCCCATCTAGCAGGAGGAAGTTGGGGAGATATCGAAAGATATGCCAACGCACTCAAGAATGCCTTAAAATAAGAAAAGTGTTTGATTTTGCGAAATGCCATGTTCGCAAAGCTGCAAAAGACTTCCTTTAGAGATGTTGTGTTCAATGGAAAAGATGAGGAAAGAGTAGTCACTCCAACTTAAGACCCTATGGTAGTAATAGTTGGGATAGGCCCGACCACTGTGAAAAGGGTGTTAGTCGATTGTGGTGCTTCACTAAATGTGCTATTCAAGAATACTTTCGACAAAATGAAGCTTTCTATGTCCAAGTGCGAGCTTGCCAGAAGAAAATCCAAGGGTTCACAGGGGAACCGAAGCACCCCATTGGGATTATTGATTTGCTTGTGGAATTTGGAGACGGAGAAAGCAAAGATGGTCTGATGCAATCCTTTGTTCTTGTGGATGAATTGTCTGCGTACAACGCTTTCCTAGGAAGGCCAACCCTGGTAGCTTTCAGAATTGTACTAGCCTCGTGTTGCTTGATGATGATGTTTCCAACAGATAAGGGGGTCAGTGTAGTTAAAGAGGACCAGGAAATTGCCAGAGAATGCTACATTAATGAGCTTAGGGAAGCAAGTAAAAAGGACAATGGAAAGGATGTGGAAGTTCCCCTCCGCATCCATGATAATGGCTTATAGCAATTAGGGCATGGCCCCTGCACTGGCGAGCATAGCGCAGTCCAAAAGGAGATGGATCCAAGGAAGGTTAGGGCAGGGGAAGGTCGAGCGGCGCCAGCTGAAGTCACAATTTCGATTATGGTCCATGATAAAGATTTTGATAGAACATTAAAGATAGGCTCTCAACTGGGCCCAAAGCTGCAGAAAGAATTAATTGTATTTTTGAAGGCTAATCTGGATGTATTCGCTTGGAGTCATTCCGACATGTGCGCTATTTCTCCTAATGTGGAGGTTCATAAGCTAAATATTGATCCAAGTGTAACACCAGTAAAGCAGAAAAGACGGATTCAGGGACTTGAAAGATCCATAGCTCTCAAAGAGGAAGTGGATAGACTAATGGAGAATAATTTCATATGGGAATCCACATATCCAGATTGGGTCTCTAATCCAGTGCTTGTAAAGAAATCCAACGACAAGTGGAGAGTGTGCATCGATTATTCGGACCTTAACAAAGCATGCCTCAAGGATAGTTTTTCGTTGCCCAGAATCGATCAGCTCGTTGATGCAATAACAGGGCATGAATTACTATCGTTCATGGATGCTTATTCGGGGTATAATCAAATAATGATGCACAAGCCTGACTAACAGAACACAAGCTTTATAATAGATATAGATTTATACTATTACAATGTTATGCCGTTTGGATTGAAGAATGCAGGAGCGACTTACCAACTCCTTGTTAATGCCATGTTCAAATCACAAATCGGCAAAACCATGGAGGTGGATGTCGATGATATGATGGTGAAGTCAAAAAGGGCTGCTGATCACTTAGAAAACTTGGCTGAAATGTTTCATATCCTCAGGAAGTATGGGATGAAATTAGATCCACTTAAATGCTCATTTGGAGTCGCATCAGGAAAATTCCTCGAGTTTATGGTCAATGCTATGGGAATTGAGGCCAATCCCGCTCAAGTGTCAGCTTTGCGAGAGATGCGTGCTCCTAGAACGAAGAAAGAACTTCAAAGCATGAATGGAAAAGTAGCTGCACTGAGTCGATTCATTTCAAAGGCAACAGATCGGTGCATTCCGCTTTTCGATGCATTGAAGAAAGGGAAGAAGGACTTCCAATGAACTCCTGAATGTCAAGCGGCTTTCGAGGAGCTAATCTAGCACATGGAATCATCTCCGATGTTGTCAAAACCCAAGGACGGAGAAGAGTTATTCCTATACTTGGCAGTTTCATCTCATGCCTTAAGTGCAACATTGGTTCGATAAGAGGCAAAGGTTCAACAGCCGATGTACTACATCAGTAAAAGGCTTGCCGGGGCAGAGCTGAATTATCCCAAGTTGGAGAAGCTTTCATAATGTTTGCTAATTGCCTTGAAAAAGCTTAGGCCATATTTCCAAGCCTACTCTATCAAAATTCTTAAAGATCAACCCCTAAAGCAAGGTCTGTTTCGCTCAGAAACTTCGGGAAGACTGTCGAAGCGGAGTATTGAGCTTAGTCAATACGATGTCATTTACCATCCCCGAAGAGCAATTAATGGGCAGGCTTTAGTGGATTTTATTGCTGAATTCATAGATAGAGAGGAGGAGAAGGAGGAACCAATTGAGGCAGTAGTTAGATAGAAGTTGTTCGTTGATGGATCCATGAATGATTATTGCTCAGGGGCAGGAGTGGTTCTAGAAGCTCCCGAAGAGCGCTCCGTATGCTATGCTTTGAGGTTAGAATTCCCATCAACCGACAATGAAGCCAAGTATGAAGCAATGATCACAGGGCTGAATATAGCAAAGGAACTAAATCTGAAAACTTTGCAGATTTTCAGTGATTCGCAACTAGTGGTATATCAGGTTCGAAGAGAGTTCCAAGCAAAGGGCAGAAATCTTCCAGCTTATCTATACAAAACTTGAGAAATTCTTAATGACCTTGACTACTACACAATTTCCAATATTCCTAGAGAGGAAAATATGAAAGTAGATTCACTAGCTAAATACGCAAGTTCGGGAGATGCACAATTATTGGGATTAGTACCCGTCGAAGTCCTCTCAAATCCTAGTATTGAAGATGTGGATGTTGATTGGATTATGGAGACTGTTGAAGAACCAGACTCGTGGATGACCGTGATCAAAGAGTATCTTCTTAACGGAACACTCCTAGAAGAATCGAAAAAGCGAAGGAAGATTTTGCGGAAGGCTCCAACGTATCTTATCCAGGACGATAGATTATATAGGTGAGGCTTCTCTATGCCTCTGCTTCGGTGTGTAACTAAGGAAGAATTTAAAGAAATTTTGGCAGAATTACGCAAAGGTGAATGTGGAGGTCGCACATGTGGACATACATTGGCCAAGAAAGTTCTGCGATATGGTTATTTCTTGCCTGATGTGAACGTGGATTCCGCAACCTACACCAAGAAATGTGATAGATGCCAGAGATTTGCGAAGATTCCAAGAGCACTATCCACGGAATTGAATCAGATGGTTAGCTTATGGCCATTTGCTGCCTAGGGCATTGATTTGATCAGAGCATTACCAACAGCAAAGTCTAACGTGAAGTATGCCATTGTAGCCGTTTATTACTTCACCAAATGGGCTGAAACAAAACCGTTATCCACCATTACCTCAAAGAAACTCATCAACTTTGTCTTGAAGAATATCATTTGCAGGTTTGGTGTGCCATAAAAGATAATCATGGATAATGGGATTCAGTTTGAAAGTGAAGAATTCAAAAGCTTTTGTGCTAAGTACAAGATTCAGAAGAGTTTTGTAGCAGTAGTCCATCCGCAAGCCAACGGGAAAGTCGAAGCAGTGAACAAGATCATAAAGTCAACATAAAAAAGCGTCTTGAGAAAGCCAAAGGTGGTTGGGTTGACGAGCTTCCATTTGTACTATGGGCATATCGCACGACTCACAAATCTGTGACCGGGCACACTCCATTCTCTCTAGCATTTGGATCCGAAGCCATGATCCCGGTAGATCTGGAAGTTCCCACTCACTGAAGGATTCACTTCAACCAAGAAGAGAATGAGAAGATGCAGCTTGAAGCACTTGACCAGCTGGAAGAAAGGAAAAATGAAGAAGAGCTCAGAGTTGTTGCTCATCAAAGAAGGATTTCTAGGCATTTCAACTTCAAACTCAAGAAAAGGACCTTCGAGGTTGGATACCTTTATTGAAGAGAGTGATGACTGGAACTGGAGTTTTTGGGACTAATTTGGAAGGACCCTTCATCATAAGCCAAAAGCTCCTAGATGGCACCTTCAAATTGAAGACGATGGATGGAATTCAAATTCCCAGAGCTTGGAACAACAATAATCTACGTCGTTATTTTACTTGATGTTTCATTCATATATCCTGTAAAAGTTGTAAATACTTTGCAAGCATTGTAGTTGAACTTTGTACATATGAATGAAAAAAGTGGATTTGCTTGCCTGAATCATACACTTGCAAACTCTTGATTAATCATTTAAAAGTTGCTAAAAGTCGATTTCGATTGCAGGCCATTAAAAGAACGTTTGATCACCAACAACCTGATAATACCTGGTGACCTTCACAGAAAATCCCGATGGGAACAGCTCAAGTGTCGAGTGCCATAAGCATCATTCGCTACAAACACGAAGATGTGGAGCACCACCTCGCAAAATAATAATAATAAAGGATACCAAGAGTCAGACGGTTAAAAGGTACAACGTTCAAATTAAAGACAAAAGTTTCAAGTTTCACCGAAGGGGCACCTTTTAAAATAAGAGCTCCATGACCTTAGTTCCGTCACTAGGATAGCTTGTTAAGTCAGGCATCCGGTAGAGGAACTGACGTCTGCCCCGTGAAACAATGCAATAGTAAAGCCTCTCACAATGAAGCTTATCAGAAGTCTCATCCGAAAGGGGGCATGAATTTAATCCACTCTCCGAAGGACTTGGATTACCAGGTTAGAGAGTCGCAGGTTTGAGTTCATAAGAATTCCTTGCCGAAAGGGGGGGGGGTACCCAATGAGATCGTCAGTGTCAGGAAGTACCTGACACGATTAAGACAAACATTAGGAATGAATGACCTCTTTGGAGGTATCCGATTATTTTGTTAGTGTCTGCAAATCCCAGACTCAGCGATCAGCGGGCTTAAAAGACCACTTCAGAGACGTCCGATTAGTTCATTAATGTCTGCTCATCCCAGACTCGGCGATAGGAGGGTTTAAAAGTCCTCTTCGAAGGCATCTGATTAGTTCGTTAGTGTCTTCTTATCCCAGATTCAGCGATCGACGGGCTTAAATGACCTCTTCGGAGGCATCCAATTAAGTCGATTAGCACTTGATTCATTCAGGTTGCGACGTCTGTTGGGCTTTAACCAAAGATCTCTCCGGGAGAAACCTAATGAAATCACTAATGCTAGAATTAATCAGTCTAATTGCAAACGAGAGTCTCCAATGTCTGAATTAACTAGGTAGATAATAGATGAACACTGGGTCAGAAATATAAGGCCTCTCAAGCAAGGGCATAAAGGCTAAAAAGCTTCCTCAACTAAAAAGGCATGAGTTCGATCAAACAAACTAGGTTTCATGGTTAATTGACAAGATGGGATAGTCTAAGCGCAATGGCAACAAGCAAAAGACTTAGCCATTAAAGCGGAAACTTCCAATATTCTAGCCATAACTAAGAAGACCCAGTAAAGTTGATCGCATCCGGCCTAAGAAGTTCATAACGACCTTTGGTATGGGGACACCACCACAACATCAAGATGGTTTAGTAATAATGCTCAAAATACATACCATAAGCCTGTCACGACTTTACACCAAACAAAAGACTTATAACCTGTAAAGAAGCAAATGCATAGGAAAGTACAACAAAGATAGAGTAGCAACTAACGGCTAAAGTACTAGAAATGCAATAACAAGCTTCACAACAACAACACCACAAGCCTCAGATACAAAGGTCTCAAACACAGAGTAAGATAAAGTCATAAGCTAGGATTGACACTCGCATATGCAACCAGTCTACATGAAGTACATAAAAAGAAGCAACGGAAAGTAAAGTAAGTCAGTCATAAGCACTATTTCTTCTTCTTCTCGTTCTTGGAATTGCTAGACCTCAGAAATGGTTTTATAACCTGTAAAGAAGGAACGAGGAAGTGTGTCAACTAATTGATTCCCATCTTTAGCTTTTATACCACTAGATGGACTCTTAGGGGACGATAGAACGATAAGTCCTTCCTTTTTAACAGTGTGCTTTCCCTTGCGCCTCGAGGATGACAAAGGCTTAGTTTTCTTCTTTTCCTGGTCCTCAACCTCCCTTTCTGGGTTTTCATCTTCATCGTCAAGATCTTCTGCTTCATCACTAGGAACATAGACAACATCATCCAAATTAACAAGCACATCAATCTTTGCTCTTGTGACCCTGGTTGTGAAGCAAGAGTAGAAGCAGTGAGTAAGGATACATTGCTTGGAGGAGGAGTGATAAGTGGGGCAGTAGTAGTTGACGCCAAGGTTGAATCAGTAATGATGGCCTCGGTCGTTATCGTGTTGGCTCCAGTAGTAGAAAGTTGTGGCGAGACTAAGCCTAATACAAATGAACAATGAGCTTGGAATGCAATTGACCCAGGTGAAGTACAAAGATAATCCAAGTATGACATAACTCGATCAATCTCGGTTTTACCTACGGCTTGGAGATTTCTGTGCTCAACTTCATATTTACTCGGGTTGTCATTGTCTCCCTCGTCATCTTCGGTATGTTCCTCAATAATATCCTCCTCAACAATATATTCCCCATCAGTTATGTCCTTTTCTTTGTGAATAAAATGGAAGGCACGGTTGGAGTCTGTGAATTGGAGACTTCAATATTAGCAGGATTTGTAGGGGCATTGATAGTGGTTGTGTCCTGGGCTTGCTTCCCAGAGGATCCAGCTTCATCACCCAATAATCCCTGCTCCTTCATAAGCGCCTTTTTCCCCTCGGCCAGAGCCTCGCGGGACTCCTCATCCCAAAGATTCTGCAAGAGATATTATTCGTCATAGGCATCTTCAACCTACACAAGTACTGATTCCCAGACTAGGGCCAAGGTCACTGCAAAATCAGGTTCTATATAGCGTAAGATCCCTCTGCTCATAACGTTGAAGTCGTAAAATCTGAATAAAGTGGCATTGACATCCCTCTCAGCATTAGTAAAAGCCTTCTCAGCAGCTTCTTTATCAGCCTAAGCTATATCTTTGTCCTGCCAAGGATCTCTACCTTAGTTGTCAGTACAGAAATAGCCAATTTTTGAGCAGTGTTCCTCTCATGAAGACTGGCATTCTCTTGCTTATAAGTTGTCGAAGCTTGCTTTTCCGCGGCCAGTTGGGTTTCAGCGATCTGTTGAGCATACTGAGTATTTTTAACTTGCGATGTCAGCTTATTTTCTCTCAGTTTAGCAGCAGCGAGCTCTTCTTTGAGACTTCGATTCTCGGCGTCTAGCCCCTCTAGCTCTGTATTTCTCTGTGTAAGAGATGCAATAGTAGCATCCCAAGATTCAAGAACCTTGGCCCACTCAACCTTGTCATTCTCTAACGTTGCAATTTGATCAAGGTTAAGCCTATTGAGCTTCTGAAGATCCTCAACGAACTTGTACCCCAAAGATAATTGCTTATCAGCTCGACTCCTAACCGCATCTAGCTGTGTCTCAAGTTGACCTTTGACAGTATCCATCTGCTTAGTGAGATTGCCTTTCAGGGAACCCAACTCTTTAACATATCTTTCTTGTCAGACGAATGTATGTCTAAATCAAAGAACATTCCCTTTAGACACCCATTTTTGAATCCTTTAGCAAGTGCAGTGTTTTCTGGTTTGGGCTCGTGGCGGGGCCTATGTATGATCGTCTGAATATCGGCAGAAGAAAGTATAATAGATGGTGTGGCAAGGGGAAGATAGCCAGAAGTAGTTTGAGCAGTTAGGACAGGAAGTTTATCTGATCGGAGATGCTTATGATGATCTTCTTTCCCATGATCTCTGCTCTGATCATCCCTCTCTTTTCCTCCTTCGGCTTTCCTCTTACTCCCGTCCACTATGCTCATGACGATCATCGCAGTGGTCATCATATCTGTCTCGGTTACCATGAGAACCTCGATCCCTCTCTCTTTCTCTAGTTGATCTTGGGCCTTGTGTATCCACCTCCTTTGCTCATCAGTCAATATGTAGCCATGATTTTGCTGAGGCTAATAAGAACATTACGATCCATGGGGATGTTGAGATTGTTGGGAGTATTGTGAGTGTTGCGAATGATGGGACTGTATGAGATGTTTTGGATTATAATAGCTGGTTCGTTGCTTAAAGCTCTTCGAAAATGGACGATTCATATCTAAGCTTGAAATAAGGAAGAAACAAGATTTCAGTACAAAGATTAAAAATTACTGGGACAAAGTATAGGGTACATGAAAAAGCGACAAAAGCTTAAAGTGCATATGGTATATTATCTAACGTGCATTTAATAACGAACTGCTCTTTGGTGGGGATGCTAATGGGAACCCTATGTCAGAAAATGTTCTATGCAATGGAGGAGTTTGATCTATAGCTATCTCAATTCTTGTTTTTGTGACTTTGGGTGCAAGCTTCGAGATCACAGTCTCAACTGGAATGTCCTTTGCAATGCAGAGATCACTCAAAGTCCTAAAAATATCCGTGGAATTCTCCACACGGGTGTCTGGAATAACAGGGTCCTCAATCACTTTCTCAATGTCTAGATCATCTCCTGGAGTGGTCTTACCTTCCTGTTAGGGAATGCAGAATGTGGATCTTAAGGCACAAATAACACTAGAGGGGAGGGGGGGTTGGATAGTGTTTTCAAGGAATTTTAGAAAATATAAAACTTATATGAACTACTATATGAATCACACATCGTAGAGATGATCACAGACACAGAATCAAACACAAACACAGAAATAAACAAAAGTAAAATATAGAAAAGGAAAAAACACACCGTATTTTATACCGGTTCGGATTACTCCTACTCCAGTCCCACGCAATGCTGGATTGCACAGAGTTTTATTACTATCAATATCTAAGTACAATC
The DNA here is from genome assembly GCA_030737875.1 of Allium sativum. Lineage (NCBI taxonomy): Eukaryota > Viridiplantae > Streptophyta > Magnoliopsida > Asparagales > Amaryllidaceae > Allium > Allium sativum. The sequence continues at coordinate 592,466,091 of CM060919.1, forward strand.
CCCTTGATTTCACGGCTACAAGGTTAACGCCGATTCCACCACCCTTGATTTCACAGCTAAAAGGTTAGCACTATTTCCTTTCCTTGATTTCAGGGCTATAAGGAACACATCCTTTCTCAAACAATCCCAAATGATTACAATAGCCCTATAACTCTTCAATAGCGCTTCAATTCAGAGAGTAATGAGTAGAGAGTGAGAAGAGAAGAAGTTTTATGAACTTAGAATAGAAATCAACAGAGTAGAAGTGTAGAAATAAATAAAATATGAAATAATAATGGAGGGATGAAAAGGGGTGAAGATGGGGAAGAAGAATGGTTTTTTTTTTTTTTGAAATCGACCCTTATTTATAAGATTTGAAAGGTTACAACACTTCTGGAAAGATACATATTGTGAAAAGACATTTCCTTTGAAAATTGAAAAAGTGGCAGTTATATGTTGACATCCCCTCCTTTGTATGTTGACATATGTATTAAAAAATATTTTTAACCTATTTTTCAAGTGCTTAAACATATATATTATTTTGGAAATTGTTGAATTAAAACATAATGATATAAATGAGTATTATAAAGTAGAAAATCATATGAAATCATAAATATAAATTATATAAACATATTTATAAAGTTATAAAATTTTAAACTATATAAATATAAAAGTATATAACTATATAAATATATAAACTTATAAACTTTGAAGCTTAAGTTTAAAATTAAAGGTAAGATAGAAAAACTAATTAAAATTAGAATTTTGAACTTTGAAAAGCAGAATTTGAAATATGAAAACAAAATTTGAAAAACAGATTTTGAACTTGAATCTGGAGTGCTATTCAGAGTCTTACATATATACTAGACTCTATTACTATAGTTATCTTGAACTCTTGGTTTCTTGATTACTCATGAGTCTTGAATCTTCTTTGAATTCTGAATCTCTAAAACTGTACAGTCTTTAGTATTAATTCCTGTACACAAATCCTGCATATATGTGTATATTCTAGATAGAGATGTTAGTATATATTTTGTAATCAGTTAATATTGAAGTAAGGTTGTTGTCATCAAAACTCCATTCTCCAATAATCTCCCCCTTTTTGATGATGGCAACCTTAGTTTATAAAATATTCATACCTATTCATACGTATTGATGCTGATCCTTCTAATACTCTCCCTATCACTATGAATCCTATATATTCTACTTCAACTAAGTCTATATTTTTTAATTTCTCCTCCTTTTTCATTATCAAAAAGAAATTTTAAAAATACTCCCCCTAATTCCTATATCTACATATCCTATAATTGATTCTTTATAGCTACACCTAAATTTATGCCTATATTATACTAAGTATATAAATCAATCCAAATATCATAATTACATATGTTTTAAGTCATATATACAAGCAAGTAAACCAATCCAAGTAATATTTACATATGTTTCTTTTAATATATACATATTTCAAGTCAAGCAATTCAAACTAATCAATACACAAATTTAAATAAATCAAACCAATCAAACCATACCAAACAATCAAACGTTTCTTAGAACTTCTTCCCATCCGTCTTCTCCAAAGATCAGATCCTTCTTGATGACTTCCCAATCTTCATCTTCTTTTGTTGGTGGTGCTTTAGCGAGATTGTTGTCTTAATCTCTGGAAAGAGAAGAAATTAGCCAATGGATGGCATCAAAGTGCTTCTCTTGTTGTTCAAACATATTTATTTGGCTTAATTCAAGATGACGCTGGTTTCGTAGAACTATGGAAAGAATGTTCTTGAAGGAATTCAATACCTCTTCAAGATTTTCACTCAAGTTATGAATTGGATTTGCCATAGTTTTGATAAGAATTGAATAGAGAAGAAAGGGGAATGATATAATGAATTTTTCTTGAAGAAGTAGGCTTAACTAGGATCTGGAATTCGTTAAATTTGAATGGACATGAGTTAGTTATTTAAATTTTAAATTTTGAACAATTTTGAAAAACTGGCAGTCATATGTCGACATAAGCAATCATGTATGTCGACATACTTTGTTAATTTTTTTTAAAAATTTGAATCTTTTGTTATTATGTTATATTATATTATATTATATTTAGTTCTAATGTTTTCATAGTAACTTAAAGATGATTTGAAATAAATAAAACTCCATTCATTACTACTTAAAAAGCAAATACATCCAACTAATTACGAGACACTAAATACGAGATTTGAAAGCAAATACAAGTAAATATTAAAGATAACTTAAACAAAATAGGCTTAGATCTCAGCGAATGGTGAAGAGGGAGATGAAATTCCAAAATTTCTTCCTATTTTTCCCATGAGCTTAGTCATTTTGGTATGAGTCTTCTTGAGCTTCTTTTGATTTTGAATATTTTTACTTGATTTTGAACAATCATCTCTTTGGAAATGTTTCTAGTGTTGATTGGACACTCAACACTTTCAAAAGAAATTTCTTCTTCGATATCTGTATGATCTTGTTCTTGTTGCATTCGAGCTTGTTTGTCTTCGAATGTCTGATAAGGTTTAAAAGTGAGTGGGAGTTGCATAAGGTGTACATTTGTGGAGTCAAACACCTTTCTTGATATGGATTCTTCTCCCTTGAAATCAACTCCGAAGTATTTGAAGATATGAGTGAGATAAACTCCATAATATAGGTGTATTCATGGGTTGACATTTGTTTGGGCTTGAGTTCTTTTAAGATCATATCGGCCCAATTGATGTTATATCCACCAATAATTGCAAAGAGTGCTTTTAGACTTTGAGAGTTGGGTTATTGAAGTTTTCAGAACGAGGAGTGATGGTATGTTGAAGTAAAAGGTTTACGATTCTTGTTTTTGGACGGAAAAAACGATTTTTTAATTCCATATGAGCATCGCTTTCAAAAATGTGGTGATAGGTTTCTAAATACGTTTCTTCAGTTTCGAATTTTGAAAAATCTGAGCCTGTACTTTTGCAATTTAGAATATTGCCCAAAATTTCACAATCTAGAACAATTTTTGTGCCTTTTATGCTACTCCAAATTTTCTTTTCACCTCCTTCATAAAAGCCACAATTGAGATTTGCATAGAACATTTTAACGAGTTTCGGATAACATAATTCATCATTATCTCGAGCACCAATCAAACTCAACACTTCATTGTGATTGAAGAGAGAAGTAAGATCGTAGGATGGAAAGTTTCCAAAGATGGCGAAAGCACCCATGTTGACCTTTGCATTTGCTATACAGTTAATATTAATGACATTTTTCATCAACACCCGGATTATGGTATGCGATGTATGCGTTCATGAAATTTGTCGTGGTTATGACTCAGAGTCCTAAGGATATAATCCTGGATCTAGTATAGGTAAGTCTTTAAGCCCTAACAGCGACATTGTGTATTCCATTAAGAAGAAAACAGGCTAATGTTTCCCTTGAGTTCATGGATGAAGGCATCGCAACATTCATTAACTCCGATGATCCTCTCGTGTTAGGTCTTCCCAAAAGAGGAATCTGGATCACGACAGGGATCATGTTAGGAATTCGTGTACGATTTTGTTACAACAATGTTCGGGAAACGTCAGGCTCAGTATGAGACTATGGATCAATCATGGTGGCCCTTTAAGGCGAGGAGAGGGGGGGGGGGGGTTCATGTTTCCACAAAGCCCTCTTCCTCCGCCGCCGGAGCGCCTTGGTTGATCTCCTCATCAGAAAGGTTAGTGTCAACTCCCTGTTTCATCATTATGATACTACAAGATTATCAAATTGCAAGATGTATAGGACTCGGAATTCTCCATTCATAGATTGTAGATATATTACAAGAATCGATGATTTGCTCCCCTTGAGAAGGAAGGAATTAAACTGAGAGATAAAAGGTTCGTCCCCCTTTCACGGGGTTTCTGGGGTCCTATTTATATAGATACCGGGTTCTTTATTCCAGTAGGTTGTTGGGCCTGAACGATTCCCGTCGATCGCTATTTTCCTTGGTCTTGGGCATCTGGTTGTCGGTCCTTTATCGTAGGCTTTCAGATGTAGGCTTTCGGGTTTATCGTGGGTACTCGGAGGGGCCCGCCCTTGCGATGTATGTGTACAATCGCCGAATTAGAACTGTTGATGGTTCAGGTACAAGGTGGATTAGTACGAGTAGCCTGTATCCTCGCTTGAGTCTCGGTTTAACCTTCCGGTTTGACTCCTTGGAAGGTAGCTTTCGGTGATACCCATGTTGCTTACGAAGGTAACCCCTTTCGTTACCTGTGAGGCCGTTTTTTCAAGGGTCGGTTACATACCATCTTTATGCTCTGACCCGATACTCTTCCTCTTTTAATGCGCTAGTGCTACATCGATTAATTCCTGGCGGGTAAACCATGTCGGATGAACCTTTGCTGATACTCTGTAGGTTTCGGGCCCCTTCTTTTCAGAGGGAGGTATCAGCCTAAGTCGCTCTCAAATTCTTCATCCCTTCCCTACGTTCATTCGACATCCCTTCACTGTCGTCTTGTGTCAAGATCATTTTGGTAGTAACGTTTTCCCCTAGTGAAAGGGTGTCTTCGACTTTCTAAGTCAAGCTTCTTTTTCTGGGCTTTCTCCTATTTGTTTGCCAATTTCTTTCCAATGTTAAGTTACATCATAAGTCCTTTCCAAGAGATTCGTTTTCGACGCCTTGTGGAGGAATGAAGTGACCTAGATTCAGGCCATGATTGGAAGATTAAAAACTCTTTCCAACAATGATGTTGAGTCGAATACTATCCAGACTCGGACGAATCAAGATTAAGGGGCCGAATTCACCCAGATTTGGGGACTTAAAGGTTGAAGACTGGGAACCCTTTTGGTACTAATGAAGAGACGAATCCACCCAAATTCGGATATTTTTAGATTAAGGACCAGAAACCCTTCCGGTACTAATGAAGAGCCGAATCCACCCAAATTCGGGTACTTTTAGACTAAGGACCGAAAACCCTTCTGGCATTAATGAAGAGCCGTATCCACCCAGATTCATATATCTTTAGGTTATGGACAAGAGACCCTTCCTGCATTAATGAAGAGCCGAATCCACCTAGATTCGGGTACTTTTAGATTGAGGACCGGAAACCCTTCCGGTATTAATGAAGAGCCGAATCCACCCAAATACGGGTACTTTTGGATTAAGGACCGGAAACCTTTCTGGCATTAATGAAGAGCCGAATCTTCCCAAATTCGGGTATTTTTTGATTAAGGACCGGAAACCCTTCCGGCATTAGTAAAGCGCCGAATCGACCCAGATTCGGGTATAAGTATAGAGAACCGAGTCCTCCTCCGGTATTAGTAAAGCGCCGAATCGACCTAGATTCGGGTATAAGTATAGAGAACCGGGAACCCCTCTGGTATTAGCAAAGTGATTATCCCCCTCGGATTTGTTTGGGGAAGCAGAGGTTGTACATGCTTCTTGAGCCTCCCCTTGGGCTTTTGTTGTCAAAGCAGAGGATGCACGTGCTTTGTTGGCCACTCTCTGAGCCTGTGCGTCCGGAGCGCTTGGCTAGCTATCCACAAGCAGGGCCCAAGAACTAACCCGACCTCCCTCCAGGAGGTGCCTTATCCTCACCATCGTAGGTGATGATAAGGGCTTAGAAACTTAAATGGGGCCGTCGTAGGCACAAAACTAAGGTTTATTCTTTTGACGCTTTACACGGGCCATCGTAGGCACTGATAGAGGCTTATACGTCACCCCTCTCCAAAGGGTGCCCTATATGCGATGATAGGGGTTTGCGCTCCCTTCTGTGAGTAACGTGGAACATAAGCAGAGGTAGAACATGCTCTTCTGCGAGCATAGGTAGGACATGCTTAGGTCGAGCAGAGGCAGGGCATGCTCTCTACGAGCAGAGGTACGGTGTACTAATTTTTAGATGCACCGCCATAACCATCTCTGGTGTGAAACCGCGGGTTACTCTTACAATTCTTTAACCCTGGCCCCTTCGATTTGGACAAGGAGAAAGACTAACACAATCATCCCCCTCCGGGGGATGCCTCGCGTTGGCCAATTTGGCGATGACGAGGGATTCAATCCTTTTTCCAACTCGACCCCTTTTGGGTTTCTCATGAGCTACTGGGAGGGTTTCCATGCCCCTAGTTATATGATGATTTCTTGAGGGAAAGATCTTTTCCTCTATTCTTTTATGGTTGAGAAATATGGCCTCAAATGTTCCGAGTTCCATGTCCTTGGAACAAGATCGGCATTGGGTCTGCATAGCTGATATGCGCCGATATGACTTCTTGATGGACAATTAGGGGTCCTTCCCTATTTGTACCAAGAGGACCATCAGCCGGATTCTTGGTGTTAGCCATTACTATTTGCAGTACTAGTTCACCCTTAGTGAAGGTTCTAGCTTTGACCTTCGAATTGTAATATTTTGTGATCCTTCTTTAGCATTCGGTGGTTCTGATTGCAGCCTCATCCCTTAGTTCCTGTATCAAGTCATCTTTTCTTAACTCCTGATTGGGGTCAAATGCGTATGCTACCCTTCTATGTGATGGAATTTTGGTCTCAACTGGAAGCATGGCTTCGCATCCATATGTCAGGAAAAAGGGGGTGTGTCCCGTAGTTGTTTTGGTAGAAGTTCTGTATGCCCATAGCGCTAGAGGCAACCCCTCTGCCCAATTCCCTTTGGCCTGATTTAGGCGTTTCTTAAGGATTGTCTTAATGGTCTTATTTGCGGCTTCCACAACTCTGTTAGCTTTCGGATGGGATACTAAAGAGAAACTTTTGATGATTCCATTTTTCTCACAGAATCTGGTGAACTCTTCATTCTCGAATTGTGTTCCGTTGTCCGGTATGATCTTTTGTGGGATTCTGAAGCGGGTAACGATATTCTTTATTACGAATCTTAATACCTTTTTGGATGTGATAACCGAAAGGGGCTCCGCCTCTACCCACTTGGTGAACTATTCGATAGCTACTACGGCATATCCAACTCCTCCCTTAGCGAGTGGTAAGGGCCCGATTAAATCAATTCCCCATACATCGAAAGGCCAGAGGCTCTATATAGTGGTTAGGTCGCTGGGAGGAAGTCGTGACCCTAGAGTACTTCTGACATTTGCCTCATCTCTTGACGTACTCAACTGCTTGACTAACCATCCGCGACCAATAGTAACCTTGTCGCATGACCCTTTTGGCTAGTTTAACCCCACTGGAATGGTCCCCGCACTATCCTTCATGAGCTTCTTTTAATAGGCCGAGTCTATCGTCGAAACCCGCACACCTTAGATAAGGAAGTGAATGTCCCTTTTTATAAAGTATGCCGCCCATGATCACGAATGTGGGATCTTGGTGTTTTATCTTTCTTGCAACTTGCTTACTAAGGGGTAACGTCCCCCTTAGGAGGTAGTCCTCTATGGGATTCATCCACGTAGCTTCTTGTTGGTGGCGTGTTTCCGTTATGGGGGATTCCCTCTAGGGGTTTTCTTCTCGGTCTTCTCCGTCTCCCCTTCTTAAGGCTTGGGATCTGGTCGAATCCAATAACTCTTTCCCCATCTCTGATTCTTCCTGTTTGATGCTGGGTACCTCCTGATATCCCACTGGCACTATTCGGGTTTCGGGTGCTCCTCGGGAACTGTCTAATTTGGCTAGCGAATCCGCTTGGTTATTCTCTCATGGGGTATTTGATGAACTAAGAAGTCCTCAAACTAGGAAAGCATCTTTATTGCCTTCTTCATGTATAAGATGAGCCGTTTGTCTTTGGTTTGATACGTCTGCTTTATTTGGTTTACCATTAATTGCAAGTTGCTGAAGATTTCTATCCTCGGTTACTTCAACTGTATTGCCAGATTCAGACCAGCTATCATGGATTCATATTCAGCCACATTGTTGGTTGCCGGGAACCCTAACTTCATGGTGTAGTGCAAGCGGTGTCCGTCAGGGGTGATTATAACGTAACCTGCCCCTACTCCCTGCTCGTTGGAAGCTCCATCTATAAAGAGTTTCCATTTGGTCTTTGAGTCATTTTCTTTAATCGATTGTTTCGAAATGAAGTTCGTGCACTCATTCACAAAAATTTGCGAGAGCTTGCCCTTTGACTGTTGCTTGTGGATGGAACTCAATTTCATATTGGCTAAGCTCAATACCCCATTTAATTAGCCTCCCTGAGATCTCCGGTTTGCTGAACACTTGTTTGAGTGGGAAGCTTGTTAAAACTTTAATAGGGTGCACCTGGAAATAACCTCTGAGCTTTCATGCGGTGAGGATTAAGCAATACACTGGTTTCTCTATGACGGGGTATCGGATTTCCGTGTCCTTTAGCCTTCGGCTAACATAATAGATAGGGTGTTGAGTCCCCTTGTCCTCTCTTACCAGGACTGAGCTCACTGCATATCTGGAGACAGCCATGTATAGGTATAGAGTTTCTCCCTTCTCGGGACTGGACAAAACCAGAGGCATTCCTATATAAACTTTCAATTTTTGGAATGCCTTCCTAAACTCTTCGTTCCATTCGAAATTCTTCTTTTTCTTTATGACATTAAAGAAATGGACGCATTTATCGGTGGCCTTAGAAATGAACCTGCCGAGTGCCGCTACCTTCCCGTTTAGGCTCATGACTTCCTTGCTGGTTTTAGGTTCCTCCATGTCTTTAATGGCTTTCATTTGGTCGGGGCTAGCTTCAATTCCTTGCTCGCTTACCATATATCCCAGAAACTTCCCTGATTGAACTCCAAAAGAACACTTTTGAGGGTTTAGCTTCATCTGGTAACTTCTCAAGACACTAAACATTTCTTCCAGATCCTTTAGATGATCCTCAGTTTTGGTGGATTTCACTGGATTGTCATCCACATACACCTCCATATTACGTCCTATCTGCTCTTAGAACATCCTGTTTACCAGCCTTTGGTATGTTGCCCCTGCATTTCTCAAACCAAAGGGCATTACTTATAACAAAATGTTCCCTAGTCGGTGATGAAGCTTATGTGTTCCTCGTCGGGTTTCTGCATCGGGATTTGGTTGTACCCCGAATAAGCGTCCATAAGGGATAGTATTTTGTGTCCACTCGTGGCATCAACCAGCCGATCGATCCACAAGAGAGGATAACAATCTTTCGAACAAGCTTTGTTTAAATCCGTGTAATCAACACACGTCCTTAATTTCCCGTTGGGCTTCTTCACTGGCACGGGATTGGCTAACCATTTTGGGTAGTAGACCTCTTGGATAAATCCGTTAGTTTCCAACCTTTTGACTTCCTCCTTCAAGGCCTCTATCCGGTCTCAATTATATTATCTCTTCTTTTGTCGGATCGGGGTTATTGAAGGGTCAATTTTTAATGCGTGGCTCATAATTGAAGGATCGATACCAATCATGTCCGAATGGGTCCAAGCGAAAACATCTTTGTTGAGCTGGAGAAAGTGGATTAAGTCACTTCGGAGAGGTTCCGTTCGCCTCCTCCCTATGTTGATGACCTTCGATTTATCTTTCGGGTCAATGTTTACTTCTTCTACTTCTTCTATTAGTTTTATCCATTTGATATCTCCTCTAGAGTCAAAATCTGTGATAATTTCCCCCTCTTCAGTTGAGTTCACCTTATTGGACCTTTTCCTCTTCCTTTTCAAAGAAGCGTACCTACCATTAATGCATTTGTCAGTCTAATTTGTTTTTACCTTGGCTTCAAATGAGGGATGTAAGAATCCCTTATCTGAAAGCATAAAAATAGTAGAAGAATCAAAATACGAAGAATACTCCCTTTTGTATTTTTCGACCGTTGCGAAGTACAACTCTCGGGAGCTAAACTATTCTTCTCGGATGGTACTCCATCCCTGTTTGGTCAGAAATTTTAACATGAGATATTTGGAAGAAACGAAGGCATCCATTTCCTCTAAAGCTGGTCGTCCGAAGAAGGCATTGTAATAAGACGATAGATCAATAACGACAAAGAGAGTTTCGAAAGTCCTGTGAAGATGGGACAACCCTACTTGAACCAAAAGGTTGATTTGACCCACTGGGGTTGACCCTTTATTGTTGAACCCGAAAATTGGTTCGTTGCTAGGCTCCAGCTTCTTTTCGGGAATTCCCATCTAATTGAAGGCGTGCTTGAAAATGACATTGACAGCGCGTCCAGTATCCACCAATATTTTAAAAGCGACCGAAAGCCCTATTTGCGCCGTTATCATGAGGGGGTCGTTATGGGGTGACGGACCCCTTTCTTCATTTCTTCCAGAGAGATCATGAGGATATGCATTTTAAGGGCATAACGCGCACTCTTCAATGATGGTTCTTCTTGGATGGAGAAGATTCCCTCCAAGGCTTCCTTCACGTATTGGTTCCTGGGCTTCGGACAACTTCCGACAGGGTGTGGTCCCCCATGGATCACATTGATTCGATTTACGAGAGGCCCCAAATCCAAGTTATTCTCCCCCGTAGTGACTCCTATCGTGTTTACCGAAACCTTCTGCTGTCCTCTTGCACGTTGAGCTGATGTTGTTTTATTAGAAACAAACTGCTTCAGGTGTCCCTCTCGGATTAGTTTCTGGATAATCCCGTCCAATACCTTGCACTCATCTATCTTGTACCAGTTGGTTTTACGGAACTCGCAGTATTTACCGCCGGCATAAGGTTCGGGGCAATTTTTGGCTTTGAACGAGACGGGGAAGTTATTGACCCTTTCTTTTGCAATAGCATACACATAAGAGATAGGCTTGTTCAAGGCAACCGAGTTGGTGTTAGAGTCTTCCACCTCGACCTCTTCTGATTCCCTTCCGGGAGCTTTCGTCTGAAGTTCGGCCTTCCTCCTTCCCCTCGAGGCTCAAACTTCCTCTTCGTGAAGTACAGTTCATCCATGCGGATGAATTTATCGGCTTGGAAGTGGAAATCTTGTAAGTCTTTGCAACCGTGGATATATATCTCCTTCCAAAAGGGGGTTTTCTCAATCAACCCTGAGTGTACGGCGATCAGCTTGTCGCGGTCATTCATATCTATGGCTTTTAAGGCTTCGATGTTGAACCTTTTCAGATAGTCCCCTAGAGACTCCCCTTGTCTCTTTTTGATGTTGGCGATAACTGTATAGTCTACGATTGGATCTTTGCAAATGCAGAACTACGCGTAGAATTCGTAGGAGAATTGTTTTCACGAGTAAATGGTGTTTTCCCTATACTAGCGATACCACTTCACTGCAGTCCCTTGAAAGGTCACCAGGAAGAGGCGGCATTTGATGGCTACAGAAGCATTGTAAAGATCCATCTGGTCTTCAAAAGCCATCAGATGATCGTCAGTTGTTCCTAGATATTTTATGGTGGAAACTTTGACTCTTGACGGTATTATGGTATTCATAATCTCAACGGTGCCACTCTTTCATTGTCATTGACCTTGTCATCCTGGGTTCTCTTCCCTTTGCTTCCCAGCAAGTCCTTGACGGTCCTCTGAGTGACATCTCTGATGTAAGCTTCTGTGTTGTCATAGTCTTCTCTTTTGGCAACATAGCCTTTGGAGGTGGAGCTCCCAGACTGATCCTGCTCGCACTGATTCCCTTGATGATCTACTCCCGTTAGATGAGACTTCTTTTTCTTGGAAGAAGTTTCCTGAGGCTTCCCTTTTGCTTCTGACTGTTGAACGGGAGCCTTCCTTTTTGGAGATTCATTCGTCTCTCTTTGACTAGATCTAGTGAGATTTGAGGATTTTTGTGCCTGGACAGCACTGACTCGAGCCTGCATTCCTTGAAGTTGCCTTTCCAAGACCGAGATTCTTGCGACATTATGTTCCATGGCGTTTGAGTCTGGTGGTTGTTGTGGATTGGGCGCGGCTTCTTTCTCGTTATCATTCGAGTTGAGTGCTGGGCCCTCATTTCCTTCGAGGTTGACGTTGGGATCTAGCTCTTTGTTTTGTTCCTTCAATTTCTTCGACTTCATTGTTTCCTGCCATGGAACGATAAATTCACCCAGTTAGCTTAGACAAATTAACCACAAAGTCAGAGGTTCAGTCCTCCTTCTAGCGCCAAAATGTTAACGACATTTTTTGTCAATACCCGGATTATGGTATGCGATGTATGCGTTCATGAAATTTGTCGTGGTCATGACTCAGAGTCCTCAGGATATAATCCTGGATCTGGAATAGGTAAGTCTCTAAGCCCTAGCAACAACATTGTCTATTCGATTAAGAAGAAAATAGGCTAATGTTTCCCTTGAGTTCATGTATGAAGGCATCACAACAGAGGAATCTGGATCACGACAGGGACCGGGTTAGGAATTCGTGTACGATTTCGTTACATCAATGTTAAGGAAACGTCAGGCTCAGCATGAGAGTATGGATCAATCATGGCAGCCCCTTAAGGCGAGGAAAGGGAGGGGCTTCATGTTTCCACAAAGCCCTCTTCCTCCATTGCCAGAGTGCCTTGGTTGATCTCCTCATCAGAAAGGTAAGTGTTAACTCCCTATTTCATCATTATGATACTACAAGATTATCAAATCGTAAGATGTACGGGACTCGGAATTCTCCGTTCATAAATTGTAAATATATTACAAGAATTGATGATTTGCTCCCCTTGAGAAGGAAGGAATTAAATTGAGAGATAAAAGATTCGTCCCCCTTCACGAGGTTTCTGCGGTCCTATTTATAGAGAATCCGGGGTCTTTCTTCCAGTAGGTTGTTGGGCCTGAACGATTCCCGTCGGCCGCTATTTTCCTTGGTCTCGGGCATCTGGCTGTCGGTCCTTTATCGTAAGCTTTCAGATGTAGGCTTTCGTCTTTATCATGGGTACTCGGAGGGGCCCGCCCTTGCGATGTACGTGTATATTCGCCGAATTAAAACTGTTGATGTTTCAACCTTTCAGGTACAAGGTAGATTAGTATGAGTAGCCTGTATCCTCGCTTGAGTCTTGGTTTAACCTTCTGGTTTGACTCCCTAGAAGGTAGCTTCCGATGATACCCATGTTGCATACGAAGGTAACCCCTTTCATCACCTGTGGGGCCGTTTTTTAAAGGGTCGGTTACAGACTGTCTTTATGATCTGACCCGACACTCACCCTCATTTAATGCACTGACGTTACATCGGTTAATTCCTGGCAGGTAGACCATGTCGGTTGAACCTTTGCTGATACTCTGTAGGTTTCAGGCCCCTTCTTTTTGGAGGGGGATATCGGCCTGAATCGCTCTCAAATTCTTCATCCCTTCCTTACATTCATTTGACATCACTTTACCGTCGTCTTGTGTCAAGATCATTTTGGTAGTAACAGTCAACATAGGTTTTGATGGCTTCTTTATCATTGTAGAGATATCCTTTTATGGTTTTGGATAATCTCACAGTTTGAGTACTGGTAGAGGAAGCCATTAGAGAGTTTTGAAGAGTATAGATATGGATAATAGTTTGAATTTTGAATGAAAGGTAAAGAGAATAAGATAGAATAGATATATAAATAGAGATTGAATATATATGAATTGAATGGGCACAACTTTCCTGAAACCAATGACATCTTTTCAGTCCTTGTGAGTTGGTGAAAAGTTGGAGGGAAGTTCGAAAGTTTAAACCTTTGAAATCAAAATTTGAAATTCATTTTTCAGGCCGATATGTCGACATATGGACATATATATATATGTCGACATACATGTATAAATTTCACAAGAAATATGGTTTTGTCACTTTTGGTTTAAATTATCAATTTATATTTCTGGTTTAACAATTTCCTGAAATAATACTAATCCTAGCAAACATCCAAAAAAAAATTATTAATTTTTTTTATTACTTTGAATTTCAAATTTCAAATTTGAATTTTAAATTTCAGTTTTGAAATTTAAAGTTTAAATTTCAAAAACAAAGCAAACAATCAAAGCATCCATAAAAAAATTTAAAAATTAATTAAGGCATACCCGGTTTTTAGATCCATTTCTTCGATATTTTCTGAATTTTGAATTATTGTGAAACACATATTTGAATTTCCGGTTTCTAGCTCTTCATCACTTGACGATGAATCGGAATCGTCTAAAGTTGCTGTGTATGCCCTCTTTCTTTTCTTTGATGAATTTCTATTGTCCGTCTGATGAATTGACTTATCTGGATATGGACACATTCTCTTCATATAGCCTGGTTTATTGCAGTTATAACAATGATTATCATCTCTTCTTGAACTTCCTTGGTTATTACTTTTAAAATTATTTCTCTTTCTGTATTTCAGAAATTTTCTGAACTATCTTGTCATTAAGGTTGTTTCTTCATCGTCTTCACTGCTCAAGTCCGAACCATTTGTTGTCGCTTTGAATGCAATAGATTTCTTTTCAGTTAGTCTATTTTCTTTTCTTTTGTAGTTGGACTTCAAAAGACATCAGATTTCCGATTAACTCCTCAATCCTCATTTCACTGACATTATGGGCTTCCTCAATTGCCAATGTTTTCTGATCCCATTCTGAAGTCAATGAACTCAATATTTTTCTGACTTGGTCTTCTTCAGAATAAGATTTTCCAAGTGCTTTTAATGAATGCATATCTCTTGTAATCTTCGATACATATCGGAGATAGATGCAATCTCATTCATTTTGAATAACTCAAACTGATTAACTAACATTGATATCTTTGTTTGTTTAACTTTACTAGTTCCTTCATGAGTAACTTGTAAAGTTCTCCAAATTTCATAAGCAGATTTACAAACTGACACTCTAATAAATTCATTCATATCTAATGAAAATAACAACATATTCATGGCTTTAGAATTGCTTTATGCAGCAGCCTTTTGTTTTTTAGTCCATTATGCAAAATTAGTTGTGGATTCTACATATCCAATCTGTGTGATATTCCATGTGTCTAATCCTACTGATTGTAAATATATTTTCATTCTACATGCCCAATATGAATAATTACTACGATTAAATAGTGGTGGTCTATTTAACAACCTGAAAATCAGAATTAATTAATTTTTTTTAATTTGGCTATTTTATTGAATTTTGAATATTTAAAATAAATTATTTTAAATAATAATGACAAAAAAAATCTATTTTGATAAAAAATATAGTGAATATATTTATTTTAATTATAAAACAAGGCCTGAAATGGCACGGCAGTTTGAAAATTTGAATTCGAACTTAGACTGACTGTACAGGATGCAAAATAAAACGGATTTTAGTGAAACCAAAAATATTTAAATCTGTTTATGAATATCTTTCTAACGAATTTGAAAAATCAAAATTTCATAGCGGGAATAAAAAGTTATGGCCAAATGAATTTTCAGAAAGGTCGTTATGAAGTTAATATAGCCCGTGAAAATAGTCATTTTGCAAACGACCTCCGTTTTCGACGAAACCACTTTTGTAGAATCCGGGATGTCGAATTATTGCTAGGTTTCAAATTCCATAATTTTTGGAGTTAATATGTGAGCGTGGCAAAGGAAAATGTGTTTGGTTGATTTCAGTCAAATTGGATCGACCAGAAAATGGCCATTTTTCAAACTGTCTCCAAATTCGACAAAACTAGTTCTGTTGGGACCGTATCATCAAAACATAGCTAGATTTATTTTTCTGGAATTTTTGGGATCAGTAGGTGGCCCCGGCAAATTGAAATGTACGTTCAAATCAAATATTGAATGTTTTATATTTTAATTTGAAGAATAACTGGCTGAAATAGTTGAATGGGCCTACGAAATATATCCCATTGTGTTCGGAATGGGGGTATTTAGTTGGGGGCGATAGTCGTCGGATTTGACTTGGTGTTCGTATAGGAAAACCCTAATTTTTGAAATAATATATATATCGGCGAATGAGAATTTTTCTTTCATAAAATAATTTTTCAGAAGATATAAATCCCCCCTGCCACGTAACCCTCGACCGACGGCGGCTGTGTGCTCCGTTCTTCCTGGCTAAATTCCGGCCAAACCCTTCACAATTAGCCTTCGCTCCAGTTAAACTTTTTGAAGATCTCAGCCCGAGCTTCAAATCCATCCTACCCTCGCCCCCCATCGTGGCGCCAGCATCGAGATTTACGCCCACGAACTCGTGAAGTTCATCGCGCCGCCGTGGGGTTGTCACGCCGTCGAGTTCGACGTGGGTGCCATCGATAGGCGCGCCTCACGACTCCCCACATCGTGGTATAGTCTGATTTCGACCAAGTGCTGCGGATTGAAAACAATCGCTAAACCTAGTTTCGAGCTCCCAGCTGAGGTATACGACTATTTTAAAATTAACTGTTTATAGCGCTTTTAAGCGTTTCTATTTATGATTTTCAAATAAAAATGATATCATTTTCGTATGTTGACGAAATCCAGTGAAACAAGAGACAGTGGACTCGTGTGGACGTCTTCTACATTCTAGAAGAGACTGGATACTTTTCTGAGCCTTCTACAATTTTTGGAGGAGTGAACCCAACGTGAGATTTCTGAATTATAAATGATATGGAATGACGATGTATAAATTATATAATCGATGTATGAGTTATATAAGCGTTGTACACCTCATGTATAAGCGTTGTATAAGTTGTATGTGCGACATATATGTTATATATGCGTTGTAAAAATCATATATGCGTTGAATGGAATTGAAATGAATTGAAATGAAGTCAAAACATATTTATAGACGTATATATATATACACATTCCCCTCGTCCACAGTCCATGGACGATATATATTAGTTGTGATTGTTTGGATTTGGTTGATGTGAAATTTGGTTGATAAATGCGAATGGTTGATATGATTGATTGTGGTTGAAATCCCAATAGGATTAGTTTATGGGAAAATCCATCTACGTACGAACTAGATATTGAAATCCCCATTGTCAAAAGCTGCGAGGATTTAAGATAGAGCGAGGAGCCGTATTAGGGACGGTGCCGGTTTTAATTACCCTGCCGTTATGCTGCCGAAATTTTCTGAAATATTCCTGTGCTTGATTTATATTCATGCATTGAAATATATTCATATGTTGGGAAAATATTCATATGACGAATAAAATGTTTGAAAGATAAAAATTACATTTTTATCATGTAGATGAAGTATATAAAATATTCATGCTTGAAATAAATTGTTTTAACAATAAAAATCACATTTTTATAATATATATGAATCGCTAAAAATCTTCATTTTTGAAATAAATTGTTTCAACAACAAAAATCACATTTTTATAATATATATGAATAGCTAAAAATGTTCATTTTTGATATAAATTGTTTTAACAATAAAAATCAAATTTTAATAATATATACAAAGTGTTAAAAATAATCAGGTTGGAAATAAATTGTTTTGACGATAAAAATTACATTTTTATTATATACATGAAGTGTTAAAAATAGTCATGTGTTAAATAAATATTTGTTGGATAAAAATATTATTTCTATCAAATATATGAAATGAATATGGTCTGGAAATCGAAGAACGGATTTTATTTATGTATATATATATAAATATAATTAAACTAAATCGAATAACGAAGCTACAGTTCGTATTTTGAAACCGTGATTTCAAACGATTGTATCGGGAGATCCGACCATCGGATTTTCCCGAAACCGAAACCGTTGGGTTCGCTTTGGAAATATCTTTCCAATGATACCAACTTTGCAAAAATCCAACGGCTATATTGTATGGAATGTTTGATTCAAATTTGAATGAAAACAACGCCATAATGGATTTTTTATATATATATATATATATATATAACTAAAATAAATCGAATAGTGAAGTTGTAGTTCGTATTTTGAAATCATAACTTCAAACGATTGTACCAGGAGATCCGACCGTCGGATTTTTCCAAAATTGGAAGCGTTGGGTCCGCTTTGAAAAGACCTTTCTAACGATATAAAATTTGTAAAGATCCAACGGTTAGATTTTCAGATATGTGTAAATCAAATCTGAAGAAAAATAGCGCCATGGACGCGTTATGGCCTGAAGCGTCATTTGAATAAATTGGCTATATTTAAATAAACGAATATAGCGATAAATCGTTATAAAATATTATAAACAATATGGAATGGAAATAAACTGAATTCACTTTGTTTATAGGATATTTGATGGTTGAATATGTTTGACATGAAAATTACATTAATGAACTGAATTATGGATGTCAGATAATTTAACCATTGAAATTAATTGATTTGAAATTCTAAATATACGTGAATTATTTGAAAAGGCTGAATTAATTCTCATTTCAAATAATTGGTCGACGGTTAGAAGTCAAAGATATGAAGACGGTGCAAGACCGACTGTGACAACAAGGCATTTCGCTCGATCCGAATCAGTCGCTAAACCGATCCTGACCATTCGAAACGCTGAATTGTTTTGAGAACACGACAAAACAGAACGCAGACGGGAGAACATTTCATTGTTATTACAACAATTCCATCAAATTACAAGAATATACAGAGTATAAATGAATATTACACAGAAATATCAGAGATTTAAATTACATTTAAATACATAGCAGCGGAAAATAATACAATACACAACTAAAGGAGATATACGGATACAAAGCTTTCCGGATATCATTCCAGCTGTAACCAGGATCCTCTGAATATAAATCTACAAAACCAAAACTACTAGCTGCCCGTGTCGAAAATAAAGGCACCCAGAGTTTAGGTTAAAACAATAAACTCCAGGTCAGTCATGGGACTGGTGTGAGAACTAACACAGTTATTAATCTTTATTTTTAAAGTTTGGTAAATCAAGGGACCACGCCGCATAACACGGAACGGGTTTCCTCCCAAGAACACCAGTGCATAAAACAAACCGCGCCATGCTAAATAAGAAAAAATGAAGCTATTATAAGACCCAGTTCCCATCACACAATGCAACGCAAGCCGGAGGATAGGTTTTTTTTTCCTTATAATAGCCAAGAATGCTTGATACGTTTAAAACAAATCATTTGATACTATCATAAGTGCATAGTGTATAAAACAACTTCAAATCATAAGTATCAATCATAGACGGCATAAGCGCCCCATCCCACTATGTCGCCATACTAGGCTCTACAAATAAAACCGCAAATGTCACATTTTTGGAAATTGCATTTCCG
The DNA here is from genome assembly GCA_030737875.1 of Allium sativum. Lineage (NCBI taxonomy): Eukaryota > Viridiplantae > Streptophyta > Magnoliopsida > Asparagales > Amaryllidaceae > Allium > Allium sativum. The sequence continues at coordinate 592,484,971 of CM060919.1, forward strand.
TCTATGAACCGAGGCAAAAGATAGTCCTCAACCGATTCGAGACGCTCTAGCCCGTGTCTCAGGAACAGCCGCAACTGCCCCTTGGATCGTCAGGGCCGGTCCACCGATGTGGATTATTATGCCTGAACACTACGTCTCCCCACCCTATGGGGTGTCAATGTGTCCAATGACTCTATCGGTCCCGGATCGACCGATATATCCGAGGCGCCTCGCAACAGCAACAACCACATAAGTCAAACTCGTCAGGGCGTGTAAAACCACTGACGCCACTTCTAGCTAGAAGGAAACGCATGCCCTCCCTGAGGTCCGTCTCCCGTTTTTGGTTCATACCGGGTGTGAAGCTCGCGAAACAACGCTACACAAAGCTACGCCACAAAGGCCGTGCTTTGATCATCACCACAAGACTTTGCTTTTCAACAGAAGCCTTGATCAATTGCCACTTAGGCATGCCACACAGGCAATTCACTCCATGCGTTTGATATCCATCAGTATATAACCCCTGAGCTCGTACGTCTCAGAGAAGGGCGTTAAGCAAGAGAATAATTTCTCCGCCGCCAAACAGATATATATTTAATAGAAATCAATCACACAGACTAAAATCCAATGTCAGACACACAGTCCATTTACAAGTTCGTTCTGGGTCTGAACGAAACCGGAGGCACCTAGTACCCCGCATATCCATCGATCTCCAAGTACGTCTGGACGATCACTAACTGTTTCCATCTTCTTGGGTGTACAGCCCAATCAAGATCATCAGCAATCACCCAAACGACGTGAAGACCTCCGGTCTTCAACCACCGTCTTCACCTTCGACTTATCGTCGTATTAGTTATTCAGAATGGGATAAACCCGGTCTTTCCGAATTACTCGCGTATACTTTAAATAAGTGTTACACAAACACAACATACGCCCCATTCCAATTCAGAATATTCGTTTATTCAAATATTCTTCTACTTTGGGAAAGGTTCCCATTAATTTTATCAAAGATAAATTCTTTAATCTTCTTTGAATATCAATTCAAACTAGTCGGGATTAGCGAATCACACCGGAATAATCATTTATTTTATTTTCCAATCCCCACCTATTCATCCCATGAAGTAAAACTGGTAATACTTCATATCTAACACCACGGTGTTATCGGTAAATTCAATTACCATTTCACGTTCAAATCTAATTAAAGATTTAACTATCGGCTGGAGTAAAACTGGTGATACTCCATTCTCGATCATTTCAATCTAATTAAAGATTCATTAAAACTCCACTTAGTTTTAATCGTTAACTGGGTTAAAGAATCAGTGTCATTTAAAACACGGTTCACGATAAACCCAAAATCACATTCCATTAATTATCGGGTTAAAGAACGAGTGTTATTTAAAACACTGTCCACGATAAACCCAAAAATCAAAATCAATTCAATTCCAATTAAATATTATTTAATTGGTACACTTCATTAAATCTAAATAAAAAGATTTAATCTTTTCTCAACTGGGTTCAAGAACAGTGTTAGTCAAGACACCATTCACGACAAACCCAAATCACATTTGGTATTAAATTCAAGGCTCTGAATAGAAAATATATCGGCTTATATTCAATATCAAATTCTACGACCAACAGATATCGTATTCGAAATAACGATATATATATCTATATCTTTCAAATTTCCATAACAACATCTGTATAATCACGAAATCCAACATCGAAATATTCCGAAGACAATTTCGATTCAAATCCATTCCAATGCAATCATTGGAAATTCTGGTTATTTTTAAAACCCTTTTCAAATTCAATTTATTTATTTAAAAACAAATAGGATTTTTATTTTAGTTCAAAACTAGTTCATTTCGATAAAAATCTATTTTTATCTTTTCAAATATGGAGTTTTTCATCCCAATTCTTCACAAATCATTTCTTATGATTTTACACAAATTATTACTATTTTTAATAATTTTATCAAGGCCCGTACAGTCGATTTCCATCAACGGCCATCGAACTGCACTTACAACGACCTTTTCCAAATTTGATTTGGACATAATTCCAAATCCAACCGTTAGATTTCTAATTTCTAATATTCGTTAGAAAGCTCTTTTCGATACAAACCCAACGGTTCCGGTTTTAGGAGAATCCGGCGGTCGGATCTCCCGCAATATCCATTCGAAGTCAATGGTCGAAATTCGCGAACTGCCGCGGCGCGGCGCGTTCTATTCAGGCCATTATATTATATATAATATATATAATATATACTTCGTCGATTTCAATTTAAAACGTGCTTTATAAATCGTTTTAAATTCAATTTCAAAACGGTTTCAACTTCATATTCAATTTCAAATCAAAATTGAATATTCCTCTATAAAATCGTTTTTAATTCATTTCAAATCGATTTCAATTCAAATTGATTTCTAATTCAATTTCAGTTCGTTTTCAATTCAATTTCAATTCGAATTCATTTATATTCAATTTCAATTCGAATTCATTTATATTCAATTTCAATTTGAATTCATTTATATTCAATTTCAATTCGAATTCATTTATATTTAATTTCAATTCAAATTCATTTCTATTCAATTTAATTCGAATTTCAATTCTTTTCAAAATATCAGATTTTGAAATCACTTTCGATATTCATTATAAAATGAATAAAATCGATATAAATATCGTTCTCGTCAAAATGGCGTAAATCTAATCAACACGGCTTCATATATTTCTATTTTCAAATATTCTATTTCAAAACTTTCTATTTCAAATATTTCTATTTCAAAACTGGAATGAGGCCCAATCAATTACCATATAATGTTAATTATATGGATTTTCTACAACATATGTATACAATAACAACGATGAATAATCAACCATCATCCAAAGTGCATTCTACACTGTATAAGCATCAAATATAAATATTCAACGCTTATAACAGCCTGTCAATCAATCGATCGACATACAACTAGACAATCGGGATTAGTGTACGTCAAATATCATCCCAATACCCGTGTGGGGTTTCAAACAATCAAACATAGATTTTATTTGTGCAGTTGGGCGATGTGTAAAATTTATCGTCCCAATCGATATCAGTCAAATCAGTGTATATAAACAAATCTTCGATTTGTTTATTACTATTTATTTTATATACACGTAAAAAATTCTATTTTCAACTATAAAATATTTTTAACTATCTAAATATTTTATTCCACTTCACATCACATCACACAATCAACTACACATCAAAATCAAACAAACAAGCATACAAGCCATCCATGGTCTGTGGACGACGGGTGTCGGGTGCTACTAAACACCGTTTGCATCCTAGTATATATTTTTAACTAGAAAAATTAAAGGTGAGGTGTTCTCACAGAAAGCTAAATCCAACGCCGCGACTCTTCATATGTAGGAAATCTTCACCTTTCTTCCTTTTGTCACTTCAACCATCCGTGGTCGCTACATATATAAAAATCGAATTTTTACTTCGCTATTCAATATATAAAAATCGAATTTTTACTTCGCCATTCAATATATAAAAATCAAATTTTTACTTCGCTATTCAATATATAAAAATCAAATTTTTATTTCGCTATTCAATATATAAAAATCGAATTTTTATTTCGCTATTCAATATATAAAAATCGAAATTTTATTTCGCTATTCAATATATAAAAATCAAAATTTTATTTCGCCATTCAATATATAAAAATCAAATTTTTACTTCGCCATTCAATATATAAAATCAAATTTTTACTTCGCCATTCAATATATAAAAATCAAATTTTTATTTCGCTATTCAATATATAAAAGTCGAATTTTTACATTCAAAATCCTAACTTTCTTAACTGAAAATCCTAGCTTTCATATGAAATAAAAGTCTCACCTTTGTCATATCATTATCGTATTTTTTTTACCTTATCAAAAATTAAATCTTTTTACAAAGAAAAACCCAATCTTTCTGTATTTAAAAATTGAATCTTTCTTTAACAAAAATCGAATTTTTCTAATATGAAAAAAAATTCATATTTTTATACTAAGCAAAAATCAGTTTTTATACTAAAGAAAATTCAGTTTTTTATACAAATAAAAATAAATAAGAAGGCTCACCTCTGCTCAGCGGAGAGGGAGGAGGCACCGGGGGCTTTCACGTTGAAGGAGAGGGGGAAATCGGAGTCGCTCGCGTCGCCGGAGCCTGGAAGCGGAGGGTGGCAGCAATCGGCGGCGCAGGGGGTGGGTTGCGGTGGCCAGGTTGGGCGGTGGGTGGTTTTCGAAGTGGGTCGGGGGTTCTTGGGTCCCGCGAGGTGGAGGGTGGGTTGGAGGGAGAGAAGGGGTGGAGGAGCGACGAAGGGGGGGGGGTCTCGCCTGAGGTAGAGCGGCGGCGGAAGGGGGGGGTAGCGGCGGTGGGAGGCGGGTCTCGAGGGAGGCGACGGTTTTTTTTTAATTTCGATTTGATTCGAAAAGTAAACGGGGGGGGGGGGGGGGTCTGAGGGAGAGTATGAAGAGGTTTTTTTTTTAATTTAATTTTATTTAATTCCCTAAAGTAACTTTTATTGTCGAACTCGAAACGAGACCCACCGCCTGTCGTCCATAGCTAATTACCCCCATTCCAAACACATTGGGATATGCATCGCAAGCTGATTCGATCGTTTCGATCAGTTTTCATCAAAATCAACATATAACTCTATATATTGAATTTGAACGCGCATTTCAATTTACTGGGGTCACATACTAACTAGAAAAATTCCCGAAAAATATTTTCTAGCTTCGTATTGACGATACCGTCCTAACAAAACTAATTTCGTCGAATTCCGAGACCGTTTGAAAAATGGCCATTTTCCAGTCGATTAAAATCAACTGAAACTGGTCAAACACGTTTTCCTTTGCCACGCTCACATATTGATTCGAAAAATTATGAAATTTGAAACCTAACAATAACTTGACATCGCGGATCCAACAAAAGTGGTTTCGTCGAAATCCGAGGTCGTTTGCAAAATGGCTACTTTTAAGGGCCTGGATTCCATAGCGACTATTCAGAATTTTCAACTGGACATATCTTTTGATCCCCGCTATGAAATTTCGATTTTTCGGATTCGTTGGAAATATGTCATCAATTAGATCCTATTATTTTTGGTTTCGCTAAAATCCGGTTTATTTTGCCCCCGGTACATTCATTTGAAGTTTGAAATCGAATTATCGAACTGCCGCGCCATTTTCAATTCCTTTTATAATTATATATAATTATTTATATTCTAACGATGACGTATATAATATATACGTTCGAATTCTATTCAAAATAAATTTCTCGTCGATATTATTTAAAATAATTCATTTTAAATGTTCAAAATTCACTAAAATTGCCAAAATAAATTTTTTAAACTGGCCCAGATTTCCGGGTTGTTACAACCGAGGATCTTCACATCGAATGGATGGCTACTGATGCCTTTGATGGGAGTTGCTTCCCTTAAGGGGTTACAGTGGTGGTCGTCCGGACGTACTTGTTGACCGTTTGGATGTGCGAGGGTCTCTCTTCTGTATTGGACATACGGGAGAGGAATAAGGTGCCTCCGGTTTCGTTCAGACCTAGAATGGATTTGTAAATGGATGTGTGTCTGACGTTGTAGATTGACAACATGGCATATAGAGAGGCTGTGATCACGGCTTTTGTTGAAAAGCAGAGCCTTATGGTTGATGATCAAAGCACGGCTTTAAATAGCTAGCTTTGTGTTTAGCATTGATTCACGAGCCTTACACCCTGGTATGAGCCAGAAACGGGAGAAGGACCTCAGGGAGGACCCGCGTTTCCTTCTAACTAGGAGTGGTGTTTTGGGTTTTACACGCCCGGGCATTTTACTTACGTGGATGATGGATAGCGAGGCGCCTTGGTTATATCGGTCGCTCCAGGGCTAATGGTTTGGTCGGTATATGACCAGTTGACGCCCCATAGGGCGGGGAAACGCAGTGTTCAGGCATTTTAATCCACTACGTGTGGACCGGCCCTGACGATCCAAGGCTTGTATGGGCGCTTGCTTGAGACATGGGCTAGATTGTCTCAAAGCGGTAAGGACGATCCCTTGCCTTGGTTCATGACGGAAATCCAATTTCCAAATACGACATCGTGCGGTTTTGATTGTAAACCTATATATGGCGACATGATATATGGTACCCATGCCGTCTATGATTGATACTTATGATTGAAACTGTTTTTGAAACATATAAACACAAGTAATAATATCAAATGCTTTTGTTTTATTTGTATTAAGCATATTTTGGCCATTATAAGGTAAAAATCTATCCTTCGGTTTGCGTTGCATTGTGTGATGGGAACTGAGTCTTATAATGGCTTCATTTTTTATAAAAATCATTACGATGTTTAAATGATTTACTTGTTTTAAGCACTGGCAATCCAATGGAGTAAACCCATTCCGCGTTAGCGGCGTGGTCCTGTGATTGGCCTTATTGTAAAATAAGTTAAGTAGATTTCTCATACCAGTCCCACGACTGACTCGTAGTTTGTTTCACTTGCAAACTCGGGTGCCCTATTTTCTGCACGGGCAATACTATATTCAGATTTTAGCATGCTCTTTCTGGATAGCTATGGAGCTGAAGATGGATTCTATCATTTCTTCTTTTTATGTTGTTCAGCTCCTGTGTACATATTATGTTTTGATTCCGCTGTTGACGTTTTATGTAAAGCTGAAGCTGTATTTTGTACTAAGTACGATCCCGTATACTGTGTAACTCTGATGTTTATATTTATCCAGTGTATTCTGTTGTATATTATATAGTGTATTTATATATTTATGTTTTGTTGTTATTTGTTTATGTGTTATATTCCAAAGAGTACCCTTGCCACCATGGAACGGGGGTTTGGGATCGTCACATACTAACAGTAGACTGACCCTCTACAAAAGAACTGTTAATACTAGTATTGGTTGCCATTTAATATTTTCAAAAATTAGATTATGAACTTTTTGAAAAACCTTGCTCTGATACCAATTGTTAGGGAATGCGGATCTTAAGGCAAAACTGACACTAGGAGGGGTGAATAGTGTTTTCATGGAATTTAAGAAAATCTAAAACTTATATGAACTACTACTTGAATACACACCACATAGATAATTACAGACATAGAATCAAACACAAACACAAAACTAAACAAAAGTAAAATGCAAAAAAGGAAAGAACACACTGTATTTATGCTAGTTCGGATCACTCCTACATCTAGTCCCACGCAACACTGGATTGCACAGAGTTTTATTACTAGATCATTATCTAAGTATAATCCCCTTGATTTCACGGCCACAAGGTTAACACCGATTCCCCCACCCTTGATTTCACGGCTACAAGGTTAACACTGTTTCCTTTCCTTGATTTTAGGGCTATGAGGAACACGCCCTTTCCCAAAAAACCCAAATGATGACAACAACCTTATAACTCTTCAATAGCACTTCAATTCAGAGAGTAATGAGTAGAGGGCGAGAAGAGAAGAAGTTTTATGAATTTAGAATAGAAATCGGCAAAGTAGAAGTGTAGAAATAAATAAAATATCAAATAGTAATGGAGAGGTGAAAAAGGGTGAAGATGGAGAAGAAGAATGGTTAAAAATTCGAAATCAACCCCTATTTATAAGATTTGAAAGGTTGTTATGCTTCTAGAATGCTACAAATAGTGAAAAGACACTTCCTTTGAAAATTGAAAAAGTGATGTCGACATGCCTCCTTTGTATGTCGACATATGTTTTAAAAAATATATTTTTTAACCTATTTTTCAAGTGTTTAAACATATATATTATTCTAGAAATTCTTGAATTAAAACATAATGATATAAATGAGTGTTATAAAGTAGAAAATCGTTTTAGCTTTCTCTTATTATATATTAGAGGTTGGAATATTCATGTAGATAAAATAATGGTGACCGTGTCAGCTTTCTCTTGTACTCCACCCACTTTCACTTTCATTAGGAGGCGTATGTTCATTAGGAGGCATATGTTCATCATCACGAGATGGGATCCTTCAATAGGTCATGCACAATCACATATTAGGAAAGTTCTAGTTTGGGTACATTTTTATAGAATGCATATTATACTTTGGACTCTTTTAGGAATCAATTGGCTAGCTTGCCATGTTAGTAGGTGAATCTGTTTCGATTGCATAGATTTCGTTACGCCAAGGCCTTGATTGAGATATCTTCAGACTTTGATTTACCAGAGAATTTTTTTGTAGATGGTCTAGGGAAAAACTGTCCTTCAGTTGATATTTCTTACGATCAAAGGCCTCGAATATGTACTATTTGTAAGGTGTTCGGTCATGACACAAGTAAACGTGAATTTAATTCTAACCCAGAGGTGGAAAATATTATGCCTATAGTGGATCGTTCTGAGGTTTTGCAAGGTTAGAATAATAATTTCAGCAACAACAATCATAAGGTGTTTTCTCAACCTTTTAATAGTGGTTGGAATTTTTTTAATCCTAAATCAAAAAATATTTGGAAGAAAAAAAGTGAGTTAAATAAGGGGTTCAATGGTAAAATGAATAATGTGGTGTGTAACAGTTTGCCATTTTGTACGCCCCAAGACGGTAAATGAACCAACTTGAAACGTTCAAAATGACGGATTGTTATTAGCTTACGGGGTTTAAACGGAATTAACACAGAAACACAATACATAATAATTTCAACGGAATCAAATTTTCATATACATATCAAAGTTTTGCAAAAATATTTGTATAGCGGAAGAAATAATAATAATATATATAAAGTACATTATTTTAAATAAACTAAAAGACTACTCTTTTAGTTGGCTTGCGCGCCTACGCGTCTTCGCGTTAATGAAAGCGATCTGAAGCCAACGGGGTTTGGTCCCGTACCAACTTGCCGCTTCTTAAGGCACGTTACCACCCAACCAAGCTTTGAATTTTTCCCTTTGATTTCCATGACGTGAAGAGGATAACATTTAGTTTCAGCTTTCTTCCTTCTACTTCACCTTAATTTTTATTATTGAACCCGCAACCTCCAAGTTAACGGTTGCACACGCTACCAATCAGACAAACAACTAGAGAAGTATTTGTGTTGTTTAGTTATACTAGTCTTGGATGTCCATGATATGCAGAAAGGAAATAACTTTGTTGGAAACATTTTTTTTATTTTTTATTCCATGGTATTAATTGAAATTTAACCAAGATTAACAACAAAAAATATGACATTTATTTTTGTCGGAGTTCTAGTGTTTAAGCATGAATCAAAATAATGCGTATTGGGAAACTTTACTGTATGCTTGGCAGGCAATAGTTCAAAACAATGTTTCTTTTATGTTATTTTAAATAATCCATCAACAAATCAATAAGTTCCAACAATTATCAAAATCTAAGCAACCCTTTTTGCATTACAGAAATCACTTTACAAGAATGCATGCAGAAATATTATTACATGTTGCAATATTTTCAAAGTAGAGAATGAACTTAGGTAAGATGCAGGCAACAATTGACAAAAGTAAAAGATTCGTCGGCCAAGTTACCAGACCCAAAACTGTTGCATAATTTAATACTAGTAAAATAATAAATCTAATGATACATCAATCTAACCATTATGCGCCCTCCTGCTGTTGCATGCTTAACTTCTTTTACATGCATATATAATTAATTCAAGGGTTGCATGCTTAACTTCTTTTACACGAGGACATAATTAAGTCAAGGTTTGACTTTGAACCGTACATATGTATTACGAGATTTACTGGAATCAGTCAATTTTGTTCAATCCATTATGGTTCATAGTTTTTTCTTCCGATTACATGAATCCAGCGACGAATAAGTGATAAACTAATACTAAGTTACATTTCAAAGCTAAAGCCAGGCGTATAAGTGTAACGCAACAGATCGGACTAGAATCAAGGAAATGCAACATAGCACATGCCGACACGTTCAAAGACCGCCGGCGGTTCCCATGTTTAATGTTATGGCAAAAGCCAAACAATGCAACAACCAATGGAACTGTTCAGGTTATAAGCAAGGCCTGGGAAAGGTTTCAAGTTTCCAATCATGGGAAAAAAAAAGTGTGTTCTTTTTTTCCTATTGACTATTTCAAATGAGTTGACCACATATCATATAGATACGGTCTTAGTGCACATGTATACATGCATGAAAATATATATACACACATGCGGTTACAACCAATACATACATAAAGATCTTATATATAATTTGGAAACCTGGTGGAAAACATCTATTTAATGCCCGGGAATTTCTTAAAATTTTAAAGTTGAAACAATGGACCAACTAATAAACTTTACTTGTGAAGTTGTTATTATGCTCATCTTTAATTTTGGTTTTGTCGAGGGTGATAAAAGGATATTTGGTGCCACAAATTGAAAGCCATGTTAATGAAAATTTGCAAATAATACATGTGGAAAATATGCATAACGTTACGGGGTTCGGGTTATTTGAACATGCTAAAGGAATGTAATAGGTTAAACTACCCAGAAGTGAAGGCTTCCTTGTATTAAAAATGACGTGCATGCTTATAATTTGAACTCTTATATCACAAGGTCCATGAGCAAAACCTAAACCCAAACAGTGTGAATGATTTAAAAAAAAAGTATGGTTTAAAATGTGGTGATCAACCTAAAGGCACATAAAGTAGAACAATTTACTAATTTAAAACAATAAATCGAGTGTATTGCACTGTCTATAAATTTAAACAAAGCTCCAAGTACATAGTGTATGTTATTTAAAACTCAACTAACCTTCAGTAGAACTACGGTTCATAAATGGTAAGAGCAATTCAATAGTAAGAGTTTCCTCCGGAGTCAAGTACTCTTCTGAGCCAAATATGCTGCAGGTCTACTAAGGCTCGAGCCTTGCACAAAAAACAGCAGTGGAGAGAGACGCAGACGGTGGTTCGGGTTTCCATTCGGTGGTCAGGCTAATAGTGGTTGCGACAACGGACGGTGGTGGAGCTCTGACTGCGTGCAGTTCCAAGTGGAGAACGGAGTTCAAGAAGGCAGTGCGGACGGTGAAGGAGCGAACGGTGAGGAGGAAGACCAATTCTTACAGTAGAGATCATGATTTTTCTCGAATTGAATTTTTGGGGATCAAGTGAATTTTAGGAAAAAGTGGAATTAAAAGGAATCAACGGCTGTCCCCTCAAAAAAAATGAAGGGAGAAAGTCGGTGAAAACAAAATGACAGACGTAGAAGAATCCAGAACAACTAAACAGGTGGCAACCACTTTGGCAACCCAATAAAAATATATTTATTTTTCCAAATGTTCACACATTTATTTATACTAGTATACAATACAACGCTGGTATATACAACCAAAATTTCAAATGCACATATTAAATTAAAAAATCAAATGCAACTAACCAGATTATTTAAATTAAATTCTCAAGTCAAAAGAAAACCAAATATAAAGTTTCTCAAACAACAAATTCAATTATTCTATAATGTTAATATCTAAAAATTTAACAAAACAAATTTAAATTCCAATATAAAATTTTAAATTTAGATTTGCAAATTAATTCAAACCCAAGTCAAAAATGAACTAAATCTTAGATTATAAATAAATTTCTTAATATAAGTTTAATTTCAACCTAAAATTTTAAATCCACACTTATCAAAAGAAATTTAAAACCAAGTTTTAAATAGACCAGATTTCAAATCATAAAAAAAATCAAATATAAACAAAAATTTATATTTCAAACTTGTAACAACCCGTATTTTTAAATAACATGTTACAACATAAAACAAGGCAGAATTAAATGATAAAATATGAATCAAGGGAAACGGGCTGTGCCATTGCGTTCGTCTCGGAAAAATACGCGAAATAGAGTCTGAGTTTTCGAAAATCGGAGTCCGTATGACCAAGTTATGGCCCGTCAAAGTTTTCAGAAAATTTCAAGTTCAAAAACAGTTCAAATTTGAATTCAGAATCCAAATTTGAATTCAGAATTCAAATTCAGCCAAGCAGAAGAGGCGGAAAAAATTCCCGCCACCGCCAAGTCGACTGGGGAGTCGACTTGGGAGTCGACACACCCCAGGTGGTGTCGACTGCCCAGTCGACACCCCTGTCGACTTGGGTGGTCGGCCAGTTTGGCCTGGGTGCATCTGACTTGTTCCTCAAGACATGCTTTAGGGCTGGTGACGGATTTTAATGGCTCAGATCTGAACTAGGGTTAATCCTATGGCCTAAACTAACCTAATCTTCTATAAAAAAACCCTAAGACCTAGCCTAAACTCTCATTAATCATTCCTACAACTAAAATATGCCAAAATGTTTCTTGATCATGGCCTCCATCTTCATAACATGGCCTCCATCCTCTTCATGAAAATTTGAGTGTCCTAAGCTAGTGAAAGAGCGACCTTTCTTCATCAAAACAAGGATCTTTCTTCATACAAATCAAAGGAGCTTATTGTTTCTCAAAACAACTTGGAGTTATATGCGATTGGGGTTTTTTAGAGTTGCTAGTGGCTTCGTCTCAATCTTATTTTATTTCATAGGTCTTCATAGCATTGTAAGCCCTATTCTACTCTTAGATTATAACTATGAAGTTAAATATGACATGTTGCAAGTTTGAGTTTGGGCCTAAGTATGATTTGTGCTTTGATTCTATCATGTTATGCATAGATTTATTCTATGCATGTTTGTAAAGCTATCACCTTGACTTTGTGCATAGAAAGCTATGAGCTTTGATTCTATCATGTTATGCATAGATTTATTCTATGCATGTTTGTAAAGCTATCACCTTGACTTTGTGCATAGAAAGCTATGAGCTTTAATTTGAAATGTTGCATAAATCAACATAGAAACTCTCATAACCCTTATGTTATCTTGCATATGATGTTATATGCGAATCACTAGCTATCATCCTATGTCATTTATGGCCATGTTTCACCTATTATGCTAAAGTTGATATCATGCATGTTTTGAGGCTTATAATGTAATATGCAAGTTTATGAACACATTTGCCTCATATGCCACCATGTTTAACTTGTGGCCAAACCTTAACCCCTCATGTTCCTTAATATGCTTGTGGCCAAATCACCCTTATGCTATTATGCATGCTTATGGCCAAATCACCCCTATGCTATTATGCATGCTTGTGGCCAAATCACCCTTATGCTATTGTGCATGTTTGTGGCCAAATCACCCTTATGCTATTATGCATGCTAGTGGCCAAATCACCCTTATGCTATTTGATATGTTTGAGGCCAAGTCACCTTTTATGCTATCATACATGTTGAGGCCATATGCTAGTATGTTGAACCCCTTTTGGCCTCAAATATCACCATGTTTAACTTGTGATAGACTTTGCCATCTTATGCCCACCTTGTCATATTGTTATGTTCCCTCTTTGATCTATTTGCGTTGATGCGAATTTACGTGCGATGGGAATACATTATGGGTAGTTAGGAAAACTTAAATAACATGAAAACATGACTTGAAAATATGACATGAAAGTTTGACATGTGTTTCTGCTTGAAAACATGAACGTGGACATGACATGTAGAAAACATGGAAGTGGCCAACTCGAGGTTGGGTTGAGTTTGTAGCATAAATCTACCCAGAACCGACCGACTTAACTAGTGGCTACAAACAATAGGACCCAATGTGAGTAGTTGGTCACATCGCACTTAAAACCCGAGGTTAGACTAGGTTGTGGTGTAAAGCTACCCGGACCCGCCCGGCTTAACTAGTAACCACAACAAAGTCTAATGTGAGAGGTTGGGGTGCATTAAGTTAATTAATGCCACATGATAGGGTTAAGTCATGGACCGCTTGAATACTTAACCAATTAAACATGATGGGTTGGTAGGGTTAAGTCATGAACTACTTGAATACTTAACCAATTAAACACGATGTATTGATAGGGTTAAGTCATGAACTGCTTGAATACACTTGACCGACTCAATACATGATTAGGATAGGGTTAACCATACTTAACCCGATTAAAACCCTAGTTACGTGGTCCTTTTCAGCAGTAACCAACTCGGGAGTATCTGGATACCCTGGACTAGGCTAGGGTGGGGCACGATTACTGACTGATTGTAAGAGAACAAAAGAGACGGCTGAAGAGTGCACCGGTTGTTCAGGCGGACCATGGTCGTGCACATTAAGTCCGGAGTTGAACATGGGCACCGGTAGGTTTAGACTGTGCGTGCTTGAATTGTGTCTGTGGTTTACACCTTAGGGCTGGATACACCCTAGGGTGGACCTTGCACAGTCAACTACATTCCATGATTAGGCCGTATGACACCGATACACGACGAGTTAGGCTTATAGGGAGCCGATCGACTAGATCGAGTAGTTGGACCTTGATTTAGGTCATCTCATGATGTTGGGCCAACCTTGGGCCAAGGGATCATTTCTTGTTTATATTTGACATGGATTAGAACACTAGTACACCTGGTGCAACTTAACCTTGTATATGTGATACCACACTTGATCTATCTTGTTAACTTTTCACCATGCCAGTTATCACCCTATGATTCATTTCTGTTTCACATGTCCAGTTAACTTTATTAGTTTTTATACTAATAGTAGGTAGGACTTACCAGTCTTTTTGACTGACCCGTTTCTTTCCCCTCTTTTCTACCGTTTCCCCCCCAGGTTCTCAGGGTGGGAATACCAGCACCTAGCAGGGATCTTTAGCTTGATTACTGGATAGCTCATGTACGGTTTGGACTTGAGCTCGCTATGGCTTTATCACTTCTACTATGGGGAATAGTTTACTTTATGTTATTTCCGGTTTTCAGTTTATGTTTCTAGACTTGTAGTAGTTGGAAAATAATGACTCAGTACTTTGATATAACTTGACTATGGTTTTGAAATAGTAGTTTTAACCGCTGCTTTACTTACTCTGTTTTACTTATATGTTCTGTCTTGTGATATTTTTATGCATGTTTACCTCGTTTAACGCCCCTCCAAAGCTAGTGCGCTTGCAAGAGTGGCATTGGCGGAGGTGGGGTGTTACATTTGGTATCAGAGCATAAGGTTTACAAGATCTGAGCAAAAGGTTTTTAAAACTTACCCTTTGAAAAAAAAAACTATTTTCAAAACCGATTATAAAGAAGTATTTTTCCAAGAAAAGTCTAGTTTATTTTAAAAGGCTATTCCCCAAAAGCCATTAGCACTATCCTTTGTTTCCTCGTTCTCAATCTATCTTTTTCTTCGTTTTAGTATGGCTGATAATTTTGCCATTCTGGAGGGCGTACCAGTACCTATTTGGTTTAGAAGGTACATGGAGGCAAGGGCGAATGAAGCCGGCCCCGCGAACATTCCTCCTCCTTCCCCCGTGGCTAACATTCCTCCTCCTCCCGTAGCTGAGGTTCCTCTTCCTCCTCCTCAGCATCCGCAAGCGGATTTCGCAAAGATTTGCAAGGACTTTAAGGCGATGGGTGGCAAGAATTTTGTTGGGACGGAGACTTTTGTTGAGGCAAGAAACTGGTTGAAGGAAACTGAAGACCTCTTTGCTATCTTTGATATAGAAGACCGTAGGAAAGTTCTGTTAGCGGTATGGCTGTTGAAAGGGGAAGCTGCATATTGGTGGGTAGTCACCACCACTACTAGGCCAATTCAGACTTGGGATGACTTTAGGAGAAGGTTTGGACTGAGGTTTCTATCATCGACAGAAGAGAACCTTCAGATGGAGAGGTTCCTATCTCTAAAGCAAGGGGACATGACAGTTAGGGAATACGTGGATACGTTTAATCAACTTGCTCGGTTCGGTCTAGACTTGATTAACACAGCTCAGAAAAAGGCCCTACGCTTTGCTCTAGGATTGAATGAGCCATTGCGCGGTTTAGCCATGTCTCATATACCCATGAGGGCGACCTTCGAGAGTTTGGTGAATATGGCCCTGCTTCAAGAGGAAGATAAGAGTAGTAAAAAGGAAGTCAAGTTGAATGAGTCTCAAAGCAAGAAGGTAGATTCCGAGAAAGGAGACAGGAACAACAAGAAGGGAAACAAGGGCGACAACAACAAGGCAAGAGAGACAAGGAAGTGCAACTTCTGTAGGATCACTGGGCACATAGCCAAAGACTGTAAAAAGAAGAAGAGGAAGCTGGGCGTATGCTTTCATTGTGGAGAATCTGGACATTATAGCAAGGATTGCCCGAAAAAGCGAGGACAAGGGAAAAGGCAAACTCAGCGAGCAGGACCCTATGGAGGGCAGTTGCAGGCTCTCCTCGCTCTTCCAGCTTTAGATCGAGGTAGTGTTTCTATAGAAAGTCATGTTTACATTTCTGATTTCCCTGTTCGTACCTTGTTTGATTCTGGCGCATCGCATAGTTTTATTTCTGATCTTGTTGAATGTTTGCACCTAAGTACTAGTCTAGTTGAAAATCCCGTTAGTATTTCAAATCCAATTGGGGGTTCCGCGCATCTACCTGTGATTTGTATGGATTTGAAAATCTCTAGCTTGAGCGTAGAATTCATGTGTAATGCTTATGTTCTCGGGTTTGTGGGATACGGGTTGATTTTGGGCATGGATTGGTTGTCCAGTTATGGAGCCATTCTTGACTGTGAACATAGGATAGTGAGGCTCATGACTCGCCTCGGTAATACCCTAGAAATTTCTGGTAACCCTATGGATCCCGTCATATCATGCTATCTTGAATCTCTTGACTCGTCCATCGATGATCTGCAATCTGTGAGAGTGGTCCGAGAATATCCTGGTGTCTTTGAAGAGGTTAAGGGGTTACCCCCTAAACGCGAGATAGACTTCCGTATTCATCTTGTTGATAATGCCAAGCCAGTTTCATCGCCTGTTAGGCACATGGCCCCGCGAGAAAGGAGAGAGCTTAGCAAGCAAATCAAGGAGTTGCTTGAGAAAAATTTCACTAGGCAAAGCATTTCAGAATGGTGTGCTCTGGTGGTGTTCGCCACTAAGGCGGATAGTCCATTTCGCTTAAGCATGGGTTATAGAAATCACCCTAGTAAGTACCTTTGGCAACGTGGATTGGCATTTGTTTTCAAGAGATAGTTCTTCTGCATGGAATACCGTATAGGATGTAAACGAGATCCAGGATTCACTAACGAATTTTGGAAAGCTTGCATGAAACCATGAGCACGCATTCTAGGGAAAGAATAAGTGGAATGAGAGGCAACGGTGAAATAAGTTCTAACTCATGTTTCAGAAATAAGAATTAAGAAGCTACGGAATTGTGAAGTTAAAAGACAATCGAGGCACGATAGGATTAAGCTCAAGAAAATGCGACCTAGAAGATTGAAGACCAGATACGCGCATTATATCTCTTTCTAAGAGTATATCCTTGATCCCTAATATTCTGTAGAGCTTACTCGCATGCTATCTTTTAAGTATATCCCCTCGGTCTTATTCTTAATCTTAGTTCTGTTGCAAACCCCATTAGGAGTATGACTCGCCTGTTTGTGATATATAGTTGGGGTGAGGATGTCCATTAAGTTGACCAAACTATTTGGGCTTTATGGGATTTGGGTCATAATTGATAGACTTATGTAGAGTGCTCACTTTGTTCCGTTGAAGAGCAAGAGGACCACATCATGACTAGCATCTGTTCATCTTCAAGAGATAATGCGATTGCATGGAGTTCCTTCTAGCATAGTTAGCGATCGTGACCCAATCTTCACTAGCCAGCTCTGGAATAGTTTGCAAGAAGAGATGGGTACGCGATTGAATCTAGGTACAGCCTATCACCCCCAGACGGATGGCCAAACCGAAAGGGTGAATAGAGTGCTAGAAGATCTTTTGAGACTTTGTGTTCTTGACTTTGGTGGTACTTGGGAAGACCACCTTCCTCTTGTAGAGTTTGCTTATAATAACAGCTACCAAGCAAGCATAGGAATGACACTATTCGAAGCTTTGTATGGGAAGCCGTGCAAGCCACCAACATGTTGGTGGGAGACGACGGATAAGCTTATAATTGGGCCCAACATGATAAGGGACACATCCAAGAGGGTTGAATTGATTCGAAGACGGATGAAAACGGCCCAAGACAGACAAAAATCCTATGTAGACAAGCGAAGGACAGACTTAGAATTTAAAGTTGGAGATATGGTTTTCGTGAAGGTTTCCCCTTTGCGAAATATGGTTCGTTTTGGAGCAGTTGGGAAGCTGGCACCAAGGACACTTCCCTATTATAGAAAGAGTGGGGAAGATGGCTCATAATTGCCCGAGAAGCTGGCCGGAGTGCACAATGTTTCTCATGTCTCGCATCCCCGAAAGTGCCTGTATAAGTCAGCCGAAGTGGTTGAACCAAGTATTCTTGAAGACATGGAGGTAGAGAAAGAGGCGACCTTGAGGCGAGCTCCGATTCGTATCTTGGGAACGGAGATCAAGAAACTGAGGAATCAAGAAGTCAAGTTAGTAAAGGTTCAGTGGAATGAAGCCGAAGAAGACGCAACTGGGGAAACTGAGGGGAAGATGCGTAGGCTTTATCCTTTTCTTTTCGAGGGTACATTCCCAATCTCTTTTCCTAGTTAGCATACCTTTCCTTTGCTATCCATGTTTATCTTGTTATCTCGTTAATCCTGGCATGAGAACCTTAGGTAGGAGCCCTTTGGATGAAACATGTAATGCTTGATGGCTGCAAGTGGTTGCAAGTGTTTGCAAGTGGATACTCGTGGATGCATGATACACCTTAGGCACTAAGATCGGCTCACACATTTTCATACCGCATATGCATGAGTGTTTATTGCTTATTCATGGGTGAAACTTGTATGCTATCATGTGGATGTTGCATATGGATGAATGATATGTGCACTCATATAGAGATTATGAATTATGCTAGGAATTTGCATACATATGGACTCATTTCACTAACATACTTTGCATTAAGGAGGTTTACTGAATCAGTAACCACCTGATTTTCGCATTAGATAAGTACATATACACACACCTTTGCATATGATCATACAGCATTTAGAATCCTTTAAGGACAATGACTGCACGTGGATGATGTTTTGAGTAGATGGATGATGGATGGTAGGATATGTTCTTCCTAACTTGAAGATTTCGGGGACGAAATCCTTTAAGGAGGGGAGAATGTAACAACCCGTATTTTTAAATAACATGTTACAACATAAACCAAGGCAGAATTAAATGATAAAATCTGAATCAAGGGAAACGGGCTGTGCCATTGCGTTCGTCTCGGAAAAATACGCGAAATAGAGTCCGAGTTTTCGAAAATCGGAGTTCGTATGACCAAGTTATGGCCCGTCAAAGTTTTCAGAAAATTTCAAGTTCAAAAACAGTTCAAATTTGAATTCAGATTTCAAATTCAGCCAAGCAGAAGAGGCGGGAAAAATTCCCGCCACCCCCAAGTCGACTGGGGAGTCGACTTGGGAGTCGACACACCCCAAGTGGTGTCGACTGCCCAGTCTACACCCCTGTCGACTTGGGTGGTCGGTCAGTTTGGCTTGGGTGCACCTGACTTGTTCCTCAAGACATGCTTTAGGGCTGGTGACGGATTTTAATGGCTCAGATCTGAACTAGGGTTAATCCTATGGCCTAAACTAACCTAATCTTCTATAAAAAGACCCTAAGACCTAGCCTAAACCCTCATTAATCATTCCTACAACTAAACTATGCCAAAATGTTTCTTGATTATGGCCTCCATCTTCGTAACATGGCCTCCATCCTCTTCATGAAAATTTGAGTGTCCTAAGCTAGTAAAAGAGCCACCTTTCTTCATCAAAACAAGGATCTTTCTTCATACAAATCAAAGGAGCTTATTGTTTCTCAAAACAACTTGGAGCTTATATGCGATTGGGGTTTTTTAGAGTTGCTAGTGGCTTCGTCTCAATCTTATTTTATTTCATAGGTCTTCATATCATTGTAAGCCCTATTCTACTCTTAGATTCTAACTATGAAGTTAAATATGACATGTTGCAAGTTTGAGTTTGGGCCTAAGTATGATTTGTGCTTTGATTCTATCATGTTATGCATAGATTTATTCTATGCATGTTTGTAAAGCTATCACCTTGACTTTGTGCATAGAAAGCTATGAGCTTTGATTCTATCATGTTATGCATAGATTTATTCTATGCATGTTTGTAAAGCTATCACCTTGACTTTGTGCATAGAAAGCTATGAGCTTTGATTTGAAATGTTGCATAAAGCAACATAGAAACTCTCATAACCCTTATGTTATCTTGCATATGATGTTATATGCGAATCACTAGCTATCATCCTATGTCATTTATGGCCATGTTTCACCTATTATGCTAAAGTTGATATCATGCATGTTTTGAGGCTTATAATGTAATATGCAAATTTATGAACACATTTGCCTCATATGCCACCATGTTTAACTTGTGGCCAAACCTTAACCCCTCATGTTCCTTAATATGCTTGTGGCCAAATCACCCTTATGCTATTATGCATGCTTGTGGCCAAATCACCCCTATGCTATTATGCATGCTTGTGGCCAAATCACCCTTATGCTATTGTGCATGTTTGTGGCCAAATCACCCTTATGCTATTATGCATGCTAGTGGCCAAATCACCCTTATGTTATTTGATATGTTTGAGGCCAAGTCACCTTTTATGCTATCATACATGTTGAGGCCATATGCTAGTATGTTGAACCCCTTTTGGCCTCAAATATCACCATGTTTAACTTGTGATAGACTTTGCCATCTTATGCCCACCTTGTCATATTGTTATGTTCCCTCTTTGATCTATTTGCGTTGATGCGAATTTACGTGCGATGGGAATACGTTATGGGTAGTTGGGCAAACTTAAATAACATGAAAACATGACTTGAAAATATGACATGAAAGTTTAACATGTGTTTATGCTTGAAAACATGAACGTGGACATGACATGTAGAAAACATGGAAGTGGCCAACTCGAGGTTGGGTTGAGTTTGTAGCATAAATCTACCCGGAACCGACCGGCTTAACTAGTGGCTAAAAACAATAGGACCCAATGTGAGTAGTTGGTCACATCGCACTTAAAACCCGAGGTTAGACTAGGTTGTGGTGTAAAGCTACCCGGACCCGCCCGGCTTAACTAGTAACCACAACAAAGTCTAATGTGAGAGGTTGGGGTGCATTAAGTTAATTAATGCCACATGATAGGGTTAAGTCATGGACCGCTTGAATACTTAACCAATTAAATATGATGGGTTGGTAGGGTTAAGTCATGAACTACTTGAATACTTAACCAATTAAACACGATGTATTGATAGGGTTAAGTCATGAACTTCTTGAATACACTTGACCGACTCAATACATGGTTAGGATAGGGTTAACCACACTTAACCCGTTTAAAACCCTAGTTACGTGGTCCTTTTCAGCAGTAACCAACTCGGGAGTATCTGGATACCCTGGACTAGGCTAGGGTGGGGCACGATTACTGACTGATTGTAAGAGACCAAAAGAGACGGCTGAAGAGTGCACCGGTTGTTCAGGCGGACCATGGTCGTGCACATTAAGTCCGGAGTTGAACATGGGCACCGGTAGGTTTAGACTGTGCGTGCTTGAATTGTATCTGTGGTTTACACCTTAGGGCTGGATACACCCTAGGGTGGACCTTGCACAGTCAACTACATTCCATGATTAGGCCGTATGACACCGATACACGACGAGTTAGGCTTATAGGGAGCCGATCGACTAGACCGAGTAGTTGGACCTTGATTTAGGTCATCTCATGATGTTGGGCCAACCTTGGGCCAAGGGATCATTTCTTGTTTATACTTGACATGGATTAGAACACTAGTACACCTGGTGCAACTTAACCTTGTATATGTGATACCACACTTGATCTATCTTGTTTACTTTTCACCATGCCAGTTATCACCCTATGATTCATTTCTGTTTCACATGTCCAGTTAACTTTATTAGTTTTTATACTAATAGTAGGTAGGACTTACCAGTCTTTTTGACTGACCCGTTTCTTTCGCCTCTTTTCTTCCGTTTCCCCCCCAGGTTCTCAGGGTGGGAATACCAGCACCTAGCAGGGATCTTTAGCTTGCTTACTGGATAGCTCATGTACGGTTTGGACTTGAGCTCGCTATGGCTTTATCACTTCTACTATGGGGAATAGTTTACTTTATGTTATTTCCGGTTTTCAGTTTATGTTTCTAGACTTGTAGTAGTTGGAAAATAATGACTCAGTACTTTGATATAACTTGACTATGGTTTTGAAATAGTAGTTTTATCCGCTGCTTTACTTACTCTGTTTTACTTATATGTTCTGTCTTGTGATATCTTTATGCATGTTTACCTCGTTTAACGCCCCTCCAAAGCTAGTGCGCTTGCAAGAGTGGCATTGGCGGAGGTGGGGTGTTACAAAACCTTGTATTTATTTCCAAAATTAAATTTTCGAATATCCCAATGAATCCAAATCAATTAGTAACGTTAATATTGATTGTTTTCGACAAAACGCTCATATTTTCTGAGATATTACAACCCCTCGTCCAGAAATTCAGTTTGTTACAGACTCCCCCCTTAATGAAATTGCGTTCTCGCAGTTTACTTATTCAACATTACAAAAATTCCAACGTCCCATTATAACTTCTCCCCTTCCATTTAGGTATCCAACTTGTAGAATTTGAAACTTTTGTAATCTTTCCAAACTTATTTAGATAAGAAAGTCTCAAGCTTAATTACTTAAACTTTGTAAAAAAATAAATCAATTCTTATATTAGGATACACTGCCACCATCTTCGGCATGAGAATTCAAAGAAGGATATCATATATAAACCAATACGATTATAACACTAATAATTTCAGAAAAACAACATTAGACAGAGTATCATTTATAAACTATTTTGATACTCATAATAATTACCACATAAATAGTAAGATGGTAAGAGTGAACCGTTCGAGAATACCATATATAAACAATTTGATACCCATATCCCTTTATATATGATCAAGTCAGAGTGTCATGTATAATCAATACGATAATCATAACATTTTATAATAAGATGGTAATAGTAGACCAAAGTAGCATATTTAAATCAAAAATCTTATGACATTTATCATATGTAAAACAATTTGATAAAATAAACTGAGTTATAGTACAATGTATAAACCAATGTGTGGCTCATAAAAAAAATAGCATATATAAAACAATATGATACTCACAATAAATCAAGTTAGAGTATCACATATAAATCAATGCGATGCTCTTGACAAATATCATATATAAATCAATATGAATAAATCAACAAGGAGTATCATGTATAAACCAACATGTTACTTATAACAAATATCAAATTAATATGATACTCATAATAATCAAGTTAGAGTATCATAAACCAATAAAATCCATATGGCATTTATCATATGTAAAAACAATATGATAAAATAACCCAAAACAGAGTATTATATATAAATCATTACGATACTCATAACAAAATAACATATACAAATCAGTAAGATATTTATAATAAATATCTTACGATAATTAATCATGTCAATAAAATCTTCATAACACTTATCATACGGAAAAGCAATTATGATCAAATCAGAGTATCATATGTAAATCAATACGATACTCATAATAATTATCATATATAAATCAATATGATAAAATAAATCAAAACAAAGTATCACATATAAATCAATGCGATAAATCTCTTACGAGAATCAATCAAGTCGATAAAATCTTCATGGCATTTATCGTTTGTAAATCAAATCAGAGTATCATATATAAATCAATACGATACTCATAACAATTATCATATATAAATCACTATGATAATAAATCAAATCAGAATATCATATATAAATCAATACGATACTCATCACAATCAATTTGATAATAAATCAAATTAGAGTATCATATATAAATCAGTATGATACTTATAGCAATTATCATATATAAATCATTATGATAATAAATCAATCAGAGTATCATATAAAATCAATACGATACTCATAACAATTATCATATATAAATCAATATGATAAAAAATCAAATCAGAGTATCATATATAAATCAATACGATACTCTTAACAATTATCATACATAAATCAATATGATAATAAATCTAACCAAAATATAAGGGGATTATGGGATAGATATAACCCGACTCATAACAAACCAAATAATTAAACAAACGCTAATTTGTAAATCATAGTGGCTGAGCTCGAGCACGCATCGAGACATCAACACCGTAATCTACTCATAACGCCATAACACACCTAGCAATCAACCCAGGATAATCAAAACGGTCTAACGCGAAGGCCGTAAGCTACCCGTTCATGACTACACGTGGGACCCCCATGCCTCCATCTATTGTTGTATGTGACCCGCCAATTGGGGATCCCGATCGAAATAACAAAATTGCCCAATGTAGCATACCGTTGACCTTTGGTGGTAGGTAGGAGAAACTTAAAACCACTGATTCAGGTAGCGATCCTGAATCAAGTCGACCAAGATGGAGTTTTGGTCCATTGGTACAACAGAGTCTAATCTATCCCAACCCAAAATCGAAAGTATTCTTAGATGCCATTTCATAAAAACATGACATAAAAGTTCAAAGTGTTTATAACGTCAAAACACTTTAAAAAAACTCAACCAAGACTTGAAGAAATAAACCATCACATACAAGGCAAAATGATAACCACAAATCAAAACAAAATCGATATTAAACTTTATCATATATAAGAACAATATGATAAAATAAACTATAACGATACGGATTTTGCTCGGACTTAATCGATCGCTAAGTCGACCAAGACCGTTCAGAACCCGGATATGCTAACTCTGGGCATACAACACATCTGAACAAATAACAAAAAACTTTTATAAACATAATAATAATGTTACATCAGAGTACAGAATACCAGAGTATATCAAAAAATAATAAAACAACTTAAGATTTATTTACAATAAATTTAATACAATGCACAACGGAAACAAATAAAATAGCACAGCAGAAGACTATCAATACTCTGGACACAGCTTTTCGCTTCGATCTAGAATCCTGCTAAACATATCTGCAAAATAAAACTACTCGACTACCCGTATGGAAAATAGGGGCACCCGAGTTTGCAAGGGAAAAACAAACTATAGGTCAGTCATGGGACTGGTGTGAGAAACTCTAAACAGTTATAAACTTATATAAATGATAAGGCAAATCACAGGACCACGCCACTAACGCGGAACGGGTTTACCCCCATGGATGCCAATGTATAAACAACAATCAATATAGATATATGGATCTACTATGCATCGATCAACATGCAATATCCCAATCTACCCATTTAGATTAATCACCACACTTAGATTTTCCAAATCCAATTCAATTTACAAAAATTATTCCTTTGGACTTTATTTCCCGATTTCTATTTCAAATCATTTGAAATACATATCTAGCTTTTATATCAAAGTAGATTTCGCTTCGGGATCTCAAAGCAAATCATTTGGAAATATGAATTCCAAAACAAATGCACAAACAAGTATGCAACCAAATATCGGGCTCCCCTCAGACAAGGAAAAGGGCACGTACCTAAGCAACTCGATATATATATATATGTATGCACCTCCCACACATGGAGCAGGCTACACACTGACCACTCACCCTAAGGCACTGGATCCCACCCATACTTTTAGTAGACCGGGTTACCAAATCTTTAGCCACATACCAAATCATTTCATATCCCGAAGTAGGGAAAACCATTTCACAACATAATCACAAGTATAGTCAAATCTATAGTACTTCACATCAGCAGTTCACACATACGATCAGTCACTATTAATCACATAACCTTTGAGCTCGTACATCTCAAAGAAGGGTGTTAAGCAAGAGAATAAATTCTCCGCCACCAAACAGATACATCATTAATAGCAACTAATCGAATATGTGATGAACTACAATGTAAAACCATAATACATTTCTAAATCATTTCGAAATCATCGGGTTTTAGCCCTCGAAATCCTTTCTGTTTTATAAAACATTCCCTGTCCAAAATCGGGAACACATTTCTTTTCACTTAAGAAAAATATCATTTCAAACTCATTCATTAAATTTGAAATGAACTCAACACCCTCGCTAACACCTCATAGTCAAATCATGAAGTGTTTCACAAGGCATTAGAATACCAATATTTCTACCCAACCCAATGCTAAATGTAAAAGCATATTTTGCTCATAAACTGGCCGAGCACAATCCAAACAATCAATCAATCAATCAAAATCAATATCAGCAACCAAGTATATTTGGTTCTGACACACCTCATGTTTTGGTAAATTTTAATTACCATTTATTCATTTACAATCTATTTAAAGATTTATTAAAACTCCAATTTGTTTTAATCCCAAAAATCATTTCTTATTGATTGTTCAACTTTCTGGAAATTAATCCTGCTTTTACTCGAGTTAAAGAACTAATGTCATTTAAACATAGTGCACGACAAACCCAAAATCCCATTTGATATTGAATACAAGGCTCTGGATAGAAATTATATCGGCTTATATTCAATATCAACTTCTGAAATCAACAAATATCGTATTGGGAATAACGATATATAAATATTCCAAATTCCTCTACAATATCTGTATAATCACGGAATCCAATATCGAAATATTCCGAAGATAATTTTGATTCAAATCCAGTCCAATTCATATATTGGAAATTCTGGTTAAATTAAAACCATTTCCCAATCCAATTTATTTATTTAAAAACATTGGATTTTTATTCTAGTTAATAACTAGTTCATTTCGATAAAAATATATTTTTATCTTTTCAAATATGGAATTTTTCATCCTAATTCTTTCCAAATCATTTATTATGATTTTACACAAATTATTGATATTTTTAATAATCTTATCAAGGACCGTACAGTCGATTCCCATGAACGGTCGTCGAACTGTACTTACAGCGACCTTTTCCAAATTTGATTTGGACATAATTCCAAATCCAACCATTAGATTTCAAATCTATAATATTCGTTGGAAAGCTATTTTCGATACGAACCCAACGATTCCAATTTTAGGAGAATCCGACGGTCGGATCTCCCATAATGTCAATTCGAAGTCAACGGTCGAAATACGCGAACTGGCACGGCGCGGCGCGTTCTATTCTGGTAATTAGACATATATAATATATATATATATTATATATATTTCATCGATTTCCATTTAAAACGTATTTTATAAATCGTTTTAAGTTCGTTTTAAAAACGATTTCAACCACATTTTCAATTTCAAATCAAAATTGAATATTCCGTATACATGACAATTTTATACAGTGTATATATATGTTAAAAATTATATTTTTTACAATCAAACAATTTCACATTTCATATATATTTTTCACATTTCATATACATATATATATTTTTCACATTTCATATTTCATATATATATATATACATATATATATAATTCACATCGTATATATATATTTCATTTCACATCGTGTATATATATATATATATTTCATTTCACATCGTATATATATATATATATATATATATATATATTTCATTTCACATCGTGTATATAAATATTTCATTTCACGCACATATATATTTGACAACACATATATATATATTTCTTTTCACATATATATATTTTTCACATTGCATATACATTTACCATTCGCATTCCATATACATATATCATTCGCACTTCATATATATATATATTCAAGTTTCATATATATTTATTTACAACACATATATAATTTTATTTACAACGCATATATATATATAATTTTCATATCACAATCACAGTCACAACACAATACAATCAAACAAGTCGTCCATGGTCTGTGGACGACGGGGAGCAGTTCATATGTGCAGTTATAAAATAATTAACTGTACAAAAAGAATTATAGTGAGAGAATTCTCACTTTGATTGGTTCGACTTTCTGTTTTAGTACGTTCAGATTTGAATTTGCTTCATTCTTGTCTGAACTGATTTCAATGCGTAGAGTTTTTCATGAGGATTCCAATGCATTTGATTTCGTCTGATTCCGTCGCTGTATGAACATGTTATGGCATTATAAACATTTTAATATATAATTAATTTATAATTAATTCCTTAATTACTTAGTTTAGGGTAATAACCCTTCTTCCTTTCCAAACCATTAACGCATTCTGGAGAAGTCTGAACCAGTCCTCTTCCCCGTTTCCCATCCACGCGCGTCACCTTGGGTGGTCGGAGCCCCATCGCCGGCCATCACTTCAAAGCCACTTGAGTCCTCTATTCACCCCCGGCGCCAGGTCGAGATCGGCCTTTCAATTGGCCGTGAAAACTCCCTCGAACTCAGCGAGTTTAAGCACAAATTACTCCCATTTTCCTAGATGAAATCCGATCTCAGTCGTACAGATTGAAATGGGTTGGAAATCTCTACCAATTTCGCTTTGATTCCATGAAGTAATTTGTTGTAATTAAAAAAAAAAGGATTCAAATTCAGTGCTTTTGAGTCGTCCATCGGGTATATGGCGGCTGAGAGAAACAAAATAAAGTTAGGGTTTAGAACGTGAGTGGTGTATATATATTATATATTATATTATTATTTTATTTATTTAATTACTTCATTGTGAAACTTCATGTCTGAACTCCAAATGAATCCCAACGAGTGGCGCCCTAGCTAATCACCCCTATTCCGAACACAATGGGATATGTATCGTAGGCTAGTTCGACTGTTGCGATCAGTTTCCATTAAAATTTACAATATAAATTGATATTTCAGTCAATATTGAATTTAATGTACATTTCGATTTACTGAGGCCACATAATGACTCAGAAATTCCAGAAAAATAAATCTGGTTATGTTTTGACAATACTGTCTTAACAAAACTAATTTCGTCGAATTTGGAGACCGTTTGAAAAATGGCCATTTTCTAGTCGATCCAAATTGACTGAAATTGACAAAACAAGTTTTCAATTGCCATGCTCACATATTGATTTCAAAAATTATGAAAATTGAAACCAAGCAATAATTCGACATTACGGATCCAACAAAAGTGGTTTCGTCGAAAACAGAGGTCGTTTGCAAAATGGCTATTTTTAAAGGCTATATTTCCATAGTGACTATTCTGAATTTTCAACTGGACATAACTTTTTAGTCCCGAAATGAAATTTCAATTTTTCGGATTCATTGAAAAGATATTTTTGAACAAATTCAAATATTTTTGGTTTCGCTAAAATCCGGTTTATTTTGAATCCTGTACATTCATTTGAAATTTGAAATCGAATTTTCAAACTACCGCGCCATTTTCAATTCCTTTTATAATTAAAATAAATATTTATATTCTAATGTCAATTCAAATAAATATATACGTTCTAATTCTATTCAAAATAAATTTTTAGTCGTCGTTATTTAAAATAAATCATTTTAAATATTCAAAATTCATTAAAATTGCCAAAATAAAAATTTTAAATTAGTTCTAATTTTCCGGGTTGTTACATAAACTAAGTCAGGGTATCATATATAAATCAGTACGATACTCATAATTAAATATCATATATAAACAATATGACAAAATGAATCGAGTCATACTAGTTGTATTATCAGACAAGAATTATACGAACGACATAAAAACACGTCAACTAAAAAAATGGCCAAAATTACTTCAATTCAGAAATTGTATACTTTCATATAGTATAAATATAACACATGCGTCCTATATTACATTATGTTATTTAGATACTTTAGGGAGCAAATCTCACAAACTGAGAATACAAAAATAACTGAAAAGTAACCCAAAATGTATTATCAAACGTCATATACCGCTTGGTATTACTAATCCGTTTACTCAAAATCCTTGTCATACAGAATTTCACATAACTCTAAATGGAAATTGTGCTCAATTCAAATTATATATCTATCAAAGGAAATAACTAATTTACTCTTGGTTTTTTTAATCAATATTATTATTTATTTATTATCACCGGTACTTTTACTTTATTTCAAATACCAAACCGATCCGAGTCAATTCCAAAACCGATTTGGTTCTTGTTCCAACTACCATTTTCAAATCGAACAACGTTCGAGTTCCGCTTTGTCAAATTTCTAAGTATTTTTCAAAACCCCATACTTATTTTTGATTTTTAACCAAAAATCTCCTTTTAAAATTACTTATACATTTTCCTTGATGGTAAACTTCAGAAATTCTCGTCGCAAATGCTTCCAGATGGGAATTCCAACAAGGAAACTTATATTTTGAAAATATTTCCTTCAAAATATATATATCTTCAAAATCTCTTAAAATAATAATTTATGTATTTATTATTTTTTTTCCAAAATCTCATTAAAATATTTTATTCTTACCAAAATGCGCTCTCTCTCTAGAGTGATCCTAGTGTCAATTCCACTCATTCTAGGGTTTTTACACCCTATCTCTAATGAGTTTTTAAACCCAACAAGCAATTATATAAACCATAGCTCTGATGCAAAATATAATGGTCCGCCATTTTGACCGTCCCAAGATGGTAAATGAACCAACTTAAAACGTCCAAAATGACGGATTGTTATTGGCTTATGGGGTTTATACGGAATTAACACAGAATCAAAGTACACAATAATTTCAATGGAATAAAATTTTCATATACACATCAGAGTTTTACAAAAATATTTGTATAGTGGAAGAAACAATAATAATATGTATATGCAGTACATGATTTTAAATAAACTAAAAGTCTATTCTTTAAGTCGGCTTGCGCGCGTACACGTCTTCATGTTAATGAAAGCGATCTGAAGCCAATGGGGTTTGGTCCCGTACCAGCTTGTCCCTTCTTAATGCATGTTACCACCCAACCGAGCTTTGAATTTTTCCCTTTGATTTCCATGCTATGAAGAGGACAACATTTAGTTTCAGCTTTTTTCCTTCTACTTCACCGTAATTTTTATTACTGAACCTGCAACGTCCAAGTTAACGGTTGCACACGCTACCAATCGGACAAACAAGTAGAGAAGTATTTGTGATGTGTAGTTATACTAGTCTTGGATGTCCATGATATGCATAAAGGAAATAACTTAGTTGGAAACATTTTTTTATTCCATGGTATTAATTGACATTTAACCAAGATTAACAAGAAAAATATGGCATTTATTTTTATCGGAGTTCTAGTGTTTAAGCATGAATCAAAACAATGTGTATTGGGAAACTTTACTGTATGCTTGGCAGCCAACAGTTAATAAACAATGTTTCTGTTATGTTATTTTAAATAATCCATCAACAAATAATAAGTTCCAACAATATCAAAATCTAAGCAACCCTTTTTGCATTCCAGAAATCACTTTACAAGAAGGCATGAGGAAATATTATTAGATGTTGCAATATTTTCAAAGTAGAGAATGAACTCAAGTAAGACGCAGGCAACAATTGAAAAAGTTAAAGATTCGTCGGCCAAGTTACCAGACCCAAAACTGTTGCATGACCTCAATAATATAATACTAGTAAAATAATAAATCTAATGATACATCTATCTGACCACTATGCGCCCTCGTGTTGTTGCATGCTTAACTTCTTTTACAAGCAGATATAATTAATTCAAGGGCTGCATGATTAACTTCTTTTACATGCGGACATAATTAAGTCAAGGTCTGACTCTGAACCGTACGTATGTATTACGAGATTTACTGGAATCAGTCAACTTTGTTCAATCCATTATGGTTCCTGGTTAGTCTTTTTTTTCCTATTACATGAATCCAGCGATAAGCGATAAAATAATACTAATAAGTTACATTTCAAGCCAAAGTCAGGCGTATAAGTGTAACACAATAGTTCAGACTAGAAGCAAGGTAATGCAAATGGCACATGCCAACACGTTCAAAGACCGCCAGCGGATTCCATATTTAATGTTATGGCAAAAGCCAAACAATGCAACAACCAATGGAACTGTTCAGGTTTTAAGCAAGGCCTAGGAAAAGTTTCAAGTTTCCAATCATGGAAAAACAGTGTGTTCTCTTTTTTTCCTATTGATTATTTCAAATGAATTGACCACATATCATATATATACGGTCTTTGTGCACATGTATACATGCATGAAAATATATTTATACACATGCCGGTTACAACCAATACATATATAAAGATCTTATATAAAATTTGGAAACCTGGTGGAAAACATCTATTTAATGCCCGGAAATTTCTTAAAATTTTAAAGTTGAAACAAAGGACCATCTAAAGAACTTTACTTGTGAAGTTGTTATTATGCTCATCTTTAATTTTGGTTTTGTCGAGAGTGATAAAAGGATATTTAGTGCAACAAATTGACAACCATGTTAATGCATATTTGCAAATAATACATGTGGGAAATATGCATAACGTTACGGGGGTCGGGTTATTTGAACATGCTAAAGGAATGTAATAGGTTAAACTACCCCGAAGCGAAGGCTTCCTTCTATTAAAAATGACGTGCATGCTTATAATTTGAACTCTTATATCACAAGGTCCATGAGATAAGCCTGAACCCAAACAGTGTGAATGATTTAAAAAAATGTATGGTTCAAAATGTGGTGATCAACCTAGAGGAGGCACATAAAGTAGAACAATTTACTAATATATAACATTAAATTGAGTGTATTACACCAACGTATAAATTTAAACAAAGCTCCATGTACATAGTTTATGTTATTTAAAACTCTGCTAACCTTCAGTAGAACTACGGTTCATAAATGGTAAGATAAATTCAATAGTATGAGTTTCCTTCGAAGTTAAGTACTCTTCTAAGCCAAATATGTTGCAAGTCTACTAAGGCTCGAGCCTTGCACAGAAAACAACAGTGGAGAGAGACGCAGGAGGTGGCTCGGGTTTCCATTCGGTGATCAGGCTGATAGCGGTTGCGACAACGGACGGTGGTGGAGCTCTGACAGCGTGCAGTTCCAAATGGAGGACAGAGTGCAAGAAGGTATATGAATGGTATTGAGTTTTTTTTGGGTTTTAGATCATATTTTGTGTCTGTTAGACCAAAATCTGGGCCTAATACCCAAATGTAGATCACAGATCACAAAAATGCAGAAAAAACAAAAACGGAGGACACACGAAGTTTCTATAGTGGTTCGGCTCAAACCAATCCTATGTCCACTTTATCTCTTCTTAAATCCTATGATGTTACAAGCACAATTCTCTTGGTTTATACACGAAGTCCTCGTGTTTACAATGAAAAAGAAGTGAGAAAAATGAAGATTATACACGAAATCCTCGTGTTGTAATGTGGAATTTGGCTCCTTTGCTGCTGAAAATGTTTTGCAGAGAGCAATGATGGAAGAGATAAGGAGTTAGAGCCAAAAGATCCTTGAAAATGCCTTCAAATGGTGTATTTATAGCTATAGAAGAGCTTTTGGGAAGACCGGTTCGTGATGGGGTACGTGGCACCCGATCCGGGAAAGTAGGAGTGCGAGTAGCCTTGAGAATAGGTCAAGATCTATGCAAGTATTAGCAGGTTCAGTGGTCGGATCGTGGGTCGCGAATGGGGTCGGGTCGTGGTGAGGCCTTTACGAACCGATGTCTGGTCGCGAGCTGGAGTGGTGAAGCTGGTGCCCACAGTCGGGTCATGGTAATGGGGTCGTGGTCTACGTGTGCTCCACGAGCGGGTCGTGATCGGAGGTGCTGGCTAGGTGATCAGGTCGTGGTTAATGGATGCACCACGAGTCAGAGGGGTCTTCACGAGTGAAAGGAGAAGGCGGGCCCTAGTTTATGAGCAGGGGGGAGGGGGCGATCCAGGTTCCTGCTCACGAGTCGAGGTGGCGATGCTTCGTCACTTCATCCTAGTGATGACCAGTCCATACTTCCACATGCGTTCACGGAAATGGGCATAACTTTGAAACCGTAAGTCCGATTGGGCCAAACGAAAGCTCATTCTGAAGCTAATTCAGAGGGCTACAAGAGTTACAGAGCTTAGCTCCGTAATTGCTGTTTTCGGGCTCAAAAGAAGTCATCTGATAGGAGTTTGAAGTCATTTTATGTTGATGTAGCGATTTGACTAAATTGCTATATGTCTTCTGGCATTGTTTCCATCGCTTGAGCGCTTTGCTATCCAGATATTCCATGTGTGACAACTTTTACTAAAAAGTGTGTCAACAAGTTTGCCCCCCAGAACATACCTTGCTGGTTGAAGGAAGATGTGTTCGGGATAATCCGAGAAATCCATATCTGTATAGAGATAGAAGTAAAACAATTGTGTCAAATCCTGACTTTATTATCCAAACTTTCCAGAGCATAAACCATACTCGAGGAACATCCAAGTCATCCTGCCAAATCCTGGCAAGGGCCAAACCTTCTAGGCATAATCCATACCAAGAAGTTCAAACCGAGTATAATCCATACCCGATTTCTTTTGTCACAACCTGACAAGACCATTTGTCGTTCCTAAGTATAATCCATACTTAAGATTCCAAAGCGAGTATAAACCATACTCGAGTTATCAATCTGAGTACCATCCATACTCATATCCATAGAAAACTATATTTGCCACAGCTTGACAAGATAGTTCGACCCTAGGCGTAATCCACACCTAGTGTTTCAAAATAAGTATAATCCATACTTTAACCGAGGTTGAGGATCTAGCCACATCCTGACAAGATACTCAAATTCACCAAACATAATCCATGATTGGAAAATCCTTCCTTATTTAATTAAAAATGCATAACCAAATCAAATCCTGATTGGTTTGACATCGAGTCCAGAGCACGCTTTGGGGCTACATCCTAACCCGTACGTGTGTACTCCAATTCAACCAGTCGGAAAACCTAATGAAAGCAAAAACAAATCTTAAAGCCTAAGAAATGCAGAAAATGAAAGCTGATCTCATCCAGATCAGTTGATGATGAGCCCACGAGAGCTCGATCCAGGGTCATTCCCTCTCCGGGGAGCAGGAGATGGCAACGCAGGTGCAGATGATGTTGGTAGTTTCACATACTCGGGCAACTCTCCACGTCTAACCCGTTCCTCAATCAAATCACGAAGATGCCTACAGTCATTTGTGTCATGTCTGTCCATATCGTGGAATATGCAGTGCTTTCTAGAATTGCGTTCTCTTTGTGATGGCACCCTCCTGGGAGGCTTTGGGTAGGAGATAGCACTGTTCGTGTCCAGATAGATGTCTGGGAGTAGGGCATTGAGTTCAGTGTACTTTTCATATCTGGGCCCTCTCCGGGGGTGAGTGTTGCGGTCATTCTTGACGGCGGCTTTTCCTTTGCCATTTCTAGAATCAGACGGTTCTCCATCTTTAAGCATGTTGACATCGAGAACTTTCTTCTCGGAGGTTGCA
The DNA here is from genome assembly GCA_030737875.1 of Allium sativum. Lineage (NCBI taxonomy): Eukaryota > Viridiplantae > Streptophyta > Magnoliopsida > Asparagales > Amaryllidaceae > Allium > Allium sativum. Next base: position 592,520,098 of record CM060919.1, read on the forward strand.
TCTTCTTCCCGCAGAAATCTATTTGCCTCAAGGTAGAATTCACCGAGATTTCGTGGTGGATCTCGGTACAAGGATTTTTTAAAGGGTCCATTTGACACAGGTCCCTATTAAGTTTCAAAATTTGGCATAGGTCCGGTCATAAAATTATTGTAAATTAGGTCCCTATTTAGAAAAATTGCATATATTTATGCAACAATTCATCAACGTTTGTTCAACTTTATTTGCATACATGTATGCAAAAATTCTGAATATTTGCATACATGTATGCAAATATTCGTTCAGAATAGTTGCATACATGTATGCAAAAATTCAGAATATTTGCATACATATATGCAAATATTCGTTCAGAATAGTTGCATACATGTATGTAAATATTTTGAATAGTTGCATACATGTGTGCAACTATTCTGAAAGAATATTTGCATACATGTATGCAAATATTCGTTCAGAATAGTTGCATACATGTATGCAAAAATTTAGAATATTTGCATACATGTATGCAACTATTCATCAGAATAGCTGCATACATGTATGCAATTTTTTTGAATATTTGCATACATGTATGCAGATATTCGTTCAGAACAGTTGCATACATGTATGCAACTATTTTGAATACTTGCATACATGCATGCAACTATTCGTTCAGAATATTTGCATACATGTATGCAACTATTCATCAGAATAGTTGCATACATGTATGCAAAAATTCAAAATATTTGCATACATGTATGCAAATATTCATTCAGAATATTTGCATGCATGTATGCAAATATCATGAATAACACATAAAAATGAAAACAGGGACTAAATTTATAATAAGTTTATGACCGGATGTGAGCCTAATTTTGAAACTTAATAGGGATGTGATACTAATTTTCACTTTTTTAAACTCCGAGTTATCTAGAACGCCGGATACTGCTGCCATCAATACCATGGATGGTTCAGGGCGATCCACTGATGTTGCTGCAACGTTGAATCTTTCCAGGAACGAACGCAGAGTTTCTCTGGGCCTCTGCTTGATTGTAGTGAGTGACATGACGTTCTTGGGTCGTGCAATGTGAACCCGAAATTATTCAATAAAGCGTGCGACCAACATGTTCCAACTGCAAGAAGAGAGGAAAGCATTTAGCCATGACGTTTTCCGATGCCGATTGTACTTCCATATGCCGTTTGTAGCGCATCAGGTGCACGGTAGGATCTGTCCTGCCGTTGTAAGGCTCCAGTTGTGGAAGTTTGAAATCCGGAGGATTGCGGGAATTCCTGATTTCCGAAGTGAATGGGCTGTGATTGATGTCATCCACGTCGCTCTGATAAGTGCGGCCTCTCGAGAGGCGTTGAATGAGATTGGCGAGCCGATCGCCTTCAAAAAGTTGTTGCAAGTTGCTAAGATCAGAGCTGGTGCCCATAGTATTGAATGCAAGAGAGGGAGGAAGTTGCTGGTGAATCGCTGCCTGGGGGGTCGCGGTTCGCGGTTCGAAGGAAGCGATCTGACCCGGTGGTGGGTCGTGGAAACCGGTTCGTGGTTCGTGGGGAGCGAACCGAGGAGGGGCGAGCCGATCCTGTGCTGGTGCCCTATCACGAGCCGATCCCTGCTGCAGTTGAGTAGGAGTTTGCGCTCCGGTATCCATTCGATCTGGAGCTGAAGTCGGTCACTGTATATTTCCAAGAGTGAGGGGGTTGCCCCCGAGATCATGTGATGCACGAGCTGCTTCAGTGGCTTGATTTCCAGTGAGTTGTTCGTTGCCGCTCGGTCTGCCATCCATCCGAGCGAAGAATTCGTCCATCATTTTCTGTTGTTTTTGGAGGAGATCGTCTTGCCTTGCCATTTGATCTCTTAATTCAGCGAGAAATCTATCCATCTCGTCTCTAGTTAAGTATGCAGAAGGGTCTCCATGAGAGGAAGCCTCTTGGCTTGCCTCGTTTCTAGTGCCTTCAGCATCAGCATCCTCAGCATGAGAAGAAGTTCCAGTTTTCTTCCTTTTGACCATTGATCAAAAAGCCAAATAATCCAAGCTAGAAGGTGAAGTTGTCGTGTGTCCCCCTTCCTGGTGCGCCAAAATGTTAGACCAAAATCTGGGCCTAACACCCAAATGCAGATCACTGATCACAAAAATGCAGAAAAAAGCCAAAACGGAGGACACACGAAGTTTTTATAGTGGTTCGGCTCAAACCAAGCCTACGCCCACTTTATCTCTTCTTAAATCCTAAGAGGTTGCAAGTACAATTCTCTTGGTTTATACACGAAGTCATCGTGTTTACAATGAAAAAGAAGTGAGAAAAATGAAGATTATGCACGAAATCCTCGTGCTGTAATGTGGAATTTGGCTCCTTTGCTGCTGAAAATGTTTTGCAGAGAGCAATGGTGGAAGAGGTAAGGAGTTAGAGCCAAAAGATCCTTGAAAATGTCTTCAAATGGTGTATTTATAGCTGTAGGATAACTTTTGGGATGACCGGTTCATGATGGGGTACGTGGCACCCGATCCGGGAAAGTAGGAGTGCGAGTAGCCTTGAGAATAGGTCAAGATCTATGCATGTATTAGCAGGTTCGGTGGTCGGATCGCAGGTCACGAATGGGTTCGGGTTGTGGTGAGGCCTTTACAAACCGATGTCTAGTCACGAGCTAGAGTGGTGAAGCTGGTGTCCATGGTTGGGTCGTGGTAATGGGGTCGTGGTCCACGTGTGCTCCACAAGCGGGTCGTGATCCGGAGGTGCTGGCGAGGTGATCGGGTCGTGGTTAATGGATGTAACATGAGTTAGAGGGGTCTTCACGAGTGAAAGGAGAAGGCGAGCCCTAGTCCACGAGCCGAGGGGGGCGATCCAGGTTCCTGCTCACGAGTTGAGGTGGCGATGCTTCGTCACTTCATCCAAGTGATGACCAGTCCATACTTCCACATGCGTTCATGGAAACGGGCATAACTTTCAAACCATAAGTCCGATTGGGCCAAACGAAAGCTCATTCTGAAGCTAATTCAAAGGGCTACAAGAGTTACGGAGCTTAGCTCCGTAATTGCTGTTTTCGGGCCCAAAAGAAGTCGTCTGATAGGAGTTTCGGGCCATTTTATGTTGATGTTGCGATTTTGACAAAATTGCTACATGTCTTCTGGCATTGTTTCCATCGCTTGAGCGCGTTGCTATCCAGATATTCCATGTGTGACAGCTTTTACCAAAAAGTGTGTCAACAGTGTCTTTTCTCAATATTGTCATGTCGAGGGAGGTATATGTGTTTGTAATAGTTGGGTTGATATTATGTATTCTTTGTATTTGTTATAGTGTGAATAAAATTTACTCACCTTTCGGAAAAAAGAGTAGAAAATCATATGAAATCATAAATATAAATTATATAAACATATTTATAAAATTATAAAGTTTAAAACTATATAAATATAAAAGTATATAACTATACAAATATATAAGTTATATACAAATATATAAGCTTATAAACTTTGAAACTTAAGTTTAAAATCAAAGGTAAGATAGAAAAACTAATTAAAATTAGAATTAGAATTTGAATTTGAAAAACAGAATTTGAATTTTGAAAAACAGAATTTGAATTTGAACCTGGAGTGCTATTTAGAGTCTTACATACAAACTAGACTCTATTACTATATTTATCTTGAACTCTTGAACTCTTGATTACTCATGAGTCTTGAATCTTCTCTGAATTCTGAATCTCTTGAATCTCTAAAATTGTACAGTCTTCAGTATTAATTCCTATATACAAATCTTGCATATATATATGTGTGTGTGTGTGTGTGTGTGTATTCTAGATAGAGATGTTAGTATATATTTTATAATCAATTAATATTGAAATAAGGTTGTTGTCATCAAAATTCCATTCTCCATCACTTCCTCGATCTGCTCATTTCCCTATAAAAGACCTTTGCTTTCACGGTGTGTAAATTCTTCTTCCTCGATCAAAGGCATTTGGGATTTTAAGGGTGTCTTACTACCATTAACGGGGTCCGAGCATTTCCTTAAAGTAAAATCTTCGGTAGAAGTTTTAGCTTCGGTTTCTTCTTTAGTGCTTGGGGCTCCAGATGTGGAAGATGAAACAGAAGATTGGCTTAGCACAAGAGTTCGTGAAGGGTCAAGCAGGTGATATTGAATTCTTCTGTGATAAAAAACTTTCTACTTGTCTCGTTCTCCTTGACAGTTCTCAAAGTCTGAAATAAAGTTTGATCAGGTTCAACATCTTGGTCAAAAGAGGGAAGTTTTGTAAAACAAAGAAAGGATTTGAGAATTAAGATGGAAAATGAAATAAAGAGACTCTAAGGAAATATGTTCACCTCCTTCCATCCACACACCATAAAAACTGTCAGGGCATCGAACGTAAAAATATTGATTCACAAATCCTCGAGCACTTTCTAATAAGTCAGAAATAATCTTGAAATTTCGGATGCCTTCAACAAAGATAATTGATGGGCGTTCCTTCCCCCTTTTGAAAACATATAAAGAACAGATTGTTAGGGACTACGGAAAAGATTGTTAAGGCAAAGCAAACACAGGAGGGGGGAGGGGTTGAATAGTGTTTGTAAGAATTTTAAACAAACCTTAAATCTAAATAGAATTATGGAGTGAATCAAACAACACAAACACAATCATAGACACAATTCAAATACAAATGCAAAATAAACAGAAATAAAGGAAAATGCAGAAAAGGAAAGAACACACCGGATTTTATACTGGTTCGCATCACTTCTACGTCCAGTCCTGCACAACGCTGGATTGTGCAGAGTTTTATTACTATTTTCAAATAGCCAAATACACCCTCCTTGATTTCACGGCTCAACAAGGAGACACCAACTTCAATCCCTTGATTTCACGGCTCAACAAGGGCACACGGACTCCTAAACCTTGATTTCACGGATTCAAGGATAAAACCGTTTACTCTTGACTTACAAATTGGATCTTTCAATCCAAGAAATTACAAAACAGCCCTATAACTCTTCAATAGCACTTGATTCAGAGAGGAGAGAGTGTAGAGAGAAGAAGTTTGAACAATTCAGAAGTGAATTCGGTAGAGTATAAGTGTAAAAACCATAAAAGTGAATAAGAATAATGGTAGGATGAAGATGGAGAAGAAGAGATGTTAGAAAATTCTGTTTTGGCCTCTTTTTATAGAGAATGAAGGGTTGCAACATTTCTGAAACGTTTCAAATAGTGAAAAGAAACTTCCCTTCAAAATTAAAAAACTAGTTGTTATAGGTCGACATGCATATTATGCTATGTCGACATACCTATGTACAAAATTGATTTTTCAAAGCATTTTGATATAAAACTAATTCTGGAAAGTCTTGAATAAAATTCTAATGTTGTAAACCAATATTATATGATAGAAAAACATATGAAAACATATTTTTAAACTATAAAATATATTTATAAAATTATATGATTTTAAACTATAAAATATAAATAAAGTATATATAAAAACTTATGTTTTAAAAAAAAGAAGAATAAAAATATAAAAACAAAATAGAGAGGATTGAGAATAAAATAGAAAAACAAAAATAGAGAGAATTAGGAAAAACAAAAATAGAGAGGATTGAGAAAAGGATTGAAAAATCAGAATTTGAATTTGAACCTGGAGTGCTATTTAGAGTCTTAAAAAATCTAGACTCCATAATTATATTAATCTTGAACTCTTGACATCTTGATATCTTGATTACTCATGAGTCTTGAATCTACTCTAAATTCTTAATCTCTAAAAGCTCTTAAACTGTATAGTCTTCATTATTAATTCCTGTATACAAATCCTACGTATGTGTATATATATATGTTCTCGATAAAGATGTTAGTATATATTTTATAATCAATGATAATTGAAATAAGGTTGTTGTCATCAAAACGCTATTCTCAAACAATCTCCCCCGTTTTGATGATGACAACCTTAGTTTATTAAATATCATACCTATATATACTTGTTTGATGATGATCCTCTTATACTCCCCCTGTCTATAAGAATTCTATAAAACTATGCCTATCTTTTATAATTTCTCCCCCTTTGGCATTGTCAAAAAGAAAGATTAAAGATACTTCCCCTAAATTAAACAATTGTATAATCTAAGTAATATTCCTAAAAATACTCCCCCTAAATTGAATAACACTATGAAGAGAATATAAGTAACTATCCTTAAAAAATACTCCCCCTTAATTTATTAACTAATTCTAATCTATTAAACTAAAGAGAATAATACTTAATATGATGGTTAAACCAAATCAAGTATCATTATTACATATGTATTTCTAATATATATACAAACCAATCCAAAATAAATCACACCATATGTCTTAATATTTACAAATTCCAATCAATATAGTCTAAAGCAAATCACACCATATGTTTTTAGAGTAATTAAACAAATCAATCAAATCGTACCAAATAATTAAACATTTCTTGGAACTTCAACCCATTCATCTTGTCCAGTAACTGGATTCTTCTGGATATCTTTCCACTCTTCTTCAATGTTATGTGATGTTTGGTTTTTTTCATTTTTGAAACGAGAAGAAATATCCCAACGAATTACATCAAAATGTTTTTCTTGATGTTTAACCAACCTCATTTGGATTAACTCTAGTTTGTGCTGATTACGTAATACTATGGAGAGAGCTTTATTGAAAGAAATCAAAGAATCGTCAAGGCTTTCACTTATATTATGAATAGGATTTGCCATGAATTTGATGAGAAACGATTAAAGGAGTAATAAAAAAATGTAGCTTTCTGGACGAAATAGACTTAAATAGGGTCTGGAATTCGTTGGATTTTGAATGGACATGAGTAGTTATTTTAATTTTAAAATTTGAAAAAGTTTGTAATTTTTTCTGTTATATGTCGACATATATCTTTTGTTATGTCGACATACTATAGTGTGTTTTTTTGAAAATTTTGAATTTTTGAAATCTTTTGATTCTTATAATATATTTTATGATTTTTCAGAAACATAAAGATGATTTAAACAGAAATAAAACTCCATTCATTACTTAATAAAAATCAAATACATCCAACTAAACAAGACACACTTAAATACGAGATTCGAAAGCAAATATACGGAAATATATCAAGATATATTAAACTAGATGGCCTACTTTTCGGATGATGATGAGGAAGATGAAATTCCAAGCTTTCTTCTTATCTTGACCATGAATTTGGTCATTTTGGAAAGATTCTTGTTAAACATCTTTCGATTTTCGATGATTTTTTCTTGGTTTTGAATAATCGTATCTTTGAGATTACAATTTGAGGTTGGATACTCGATGCTTTCCATAGAAGTCTCTTCTTCTTCGACTTTCATTGGGTCTTGCTCTTGTTGCAATCGACTTGTTTGGCTTCATAAGTCTCATAAGGTTTGAAAGTGATGGGAATTTGCATGAGATGAATGTTTGATGCGTCAAACACTTTCCTAGAAACAAATACTTCTCCATGAAGATCAACCCCAAAGTATTTGAAAATGCGAGTGAGATAAACACCATAGTAGAGAGTGTTTTCTCTTGAAGATACATCTGTGGGCTTAAATTCATTTAGAATCATATCGGCCCAATTGATAAGGTAATTACCCATAATGGAAAAGAGAGCCTTTTGGACTTTAAGAGTTGGATTGTTGTCATTTCCGAAACGAGGAGTGATGGTGTGTTGAAGAAGAAGGTTGACAATTCTTGTTTTTGGACGAAAGAAACGATTTTTGAGATCCTTTGAGGCACCATCTTCGAAGATATCGTGATAGGTTTCCAAATAGGTTTCATCGATAGCGAAAGTTGAGAAATCCATGCCATCGCTTCTACAATTTAAAATTTCTCATAAAAGATCGGTGTCGAGAACAATTTGAGTTCCCTTAACACAACTCCAAATTTGATTTTCGTTGCCTTGATAAAATCTGCGGTTGAGATTTGCGTAGAACATCTTAACGAGTTTGGGATAACACACTTCGTCGTTGTCTCGAAAGTCAATTAGGCTCAAGATTTCGTTGTGTTGGAAGAGAGAGACAAGATCATACGAAGAAAAGTCGCTAAAGAAGGCGAAAGCACATGTGTTAACTTTATCATGTGCTAAATAGTCACCATATGTTTTAATGGCCTCTTTGTCATTGTAAAGATAACCTTTTATGGTTTTGGTTATCTTCAATTTCTGAGATGAACTTGAGGAAGCCATAATGATAGTTTTGAGGGGGATAGATATGAAGAATGTTATTTTGAGTTGTGAATGAAAGGTAGAAAGGATGGATATATATATATATATAATGAAGAGATATGAATTAAATAGACACAAATTTTCAGATTGAAAGGACACCTTTTCAGACCTTGGGAGTTGGTGAAAAGATTGGAGGGAAGTTTGAAAATTTAAACTTTTGAAATTCAAAATTTGAATTTCAAATCTATTTGATGTCGACATGTTTATTTCTGTATGTCGATATATAAGACTTATTTCAAAAGAAAATTGGTTTTCCAAGTTTTGAATTAGATTATCGATTTATATTTCAGGTTTAACGATTTCCTGAAATACTTCTAATCCTGATGAGCATACAAAAAAGTTATTTTATTAATTTATTGGTTATTTAATATTATATTATTATTTTGAATTTCAAAATTCAAATTTGAAATTTGAATTTCAAATTTCAAATAGTTTATTAAATTTTAAATCCAAATCAAAGCAAACAAACAAAGCAACTATTCAACCAAATAAAATTTAAAAAGTAATTAATACGTACCCGGTTTTTTCATCCTTTTCTTCATGGTCTTCTGAATTCTGAATTGCTGTAAAGCATATATTTGTATTTTCGGTTTCTGGTTCTTCATCACTTGATGACGAATATGAATCATCTAATGTTGCTGCATATGCTTTTTTTCTTTTCCTTGACGAATATGAATTGTCTGGTTGTTGAGTAGATTTGTCTGGATATGGACACATTTTCCTTATATGCACTGGTTTGTTGCTGTTAAAGCATCGTCCATCATTTAAATTTGAATTTCTTTATTATTCCCCTTCCTTCTATATTTTAAGAATCTTCTAAACCGATTTGTCATGAGTGTTGTTTCTTGATCATCTTCACTACTCGAGTCAGAATCATTTGTTGTGGCTTTCAGTGCAATAGATTTCTTTTTAGTTGACATATTTTCTTTTCTTTTCTGTAATTGGACTTCATAAAACATTAGATTCCCAACTAGCCCTTCAATCTTAATTTCATTGACATCATTGGCTTCTTCTATAGCCAAAGTCTTCTGATCCCATTCTTGAGTTAATGAGATTAATATTTTTTTGACTTGATCTGATTTGGAATAAGTTTTTCCAAGTGTAGTTAGTGAATGCATTATCTCTTGAAATATGCAGTTCATATCCAAAATAGACTCATTCTCATTCATTTGAAATAATTCAAATTGATTGACTAGCATGCCTATCTTAGTCTATTTAACTTTACTAGTTCCTTCATGAGTAACTTGTAAAGTTCTCCAGATTTCATGAGCAGTTTTACATATAGATACTCTATTAAAATCATTTCTATCTAATGAACAAAATAACATATTCATGGCTTTAGAATTGCTCTGTGCACCAGCCTTTTGTTCATTTGTCCATTGTGCAAATGCAGTTGTGGGTTCAACATATTCATTTTGTGTACTATTCCATGTGTCTAATCCTACAGATTGTAAATATATTTTCATTCTATATGCCCAATATGAGTAATTACTATCATTAAATAGTGGTGGTCTAACAGTAGATTGACCCTCTACAAAAGAACTATTATTACTACCAGTGTTGGTTGCCATTTTACCAAATTTTCAAAAATCAGATTATGATCTTTTGAAAGACCTTACTCTGATACCAATTATTAGGGACTGCGGAAAGGATTGTTAAGGCAAAGCAAACACTAGAGGAGGGTGAATAGTGTTTGTAAGAATTTTAAACAAAACCTAAATCTAAATAGAATTCTGGAGTGAATCAAACAACATAAACACAATCACAGACAACAATTCAAACACAAATGCAAAATAAACAGAAATAAAGGAAAATGCAGAAAAGGAAAGAACACACCGAATTTTATACTGGTTCGCATCACTCCTACGTCTAGTGCTGCACAACGCTGGATTGTACAGAGTTTTATTACTATTTTCAAATAGCTAAATACACCCTCCTTGATTTCACGACTCAACAAGGAGACACCGACCCCTGTCCCTTGATTTCACAACTCAACAAGGGCACACCGACTCCTGAACCTTGATTTCACGGATTCAAGGATAAAATCGTTTACTCTTGACTTACAAATTGGATCTTCCAATCCAAGCAATTACAAAACAGCCCTATAACTCTTCAATAGCACTTGATTCAGAGAGTAGAGAGTAGAGAGTGTAGAGAGAAGAAGTTTGATCAATTCAGATGTGATTCGGTAGAGTATAAGTGTAAAAACCATAAAAATGAATAAGAATAATGGTAGGATGAAAGGGGATGAAGATGGAGAAGAAGAGATGTTAGAAAATTCGGTTTTGGCCTCTTTTTATAGGGAATGAAGGGTTGTAACATTTCTGAAACATTTCAAATAGTGAAAAGACACTTCCCTTCAAAATTAAAAAACTAGTTGTTATATGTCGACATACATGTTATGCTATGTCAACGTACCTATGTACAAAATTGGGGTTCAAAGCATTTTCAAGTGTTTTGATATAAAAATGATTCTGGAAATTCTTAAATGAAATTCTAATGTTATAAATCAATATTATATTATAGAAAAACATATGAAAACATATTTTTAAATTATATAAATATATTTATAAAATTATAAGGTTTTAAACTATAAAATATAAATAAAGTATATATAAAAACTTAGGTTTGAAAAACAAAGAAGAATAAAAATATAAAAACAAAATAGAGGATTGAGAATAAAATAGAAAAACAAAAATAGAGAGAATTGAGAAAAACAAAAACAGGGAGGATTGAGAAAAGAATTGAAAAATTAGAATTTGAATTTAGATTTGAACCTGAAGTGCTATTTAGAGTCTTACAAAATCTATATTGAACTCTTGACATTTTGATATCTTGATTACTCATGAGCCTTGAATCTACTCTGAATTCTGAATCTATAAAAGCTCTTAAACAATACAGTCTTCAGTATTAATTCCTGCATACAAATCCTGCATATGTGTATGTGTGTATATATATACACACACATATATTCTAGATAAAGATGTTAGTATATATTTTATAATCAATGATAATTGAAATAAGGTTGTTGCCATCAAAACTCCATTCTCCAACACAGATGTCCTGGAAGGTAGGCGCACGTTGCTTTGTCCTCATAAAAAGCACATAGAGCCCTGTTAAAATGGCATAGCCGTTTGGGTGTACCTGAAAAGGGGCAATAGCTAAGCGCCGAATGACCATCTCTAAGAATGGGTTAAAAGGAGGAACGACTCCACTCACTAGCATATAACGGTTAACAGTAACATAGCCAGAGGGTGGAAGGTCAGCGAAGTCCTTCCCTCCCTGTAATTTTGCATCAACTTCCGGAATGTTAAATTGAGCACACAAATGCAGTGATATATGATGTTATAAAAGCGAAGCTTGGAATCTACAATTAGTGTGTGTCGGTTAGTTCATTCCAAGTGTCACTATGAACTTATATTAAATGGTTGCATTTGTCCAAGAGATGTTCGACTAAGCTATTAATGATCAAGTGAAGCGACCCTGTGAAGATAAATCATTTAATCTAAAATTATAAGGTTCGCTGTAGTGTATTATTAACATTTAAGCTAATCTATTGTTGATGTGGGTAGTAAGCAACAAAATAATGGCCCGAAAGCGTGCAAGTGTTTTATTTGTTACAGAACGGGTGGTAGTAAAATAGTGCATTCAGAATACAAGTTGTAAGTAAAGATTGTTCACTGCTCCTATGCTTAACACAATGCAGAAAAGCTCAATGTTTAGAAGAAGTATTGGAATAATACAAGTCCACAATGGTTCGCCAGTGACCGATCCACGATGGATCGGCAGTGACCGATCCACGATGGAACGAAAATAACCGATCCATGATGGGTTGGCAATAACTGGTCATTGAGACTAATAATTTTCCAACTCTTCAAGAAACACAGCTGAGCTTCAAAATGCTTGTTCAAGCAGTTTGAATGACTAAATCTATAACCAAAACACTCGAGCATTGTCAACATTCAACATTCAAATAACCAAATTCATCATTCAACATGCAAAATTCACAAATTCAAGTCCGAAGCTTATTTGCATCAAGTATCACGCTAAAAGAAACAGATGCAGTAAACGCAAATTTAAACAATTGAATGCAAGCTCAAGGATGAGAAGCAAAGTTCATGCACTTTAAAACGAGCTAGAGTATTTGTGCATCATCAACGTCAAAGGGAATGAACTCATATCTCATTGCAAACATGATCAAATCTAAACATCAAAGCACTGAATTACAAAATAAGATATGAATTCGAACAACAAAAGCATACAATCAAAGTCACCAGTTCAAATTGAAAGAAGCAAGTTGTTCAAATATGTAATTCCCATAAAGACTCGAATTAACAAAATTAATTCGAAACTGTCAAGTGCAGATCGATATTTCGAAGCATAATCAGTTTGGTTTCAAACTAAAATCATTGAATCCATACACGGTTTAACCAACCCCAAAATTAATTTTGACTCAAACCCAAGTTTTTGCACACAATCAAGCATAAAAAATCGTCTCAATTCAAAACCCTAAACACTTCCAGACCAACTCGACACAGAATTTAAGGAAACAATCACCTATGTCAGGGCGACGCTTCAGATCTGAGAGAAATACTTTGATTTGGCTCGAAATTGATGGGGCTTGCGGTGGAAGTAGAATACACTGATGAATTCAAGGCTTTTGGTGATAAACGATGCAAATCAGATTGGAATTGTATGAAGTACAGCAGGTCGAAGTTCAAGAATTTTTTTAGGAGAGACCGGCTGCCATAAAAGGATTCTCTGTTGAAGTAGTGAGGTAATTAAGAAGTGCGGATTCAAAAGGAATACATGTGGCAATCGTATACAAAGCGCATGGGACCCATTTAAAACTTTACTGATCCATAGTAATATACATTCTGATCCATAATGAATAAACATCCCGAGAAGAAAAAAAACACTATCGATCCATTTAAAACAGTAGTCGGCGGTTTATCAATATGCATTAGCACAAATTAGAACATTCATTTTGAAATTTATGTTTTTCACAATCAAATATATATAAGTTTTGAGGGGCAAATGTTAACCCCGTTGTGAAACACAGTACAAAGAGCAATGTGTTGACAAGCATATGTGATAAATTGGTCAACATTCTTCCAATGGATAAATCGAATATGTGTTTGTATCATGGTTCGGTCAAGTCGCTTCATTAATGGGTCGGGTACACTTTAATAGCCATGGTTCGGTCTCTGACCACAATGATGGGTCGGTCATCTTCTCTTGACAATGGTCGGGCGCTTTGGATCTGTTATTACTTATTCTGATGGATCGGTTGCTAAGCTACGCAATGGGTCGGTCAGCAATTTACTTGATGAATCAGGCTCTTATACTGACCATGGATCAGTCATCACTCTTGTTAATGGAGCGGGCATTCATTCAGCCAATGGATCGGTCGCCTATTCATAGGATGGGTCGGACCGAAGAGCTAGGGATGGATCGGTCACAACTCCTCAACAAGGGTCGGTGCTCAAGTATGCTGGCACATGGCATGGACCGGAGCTCTTCAGTTGTACACATGAAGGATCAACATGTATTATTGCTATGGATCAGTCATGAGCCGTTCTGATGGGTCGAGCACAAGTTTGGCACCGTGGCATTTTCGTAAATATGATGGGTCAGATATCCGATCCATAGCCTGCATACATGGAATTTCAGCTTTACCACTCCATTCATTCTACACCTATAAGCACCCCATCACTTCCTACATTTGGGGGATCGAACTTTCTCTCCACGAAGTGTTACCTAACTCATTTCTCCACCATTCCAAATCACTCCAACCTCCATTAAACTATTTTCAAGCTTATATTCAACCTCTCAACCACCATGAAATCATTCAAGATCATCCAAGTGTTCAATTGTTGAAGATCTACATCAACAATCATCACAATTAGAGAGATCTAGCCATTTCCTTGGTAGATTTGAGTGAATCAAGTGTAAAAGAGAAGAAGTAGAGAAGAATATCGTAAAAAAGAGAGAAAATGAGCAAAGTTAGAGAGATTATGTACCTTGTAACTTCAATGGTGAATATGAGAATTCTTTCCATAGTGGACGTAGGCCAATTCTAAATCGAACCACTCTAAATCTCCTTCTTCTTTGCTTTTTTTTTTGTGCTTGTGGCTACCACTTTTAGACCTTTATTCCTTGTGAAGCATAAATTCACTCCTTGGGAGTGTTTGTGCCATTTTTAGCATAAACACCCATAGGTCCATCTTAGCGTATTGGACGTGTTTCCTTTTAGTAGGTCAGCATGCAGCATCTATAACACTGCAGGTCTGATTGTTGTTCTATAGAATTTTTCTTTTTAAGATTCTATGGGATTCTCCTGCCATAGAGAATGTAAGGCGTTTGTAACAACCCGGAGATCTGGGCCAATTTAAAAAATTTATTTTGGCAATTTTAGTGAATTTTGAATATTTAAAATGAATTATTTTGAATAATAACGACGAGAAATTTATTTTGAATAGAATTAGAACGTATATATTTATATACGTCGTCGTTAGAATATAATATTTATTTTAAATTATAAAAGGAATTGAAAATGGCGCGGTAGTTCAATAATTCGATTTCATACTTCAATTGAACGTACCGGGTGCAAAATAAATCGGATTTTAGCGAAACCAAAAATATTAGAATCTAATTGAGATGATCTTTCCAACGAATCCGAAAAATCAAAATTTCATAGCGGGAATCAAAAGTTATGTCCAAATGAATTTTCAGAATAGTCGCTATGGAATTCTGGCCCTTAAAAATGGGAATTTTATAAACGACCTCGGATTTCGACGAAACCACTTTTGTTGGATCCGTGATGTCAAGTTATTGCTAGATTCCAATTTTTGTAATTTTTCGAATCAATATGTGAGCGTGGCAAAGGAAAACGCGTTTGACCAGTTTCAGTTGATTTTAATCGACTGGAAAATGGCCATTTTTCAAACGGTCTCAGAATTCGACGAAACTAGTTTTGTTAGGACCGTATCGTTAATACGATGCTATAAAATATTTTTCTGGAATTTTTCGAGTTAGTATGTGGCCCCGGTAAATTGAGATACACGTTCAAATTCAATATATAGAGTTATATGTTGATTTTGACGGAAACTGATCGAAATGGTCGAATCAGCTTACGATACGTATCCCATTCTGTTCGGAATGGGGGTAATTAACTAGGGGTGATAGTCATTGGGCCTCATTTAGAATTCGTATGAGAAGTCAACTTTTCAAAAGAAGAAAATAAAAATTAACTATAATTAAATTATATAATCCTTTCTCTCTCCCTCCCCATACCTTCACAGTCAAACCGATACTTTAAAATAAATAAATAAATAAAATGTAGCAACCCTAATCCCCGTCGCCCGATGCTCCAGCCGCCGCCATACTCGTCTCACTCCCCCTCAGTCGCCACCTCCTCCTCCTGAGCCACCACTCCCCCTTCTTCTTTCATCCCTCTCCTCTAGCGCGAGCTTCAAAGCTCGAGCCCCCTTCGGAAATCGACCGCCGCAACCCAACTAAGCCCCATCGCCGGACCTTCTGAGCATCCGCCCCTACTTCCGACCTTCCCCGACCCTACACCACATCCTCCGGCCGTGAGCAGCCCCCCTCTACCTTTTGACTGTAAGTTTATTTATTTATTTTTATTTCCGTTTATATAATGAAACCAAGTTTTTATATATATGATAGCTAAGGAAAAATTTCATTTATATATATATTTTATAGGCAAGAACGACTGAATTTTATATGCAAGAAAGATTGAATTTTTACTTGTATAAAGTTTGAATTTTTAACATGGCAAAGTTTGAATTTTTAAAACTGAAAATATTATATTTTTAAAACTGAAAATATTATATATTTAGATAAGAAAGTTTATATTTTTAGATTAAAGAAAAGATTATAATTTTAGAAAATGAGAAGATTAGATTTTTCTTAAGGTAAAGCTTTCATTTTTAAGGTGGTAAAGCTTTGATTTTTAATGATGGTAAAGATTTCATTTTTAAGAATAAAAAGGCGAGATTTTTATAATAACAAAGGATTTGAAATTTAAAATAACAAAAATATGATTATATAATGGAGAAGTTAAAAATATAATTTTTATACTAGTGGCATAGTAAAAATATGATTTTTATTTAGATAGAGTTATAGAAATATAATCTTTGTTGTGCATATAGCGATATAAAAATATAATTTTTATTGAATGTAAATGTAGTGACCCGAAAATCCGGGGGAATTTGAGCTGACTAAATAACACAAGTCCACCCCCAAATTACACTGGAAATTCAAGAAAACTAATAGAAAGAAGACAGAGGGTGAGAACAGATAAGGTAGAAACTTAGAATAGAAGAAGAAGAAGAACATACATCATCAGAGTAAACACGAATCTCACAGCGGAACGAATAAAATATAACATAACTTTTGAAATACAAAGTTATAACTGTTTATACATACCATTTTCAGAGTACAACACATAACATCACAGCGAAATAAATAATAGCTATCGACTGCTGAAGCCTCCTGCTCCAAGCTCTTCAAGTATACCTGTAAATCCTGACTACTTGACAGCCCGTACAAATTTAGGCACCCAAGAGTTTAGGGAAAACAAAATAAACTCCGAGTCAGTCCTGTGACTGGTGTGAGTAAACTCAAATCATTTAAACAGGTATATGATATCTCATAAGACCACGCCGTGAATACGGAACGGGTTTTTCCCTTATGAGAATCCAACATCTTTAAAAGCAATATCATTCTGATATTATAATAATGTCTAAATACAATTAGATATCAATCTAGTAGAAACGCTTGCATCTCACGTTCTACATATATAGTATACAATCAAAACCGCGGGTGCGTATTGGGTAATGGATTTCCAACTATGACAAGGTATGGAACCACCTTCCGATCAGTGTACTCTAGGAATGATACACTGGAGTTCAACAAGAACATCTTGCAACTCAACCACACATGACCGACCACTCATTTCGCTTGAGTGTATCGAATGTACATCACCAATGGTTGGGATCAGCAACTGTTCCCGTATATATATATATGGGACAACATTGATAGATTAAAGAAGCAAATGAATATTCTCTAGATAGGTGATTATACACCCTACTTCGGAGCGACCGGCTTAGCCATGCCGCCTGCCCGATTTCTGTCATTTACCGGATGTGAGGCTAGAAGCTACGCTTACTTTCCATTCATTGATAACACGATCACTTTGAATGCCACATTATCAGATCCGTTAATCATTAGTTGGTTTATACAAATATTCTGGATGTTATGCGAAGGGAATAAATCCGTTGCAACCATATATATTTGTACAACCCAACCCATTCGATCATTGGAAATACTCTATCAGACATTCGTCCATATACGTTCGTTCTGGGACTGAACGAAACCGAAGGCACTATCATGTAAACAGAACAGCCCTTGCATAACACCGTCTTCAATTATCTTCATCGTATTTGATCACAACGCTTATGTCAATACGGAGTGGTTCTTTGGATAATAATCCAACCGGTCTCTCCATATTAACAACGTAAAATGGTCAAAACTTGATAGTCTGTGATTTAACAATCAAATGAAAACATGTCGCTGTACAAACAACGATCTTAATCCCAAATGGAATTATCAATCCAATCATCGAACATATATATATTCATATATATATATATATATTCATATTTCCTTATTTCCTAAAATTAGAAAATATACGTTTTCAACATTGGAAAACATTTCCAATCCTCATTTACGCATCACTACCATTCCACAACTATTAGTCCCTAACTGTAAACTAGTAAGAGAACAATTCTCTAAGTATAAACCTCGAAGGCCGAAACCAACATCAGATCGATACTCAGAAAACTATTCAACTTACTAATCTCTAGTCAGTTTCTAATTTTTGTTTAACTTCACTTCTTAATTTCTATATTCGATTAACCCCTTTTGATAAACTACGTTAGATTAACTCCTTTTGATAAACTACGTTTGATTAACTCCTTTTGATAAACTACGTTTTCCGTTACAACTATTTCCTTTTTATAACGTTTACTTACCGTTACAAATATTTCCTATTTATAACTTCTATTTACCGTTACAAATATTTCCTATTTATAACTTCTACTTACCGTTACAAATATTTCCTATTTATAACTTCTATTTACCGTTACAAATATTTCCTATTTATAACTTCTATTTATTTTCTAAATAAATAATCCCTTTTACAAAACTCTATTCGTTTTATAAATAATTTCCTTTTATAAAACCGTGTTCGTTTTATAAATAATTTCTCTTTTATAAAATTTTGTGATTTTATAAAATTCCTTTATTTCAATATACATTGAAATATTCCTTTTTACAACTTAGGGTTTCTTATGGTATTTAAAATATCAAACAACGATGATCAATATCGTTCTAACATCCATAATCAATAACAGATTATAAATCACAACATATATCACAATATATGAAAACAGTAAAATAATTGTTGAGGAACCCAGTCAGATTCCTCCAACCTGTCTCCCTGCATCCACAAATGTTACACAGTATAATATACATCAATTTCATTCTAATATGAAATGTACTGACCAACAGACTGAATATTTGATTGACGGTTTTCTATATATATCTATATCTATGTTTTCAATCAAATCTATTTAACAGTCCAAATTATCGATACAGCAATCAATCAACAGTTATCAAAAATAAAGCACAGAGTTAGTGAGTTTTACTCACATTGATTTAATTCGTTGAACGGTTCGTTTTCAGTTAAATTCAACAGTCGTTAAATTCAACTGAAAAATCCTGTCGCCTCCATTTCTGTCCAAGACAGTTCCAAAATGTTGATCTCGTCAGTACGGTTCCAGCATCTTCGGTTTGGTCCCGTTTTCTTCTTGTTCCCAGGGGTGCCGACTTCTTTGTTCACGGATCCATTGGAAAATCAGTACCCAGGCCACCATGAAGCTCCACGTCCATTCATGCTAAAGCCCTTTTCTTCACTATTGTAAAGATACGGGTCTACCCATTTTTAATCCTTAATATACTGACTTCCTCCCATTCGAAACTAAGCCCCCACGTTTTCATTCAAGTGCCCCACTTTATTTTCTTTTCCTGGACCTCGCATTCACGTTACTTTTATGATCCCACTTCATCAACCCACTCCCATTTACCCAAAAACACGGTGCTTTAAACTGCTGCTTTATGAATACACTCTTTCATTTTGACCCACTGTTCCCGTGAGAATACCCAGGTTGACCCCATTTCTTGTTTTGAATTCTTTCACTTCGTTCCACTTCGTATGCCTTAATCCCCCTTCGTTGTCTTCGGCAACCAACAGACCCAGGCACCGTCCCCTTGTTTCTTATTATACAGACCATACTCCTCACGAAGACAACTCACACGTAAAACCCTACACCTTTTCAGAAACCAACCCTGCTTCTCGTTTTGGTATCCACGCACGTCAGAACATCACCGCACGAGCTCCCCTTTCCATGCCTACCGTACCACCAGATTCTGGCCATCGGAATTTCATCGCCGGTCACCAACGCCTGCGCCTACGTCAGCTCCTCTGTCCCTTGCATCCAAAGATAGTCCCCAAGCCTACCGTAGTTCATGGCCATCCTTCATGCAATTGATATACCTCCTCCAATACAGAAAACACGCATGACTCCTTCATTGTTTAAACAGAACCACCATCCCTCCCACATTCTGGCCTTCCTCTTCACGGTTTCAAAACTGTACCCCCTTTCAATGCAAGCTCCATTCCTTGCTGAACTCGCATGTACCTCCCCTCTCATGCAAAGTAAACTCACGGCTTCATGCATCCTTCCACTATGTTTTGCTCCAGCCTATGCTCACACTCCTTACGTGCTCCTTCTTCACAACCTCAACCTGACACCCACAACATCCAAATCCGAATGCCTCCCTCTTCATCGTGCTTACACCGCGCAGACCACCCTCCTAAAGCACGCGAGCTCCAGATCCGAAGCTCAACCGCAAGTCGAAGAACCCCTCTTACTCGCTGGAATTTCCTTGTGTGTCCCATGCGTGAGTATCCTTCATCATATAAGCTCAGCACCGCGGGGAAACTAGCATAACGTACGTATATATATATATATATTTGTTTGGATTTTTAGTGGAGTGTTTAACTTGTTTCGGTCTTTTAAAAACATGAAAAAAACTTGGACATTTCCGATTTTTGCTGAAGAAGAAACAGGAATCAATGTGGCGTGTTTATATAGACTTTCATACTTAGTTCCTAAGCAAGAGTGTGGGGTACGTATGAAGTAATTTCGCCCAGTTGGATTAGACGCGGTAAGGTACTATGATGTGGAATGTCGGCAAGGCTATGGTAGTTACTGTATGATAATTGACACTTCTTCTGGTAGCTTGCGGTGAGGTGTATAGCTGATGCTGAGATCTGTACGTTAATTTGATCATTTATACTTGATGGTTTAGTTTTGCAGAAATGTTTCTTTGCATTGATGAGGAGAGGATGGCATGAGGTGAAAGTTGCCTTAGTTGCTAAGGCATACAGTCGTATATAAGTTTATACTATATTATAATGCATTAACGTGGAGACATACTCATCATGCACGAGTATGTTCAATCGTTTAAAGTAGCTGGAGGATTTTAGATCAGGTTTTAGACTTGCTGTAAAGTCTTTGGGTGAAGTAGGAAAGCAGGTTTCACACTATAGCATGTGCAGATGAATAATATAAATATATAAGCCTATATGACTACCCTAAGTAAGCTTGTACAGGGAAGTGATGGGAATTCGGCGATAGGTTTATACAAGGAAGGGTTCTGGCATTTTTAGTGAGGAGAGGACGTTGCTATGTTTGCAGGCTTGATGGCAATCTCGACTTGCCTTGACAAAACAGAGAAATACTACACAAGAAATGATGGGGTTGAAAACTAGTCTATGTTGTTTTTATGCGGGTATACAGTCATCAATCTCGTCTACGTATGAACTGCTAACGACAAAAATAAAAGTATCGTTGAGATGAGAAAGGTGCCACGGTTCCAAAAATATAATAATACCAGTAGTTTGACTCATATTTTGAAACCCCAAAATCGCTGATTAAGGGTGCAAAATACTCCAAATAAAAAGTTGCTTATTTAATTAATTAAAAATTACAGTAAAATTCTAAAACTTAAATTATCGCTATTTCCCAAAAGAACCTTGTCTAAATTCAAAACCGTTATTCAAATATATTTGAATAACCATTTTGGCCACGAACGAATATACCGCTGTTTTTTTTAATATTTGATTTGGACATAACTTACAATCTACACGACGAAATCTCGATTTTTCTCTTCCACTAGAAAAATAAACTTCACCATTTCCTAATGTTTCTTGTTTCACAGAAATCTGACTTAAAACGACTTCTGTATATTCAGTTGAAGTTCAACTCGCCAAATAACGAACTGCCGCGTCGTTACGGGCACGATTATAATTATTATTATAATTTATACGTTCAACTGTCGTTTATTTAATATATTCGTTATTTAAATAATTAAATAACTTCATTATTCGACCGTTCAAAATACGGGTCATTACATTCTTCCCCCTTATAATAATTTCGTCCTCGAAATTGCTAAGCTAGGAAAATGTTACTAACTCTACTAACTAGATTCAATTATCTTTTGGTTTACTTCTCAACTTTAATTTCAACTGAACCATTTATTTTCAATTAAAATATTAATTCTTTCCGACTTACTAAAATTTTCAAAATTTATGAAAATTTTCTAACGCCTTAATTTTTTGGAAAATTTTGCCATAACCTCCTTTGTATTGGTCGATATGACAAATCACTACTCGCCTCTCTAGGCCTTCTCCAACCCAAAAGAAAATCAAACATCCAAGCGGCTTGCCAATTCGGCTCATAAATCCAAAACTCATATGAAATATAAACTTGTACCTTTTTGTCGGGCATATCACTATATCCCTCTCATCTGTTATCAACTCAACATATATAAATGTCATTCCAATCAAATTCTAATCAGCTTATTCCCAATTCCAATCATTCGCTTATAAGTAAGTCGAATTCCATTCAAACTCCAATATCAAATTTCAAATACTTAACTCATCAACTTAATTCCATTCCAGATTTTTCTCTAATCCAATTCAGTTTTATTTAACTTAGTTCCAGTTAAATTCTTATTTACTTATTCATTCAATTATACCATCTCAATCCATTTAACTTCATTAGTTAAATTTTAATTCCAGAATTTAAATTCCTGGGTTCATTTCAAATCAATTTGAAATCATAACACCAATTTAAAACATTCGAATTTCTAAACACTTGTTTTCTCAAAACAATTCAAAAACAAAATCCTTTGGTAGTAATCCGTCACTTAGAACTCGAAAATGAACACCGATGATGGTCGACTTCACCATCGGAACTTATTTTCCAGCTATCAAAGTGAGTTCAATACTATATTATTTTCAGTTTTAAAAACGTTCTCAAAATCTCCCAGGAACTTAAAATTTCCTTATTTTAATTCCAATTCTGATTTAAATTTAAGATTTAATTTATCTTATTTCATATACTTTACTTATATGAATTCTGATTAGTTATTTATAACTATTTCATCTTTTCATAATCTTTATTCGATTATAATATCAACCAACACAACCAATATACTATATTAATTTCAAAACATGCTATGTCGGTTCATCATATTCAAGTGTTTAGTAACCCCTATCGATACAGTGGATCAAACTGATCGACCAGAATTCATAAACAACTAAATCGATAAATCTCCACAATATAAAACCATTTTATATTGAATAACAAATACGTTCACTCGTATATACACACTCAACTCAGTCTAGGATATTACTAATCCCATCTCTACTGAGTTACGCCACAGAGCCAAGGTATTAACTAAACCATTGCTCTGATACCAACTGTAGTGACCCGAAAATCCGGGGGAATTTGAGCTGACTAAATAACACAAGTCCAACCCCAAATTACACTGGAAATTCAAGAAAACTAATAGAAAGATGACAGAGGGTGAGAATAGATAAGGTAGAAACTTAGAATAGAAGAAGAAGAAGAACATACATCATCAGAGTAAACACGAATCTCACAGCGGAACGAATAAAATATAACATAACTTTTGAAATACAAAGTTATAACTGTTTATACATACCATTTTCAGAGTACAACACATAACATCACAGCGAAATAAATAATAGCTATCGACTGCTGAAGCCTCCTGCTCCAAGCTCTTCAAGTATACCTGTAAATCCTGACTACTTGACTTCCCGTACAAATTTAGGCACCCAAGAGTTTAGGGAAAACAAAATAAACTCCGGGTCAGTCCTGTGACTGGTGTGAGTAAACTCAAATCATTTAAACAGGTATATGATATCTCATAAGACCACGCCGTGAATACGGAACGGGTTTTTCCCTTATGAGAATCCAACATCTTTAAAAGCAATATCATTTTGATATTATAATAATGTCTAAATACAATTAGATATCAATCTAGTAGAAACGCTTGCATCTCACGTTCTACATATATAGTATACAATCAAAACCGCGAGTGCGTATTGGGTAATGGATTTCCAACTATGACAAGGTATGGAACCACCTTCCGATCAGTGTACAATAAGAACGATACACTGGAGTTCAACAAGAACATCTTGCAACTCAACCACACATGACCGACCACTCATTTCGCTTGAGTGTATCGAATGTACATCACCAACGGTTGGGATCAGCAACCGTTCCCGTATATATATATATATATGGGACAGCATTGATAGATTAAAGAAGCAAATGAATATTCTCTAGATAGGTGATTATACACCCTACTTCGGAGCGACCGACTTAGCCATGCCGCCTGCCCGATTTCTGTCATTTACCGGATGTGAGGCTAGAAGCTACGCTTACTTTCCATTCATTGATAACACGATCACTTTGAATGCCACATTATCAGATCCGTTAATCATTAGTTGGTTTATACAAATATTCTGGATGTTATGCGAAGGGAATAAATCCGTTGCAACCATATATATTTGTATAGCCCAACCCATTCGATCATTGGAAATACTCTGTCAGACATTCGTCCATATACGTTCGTTCTGGGACTGAACGAAACCGAAGGCACTATTCTGTAAACAGGACAGCCCTTGCATAACACCGTCTTCAATTATCTTCATCGTATTTGATCACAACGCTTATGTCAATACGGAGTGGTTCTTTGGATAATAATCCAACCGGTCTCTCCATATTAACAACGTAAAATGGTCAAAACTTGATAGTCTGTGATTTAACTATCAAATGAAAACATGTCGGTGTACAAACAACGATCTTAATCCCAAATGGAATTATCGATCCAATCATCGAACATATATATATTCATATATATATATATATATATATATTCATATTTCCTTATTTCCTAAAATTAGAAAATATACGTTTTCAACATTGGAAAACATTTCCAATCCTCATTTACGCATCACTACCATTCCACAACTATTAGTCCCTAACTGTAAACTAGTAAGAGAACAATTCTCTAAGTATAAACCCCGAAGGCCGAAACCAACATCAGATCGATACTCAGAAAACTATTCAACTTACCAATCTCTAGTCAGTTTCTAATTTTTGTTTAACTTCACTTCTTAATTTCTATATTCGATTAACCCCTTTTGATAAACTACGTTTGATTAACTCCTTTTGATAAACTACGTTTGATTAACTCCTTTTGATAAACTACGTTTTCCATTACAACTATTTCCTTTTTATAACGTTTACTTACCGTTACAAATATTTCCTATTTATAACTTCTATTTACCGTTACAAATATTTCCTATTTATAACTTCTACTTACCATTACAAATATTTCCTATTTATAACTTCTATTTACCGTTACAAATATTTCCCATTTATAACTTCTATTTATTTTCTAAATAAATATTCCCTTTTATAAAACTCTATTCGTTTTATAAATAATTTCCTTTTATAAAACTGTGTTCGTTTTATAAATAATTTCCCTTTTATAAAATTCTGTGATTTTATAAAATTCCTTTATTTCAATATACATTGAAATATTCCTTTTTACAACTCAGGGTTTCTAATGGTATTTAAAATATCAAACAACGATGATCAATATCGTTCTAACATCCATAATCAATAACAGATTATAAATCACAACATATATCACAATATATGAAAACAGTAAAATAATTGTTGAGGAACCCAGTCGGATTCCTCCAACCTGTCTCCCTGCATCCACAGATGTTACACAGTATAATATACATCAATTTCATTATAATATGAAATGTACTGACCAACAGACTGAATATTTGATTGACGGTTTTCTATATATATATCTATATCTATGTTTTCAATCAAATCTATTTAACAGTCCAAATTATCGATACAACAATCAATCAACAGTTATCAAAAATAAAGCACAGAGTTAGTGAGTTTTACTCACATTAATTTAATTCGTTGAACGGTTCGTTTTCAGTTAAATTCAACAATCGTTAAATTCAACTAAAAAATCCTGTCGCCTCCATTTCTGTCCAAGACAGTTCCAAAATGTTGATCTCGTCAGTACGGTTCCAACATCTTGGGTTTGGTCCCGTTTTCTTCTTGTTCCCAGGGGTGCCGACTTCTTTGTTCACGGATCCATTGGAAAATCAGTACCCAGGCCACCATGAAGCTCCACGTCCATTCATGCTAAAGCCCTTTTCTTCACTATTGTAAAGATACCGGTCTACCCATTTTTAATCCTTAACATACTGACTTCCTCCCATTCGAAACTAAGCCCCCACGTTTTCATTCAAGTGCCCCACTTTATTTTCTTTTCCTGGACCTCGCATTCACGTTACTTTTATGATCCCACTTCATCAACCCACTCCCATTTACCCAAAAACATGGTGCTTTAAACTGCTGCTTTATGAATACACTCTTTCATTTTGACCCACTGTTCCCGTGAGAATACCCAGGTTGACCCCATTTCTTGTTTTGAATTCTTTCACTTCATTCCACTTCGTATGCCTTACTCCCTCTTCGTTGTCTTCGGCAACCAACAGACCCAGGCACCGTCCCCTTGTTTCTTATTATACAGACCATACTCCTCACGAAGACAGCTCGCACGTAAAACCCTACACCTTTTCAGAAACCAACCCTGCTTCTCGTTTTGGTATCCACGCACGTCAGAACATCAACGCACGAGCTCCCCTTTCCATGCCTACCGTACCACCAGATTCTGGCCATCGGAATTTCATCGCCGGTCACCAACGCCTGCGCCTACGTCAGCTCCTCTGTCCCTTGTGTCCAAAGATAGTCCCCAAGCCTACCGTAGTTCATGGCCATCCTTCATGCAATTGATATACCTCCTCCAATATAGAAAACACGCATGACTCCTTCATTGTTTAACAGAACCACCGTCCCTCCCACATTCTGGCCTTCCTCTTCACGGTTTCAAAACCGTACCCCCTTTCAGTGCAAGCTCCATTCCTTGCTGAACTCGCATGTACCTCCCCTCTCATGCAAAGTAAACTCACGGCTTCATGCATCCTTCCACTATGTTTTGCTCCAGCCTATGCTCACACTCCTTACGTGCTCCTTCTTCACAACCTCAACCTGACACCCACAACATCCGAATCCGAATGCCTCCCTCCTCATCGTGCTTACACCGCGCAGACCACCCTCCTAAAGCACGCGAGCTCCAGATCCGAAGCTCAACCGCAAGTCGAAGAACCCCTCTTACTCGCTGGAATTTCCTTGTGTGTCCCATGCGTGAGTATCCTTCATCATATAAGCTCAGCACCGCAGGGAAACTAGCATAACATACGTATATATATTTGTTTGGATTTTTAGTGGAGTGTTTAACTTGTTTCGGTCTTTTAAAAACATGAAAAAAACTTGGACATTTCCGATTTTTGCTGAAGAAGAAACAGGAATCAATGTGGCGTGTTTATATAGACTTTCATACTTAGTTCCTAAGCAAGAGTGTGGGGGTACGTATGAAGTAATTTCGCCCAGTTGGATTAGACGCGGTAAGGTACTATGATGTGGAATGTCGGCAAGGCTATGGTAGTTACTGTATGATTATTGACACTTCTTCTGGTAGCTTGCGGTGAGGTGTATAGCTGATGCTGAGTTCTGTATGTTGATTTGATCATTTATACTTGATGGTTTAGTTTTGCAGAAACGTTTCTTTGCATTGATGAGGAGAGGATGGCATGAGGTGAAAGCTGCCTTAGTTGCTAAGGCATACAGTCGTATATAAGTTTATACTATATTATAATGCATTAACGTGGAGACATACTCATCATGCACGAGTATGTTCAATCGTTTAAAGTAGCTGGAGGATTTTAGATGAGGTTTTAGACTTGCTGTAAAGTCTTTGGGTGAAGTAGGAAAGCAGGTTTCACACTATAGCATGTGCAGATTAATAATATAAATATATAAGCCTATATGACTACCCTAAGTAAGCTTGTACAGGGAAGTGATGGGAATTCGGCGATAGGTTTATACAAGGAAGGGTTCTGGCATTTTTAGTGAGGAGAGGACGTTACTATGTTTGCAGGCTTGATGGCAATCTCGACTTGCCTTGACAAAACAGAGAAATACTGCACAAGAAATGATGGGGTTGAAAACTAGTCTATGTTGTTTTTATGCGGGTATACAGTCATCAATCTCGTCTACGTATGAACTGCTAACGACAAAAATAAAAATATCGTTGAGATGAGCAAGGTGCCATGGTTCCAAAAATATAATAATACCAGTAGTTTGACTCATATTTTGAAACCCCAAAATCGCTGATTAAGGGTGCAAAATACTCCAAATTAAAAGTTGCTTATTTAATTAATTAAAAATTACAGTAAAATTCTAAAAATTAAATTATCGCTATTTCCCAAAAGAACCTTGTCTAAATTCAAAACCGTTATTCAAATATATTTGAATAACCGTTATGGCCACGAACGAATATACCGCTGTTTTTTTGAATATTTGATTTGGACATAACTTACAATCTACACGACAAAATCTCGATTTTTCTCTTCCACTTGAAAAATATACTTCATCATCTCCTAACGTTTCTTGTTTCACAGAAATCTGACTTAAAACGGCTTCTGTATATTCAGTTGAAGTTCAACTCGCCAAATAACGAACTGCCGCGTCGTTACGGGCTCGATTATAATTATTATTATTATAATTTATACGTTCAACTGTCGTTTATTTAATATATTCGTTATTTAAATAATTAAATAACTTCATTATTCGACCGTTCAAAATACGGGTCATTACAGTAAAGAATAAAGATATAATTTTTATTGAATGTAAAGGTTAAAAATATAATTTTTATCGTATGTAAGGAATAAAAATATAATTTTTATATAGCAGAAATTATAAAAATATAATTTTTATAAGATAGAGGATATAAAAATACGATTTTTATATATGTTGTAGCGAAAAGATTTGATCTTTATAAATATAGCGGAGTGATAAAAATGGGATTTTTAATATCGACTACATGAAACAGATCTCGATAAAAGCACGGCGAAGATGTTCTACATATGAAGAGTCGCGGTGAATTGGCTTGGCTATCGGTGAGAACTTCTCACTTTTAATTTATTTCTAGTTAAAATATATACTAGGATGTAGACGGTGTTTAGTAGCACCCGACACCCGTCGTCCACAGACCATGGACGGCTTGTATGCTTGTTTGTTTGATTTTGATGTGTAGTTGATTGTGTAATGTAATGTGAAATGAAATATTTATATAGTTGAAATAAAATATTTTATAGTGGAAAATATTTTATAGTTAAAAATAGAATTTTTAACGTGTACATAAAATGAAATAAAAATAAACAAATCGGACGATTTGTTTATATACACACATTTGACTGATATTGATTGGGACGATAAATTTTACACATCGCCCAACTGCACAAATAAAATCTGTGTTTGATTGTTTGAAAACCCAAACGGGTATTGGGATGATATATGACATACACTAATCCCAATAACTAGTTGTATGTCTATCGATTGATGGACAGACTGTTATGAGCGTTAAATATTTATATTTGATGCTCATACAGTGTAGAATGCACTTTGGATGATGGTTAATTATTCATCGTTGTTATTGTATACATGTGTGGTAGAGAATCCATACAATTAACATTATATGGTAATTGATTGGGCCTCATTCCAATTTTGAAATAGAAATATTTGAAATAGAATATTTGAAAATAGAAATATATGAAGCCGTGTTGATTAGATTGATGCCATTTTGACGTGAACGATATTTATATCGATTTTATTCATTTTATAATGAATATCAAAAGTGATTTCAAAATCTGATATTTTGAAAAGAATTGAAATTCGAACTGAAACTGAATAGAAATGAATTCGAATTGAAATTGAATAGAAATGAATTCGAATTGAAATTGAATAGAAAGGAATTTGAATTGAAATTGAATAGAAAGGAATTCGAATTGAAATTGAATTGAATTGAAAACGAACTGAAATTGAAATAAAAATCGATTTGAATTGAAATCAATTTGAAATGAATTTAAATTGAATTTATAAGGAAAAATTCAATTTTGATTTGAATTTGAAAAGAAGTTGAAATTGTTTTGAAACGAATTTAAAATGATTTATATAATACGTTTTGAAAAGGAAATCGACGAAGTATATATTATATATATTATATATGCAATATAAGGGCCTGAATAGAACGCGCTGCGCTGCTGTAGTTCGTGAATTTCGACCATTTACTTCGAATGGATATTGCGGGAGATCGGACCGTCGGATTCTCCTAAAACCGGAACCGTTGGGTTCGTATCGAAAAGAGCTTTCTAACGAATATTATAAATTAGAAATCTAATGGTTGGATTTGGAATTATGTCCAAATAAAATTTGGAAAAGGTCGCTGTAAGTGCAGTTCGATCGCCGTTGATGGAAATCGACTGTACGGGCCTTGATAAAATTATTAAAAATAGTAATAATTTGTGTAAAATCATAAGAAATGATTTGGGAAGAATTGGGATGAAAAACTCCATATTTGAAAAGATAAAAATAGATTTTTATCGAAATGAATTAGTTTTGAACTAAAATTATAATTCATTTATTTTTGAAATAAATAAAGTGAATTTGAAATGGTTTTGAAATATAACCAGAATTTCCAATAATTGAATTGGAAGGGATTTGAATCGAAATTGTCTTCGGAATATTTCAATGTTGGATTTCGTGATTATACAGATATTGTTATGGAAATTTGAAAGATATATTTATATCGTTATTTCCAATACGATATTTGTTGGTCGTAGAATTTGATATTGAATATAAGCCGATATATTTCCTATTCAGAGCCTTGTATTTAATATCAAATGTGATTTGGGTTTGTCGTGAATGGTGTCTTCATTAACACTGTTCTTAGGCCCAGTTGAGAAAAAGATTAAATCTTTTTATTTAGATTTAATGAAGAGTACCAATTAAATAATAATTAATTGGAATTGAATTGGTATTGATTTTTGGGTTTATCGTGAACAGTGTTCTAAATAACACTTGTTCTTTAACCCGATAATTAATGGAATGTGATTTTGGGTTGTCGTGAACGGTATCTTCAATAATGTTGTTCTTAGACCCAAAGGAGTTAAGCAAATCAGAAAATAACTGGAGATTTGTTAAATTGAATGATTTCTGGGGTATTGATCTGATGTTGGTTTCGGCCTTCGGGGTTAATACTTAGGGAATTGCTCACTTGCTAATTTACGGTTAGGGACTGATTGAAATGTGATGTGATTTTGGGGTTTATCGTGAACCGTGTTTTAAATGACACTGATTCTTTAACCCAGTTAAAGATTAAAACTAAGTGGAGTTTTAATGAATCTTTAATTAGATTGAAATGATCGAGAATGGAGTATCACCAGTTTTGCTCCAGGCGATAGTTAAATCTTTAATTAGATTTGAACGTGAAATGGTAATTGAATTTACCGATAACACCGTGGTGTTAGATATGAAGTATGACCAGTTTTACTTCATGGGATAAATAGGCTGGGATTGGGAAATAAAATAAATGATTACTTCGGTGTGGTTCGCTAATCCCGACTAGTTTGAATTGATATTCAAAAGGAGATTAAAGAATAAATTTAAAGAATTTATCTTTGATAAAATTAATGGGAACCTTTCCCTAAGAATGTGAAATTTAGAAACTAACTGTAGGTTAGCTAAGCAGAACGGTTTCCTGGGTATTGATCTGATGTTGGTTTCGGCCTTCAGGGTTAATATTTGGGGAATTATTCTCTTGTTAATTTACGGTTAGTGACTGATGAATTGGAATGAGGCGTATGTTGTGTTTGTGTAACACATGTTTATTATATACGCAAGTTATTCAGAAAGACCGGGTTTATCCCATTCTGAATAACTGATTTGACGTGGTGTCGAAGATGAAGACGGTGGTTGAAGACTGGAAGTATTCACGTCTTTTGGATAATTACTGATGATCTTGATTGGGCCGTACACCCAAGAGGAGAGAATCAGTTGGTGATCGTCTAGACGTACTTGGAGATCGATGGATAGGCGGGGTACTAGGTGCCTCCGGTT
This sequence comes from Allium sativum, assembly GCA_030737875.1. Classification (NCBI taxonomy): domain Eukaryota; kingdom Viridiplantae; phylum Streptophyta; class Magnoliopsida; order Asparagales; family Amaryllidaceae; genus Allium; species Allium sativum. Next base: position 592,551,862 of record CM060919.1, read on the forward strand.
TCGTTCAGACCCAGAACGAACTTGAAAATGGACTGTGTGTCTGACATTGGATTTCAGTCTGTGTGATTGATTTCTATTAAATATATATATGTTTGGCGGCGGGGAATTTATTCTCTTGCTTAACGCCCTTCTCTGAGACGTACGAGCTCAGGGGTTATATATCGATGGATATCCATCGCATGGAATGAATTGCCTGTGTGGCATGCCTAAGTGGAAAATGATCAAGGCTTCTGTTGAAAAGCAAAGTTTTGTGGTGGATGATCAAAGCACAGCCTGTATGGCGCAGCTTTTTGTAACGTGGATTCGCGAGCCTCACACCCCGGTGTAAACCAAAACGGGAGAGGACGTCAGGGAGGGCATGCGTTTCTTTCTAGCTAGAAGTGGCGTCAGTGGTTTTACACGCCCTGAAGAGTTTGACTTATGTGGTTGTTGCTGTTGCGAGGCGCCTCGGTTTGATCGGACGATCCGGGTCCGATGGAGTCATTCGTTGGCTCATTTACGCCCCATAGGGCGGGGAAACGCATGTTCAGGGTTTAAGTTTAATCCACATCGGTGGACTGGCCCTGAGGATCCAAGGGACGATGCATTCTGTTCCCGAGACACGGGCTAGAGTGTCTCGAATCGGTAGAGGACTATCTTTTGCCTCGGTTCACAGATGGAAATCCAACTTCCAATACGTGACGTTTCGATTTTAGTTGTAATCCTATATATGGCGACATAGTGGGATGAGGCGCTTATGCCATCTATGATTGATATTTATGATTGTATATAAAATCAGAAACTAACTGTAAACGAGCTAAGATGGGTGGTTTCTTGAGTATTGATCTAATGTTGGTTTCGGCCTTCGGGGTTAATACTTAGGGAATCCTTCTCTTACTAATTTACAGTTGGAGTCTGATAAAGAATCAAATGATTTGTTTTTAACGTATCAAGCATGCTTTGGCTATTATAAGGTAAAACCCTATCCCCCGGCTTGCGTTGCATTGTGTAATAGGACCTGGGTCTTATAATAGCTTCATTTTTCTTTATTTAGCATTGCGCTGTTTGTTTTATGCACTGGCATTCTTGGGAGGAAACCCGTTCCGCGTTAGCGCCGTGGTCCCTTGATTTACCTAACTTTAAAATAAAGAATAATATCTGTTTTAGTTCTCACACCAGTCCCATAACTGACCTAGAGTTTATTATTTTAACCTAAACTCTGGGTGCCCTTATTTTGACATGGGCAGCTAGTAGTTTTGGTTTTGCAGATTTATATTCACAGGATCCTGGTTTACAGCTGGAATGATATCCGGAAAGCTTTGTATCCGTATATCTCTTCTAGTTGTGTATTGTATTATTTTCCTCTGCTATGTAATGTATTGTAATCTCTGATATTTATCGAATGTGTAATATTGATTTATACTCTGTACATTCTTGTATTCTGATGGAATTGTTGTAATAAACAATGAAATGTTCTTCCGTCTGCGTTCCTTTGTGGCTTGTTCTCAAAGTATCCGGGCTTTCCTTACCGGGGAAGTTTGGGTCGTTTCATCGTGGTATCAGAGCTTTGGTTTACAAAGCTCAGAGAACAAGGCACATTAGAACCAAACGAAAGAATTCATCAGAAATTGGATTAGTAATATCCAACGAGAATGGCTCGTTAGAGATAGGATCAGTGGTATCCTATAACGAGTGTAAAGAGTATTTTTTAAAAAGTGAAAACAAATTTTGTTTTGAAATTTAAATCAATTATTCGTATTTGATTATTTATTTTATATTGAATTTGGACAATCCAATATATAAAGATTTTGCACGTACGCCTTGCATACGTATATTCGAAGTTTTAATATATTGGATAGATATAGAATCACATTCTAGTCGCTCGGAGATGATTCTGATGATAGTTCGAACATCATCAGAATTGGTATTCGAGTTTCGAAAGTGTGACATCTATATATTTCCATTAGACTGGTGTGAGAACCAAAATTAGATAGGGCCTATTGTTGTGATTTGGCATCAAAAATGTGATTTTTGTCTATATATCAAAGTTATGAATTTGAAACGTTAATTCACAAATTGATTGCTAATTGTGTTGTTTGATTATAGTTTGATTAATTAAAATGTTGAACCTATAACCAATTTGAACCAAATAGTAAATTGTATTGAAAATTAGTCGCATATGCTTGCATGTACATGTACTTACATTGAACAGGTCATAGCAAGGAGGCTAGAGCAGAGAAATAAAATTGTTTGCTCGACAAATAGGTACATGTTTATCATAATTTACTGTTTTGTTTGGGTGATGATGATTTTATGAGCCGATTGGCTAGCCGCTTGGCTTTTTCTTTTTCTTTTTGAGATCAGAGGGCTTGTATGGCAATTTCGGGATTTTCCCAGTGCTCCCAGTGCAGGGGAGGTTATGGCGAAATTTTTCGGAAATTTAGGGTGTTAGCCAAATTTTTGAAAAATTTGAAAAGTTCTTAGAAACTGAAAAGTTGAAGAACTTAAGCCGTAATGAAAATATGGAAAGTTGAGTTGATTAGTTAAACAACTTTCGGCTTCATTCCTTTTCGGGGACGAAAAGTTTTAAGTGGGGGAGATTGTAACAACCCGGAAATCTGGGCCAATTTAAAATTTTTATTTTGGCAATTTTAGTGAATTTTGAATATTTAAAATGAATTATTTTGAATAATAACGGCGAGAAATTTATTTTGAATAGAATTAGAACGTATATATTTATATACGTCGTCGTTAGAATATAATATTTATTTTAAATTATAAAAGGAATTGAAAATGGCGCGGTAGTTCGATAATTCGATTTCATACTTCAATTGAACATACCGGGTGCAAAATAAACCGGATTTTAGCGAAACCAAAAATATTAGAATCTAATTGAGATGATCTTTCCAACGAATCCGAAAAATCGAAATTTCATAGCGGGAATCAAAAGTTATGTCCAAATGAATTTTCAGAATAGTCGCTATGGAATTCTGGCCCTTAAAAATGGGAATTTTGCAAACGACCTCGGATTTCGACGAAACCACTTTTGTTGGATCCGTGATGTCAAGTTATTGCTAGATTCCAATTTTCGTAATTTTTCGAATCAATATGTGAGCGTGGCAAAGGAAAACGCGTTTGACCAGTTTCAGTTGATTCTAATCGACTGGTAAATGGCCATTTTTCAAACGGTCTCAGAATTCGACGAAACTAGTTTTTTTAGGACCGTATCGTCAATACGATGCTAGAAAATATTTTTTTGGAATTTTTCGAGTTAGTATGTGGCCCCGGTAAATTGAGATACGTGTTCAAATTCAATATATAGAGTTATATGTTGATTTTGACGAAAACTGATCGAAATGGTCGAATCAGCTTATGATACCTATCCCATTGTGTTCGGAATGGGGGTGATTATCTAGGGGTGATAGTCATTGGGCCTCGTTTAGAATTCGTATGAGAAGTCAACTTTTCAAAAGGAGAAAATAAAAATTAACAATAATTAAATTATATAATCCTTTCTCTCTCCCTCCCCATACCTTCACAGTCAAACCGATACTTTAAAATAAAATAAAATAAAACGCAGCAACCCTAATCCCCGTCGTCCGATGCTCCAGCCGCTGCCATACTCGTCGCACCCCCCTCAGTCGCCACCTCCTCCTCCTGAGCCACCACTCCCCCTTCTTCTTCCATCCCTCTCCTCTAGCGCGAGCTTCAAAGCTCGAGCCCCCTTCGGAAATCGACCGCCGCAACCCACCTAAGCCCCACCGCCGGACCATCTGAGCATCTGCCCCTACTTCCGACCTTCCCCGACCCTACACCACCTCCTCCGGCCGTGAGCAGCCCCCCTCTTCCTTTTGACTGTAAGTTTATTTATTTATTTATTTTTATTTCTGTTTATATAATGAAACCAAGTTTTTATATATATGATAGCTAAGGAAAAAATTCATTTATATATATATATATATATTTTATAGGCAAGAACGACTGAATTTTATATGCAAGAAAGATTGAATTTTTACTTGTATAAAGTTTGAATTTTTAACATGGCAAAGTTTGAATTTTTAAAACTGAAAATATTATATTTTTAAAACTGAAAAGATTATTTATTTAGATAAGAAAGTTTATATTTTTAGATTAAAGAAAAGATTATAATTTTAGAAAAGGAAAAGATTAGATTTTTCTTAAGGTAAAGCTTTCATTTTTAAGGTGGTAAAGCTTTGATTTTTAATGATGGTAAAGATTTCATTTTTAAGAATAAAAAGGTGAGATTTTTATAATAACAAAGGACTAGATTTTTAAAATAACAAAAATATGATTATATAATGGAGAAGTTAAAAATATAATTTTTATACTAGTGGCATAGTAAAAATATGATTTTTATTTAGATAGAGTTATAGAAATATAATCTTTGTTGTGCATATAGCAATATAAAAATATAATTTTTATTGAATGTAAAGAACAAAGATATAATTTTTATTGAATGTAAAGGTTAAAAATATAATTTTTATCGTATGTAAAGAATAAAAATATAATTTTTATATAGCAGAAATTATAAAAATATAATTTTTATAAGATAGAGGATATAAAAATACGATTTTTATATATGTTGTACCGAAAAGATATGATCTTTATAAATATAGCGGAGTGATAAAAATGTGATTTTTAATATCGACTACATGAAACAGATCTCGATAAAAGCACGACGAAGATGTTCTACATATGAAGAGTCGCGGTGAATTGGCTTAGCTGTCGGTGAGAACTTCTCACTTTTAATTTATTTCTAGTTAAAATATATACTAGGATGTAGACGGTGTTTAGTAGCACCCGACACCCGTCGTCCACAGACCATGGATGGCTTGTATGCTTGTTTGTTTGATTTTGATGTGTAGTTGATTGTGTGATGTGATGTGAAATGAAATAAAATATTTATATAGTTGAAATAAAATATTTTATAGTTAAAAATAGAATTTTTAATATGTACATGAAATGAAATAAAAATAAACAAATCGGACGATTTGTTTATATACACACATTTGACTGATATTGATTGGGACGATAAATTTTACACATCGCCCAACTGCACAAATAAAATCTGTGTTTGATTGTTTGAAACCCCACACGGGTATTGGGATGATATATGACATACACTAATCCCAATAACTAGTTGTATGTTGATCGATTGATGGATAGACTGTTATGAGCGTTAAATATTTATATTTGATGCTCATACAGTGTAGAATGCACTTTGGATGATGGTTGATTATTCATCGTTGTTATTGTATACACGTGTGGTAGAGAATCCATATAATTAACATTATATGGTAATTGATTGGGCCTCATTCCAGTTTTGAAACAGAAATATTTAAAAAAGAAATATTTGAAATAGAATATTTGAAAATAGAAATATATGAAGCCGTGTTGATTAGATTGACGCTATTTTGACGTGAACGATATTTATATCAATTTTTATTCATTTTATAATGAATATCAAAAGTGATTTCAAAATCTGATATTTTGAAAAGAATTGAAATTCGAACTGAAACTGAATAGAAATGAATTCGAATTGAAATTGAATAGAAATGAATTCGAATTGAAATTGAATAGAAAGGAATTCGAATTGAAATTGAATAGAAAGGAATTCGAATTGAAATTGAATTGAATTGAAAACGAACTAAAATTGAAATAAAAATCGATATGAATTGAAATCGATTTGAAATGAATTTAAATTGAATTTATAAGGAAAAATTCAATTTTGATTTGAATTTGAAAAGAAGTTGAAATCATTTTGAAACGAATTTAAAACGATTTATATAATATGTTTTGAAAAGGAAATCGACGAAGTATATACTATATATATTATATATATGTAATATAATGGCCTGAATAGAACGCGCCGCGCTGCGGTAGTTCGTGAATTTCGACCACTGACTTCGAATGGATATTGCGGGAGATCCGACCGTCGGAGTCTCCTAAAACCAAAACCGTTGGGTTCGTATCGAAAAGAGCTTTCTAACGAATATTAGAAATTAGAAATCTAACGGTTGGATTTGGAATTATGTCCAAATCAAATTTGGAAAAGGTCGCTGTAAGTGCAGTTCGATGGTCGTTGATGGGAATCGACTGTACGTGCCATGATAAAATTATTAAAAATAGTAATAATTTGTGTAAAATCATAAGAAATGATTTGGGAAGAATTAGGATGAAAAAGTACATATTTGAAAAGATAAAAATAGATTTTTATCGAAATGAATTAGTTTTGAACTAAAATTATAATTCATTTATTTTTGAAATAAAAAAAGTGAATTTGAAATGGTTTTGAAATATAACCAGAATTTCCAATAATTGAATTGGAAGGGATTTGAATCGAAATTGTCTCCGGAATATTTCGATGTTGGATTTCGTGATTATACAGATATTGTTATGGAAATTTGAAAGATATATTTATATCGTTATTTCCAATACGATATTTGTTGGTCGTAGAATTTAATATTGAATATAAGCCGATATATTTCCTATTCAGAGCCTTGTATTTAATATTAAATGTGATTTGGGTTTGTCGTGAATGGTGTCTTCATTAACACTGTTCTTAGGCCCAGTTGAGAAAAAGATTAAATCTTTTTATTTAGATTCAATGAAGAGTACCAATTAAATAATAATTAATTGGAATTGAATTGGTATTGATTTTTGGGTTTATCGTGAACAGTGTTCTAAATAACACTTGTTCTTTAACCCGATAATTAATGGAATGTGATTTTGGGTTGTCGTGAATGGTATCTTCAATAATACTGTTCTTAGACCCAAAGGAGTTAAGCAAATCAGAAACTAACTGGAGATTAGTTAACTTGAATGATTTCTGGGGTATTGATCTGATGTTGGTTTCGGCCTTCGGGGTTAATACTTAGGGAATTGCTCACTTGCTAATTTACGGTTAGGGACTGATTGAAATGTGATGTGATTTTGGGGTTTATCGTGAACCGTGCTTTAAATGACACTGATTCTTTAACCCAGTTAAAAATTAAAACTAAGTGGAGTTTTAATGAATCTTTAATTAGATTGAAATGATCGAGAATGGAGTATCACCAGTTTTGCTCCAGGCGATAGTTAAATCTTTAATTAGATTTGAACGTGAAATGGTAATTGAATTTACCGATAACACCGTGGTGTTAGATATGAAGTATGACCAGTTTTACTTCATGGGATAAATAGGCTGGGATTGGGAAATAAAATAAATGATTACTTCGGTGTGGTTCGCTAATCCCGACTAGTTTGAATTGATATTCAAAAGGAGATTAAAGAATAAATTTAAAGAATTTATCTTTGATAAAATTAATGGGAACCTTTCCCTAAGAATGTGAAATTTAGAAACTAACTGTAGGTTAGCTAAGCAGAACGGTTTCCTGGGTATTGATCTGATGTTGGTTTCGGCCTTCGGGGTTAATATTTGGGAAATTATTCTCTTGTTAATTTACGGTTAGTGACTGATGAATTGGAATGAGGCGTATGTTGTGCTTGTTTAACACATGTTTATTATATATGTGAGTTATTCAGAAAGACCGGGTTTATCCCATTCTGAATAACTGATTCGACGTGGTGTCGAAGATGAAGACGGTGGTTGAAGACCGGAGGTCTTCACGTCGTTTGGATAACTACCGATGATCTTGATTGGGCCGTACACCCAAGAGGAGAGAATCAGTTGGTGATCGTCCAGACGTACTTGGAGATCGATGGATAGGCGGGGTACTCTGTGCCTCCGGTTTCGTTCAGACCCAGAACGAACTTGAAAATGGACTGTGTGTCTGACATTGGATTTCAGTCTGTGTGATTGATTTCTATTAAATATATATCTGTTTGGCGGCGGGGAATTTATTCTCTTGCTTAACGCCCTTCTCTGAGACGTACGAGCTCAGGGGTTATATATTGATGGATATCCATCGCATGGAATGAATTGCCTGTGTGGCATGCCTAAGTGGAAAATGATCAAGGCTTCTGTTGAAAAGCAAAGTCTTGTGGTGGATGATCAAAGCACGGCCTGTGTGGCGCAGCTTTGTGTAACGTGAATTCGCGAGCCTCACACCCCGGTGTGAACCAAAACGGGAGAGGACGTCAGGGAGGGCATGCGTTTCTTTCTAGCTAGAAGTGGCGTCAGTGGTTTTACACGCCCTGACGAGTTTGACTTATGTGGTTGTTGCTGTTGCGAGGCGCCTCGGTTTGATCAGACGATCCGGGTCCGATGGAGTCATTCGTTGGCTCATTTACGCCCCATAAGGCGGGGAAACGCATGTTCAGGGTTTAAGCTTAATCCACATCGGTGGACTGGCCCTGAGGATCTAAGGGACGATGCGTTCTATTCCTGAGACACGGGCTAGAGCGTCTCGAATCGGTAGAGGACTATCTTTTGCCTCGGTTCACAGATGGAAATCCAACTTCCAATACGTGACGTTTCGATTTTAGTTGTAATCCTATATATGGCGACATAGTGGGATGGGGGCGCTTATGCCGTCTATGACTGATATTTATGATTGTATATAAAATCAGAAACTAACTGGAAACGAGCTAAGATGGGTGATTTCTTGAGTATTGATTTGATGTTGGTTTCGGCCTTCGGGGTTAATACTTAGGGAATCCTTCTCTTACTAATTTACAGTTGGAGTCTGATAAAGAATCAAACAATTTGTTTTTAACGTATCAAGCATGCTTTGGCTATTATAAGGTAAAACCCTATCCCCCGGCTTGCGTTGCATTGTGTGATAGGACCTGGGTCTTATAATAGCTTCATTTTTCTTTATTTAGCATTGCGCTGTTTATTTTATGCACTGGCATTCTTGGGAGGAAACCCGTTCCGCGTTAGCGGCGTGGTCCCTTGATTTACCTAACTTTAAAATAAAGAATAATAACTGTTTTAGTTCTCACACCAGTCCCATGACTGACCTGGAGTTTGTTGTTTTAACCTAAACTCTAGGTGCCCTTATTTTGACACGGGCAGCTAGTAGTTTTGGTTTTGCAGATTTATATTCACAGGATCCTGGTTTACAGCTGGAATGATATCCGGAAAGCTTTGTATCCGTATATCTCTTCTAGTTGTGTATTGTATTATTTTCCGCTGTTATGTAATGTATTGTAATCTCTGATATTTATCGAATGTGTAGTATTGATTTATACTCTGTATATTCTTGTATTCTGATGGAATTGTTGTAATAAACAATGAAATGTTCTTCCGTCTGCGTTCCTTTGTGGCTTGTTCTCAAAGTATCCGGGCTTTCCTTACCGGGGAAGTTTGGGTCATTTCAACGTTAGTCACCATTTCAGTCATCCTACTTGAATTCTTAAACTAACATCTTCATTAATCTCACCATCAGACTGCAACATAGATCCTAAATATTGAAAGGATTCCTTTTTGAGTACTACTTAACTGGCCAGGTTGACCTCTCCGTCATTTGACATGACAGTGTTGAATTCATACTTCATGTGCTGTGTTTACATTTTTAGGAGCTATCATACTTCCATTATGCATACCAGTAAAACTATTTATATTTTTTAGGAGCTACAATACTTACATTGTTTAGTTTGATTTAACAAATATACTTACCATCAGAGTAATCTAAGTGTTTCAAACATTTTCACTCCTGCATACGATTCAATTATTTCTAAAATTATCATGTCTTACGCATGTAACTTATTGTTGGCACTATATATGCTTTATTGATTTCAATGTGTTTTGATTATTACAGACACACGCGCGCACGTGCACACACACATACATTATGGACTACAAATCCACATATTTAGTACAATTTCATGATGGCAAATCGCGTTTTTATCTAATTAGGATCTTTAATCCATTAATAAACATAAGCATTTTATTATTTATAAATTTATCATCGATGATGGAACGAGGGAAGCTAAACAACTGGAAGACTGGACTGACAGGAGTGTAGCTCTACGAACGACCGGATCGAATTGGAAAATGGAAAGAGGTTTATTCTGGATGTACAATGCAATTTCAGTAGTCATTTTCCATTTTAGTTGGAAAATGCAGTCGGATGTTTGGGGTACCGACTCAGTCCGCTCCTACTGCGCGGGAGTATCAGCAGGGCATCCCGGGACGGACCCATGAACCAGAATAGAAGAGCTTGCCCCGCCCATGAGTATCACTGACATTAAGGTTGACTCTCTGCTTGCTCGTTTCACTCCTTTCCGTGCGATTCCAGATTCTTCTGAATTTGCAGCAGAGAAATAGGTTCAAATCCTATTGGACGCAATTTTTTTCCATCTATTTTTACAGTGGCGACACCAAGAAACCGTTTGGGCTACTGGATTTATGTTCTTAATTTCCTGGCGGGGATATTGGCATGTCCCTAATGCTCAAACAACGTAGTCCGCTCAAAGGGCCGAGATCACTAACTAATACTAAATATAATAGAAAAGAAATAACGAGCTAGTGAATCTCCTTCTTTTTGCCATTGAATGTCCGTAAACAGTCGCTCCTGGAGTAGCCAAATACAATCAATGGGCAAGCTTTAGCTGATTTCATCGCAGAATTCACAGATAGAGGGGAGGAGAAGGAAGAACCTACTTCAATTTTATATTTCTTTTTTTTATTATACCCGAACCAAGGAAAGAAAACCAATTCCAGGATCGGCTAAGGCAGTAGTAGAAGCCTAGTAATTTACGCGAAGAATTTTATTATTTATATTAGAATTTCTTCCATTTTTTTTTAGTCACAAAAGAAATTTTTTCAACAAAAATGTGAATTAGGAAGGATTGGTCGAATCACTTCATAGGGAACCTCAAAGTAGCTCTATTTCATGGAATTCATAGGTATAGGAAGAAGCTCCATCAAATAGAGATTTTTTCTAGGAGAAAAATCTTTGATAGGATTCATTTTGTAAGGAACGGAGCTAAAACTTTTACTTCTCCACTCGAATTTGAGTTCTTTTTCTTTATCATAAGGTTAATGGAACCCACTATTTTTTTTATCGCTAGAATTTATTCTTTCCGGGAAATAAATCCCATTTTTCTTGGGTTAACCAGAAAAAATTAATTGCATAAGTTTAAAATTCTGAGAAGGGAGTGGCTACCCACTGGAGCTTCGACCAACCACCACCACCGGTGACCAGAGTTAGACGAGGATATATAGCTCGGAGACGTCGAACAAAAATTCGTACAAAAAAAGAAATGAAAGCAGCAGAAAATGGTGCGTAGCGAGCTTTTGAGCTACTCAAGCTGGCATAGAAACCCAATCTTGAGTGAAAAAAATACCGCGACTTCGGTCTTTTTCAATAAAATCATCACGTAATACATGAGATAAACTTTTCTCTTTATATTTTAAATTGACCATCGTTCATATTATCTTTCCATAGAAGGAAATAACAAAAAACAAAAGGTATGTTGTTGTCGTGCATTTCTCTTCTGCATGTCTATGGAGTTATTAAAAATCCGCATCCTGCCTTAATAATCGTATAGGCACCCGGGAACCCTAATTCTATTGGAATGGAAGAAATTAGTAAAAAGGTACAAAAAATGAAGTTTTTTTTTATAAAATTTTATAAAAAAAGAATGTCATCAAGTACAAATTTCAGACACAAAAGTAAATGGGAGTTTGTCTGGTCGAAGGAGTTTTGATGAGCCCTAATTAAGCCTCGCTTTCTTTAAAGTTCGCTATGTAAAATGTATAAAAAAAAATATGACTTAGACTATGATTTAAGTTTTTCTCAGAGATAAAGGTTTTGTGAAATCTTCTAGGATGTTAATTGGTAAAAGGATTGGAGTTGGTTGAATGTATTTTCCAAAATAAGCCTCAACCCAGGGAAGTGAGAGATAAAGAACGAGAGTTTAAAGCGAAGAAAAAAGTACGAAAAAAAAAGAAACTTTGGGATTGCCATTTTGAGAGATTTGAAAAAGCACTATCTCGTTGAAAGGACGCGACTTGCTCTGCTCGTCCTAAAACCCTTCTCCGCGGGAAGATAGCGGAAAAGGAGACTTCCCTCCGGATCTGGGTCGACCACCTGTTTCGGCAAGTCCTTTTTCGCTTGAACGAAACGAAAGATATTGTCGATGAATAAAAGCACGCCTTTGTTTGGCAAGCTGCTGTAAGTTTTCGATAAAATCTTTAATGCTCCCCAAAATTCATGAATGGCTTATTCAAAAAAAGCCTTGTTCTTTGGGGCGTAGCCTGTAGGGGACCGAAGGCGACCCCGAGTGATTGATTTCTAGGTTCCATCGTAAACCTAATTGGTTACTTCCAATTACGTAAATCAATAGTTCAAACCGCACTAGGGCGATTGGACTAGTAAAGGAGGCTGTTGCAATAGAATAATCCGCAGCTCATGTCACGTCGAGGTACTGCAAAATCCGATCTAATTTATCGTAATCGATTAGTTAACATGTTGGTTAACGAGTCCGGGGTCAACCTAGAGGACAACCAGGTAGAAAGAGAGGGAGCCCTCAAGAGGGTTTAGTTGATCCATGGTTTATGTTTCATCTTTCTTTTTGCGCCTTTCCGTGCCAAATCTCCTTGCGTCAGGCCTATTTTTCAAAGAAAAAAAACCGTGTAACTGAAATAACTCACTCTACTCCGCGCTAAAGAACTAGGAACTAACGGGTCAAGTCACGACTTGTCAAAATGTAACAGCAAACGAGAAAAACCAAAGCGTCCAACTCATAATTGGCAAATTCGTAGGTTCAATTCCTGCTGGATGCACGCCAATGGGAACGTTTTCGAATCCAGCTCGGGAAGCTTTTTTTGTTTAGGGAGTTCAAGCAGATGTTAAATTAAAATCTTGTGGAAAGAGCAAAAAAAAAAATCTACTGCGGTTCTTCCTTCTAATTACAGGCATATCTATGAATCTTTTCTACCAGATGAAGCCGGTCCGTTGGCATCTTTGAGGATTTGGAGATCAATGATGCAAGAATTTATGGTTAACTTGGACTAAAGACTAAAAAAATCTTTTGAGTTGTTCTGCCGGATTGGTCGCTCAAGATCTTTGGTCTTCACCCGGACCCGGATCCGAACTAGCGGAACTGTCACTGGCTTTGGCTCGCCTCCACTAGAGAACTAAAAATTCTGGCCTGCAGGAGCCGGTATATTAATTGCTCGACGCGAGCCTATTAATGAAGCAAATTCAATGAAACAACAACTTGCAGCTGCAACAGGAGCTGAATATGCAACAGCAATCCAAGGACGCATACCCAGACGAAAACGAATTTTCCTTTTTGCAATCCCGATGTTAGAAACAAACACGTTTCCTATACCGACTGCGGCCCCCGCTGAAGCAATTGTTGCTGACACAGTATAAAAAAAGAACTAAATTAACCAAATTTTCCTGATGTAGAGGCAATAGTTTTTTCTTCCATTAAAAAAAGAAAGAGTTTTTTCTTCCATTAAAAAAAGAAAGAGGGTCTTTTTCCTCGTCGTATTCTTTATATGGAAATCAGAGGCCAAGGAACCATCCCCTTGACTTGTACTGATGAAAATTTGACTCCACGAGAGCTCAGGGAAAGAGACAAGCAATTGAGGCGAATCTAGCTCTCAGACGAGCTGTCCCAATCTCCAGTTAGCTCTTCTTTGTCTTTGATGGCCTGCCCAACGGGTAGGCAATCTATTTCCCTTTTCAAAAAAAATCTTGGAGATACATAAGCGAAAGATTCTTTCCTCTCATCTAGTGGAACGGGGCCTTACCCAACTGGTTAATCAATTTCTTATAACGTACTCGATTTTTCTTTGACAAATAATCCAACAGCCGTTGACGTTTTCCCAAAAAATTTCGTAATAAATCTCGTCGTTAATTTGAAAAAAAAATAGATACTTATCATTCATTGGACGATTGTTGGAGTCGGCGGCTCTCCTAGGGTTCCATCATCTGGGATCCCTGGGGAAGAGGATCAAGTTGGCCCTTGCGAATAGCTTGATGCACTACATATAATTCAAATCGAAGCAATTTGATGTCTGATTCGGGCGTATTCTATCACAACTCATTCCTACCAAGAAAAAAAGTGCAGCACCAATAAATCCATGAGAGAGTATTTGTAAAACTTCTAGCTTAGTTGACATGAAAGAAAGGGCCTAAGATGCCTTGATGGTGAAATGGTAGACACGCGAGACTCAAAATCTCGTGCTAAATAGCGTGGAGGTTCGCAGTTTCTACGGGAAATTCAAAAAGTTTTTTTGTTCGGGAAGGCTGAGGGAGTGAAGCGGACATTTCGAAATGACAGCATCGAAGATGCTTTCCGGAGCTGCTTCGAACATGGGTCGGAGGAAATGTCGGCCTTAGGTGTCGATTATGGTTGGATTCCCAATTAATATACTGGCCCCAATATAATAGTAAGGGCCCAAAAAAAGAGTCTTTTCCATCAACTAATTGAATGGACTTTACCTAGACTGAGAATGGACCAACTTTTAAATTTTGGATGGAAATTTCTAAGTCAGAGATATATCTTTCGTCGACAGAAAAAGCGGAAAGAGTGCTAAAGAGGGTCTCAGGGTGGAAAGTCGAGTTCTATTACAAGCGGGACGCCTTTTCAAAAAAAATCTTGGAGATTGTGTAATGCTTACTCTCAAACTCTTTGTTTACACGGCGGCTACCGCAACCCCTGCTTCTTCAGCGGGAACTCCGGGTTGAGGAGTTACTCGGAATGCCTCATGATCGAGGATATTTGAGATTTTTTGCTTATATGAGTTTTTTCAATACTTCTATGTTGGGATTAGTTACTAGTTCGAATTTAATACAACTTTATATTTTTTATGGAAGAGGTGAAATTTCTGCTTCTGAATCTCGATTAATTGAATCTCCTGCTCCGGGTATTATTTCAAGACGCTACAGGATTTCCAATCCTAGCAGGAAAAGGAGGGAAACGGATACTCAATTTAAAGTGATAAAACTCCTTCTTATTCAGGAACCCGTAAATAAAATATCCAAAAAGTTTGAAACAATTGGGACTTTTTCGGAGATTGGATGCAGTTACTAATTTATGATCTGGCGATTCGGGCCAAGCTTTTAGGGAAGCCGACCTTTCCGAAAGATTACCAACGGTGTCGCTCCTGTTAGTCGCACCTTACTAGTAAGAGGTCGCCAATGTTTATACTGGGAATAGAATGGATAGGTCCCAGCAGCCCCGAGCGGCAGCGGCTAAGAAGAGGAGTTCTCTTGCTTGGTGTTTGTATGTGCTCAAGAAACCATACCTACAAAGTTGGACAGTAGAGTTTAGCCACCAAGTTCGGGATGGATTGGTGTGGTTCCTCTACGCCTAGGACAGCTTTTGCACATTTTCGTTAATCCATGAACATCAAAAAATAATGAATTTTATTTCGAAAATAAAAAGGTCGTTTTATAATATTTTTTATAATCAGAATATTAATCCAACAGCAAATATCATCTCATCTCACGCCCGTTGGCCTGATGTGTTGTCCGGAAAGAGGAGGACTTAATGATTATTCGTTCGCCGGAACCCGAAGTGAAAATTGTTCACAGGCTTCAACAATTTCTGATCTCTAGCGGACTTCTTTTACTTACGCGGTCAGAGATCACATTCTCCTCCCACTGCTTGGGAGCTCACGGCCCCCGTCTTTCTTATGGAAGGAGGAAAACTGACCTGACCCGATATTATTAGAAATGCCCAGAAAATATCATATTCGTGAAGCAGAAACATAAATGAACTCCTATTAATGTGGAATAGGTTGAATTAGCACATTCTTTATTACTATTATGGGGACCAGAAGCACAAGGGGATTTTACTCGTAAAATAAGAAATTGAAAGATTTCGTTGAAATTGTTCGTTTCATTCTGGTATTTAAGATCCCTAACCCTCCAAACTCTTTGGGCCTGCACCAACTAGCTAATCAGACGCGAGCCCCTCCTCGGGCGGAATTTTTCTAAAACATTTTTCTCTTGAATATCATTCAAAAAAAATTCGCCTTGGGCAATGTCTCTCTTCTTAAATTGGGTCGGAAGCTTGGAATAAATATGTTTTCGGACCTTCTCTTTAAAATGAAGGAAACGGTACATGAGATTTTAATAAATTTGAAAGAAATTGTATTGAGAAGTAATAGCTCCGGGAGAAGGTGCGTATTATTCCATCGGTGCAAAGTCTCCTAGCAAGAGATGAATAACGACTGCCGAACGTCGTTCTTGCCAAGGTTGTATATCTTTTTTCAGCCTACTCAAGTCCGGCCCAAGGTTCCCAAATTAATATACTGGGCTGTTCTATCAGAGATCCAAAAAATTTGATTCATGTCTCTGCAGCTGTATCTAGTGTGTCACGCTGAGAATTGAGGCGAAAAAACATTAGACATTCCGTCTTCTGAAACTAACACTTTTGATGTTACTTGTCGTGGCACATTAGTCAACCCAAATGGCACCACTAGCCATTCAAAGAAATCGGATGGTGTCCTAAAAGCAGGTTGTTCTGCTGCGAACTCGAGTTGAAAGAAAGTGCGCTTCTGCGCTTCCCTGACTCTAGAAGTTCGTACGGAATTTCGTTGGTCTAATTTTGAACTTCCCGGTATTAGAATTTAAAGTTTTTTTTTGATCGGAATATGAAAAACCCGAAACACAATTGAAGGGGAGGGTTTCTTCAAACAACAAGGAGCTCCAGAAATGTCAGCAAGTTTGACAATTAGACCCACTTTGATTGAGCGGATCGGTCGCTGCAGGGAACAAGTCAAAATAGAAAAACTCCTATTGGGTTTAGGGATAATCAGGCTCGAACTGATGGCCCACAACCGGCCCAAAAGGGAAGGCCCTTTCACAGACATGTCTATTTCACCGAGCCTCTCTTCGAGACAGTGCCCAGATCGTTACGCCTGTTCTGGCTCGGCTAGGTTTTTTGGCTCGGCTATCCCACCTAGCCGAGCCATGCCTCCCATGCCCGGCAAACTCTTGTTTTAGCTTTAGACAACTGGGCAACCAATCTCAACTGATATATTTGACTAAATTAAAGTGCAACCTGGAAAAGAGTCAGACAAGAGGTTTCGTCGTTCCTATAGCTTCTCCATTAATGATTAGGAACAGACCGAGAGATTTGAACCTTGTTCCTACACGACCTGAAAAAGAAATAGAATCAAAATCTTTGTTTTAGGTATGAATGAAGTGGGGCCAACCCGAAACGAAATGGCTGAGGAGAGGTTCCTTTTTGAAACGAAAACCGAGATTTGCTTTATCGGGTATCAAACGCAGCTTTTGCTAAAACTCTAGCAGTTTCTTGAAAACTTGCGGTTGACCGAGCCTAATTCGAATTGTTTTGTTCCGAAGCAAAGATATCCATGGAGGTTAAACTAAAGATATTAAGCATAACAAACATTCTAACTATAGTATTTTATTCTTATTATAGTACATTACTTCATCATGGGCAGATAGCGGAGAAAAAAGATAACTTTTGTTTTTTAACAGTTTGGGGAAGAGAAGCAGAGCTACCTTTTGGGTCTCCCGCAACAGATAGAGGAGGATTTATTCAATCACATAGTTTGGGCTCCTAGAATATGGCACCCTTGTGGCAAGACCATAGATATTGATAGATAAAATTTCCGTTTATTTGCTGAATAGAAAGATCATTTTGCAGCTATATGATTAGCAACCTTTCTTGCTTTCGCTTAGGGCAACTGTTCGGTCAAACTAAAGAACTTATGGTCTAATAAAAGAAGAATGGATTTTGATAATAATTATGATCCACGGATGCGTACCCGGCAGCTTCCATGGGTCCAAACCAGCGAAGCCCAATACCGGATCGCCCCCTACGGAAGTTGTGCAGCCTTTCCTCGGGTTCGTAGAGTTTGATCATAGATTATCAATAAGCATCTTTCAAATTCAATAAATGTTGGTTGATCGTATATTTCATTATAGTTATATGATTCAGAGTATCATTTCCTATTTGATAGACCATTCAGTTAAGGAAAAAGGTACTGCACTTTGGTCCTAAGACGGAAGGATGCCAGCCTTTGTTGCAGCTGAGACTACTAAATCCGCTGCTTTATTTTTGGTGCTATTCGGAAGAAAGAGAAGGGGTCGAAACACTTCCAGGAGGGTGAGCATCGAAAAAAAAAATGAATTAATAAAGTCCTTACTGGATGGAGAACTTGAGTAAAGAGTAGTTCTTTGTAGGCTTCTATTTAAAAGAATCCAAATGATTGAGCAGGCGGGATGGCGTCCCTCAAAACCAACGAAATCTTGCAAAAGTCCGGGCCAAGACGTTGAGGCGGACGGACACTAAGATGGAATAGGCCTACCTCCGGTAAAAGCATGAAAAAAGGCTCGAATGGTACGATTGTCATGGCCTTAAAGACATTTTAGAGGCTCATAAAGGTCCATTTACAGGCCAGGGCCACGAATCTTTTCTGGATTATAGCTGGAACCCGTCTTTTTCTGGATATCTATTGTCAGTCTTATACATGAAATATTAGTATCTCAATATTTATAATGTTATTTGACAATCATGTCACATGTCTCTTCTAAAGCACCCTTAAATGTTTCTTCAAGGATATTCATCCTCTTTATTTGGAATCTTTATTAATTACTCCAACAATATTTCGATCTGACTTTTTTTACCACACTTCAGATACAGTCTATACATTTTGATACTTCAAAGATTTGAACTTGACTTGAGCAAGTTTGTTAGGAAAATGATAAATGATTCAAATTACTTATTGGTTTTCATCATTATGCATGTTCATAAGTATTTAACATTGATAATCAAAATGCATTTGTATCCCTTTTACCCCCTCCCCCCTCAACGTTGAGGAATATAGTTAGATTAATAATTATCGTCTTCAGATTCCTATTCTGATCTATTATGATATTGGTACTAGCAAATACTATATATATAATAGGACAATAATTCTTTTATCGATCAAAAGACGCCCTCAAATGATATTTCTTGCTTTTAGAGTTTGTTTTCATTCATTGATACAACCATTGAAGGAATTTAATTATTACACAGATCATTTGAATATATACACGAGTTCAAGTCATTCACCATTCATGCTAATTGAACTTAGATCATCGAACAAGATTTATGCATAATCTATCAGATAAGTCCATTTCAATTTAGTCAACCTATCTTTAGGTTGTTAACAAAATATCTGCATAGATAGATATATACGTGCATCCACATATTATATATGCATATTATAGATTTGCATGTTTTCTATTTTTATTTGAGTTAGTAATTTTAGAACAAACTATTATAAAGATTCAGACTATTAAATTTTATTTATCGATCAATTTAATGTGAATTCTTCAAAAGCCCATGATAATATGAAGAACTTCAAGTTTGGAGTTATTGAACTCTGGTTCAAGTAAATTATATATAGAACTTCATGTTGTTAAGTTTTATTCTTTAGTTATATTTCAAATATCATTATAAAGATTAATCATAATTATTTATCAAAGAATAATACATAGTACTAATTGCATATAGGCTTCCCTAATCACGAGTTCAATAAAAGAAGATTCAATAAAAGAGATATATTTACAACAAAATAAGAGTATCTTTCAGACACTCGGAAGTTTATAGAAATATACAATTATGTTAGCTGCATATACATTACTGCTTCAAGACAGTGTTTATAGATTTCGTGAAAAATACGGTATGACATATACACTATCTCTTAGGGAGAATATCTTATGATATTTTCTTGAGAAACGACCATGCATACAATATTTCTTACGAAATAATTAAGAATAACACTTTGGAATATACGATGCACATTACATAATGCACAAAATTTAATCCTGATTCAAATTTAAACTACATAAGACTACTTCATAATTTGATTTCTATATATTTATTTGGTTTAATAAAGCTACCAGATATATAAACAAATCTCTTCTAAAAATATTTTAACATCGCTTCTTCAAGAGTGTTATTCCTTTCTAGAGATACTTTTATGCACTAGAACTTGGAATTTCATGTAAATAAACAATATTTTTTTCTGCATGAATTGCATAATTGCTAGTTTTATGGTAGCATAAAATATCTTTGTTAGAGATTTTGTTGTAACTATATTTGAGATGTCATATTAAATTTTAAGTATAGCAATAAAAATAGATGCACTAAATACAAGTCAGCTGCGAAAGATATAACCACTTTTGCAACGTAGTATTGTTGTAACATATCTCTTTTGAAGTTGAATTCCTATCACTACTTCTGGAGCTTTATATGAAGATCATTCAAGAGATATAACATTTTTTGTATCAACTGCGTTTAATAAAAATAGAATGTTCATGACATCTCTTTTGGGATTTTGGATTTTGCAATATAAATTTGAATAAACTTTGAAATATCGCTTTAAGAGAATAATACACATACACTTACCTATGACATAAGGGTAATCCCTTTAGAAGAATACTAAAATGCATTTCTTTAATTAAATAGCTAGTCACATTTACATAAAATTAATTTATTAAAACATCAGTTTTTACAACATAGCATGATAAGTAAAAACAAGAAGTATTGATTATTTTATACTAATCAACAAACTTCATGTTTGAGTTATAACAGATCTGTTAGTAAAAAAAAACAATAAAGAGAATAATTAAATTGAAGTTATACATGTTGAAATGAAATTAGATTTTACGGTGCACAAACCTACAAACTAACCACTTACACTATTCCATCATTCGAAGTAAGCAATGATTAAAATAGATTAAACTAGCTAAAACATATAAACTAAAACGAAATAGGACAAGCATGAATTGAAACATCATTTGTTTTCGTACAACACATCTCTAGGATATTTGGTCAATAAATATGTAAATGAAAAGATATAAGGAAAACCAAACTTGTCTAGAGATTTTTGTAATCTTTTGAATCCAATATCATTATCCTATATTATGATGCGTTTATCTTTTTTAAATTTTTTCAGTAGCACAATCTTATCATGTCATGGACTTTCAGAAAAGCTTTGGGTTCCTATTCAATTTTTGATGAACTTCTGATTTTCTAATTTACTGCAAACTTCTATTTTGTAAGCTTATATATTTTTGAGAGTAAAGAAAAAAAAAGGGATAATATTTTAAGTTTACAGACTTCACCAACAATCTTTTCGTAATTCAAGACTTTAGGTCTTGGATTTTGAGTCGTGCAACTTTGAGTTAAAAAGAAATTTTGTGCACAACTTTAGATTTTTGCTCTAACTTTTTTCTTTCATTACATCAGAGATTACTTATCGAATAAATAAATCAAATAATAAACTGTATATCTATTTTTATTTTGAGCACAAACGCACATCATCATTTAATTTACTATAACCAATGGCATTTACGATAATAAAACAATTTAATTTTTTGTCATAACAACCATATTTGATGCTTTTATTATCTTGTATGGCGCGCACGCACACACACATCAAATACCTTAGTGAACTGCAAACATTAATTTGGGATCAATATCTCTTTCATATGCTAATAATAATTACATGCTATACATATCATAGATTATATGATATATTGTATATGGACAATAGATCCATGGACGAAAGAGTATTATTAAATTACACATCCAAATCCTAGATATATGTATTTCCCTTTGATTATAAAAATTTCTGATCCTTTTTTTGTAACTTCTAGTTTTTTATTCTAAGGAAACTTGAAATTTAATCATTCATGGAAACTCAAGCCTTTAACTTTATAAAAACTATAGGTTCTCAAATTTACTCAAAATGGTAGAAATTAAACGTATGTTTTCATTCACTTTAGATGTGCTACATCAAGATCAATATAGAATCTAAACTTAATACATTCTTTTAGATACATATTTTTATTATAAATATTTCTTTAAGAAATAATAAAATAATGGTTCTGAAAACACAAATCATACATGAAAATCATTTCCAAAGCCTTCATTCAAACAAAAATCCAAACCAAAATAAAATAAAATGAAAACTTCATTTACCAATCATTTTTGGATTTCTCAAATCCATATCCAAACTAAAAACCAATCAAATTTAATAAAATAAATTGAATCAACAATGGAAATTGTCAAATACGAAACTTATTTTCTAAAAATAAATAAACTCAAAAGCATATAAAAATAAACCATCTAAAAATTTAGATCTATGTCTAATCTAAAAAAATCAGGTTAATATAATATCATCTGAAAGATTAGAGAACATAATGAGATCTAAAACAACAGATTTATGATAGAATGAGAAAAGATTAAAACGAATAAAATGAGATCTGCGAGATAAGATCAATAGAAATAGATTTTAAAAATTACTTACCATCTTGATATCTACAATTAGATATGAAAAACAATCTAAATTATCACACGTCTAGATCTATATATTTTTTGTTTGGAGAACGTATTGATAATGGGTTATAGAATAAACGAACAAAAACCATTGAAGAGAGAACATATTATTCATTATAGAGATTGTTACACATTTACATTACATAAGTTTTTTATATATAGGCCTTGGAACTTGGGATCGAACTTATCCCATGGTGTGAGACTGAACATTAAACACAAAAACATATTCACCCTTATTACTATTAAAACAAAAATTGTTTTTTCTTTGTAAATAAAGGATCGACTCTCTTTGTTGTGCAAATGAACTTCCTTGTACAACTTTCATTTTTATTGAATTTTATAACAAAAATAACTTTGTTTAATCTGTGAATTTATTTATTTCTCATTTTCTGTAATCTAATTTTCAAAAGTTTTAATCTTTTTATAAAATTTGAGTCCCAAACATTATTTTTTATCATATTTACTCGTTAGATCACCATGTATCCAAAATGAAGACCTAAAAGAAATAAAACATGTTAAGAACAATTATTCTATTAAATATTTTCACTTTGAAAATGTTTTATTCTACATTACAATAGCAACAAAAAACCTTTTATTGATCGATGGGAAAATATACAATATATTTTAGAGAAGCGTGAATTGAAACATCATTTGGTTTCGTACATGTTTTAGCTAGTTTAATATATTTATCTAATTGTTTACTTCGAATGATGGGAAAATACACAGGGTTAATTTATATGTTTGTGCAATGTAAAGTCCAACTTTGTTTCAATGTGTATTGCTCCATGTTAGTTATTTTCTTTGTTGTTTTTGTATTGATAAATCTACTATAACACAAACTTGAAGTTTGATGAGTAGTACAAAACAATCAATACTTCTATATTCCTTTAACTAATCATAATATGTTATAAAAACTGATTTTTTTTATATAAAATACTTTTATGTACATATGGATGGCTATTCAGTTGAAGAAATACATTTTAGTATTCTTTTGAAGACATTACTCTTATGTCATAGGTGTGTGTGTGTATTAATGTAACACCCAAATTTTGGCTTTAATTAAACTAGTTATTTAATTAGGTTCCAAAAATGAAATTTGAGCAGATGATGAAATTTAACTACGAAACTTGTACGGTTGCGTTCGTGATGGTATTCTGATCCACTTTCGAAATCAAATCATAAATATCGACAAATCCTTGTCTTAGTTTTGGTGTTTCTTTTTATTCTCTCATCTCGGTATTGATGTGACGATTCATTTTTAAGGTAGCAGCCATAGCTGATACATATTATCCTGTATTGTTTTCGTTGTGAGTTTATTTGATAATACTCTTATTATGCTCATGCTCATTATTACATATTCCAGATCAACACGATCTGTGCTTGGATTTCGATTTTTGTCGAAATTTGAGCCTAGAAAAGTGTGGATTGTTACAATTAATCTCTCAAATAGATATTTCAAAGTTTTATTTATGTTTATATTGCAAAATCCAACATTCCAAAAAAGATTTTATGGATATTCTATTTTTATTGAATGCAATTCATACAAAAAAGTGTTATATCTCTTGAAGGAACGACATATAAAACTCCAGAAGTAGTGATAATAATTCATCTTCAAAAGGATATGTTACAACAATACTACGTTCCAAAAGTGGTTCTCATATCTTTTGCATCTGACTTGTATTTTTTGCATGTATTTTTATTGTTACGTTTAAAATTTAATGTGATTAAAAGTAATTATAACAAAATCTCTAGTAGAGATTTTTATGTTGTCATACTACTAGCAATTATGTTATTTATGTAAAAAAGAAAAACTTTATTTGCATGACATTCCAAAATCTAATGCATAAAAGTATTTCTAGGAAGGACTAACACCCCACAAGAAGTGATGACAAAATATCTTTGGACAAGATTTATTTTTATGTTTATTATAAATA
This sequence comes from Allium sativum, assembly GCA_030737875.1. Taxonomy (NCBI): domain Eukaryota; kingdom Viridiplantae; phylum Streptophyta; class Magnoliopsida; order Asparagales; family Amaryllidaceae; genus Allium; species Allium sativum. Next base: position 592,576,011 of record CM060919.1, read on the forward strand.
CTTTTTTAGCTTTTAACTTATTAATAGTGATTCACAAATAGAATTTACAGAAAAACCGAGTAGTGATGAAACTAAATCTACAAATAGAATTGCATGAAATATTTATATGTAAACAAATGAAATGATACAAACAATCTACAGTCATATTTTTGGTGCAATGACAATGTAACTTAGGTTGGTTTTAACCCAGTTGGGAAAAAATAATCAAGACGACCTGAATTTGATAGTAAAAGCTAGTGAAAGCTCAACTCTAGGTGTGTTAACAAGTCGGGTTTTGATCAAAATCTTGCATTAAAAGACCCAAACTATCTTTAGTAGTTTAGCTTGTTTTAAGCTTGTGAAATTAAATGTGTTTTGAAGCTAACTATAGCCGTAAGCGGTTTTTGCCATGTGATGTAGGAATTTGTATCGACACACTTTCAGACTGCACCAAAAAATATTTTTATTTTAAAATAATCTCAAAAGCGCCAGTGGGAGAACACTAATTGAAAAGAAAAGGCAATTTGGCATGGCTTTAAAGTGGAACAAAAAAACAAATCTATATTTTTAATATATATTAAAATGATTTGAATTTATTCTAGATTTGATACATGATTCAATAGTTAAAATATATGGTGTAATTTTTTTTCGTTTTTTTAATAGTCTTTCTACTGGGTGTACAATCAATTCGTGTTATACTAAATCGATCAATAGAAGGCTTTGCTGCTATGGTAATGTAGAATAAAACAGCTTGAAAGTGAAAATATTTATCATAATAATTGTTTTTAACATGTTTTATTTCTTTGAAAATTCTTTTTGACCCTCATATAGTATTCATGGTGACCCAACGAGTAACTATGATACAAATAAAGTTGAGGACTCAAATTTTCATAAAAAGTTTGGAACGTCTGAAAATTAAATTACAGAAAATGAGAAATACACAGAGACTACAACAAAATTTATTTTGCTATAAAATTCAATAAAAATGGAGTTGCAGAGGGAAGTTCATTTGCACAATAAAGAGAGTCGATCCTTCACTTAAAAAGAAAAAACATTTTTTGTTGTAACAGTAATAAGAGTGAATATGCTTTTGTGTTCTGTTTAGTCTCACACCGTGAGATAAGTTCAATCCCAAGTTCCAAGACCAATATATAAAGAAACATATGTAATGTAAATGTGTAACAATCTTTATAATGAATAAAATATTCTCTTCAATGACTTTTGTACTTTTTAGTATATAACACGTTATCAACACGATCTTCAAACAAAGAATAGAAATAGGAATGATATATCTGGAGTTGTGATATCTAAAGAATCAAGTCAACTCCTTTTCAGATCTAATTATATATATCAAAATGGTAAGCAATTTTTTAAACTTAATTCTATCGATCTTATTTCCCAGATCATATTTTATTAATCTCATTCTTTTCCTATTCTATCATAATTTTTTTTTTTTAGAACTCATTATATTCTCTTATCTTTCAAATCTTACTATATTAATCTAATCTTTTTAGATCAGACGTAGATAAAACAATTTAGATCTCATTCCATTGTGCATGTATTGTTTTCTTAGTCTTTATATTTTAGATCTCGTTTTAGTGTAGATTTGATTGTTTTTTCTTATTTTTTGATCTCATGATATTGTGGGTCTCAATATCATAGTCAAATAACATATCTTTCAAATCTGCATGTTTAAAAATAAAATGTTGAATATAATGACTTTTGATTTGGGTTTGAATCGATTTTAAGTTTGCTTATTTTTATATGCTTTTGAGTTCATTTATTTTTGGAAAGAAAATTTTGAATTTGATGATTTCTGTTGTTGATTCAAATAAATTAAATTTGATTGCGTTTCAGTTTGGATATAGATTATTAAAAAAAAAATCTAAACATGGTTGGTAAATGAAGTTTTTGTCTTAAATTCTTTTTATTTGAATTATTGTTTGAATGAAGACTTTGGAAATGATTTTGATATATGAAATATATTTTTAGAAGAATTATTTTATTGTTTCTTAAAGAAACATTATAAGGAAAATACGTATCTGAAAGAGTGTATTAAGTTCAAATTAAGTATGAATCTAAATTTAACACGCTCTTTTAGATACAGATTTTCCTTACAAATGTTTCTTTAAGAAACAATAAAATAATTCTTTTGAAAATATAAATCATATATCAAAATCATTTCCAAAGTCTTCATTCAAACAAAAATCCAAATCAAAAAGTTTCTAAAAATGAAACCTTCATTTACCAAAAAAATTTAGGTATCTCAAATCCATATCCAAACTAAAATGCTATCAAATTCAATAAATTTATTTAAATCAACAACGAAAATTGTCAAATAAGAAACTTGTTTCCTAAAATAAACAAACTCTAAAACATATAAAAATAAGCAAGTTTTAAATCAATTTAAACCCAAATTCAAAAGTTATTATATTCAACATTTTATTTTAAAACATGCAGATTCGAAAGATATTTTATTCGACTATGATACTGAGACCCACAATATCATAAGATCAGGAAAACAAGAAAAATAATAATCAAATCTACACTAAAACGAGATCTCAAATATAACTAAGAAAGTAATGCATGCATAATGGAATGAGATCTAAAAATTTCGACTGATCTAAAAAGACCAGATTAATATAATGGAAACTCAAGCCTCTAACTTTATAAAAAACTATATGGCCTCAAATTTACTTAAAACGATAGAAATTAAGCTTACCGCATATTTTTTTCCCATTAATTTCCCCTTCACTTTAGGTGCGCTAGGTCAAGATCCATATTGAATCTAAACTTAATACACTCTTTTCGATACGTATTTTCCTTATAATGTTTTTTTAAGAAACAATAAAATAATTCTTTTGAAAATATAAATCATATATCAAAATCATTTCCAAAGTCTTCATTCATACAAGAATCCAAATAAAAAAAATTCAAATGAAAACTTCATTTACCAATTTTGTTTAGGTTTCTCAAATCCATATCCAAGCTAAAACGCAATCAAATTTAGTAAATTTATATGAATCAACAACGAAAATTGTCAAATACGAAATTTGTGTTCTAAGTATAAATGAACTCAAAAGCATATAAATAAGCATGTTTTAATCAATTCAAACCCAAATTCAAATATTTATTTTAAAACATGCAAATTTGGAAGCTATTTTATTTGACTATGATATTGAGATGAACAGTATCAGGAGATCAGGAAAACAAGAAGGAAAAAAAAATCAAATCTATAGTAAAACGAGATCTGAAATATAATGGCTAAGAAAACAATACGTACACAATGGGATGAGATCTAAAAGTTTCGATTTATGTCAAATCTAAAAAGATCAGATTAATATAATAAGATATGAAAGATAAACGAACAAAATAAGATCTGAAAAGTTGGATATATAATACAATAAGAAAAGATTAAATATAATAATCTAGGAGATAAGATCAATTTAAGTAGATCTAAAAAATAGCTTACCATTTTGATATATACAATTAGATATGAAAAAGAGTAGACCTAATCCTTTAGATTATCACAACTCTAGATCTATAACTTTTACTTTTGTATTTTGTTTGGAGATCGTGCTATTAACGTGTTATAGAATAAAAAGAACAAAAACCATTTAAGATATAATATTTTATTCATTAAAATGACTGTTACACATATACATTACATATGTTTCTTTATATATAGGCTTTAGAACTTGAGACGAATTTATCCCACAATCTGACACTAAACAGAAAACATGAAGTATATTCACTCTTATTACCAATATATATTACAAAGATTATTGTTTTTTCGTTGTAAATAGCGGGTCGACTTTCTTTATTGTGCAGATGAACTTCTTTGTACCGCTTTCATTTTTATTTAATTTATTAAGAAAAATAACTTTGTTGCAGTCTTTATGTGTTTATTTATTTCTCATTTTCTGTAATTTAATTTACAAAGTTTCAAACATTTCATGAAAAATTGAGTCCTTAACTTTATTTTTCATCATATTTACTTGTTAGATCACCACGAATTCAAAAAGAGGGTCGAAGAAAAATTTTCGAAGAAATAAAACATGTTAAAATATTTATTTTGCTAAATATTTCCACTTTCAGAATATTTTATTCTACATTACCATAACGGAAAAACACCCTATAGATCGACTTAGTATCATATGAATTGATTCTACGTTGAGTAGAAAGACTCTCTGTGTGAGTGTGTGTATATAAGAAGGTCTATTTAAAAACATAAAATAGACAAAATCGATAACACAATGAATTTCCACCTTCCATATGATGATAAAGTGATTCAATGACTCAGATTTTTTTTTTCCAATTTGTGTTTAATTTTATGCCTGAATAACTGCGTATCCCTGTCTCTCTCTCTCTATGTATGTATGTATGTATATATATATATATATATGTATGTGTGTATATATATATATATATGTATATGTATATATGTATGCATATATATATATATATAGGAGTGTTCCGGGGCATCCCTATTTTTGCAGCACCCCTACCGTACCGTGAGCTACACTAATCCAAATCCAACAAGATTTTGTATCAATCCACATATATATTATCATCTATCCAAAATTTGAGCTCATTCCGACATTCATAGAATAATATATTTGATGTTTAAATTTAACAGTTCGAAAAAATGCCTAAACGGTGAATAATTGAGCTAAGATTTTGAAAATGTTATGAATATCGGAACGAGTTCAAATTTTGGATAGATGATAATATATAGGGTCCGTTTGTCACATGTCCCTATTAAGTTTCAAAATTAGGCTCACATCCGGTCCAACTTTTCATGTAAATTAGGTCCCAATTTTTTGAAAATTCATTTAAAAAAATAGAAAATATAAAAAAAAAATCACGAAAATTCATTATTAAATAAAAAAGTACACACCACAAAAATTCATGCGTTAAAACAATCTAAAACCCCCATCAAAACCCAAAATAACACAAAAACAGCGAAACAACAGGTTTTTGCATCAGAAGATGCACATATTCGTACATAGTTGCATACATTCATGCTTATATTTTAGTGTTGCGTCCAACTGCAGTATAAATGCATACATGTATGCAGCTAAACAGCAATATACGCATCCTTTTATGCATTTATTCAAATTTGGCCGGTTTTTTCAAGCATTCGCCGTTTCATATATTGTTGCACACATGCTCTTGTACAGAATACATGCATACATTCACGCGCATATTCAGAAGTCGTCATCCCTTTTAAATTTGTTGCACACATGTATGCATATATACAGAATAGTTGCATTCATATATGCAACCATTTGTAACACATAAATGCAAAACATGAGTGCCTCCGGAACGCTATATATATATATATATATATATATATATATATATATATATAGAGAGAGAGAGAGAGAGAGAGAGAGAGCGCGTTCAACAACACCTCAAACCTCGTAATAGTCAGTGAAAGAAGAGAGAAAGTAGAATGGACGATGGAATTGGACATCAAAGGACTTTTGAAGTGTTGGTGAACGCGCCTTATATATAGTTGTGTGTGTGTGCACACACTCATCACAAAAAACCCTTACCTCACATGTTATCCATTGAATCACGTATCTACATTTAAAATGAATTCATCTCGTTTTGAAACATATTACAAATATAGATATGTTTTTTCTGTTACACTTCAAAATTATGCCAAACTACCTTTTCTTTTCGATTATTATTTTCACACTCATGCATTCAAGGGTTTTTTTTTTTTTTTTTTAATATTGTTTAGTGCAATCTGAATGTGCATCAATATAAATTGTAGAATCACGTGGCAAAAACAGCTTACAATTATATTTGACTTCAAAATGCATCTAAATTAATTACAAATTTAATAAAGTGGAAATTATGGAAGCAAACTTACTTCCAAAGATCATTCAAAATGGCTCCCTGTGTAACTTTACATTTAAATCAAGTTCCTATTTTACTGTGCATCATACTTTTGTATTTTTTTGCGTTGCTGTATAAAAAAATTGTAAATATTCAAGGAAGAATTCTGCATAAAAAGTTATGTTGAAATATCAGCATTTTATATGAATAATTACGAACATTTCTGCAATTATTCACTGGTGTATTGCTGGTATTAAAAATGTAACAAATAGTTGCAGCGATATCTGTAATTATTCTGAATAATTCCAGACATATCTACAATTTTGTTACAATGTATTATATATATGTGTACTATGTGAAAAAATTGCAGAAATATCTGCAATTTTTGCAAATAATGACTTCTTTTTCTGCAATTTTAGTGGAAATAAACTATTTGCTATTTATCTGAAGTTTTAATCATTTTTTATGATTTTTCTGCAATACATGAATGTTTGAATATGTATAGGCTTTAATTTTGAATTTTACACGTAAATCAAGTTGCATAAGATTCTACGTTTTATTGATATAATTGCTGCGATATCGGCAATTTTTTAGAAAATTGCTGAAACATGCATATTTTCATTTTTTTTTTGTTTTTTTTTTTTTTGTTTTTTTTTTTGTAATTTTCTTGCATGAATATGATGATGATTATGTGTTGAATAAATTTTTGAAGTTGTTTTTTGGATGATTTTCGAAAAACATGCACCTAATTTATAAAGTTTTAAGACGGAGTTTTTTTTATTTTTTGCATTTTGAAACTTAAACTGGACCTAAGCCAAACTCTCTTTAATAAACAGGCAAAATTGTTAAAGAAACTCAAAAAATATAGTGTAAATTCATAGTGTGGGCCTTTCAGCGGTAATGATTTGAACTGCACGAGACTTGTTAATACACCTTAGGGTTCATCTTTCACTATCAAATTTAGTCAACTTTATGTGCCTAACTCGGTTAAAACCGACTTGAATTACATTTGTCATTGCATCAAAAATACGACTGTAGATCGTTTATGTATCACGAGTGTTACGGCACGCACTTTGTGCGTGAGTTTTTTTTTTTTTTTTTAACAAATCTTATATGTTTAACTCATTCAAAATAAAATTATTTACATGTACATTTTAATGTTAAAAGCATATGTTTTTTTTTATATGTTGCATATCTTATGATTTTTAACTATGAATCTTCATTTCTATTATTCGTTCCGGAAAAATGAATTTGTATCTAAAGATTATTAAGCAATATCAAGACCTGTTAAATATTTACAGATGGATGTTTCGAATTTGTAAATCAGTTTCATATGTAAAATCCTATTTTAAAATGATATTATGATCTACTAATATTTGTAGAATGTAATGTTGAATTATGCATATAAAGATTATTTGTTAAATCCTATTTTTAAGCGATATTAAGATCTATTAATTTTTATAGATTGATGTTTTGAATTTGTAAATCAGTTTCATATTTATAGATTGATGTTTTGAATTTGTAAATCAGTTTCATATGTAAAATTCTATTTTTAAGCGATATTGTGATCTAATAATATTCATAGATTGTAATGTTGAATTAGTAAGTGAAATTTATTTCTAAGATCCTATATTTTAATAATAATAAGTTTATAATATATAAGAGTATTTTTGATAGTTCACGTTTACATCAAAAAAGTGTGACACCAAAAATATTCTGACTATTATTAAAGATTTCACTTGTTTACATATAAATCTTTCATGTCATTCTACTTGTAGATTCAGTTTCATTATTACTCAATTTGTCAACCTATTCTGTTTGTGAATCACTGTTGATAGGTTAAAAGGTTAAAAGCTAAAAGAACTATTTATGACCAATACCCCAAACCGAGTATACAATATTTTACACATCAACCTTGGAAAGCTCAATAGAGTAAACAAGGTAATAATGAATTTGAGAACGCGGATTAGTTTCAAATTTTGATAACATAACCAGACCGGAATCTGAGTTCTAAACTACCTACACTAAGCAAAACATCAAAGTTTTCCAAGCTAGTACGTAATAATAGCAAGTAAAATGGAACAAGTTCCCATTTCAACATTTACTGCAATATATTTCAGGATCACCTAATAAAATAGTGACTTCTAACTTTGGTCGGCTATAATTAAGCATCACTCCAACTTTCAAAAATAAACGGAGTACAATTTATTCATATTTTTACATTAAAGCATACAAACATAGATTAATAAAACAGCTGGTAAGACTGTACATCAAATAAAACGTAAAAGCTTAATTTACCTCATCTACTTTGTCATAAAAACCCTGATCCTTTTCCCTGTACAAGGTTTCCATTATGGGTTGCATACTTGATGGGGATAAACTCCACCCCTTGTGGCGACTGCATTTCTGCTAATTCCCTCACCTTCAAAAGAACTGGTGTCGGTATCGGAACTGCTGAATTCGGTTTCCGCAAAATTTTCAGCTATGATCAAAAGAACTAGAAATCAGTACTATTTCTGTAGCGTATAATAGGAAAGTTTTCGAGGAATGTACACCAATTTTTTTTATATGGTCTATTGCATATGATTTGAAAAAACAACTGCCATAAACAGTACAATTCATACACATATAAAGTTTCATTTATGTACACCGTTATAGCACTCACCCCACTATCCGAAAGCTCTACCGAAGAACTAGCTTTGATGAGATTTCTCCACTTGTCCTGAAGAAAAAGAAAGAAATAATTCAGTTGTTTTACCAAAATAATAGCTTGCGACTCTAAAACTAAATCACCATGTACAGGCTCACTTTTAAATCAACGGGTGTCCGATAAGAATCGGATGCAAATGAAGATTGCCTAATAACGGACCATTTTCCTGCTCCATATCGAGATACCCCTTCAACTAACTTCAATACTTCAGCAAGTGTCCAAGTCCTGTGATGTTTTCTTTTGGTGTTACTTTCGGATGTTTTCATGTCCTTGTCACTCATGATATCACCATTACACCCTGAGGAATCTACCATTGGAGTAATTATATCAAGGTTATCTGGACATTTTTCCTCACCATAAATTGTTTCCACGAGTGTTTTTTGGCTCTCTGAGCCATCAACGGTAAATAATTTTCTCTCAAGACCGCCAAACTTCTGAAACGACATCAGTAGAAAAATCTGTCAGACTTTTACCATAATTTTTAAGCTTCTTGCCAAGTATAACGCATTAAACCACTTGGGATTAAATGCAGTGCTCCTAGTTGAGAGAAACAACAGAATAAAGAATTTTGTTCAGTCACAAGACTGAAAAATCTTAAAGATTGTATACTCCAATTATCATTTAAAATGTTGCCTTCTATTAATTAATAGATCATTTGGATCCCATCAAAAAATATGAAAGATCCTTACTATATGTTGTAATACCTTTTGCTATGAATTTGAAGTCCAAAAAGACTATTAATTTATCAATAAGATAAAATTTGCTAGACCCTTAAGTTTAAGAACATTTGAATTTTTTTACAGATAAAAGCTAAAACCAGGTAAGTTCAAAATAAAATAAAAAATATTGATGATAAGAATAACCCCCCCCCCCCCCCCAAAAAAAAAAAAGTTAAATATCGAAAAACACATTAATAGAATTTTAGCAAGGACAAAAAACAAAATCAACGATTATTTTTCCCCATGAAATTAACGTCGTATGCAGACACAACATAACTGATGGCTGTTCCACAGTTTTGTGGATGGATAATTCAATATGTTTATAGAAAGTCCATGTATTTCAAATTTTTTTAATCGAGCCTTAACTGAGATAAGCGATGAATTACAAAAATTAGAAATTTAACCTAAATCATTAGTATAATTTGAATAAAAAACAATAATTTCTTTAACAGAATGTATAGAAAGATATGTTACTATACTCCATTTTAGATTTGATCAGTTTTCGTAAGATTGTCTATGACACACGTATAGAGAGTATAGTGCCTAATTTTGATGTGAAATGGTTTCAAAAATTTATTGTCTAATGATATCTGAAAATCTGGTTTCAGAAGTCATCATATCTGAAAGGTCATAGGTCACCAATCATTTTTCTAATCGTGTGCAAAATTGATTTACTCTGTTTAGCACTCAGGCATGTCTAATGATATTTTTGGATGTTGATAGTGTTATGTCCATATCCGAAATCGTTTTGTGATACTATAAATCTTTAACCAAAGATATTGGACGGGTATCAAGTATTCACCCATCCGCTAGACAATCTATTAATTTGGGAAATAGATAGACAAATATGAGTCAATGCAAAACTAGTTTGATGCCGACTTTTTTGAAAACTAAGAAACTAATGATATTTTAACAGTGCCCAGGACAGAATACAAAATATAGTTCTCAATCTTACACATGATGCATACTATTATCTTGTCTTGATAGAATTCAAATGTATATACTTCAAATGTGAAAACCATCATATCTAGATCTGCTTTTTGAACATTATAAATCTTTTTAAAAAAAAAATGTGAATGCGTATGAATTTTTGAGTTGAGGTATTCATTGATGTCCCATTGGCACTAGCTCATGCAGCTTCAGATCGATCTCACTAGTCTACATATGAAGTATTTGGTTGTGAATGTCTTCAACTGTTCAATGATCTTGGTGACATAGGTGGTTATACTGCTCGAGTTCCGTTCATTGGTTTGTAAGTCATTTGTTTGATGCCATACGATCCTAATGTTGCTAGTCGGCTCATCTAGCAATGCTAACTGTGACGCAGAATCAATTTTAGATAGTACACTGCTAAATAGTATGCTTTAGGCTCGTTGAAGCAATTGTTCCTTTTATCTATGATATATAGTGTTTCATTCTTTCCCAACAGGTAAACCTTTATGTCTTAAAAAATAAAGTATAAAAGATATATGCAGGTAATGATTATTTCAAATATGTAACACGTAATTTCATTAAAAAAAATTGAAAAGCTATCATTCAAATTAATATCAGCCAAGGTCATTTTAAAAAAGAAAAAGTTAACTATTTACTGAAATTATTCCAATCATAAATTTAAGCTTGTCTGCCTTAAAACTAAAAATTTAAGGGGGGTTTTCTTTTTCTTTGGGTGTTTGTACAAACTATTTTGTCCTTCAGACAGATTAAGATATCAAAGTTTGTTTAAACATATATCCTCAACTTAGAAAAAAATTGTAAAATATATTTTAAATTTCGATCTATGATAATCTTTAAGAAGAAAACAAACAACACATCAAAGTATTTATAAATGAGCTATAATCAACAATCTAACCAAGTTACATGTATCTTTTTTCCCTATTTGCATGATAAAAAAGCATGTCAGCTGATTTCTGCACAAGTTTTTCTCTTTCCTCATTTTATGACTTTCCCTTCTAACTGGACATTTTAAAACAGAAAATTACACAGGTATTTACAAGCCTACAACTGGTTACAATAGCTAAGATGTTTATAACCATCTAGATTTGAATTTCAAACATGGTATGAAAACTCGTCCGGTACTGCGAGATCTCGTTAATCTCGTACCGGTCCCGGAAGTGAACGAGACAAAATCGACCGCAAATCTCGTTTCGTTTAAACCAGTCTTAAAAAAAAAAAAAAAAAAACTAATTTGCGAAATCAATGAACAACGAAAAAAATATATCCAAATTCGCGAAATCACTGAAAACCGTGCTCAACAGATGCAAAATCGATTGATTGGAGAAAAGAAAAACCCTAATTTGAGCATAGCAAATTCGAGAACAGAGAAAGCCCTAATTCGAGCATAGAAAGCTTCGATCTTCGATGTCGATCTTCGTCTTCGAGCTCAGTAAAAGCAGCGCAGGTTACTTTTTTGATTATTTTCTCACTTTCCGCCTCGAGTTTACGGTTTTTTTTTCCCGCTGTTTGTTTTGTGGTTGTGTGAAACACATAAGCTAATTGTGTTAAATAACGGTATGGGCCGTGGGTTCGGTGCTGCTAATAATTGGGGCAAATTCAGTTAATCTGTTTATACTTGAAATGGGCTTAGAATTGGTATGGGCTTTGACTTTGAATTTATATTGGATTTATATCTTGGAATTAATATAAAATGTATACGTCAATTTATCCTTACCCAACAGTGACTTGAATATTTTTGTAGACTATACTTCTATGTGTATTTGCAACATTTATCATTAACTTTTTCATAAAAAAAATAAAAATTGATTTTTGGACCGAAACCGAAACAAAAACTGAATCCGCCGAAACTACCGAAATTGACCGAAACTAGTAAATTTTCAAATGACCGAAACCGAAACCGAGTTTTCAAACCATGATTTCAAATCATGTGACAAAATAAAGGTTCTTCTAAAAATTAAACAAAAAAAATAGTTATATCATTCCAATTTGTACAATGAAATTCAAAAAACTGTTATAAATCATAAATGTGTATTCATGTGTATGCCTGTACGTTTATGTATATGTGTATGCATGTATACAATCATTTAAATTTAAATATAAATTTCAAATTATGGGACAAAATAAAGGTTTTAAGAAAATTAATCAAAAGTACATTTATATAATTTTAATTTGGAAATGGAATTCAAAAAATTGTTATAAATGTGTCTATGTGTGTGTACATGTGTATATGAGTGCACATGTGGTACTTGAAGAGCTCGGAGAACCAAGTTTAAGCTTACACTTGTAAACCCTGAGAAAACGTGTATCCTAAGTTATCAAGAAATATTAATTTAGTTCTTTCATGTCTTGTTTTCTTACACATTTTTTTTTGGGTTGTGGTTTAAATTTTGAAATCTATTATGTCAATGGAACCTACAAAATAAGTAAGATTAATAACCTGAAATTTGACAACTCGGAAATTATATCTACGTGCATATTTAAAGAACGTATTTTCTTGTCTAAAGTTTGAACTGTTCATTTAACTGAAATTTCAATGTATATTATCAGGCATATACTAATAAACGATTCAAAAGCCTGTTAGACTATATGGGATCAACAGAATAAACAAAAATGCAAGAAGTTTCAACAGTAAGACCGAAAGAAAAGCGTAAAATCTATTTAGGATCAACATTTGCACTTGAAATACACACTCATCATTTTACCTTCAAAACAGAAATTGCAAGTTTATGTTATATGCACATGTGCTCAAGTAGTAGAAGAACATAACTGATTTTCCAAATAATCAGTTTAGGCACAAGCAGATAAAACTGACGAACAGTGATGCACCATCTGAGTAATATATGTATAAGCTTTTTTGTGTTGATGTTATTACAATCCTAAAGTAAAATCTATTTAGGATCAACATTTGCACTCATTCACTCACGAATTTTACCTTCAAAACAAAAATTGCAAGTTTAATATGCACATGTGCTCAAGTAGTAGCAGAACCTAATTGATTTTCCAAATAATCAGTCTAGGCACAAGCAGATAAAACCGATGAACAGTGATGCACCATCTGAGTAATATATGTATAATCTTTTTAGTGTTGATGGTTTTACAGTCCTAAAGCAAATTATTGCTAAAAATGAGAGCAACTATATGTTGCAACATTATCAGACTAATAGACATACCAAAAGGGAATCAAAGTCTTTGCGAGGTTGTCTTCTTATCCTTCTACAAACATGCGGGATTTTTATGTCTATCAAGTTTGTGGTTGCAAGTGTTGGTGACACCTGGCGAGGTCTCAATTCCCTTAAACATGAAACTAATCGTCCACTACTTTCTCCACCTTCAACATCTGAAAGTTCCTCGATATATCTTTTAGTTGGTTTTCTGGCCCTTTTAGAAGCATTTTGTTCATCCATGTGGAAGTTTTTGTTCTTTGCATCATTTTCTGAATATACTTCTTCCCCATCCATATGGACCACCTTATTACCCTTTATTCTGATGTTCGTAGTTGGGACTTCATACGAATTTGTTAACCCCATAATAATGCGCCGCTTAAGCCACAATTTATCGTCAATAGAAATTTTACGGCCAAAAGTGACGTGAAAAATCTCTTGCAGTTCTTCAACTGAGAGGTCATCAAAGGAAATTTCTCTATTCAGTATAGAAAAATCAGGAGTGGAGCTTGTGCTTGTTTCAGATATGCCAGCATTGGCACTAATTTCCTGTTTATTCATTGTCTCCACGCTCCGTGAATGAACTGTACCTTCAGATTGCTCACTAATATCATGTACGCCCATATGGGAACTACTACCATGCTCAACTTTCAACTGCATTTTCTTGTCCTGATTAACATTTTCAAACATGATGATTGTGCATTAAATGTAGAAATCAAATAAATATGTTAGATATCGCATCAGAAAATGAAAGAACATAACGATAATAATAGAATCAAATTCATAGCATACGGGATGAATAGAAAACAATAAAATTAATATGGTAATCATGATCAGAAGTTGAAGACCAAAAGTAAAGTAAGTTGATTTGGTAGGCAAGGGGATGCTTCTAACAAAACATAACAATGAATCCAATAGCGACCACCATTTACCAATTTAAAATATCAAGATATGCATCATCAAAATATATATTTTTCTGCCAACTAATATTATTACAAAAATCTGTGCAGTATCAAAGGCATGTAACATTGAAATAAAACATTTTAGCAATTTAAATTAACTATATTACCAAAGAATTACTTGCATGGGGTCAAGTTTCTAAACCAAGAACTAATGTAACATAAGCACAAAATATATTAAAAATTGCACAAAGCAAAATATTTGTTTAACACATCATAATCATCTGCATCTGATTACCTTTTTAGCAATTTGAACAAAAAAGCCATTAATTTGTTTCTTGCCTTTCTTTCACTTATTACTTGGAGATTAATTTAGCAAACAATTTTGTTTAACGTTATTAGTAAATTTACACAGTCAGTCAACTTTATAGGTAAATTCTACTCAAAAAGGTTAAATTGCTAGAAAAATAGCAGACTTGCAGAATTACATAACCAATTTAACAAGGCGAGGTTTCACCCTAAAAGTTGGGCCTGAGTCATATTGGCTTTCCATATGATGTGATCGTTCATAAAAAACCAGTTTTTACTAAGCACAAATAAACATATCAAAAACAACGATGATGATTAAAAAAAATTAAAGTCATAAGTATTTTACGTTGAAGAATGACAAATGGTTGTCAAATAACAAAATTATCTTTCCAAACTCCATTGCCACGATGCCTTCTAAAAAGAAATATTAGCCATAAATTACTTTGATTAAAAATAACATTTTGAAGTTGGAAAAAGTGCAAGATAAATTAACACTCCATAAAACAAAAGGTACTAAAAAATTTGGTGTGGGTTGCAGCTTCAAAATAGTTGGGTGATTTTATCTGCCTAGCACAAGTTAAATTTAGGAAAGTAATCAAGTGCTAAAATTATAATGGCAACTTCTTAGTATTGCCAAATAGCTCTACAAAATATTTGGTCAAAACGTCAAACCAAAAAAAGAAAAATACAAAAAAAGAGGTAAACTGGCCGTAGTAAGTACTACTAGGGCTAACAAAAGAACTGACAATACAAAAATTCGTTTGAAAATGACACAGCTACAGCTCCAATTTGCCACTCATATCGCAAGTTCATTCCCTTGGAAACTGAAATTTTGAAAGAGAAATCATCATTAAATATTAAAACAACAATGTTGCATATAAAATAAAGATTTGCAGTTCCTTACAATACCAGTTACAGATCAGATGGATATTTTCTGCTATATAAAAAGTTCATTATCATATACTGCTACAACATCTTTTTACGTATCTTTCAATAATCACATGCATTTTTGACAGTAGCATGACTTGATTTTGCAAATTACAAAACATTTCATATAAAAGCTTTGCAAATGATTCACGAAACACCATACCATAATCAATCAGCTATCTCTATTATCTCTGCTACTAATAACCAAAAAACCCCCAACTTTAAAGTGTTTCAACCATGTCCAGATGAAACGATGAAATCGCCCTTTTACTAATAGATAACTGGATGTAAAAAGAGAAGGGGAGAAGGGAGGAGGGAAGGAAAGAGTGGAAGTGGGGAAGGAGATAAAAAATTACATTGAAGACTATACATCATGTCTTTCACATGCAAACATCATGTCCGTATGTGCATCATTCATTCATCGTACATGTAAATCCATGCATACTGAATTGAAAAAATTCTGAATTACCTAGAAAATCAACTTTCGCTTGTAAACTCTAGTGAAGTATGTGTCGGTCAAGTACATGCTTCAGGTACTTGTTACAGGATTGTCAATTTCGATGCCGGAACTGGTTACCTATGATCTTGCAGTCTGGACCATCCATGTATGTTTCATATTCAAATAAATTTTACAAGTGAACAAATTTTTATTCATTTAAACTTGTAAATCAGTGCCCAATGAATAAATTTTACAAACAAAGAGAAGATATAAACAAAAATCTGATTAGCATTGAGAGGTATAATCATCCACGTATATTCAAATAAAACTGTCATCAAATACAAAATGAATGCATGGGGCATGTGCAAATATACTAGTATTAAAAATAAAACTACCTAATCCCAACCATCAACAAATATTCCTACTTTTCAAACATTAACGAAAATTCATCTGTACCGATGATGTTCTATGTTTGACGTTTCAAAACTATATTCAAGCTAAAATTTATTTAGGTAACTTCTTGACTGCTACTCCACATTAAAAATTTACTAGAGAACAGAGATATTTTTTTCAAAAAGAAGAAGAAGAAGAAGCTTTTTTATTCATTTAAGCCACTACTGGATCACAAAAGGCAGTGATAACCCCTTATTCAACAAAATGCACATTAAATGGTGCACAAAGATATATGTTACAATGGATGCTAAGCAAGGCGACAATTTCTTTTTGTGTTACTTAATAGCGCTTAATCGTACTTGATATTCGTGGAATGGAATCATATGGTTGAGAGTTTCAGGACGAAAATTTATTCTAGTAACAACCAATAATACAAATATTTATGATACTTTTACGGTACAGCGATGAAACCATTTTCGGGACTTTCATTCTGCAAACAAAAAAGGGCAAAGGAACAGCATAAAGTTTCATGCATATAATTTTTAAGCAGTGACAATTTTCTACAAGAGCAAGCACTTTTCCTGAGCAGCAATTATCTGTTGTAGGCACAGAACTTGATTTTAGAGCTCTCTTTTTTTTCAGTCTGAAATTTCACATCAAAATGAGGAAGAAATAAACTTCACTTGAGATCTCACTTAGTACTAATGATTTCGAGAAAAGAAAGCAACGAACGGTATATTAGAATCGTTGATTAAGTGCACTATTCATACAACAGATTTATAGATAAAGATTTAAAAAAAAAAAATCATTTAAAGCACTATCAGATTAAAAAACTATCATATTCATAAGTAACGTAGGCATGCACGGCAACCATTATGGTGCACTAGTCATCATAAGAATCCAACCTTCCATCGACAACTAAGCCTCATTCCAAGTGTACGTTATTTTCTTTGTGGAAAAAATGTGTTTCTTTCATGGTTACATAGGACGTGGTTCGATACGAAACGCAGTACGAAAACGGATACGTGGAAGGTTGTCTTGAATGTTTCCGGTACGAGAGAACGCATGGGTACGAGGGAACGCAAGGGTACAAAGTATGTTTTTGCTTCTACTTTGGAAAAACTAATCTATTTATTTATTATGTTAATTACCAAATTTGAAAGTCAAACAATACAAATTGTGGAGATCTTGCAAACTTACAGCTGCCCTTCCAATCTATTACAAATTGATATATTATATAGTTGTCCTTCCAATATATATTACAACCATATACAGTTGTACAACACAAATCGAGGGGTCGTTTATTCTTTTCAAAAACTTGTGCGTCATCGTCTTCTTTTCGCGACCGCTAACGTTTCAGGGTCGCGTTCGTTTCGGGATCGGGGACGAATGAACCGGATCGCAGATCGTGGCCACGTCCCACGTTCCTTGTTTCCATGGTTTCTTTAATAAGCAGTCATTGCAAACTCTTGATTAGGAAATAATGCATATGATAAATTGGTCAATGAATTCCCTAGAATGACACCAACAAACACTGTACAACTGAACCTCATTCCAAGTATAAATTCATAAGTTTACTTCTACTAAAAATGCCATAACTGCAAAGGTGTAGAAATTATTATTTGTAGAAATAACTTGAATACACTGTAATCAATAAAGCATGAAGAACTGTTCATGAGATTTAAATGAACTTGACAATTAATATAACAAAAGTTATTTAATGCGTATGTTGCATCATATGAAGCTACACGGTCAGTCTAACAGTTATATCGACAACTAAACTGTTATGTTATAGTTAACATGATACTTTGGTACAGTTTACTAGATAATTTATTCATGTTACTAGCTATTAAACATGTGTTATATTCATATATGTTACAGGACAAATAATGGAACATTTTAACTAAATACTGCAGCATGATCAAATGTATAAATAACTAACGCTTGCCCGTTGATGAACTAAATTGAACAACTACAATGTTGCAGTAGCAAAATGATTGATTATTAAAAATATAGTGGTGGCATTGTAATCGACAAGAACCTCTGCATACCAAAAGCATATACTTTCAACTGGGTATAGAAAACAATCACCCATTTAAAATACTAACAAATTAAAGTAACATCATCTGTCTAATCATCATCTATATAAGACAAATGAACTTATTTGATGATAGCTTTTCGCTTAAGCATATGATGATGCAGTAGCAAACAAAATTATGATAAACATATGCATCAATTTTACGTTAAACTCAGATCATTCAAAACTAAAGAACCACATACCAATTTAAGCATATAAAACCGAATAAGAGCAAGCTTACATGTCATAAATATATCGTAGTAAGGGAAAAGATAACAGGAGCATAGTGTAACATAAAATTGATGGAATTTAGAAGCTTACTTCGCTGTAATTGTAGGTTGAATCGAAAGAGATTAAAGGGGAGCAGCAATTGAGCAGATTGCGACTTTAAATCTGATAAAGCAGTTGATAAAGCAGCAGTGAAAATGTGAGCATTTATTTCACCAATGTCAAAGGAAACTTCTCAAAAATCACAAATTTGGTACAAAGGAGAAAGACAATCGGAACCCTAATTTTTTTCGTACAGGCTTGTTCTTCCCCAATACTAGCAAATTGGAATTGGATCTGTTGGCATTGACCAGGCCAATTGGGCCCATTATATATTGAAATGAATAATTCTCCATCAATCGTTTCAGCCTTTGTTCTTTTTGCACGCGCAATAGATTCAAAAAGAATTGCTCCACATCTATCTATATTTATAAATTATAATCACCGTGTAAAGTATGGTGGAAGAACTATATTTTGGGCTTGTTTTGATAAAGTGTAAAGTATGGTGGAAGAACTATATTTTGGGCTTGTTTTGATAAATTCGTTACAAGCTTCATTTTAAATTAGTGGAACATCGCACTCTTCTATTTTGCTTCTAAATTCTATAAGTAGGCCTGTCAATGGTACAGGTTCCAACCAAAGCCTGGCCTATTGATAACACGTATGAGTTTTGTCTTTTACTATCCAAACCGTACTCGGTTACCATTGTAGTTGGATACGGTTTAATCAAAACCTAGCCCGATTATGACCTGATCCAACTATCAGTCTTTTATCGTATCAAAACACGGATGTATGTCATTTGTTTACCATTTTATTTGTTTATTTATTGGTGTATTTGCATAATTTTGTTGTGAACTTGACCATCACCGTCCAATTTACATGTTAACATTGTTTATATGTAATCTTTACTAAAATTGCAATTTTAAAATATGGTTTTAATATAAATATTCTGAGTTAGGTATATATGTATTACCCAACGTTCTCAAATAGCCCAACGGGCAAGGTTTAGGCATTGATTTAAAATAACCGACAAGTTCGAGTCGGACTCGGATTTCAATTATTGTAATCGGACTCCGGTCCATATTTTATGGTATCCTGACCGAACTCAGCACATTGGTAGGGCTGTCTATAAACATTTCATATTTCGATTCGTCTGCCTGCTCAGCTATTCTTCTAAATCATTTGCAATGATTTCTCTTCATTTTTGTTAGTTTTTTATTTTTTTACGGTTTAGATTTAGGGTTGTATCATTCTTTGTTGTAGAACAAATTTTGACTGTAAAATAAGTTTGATGCGTTTCGCTATTATGCAACAGATTTAGGATGAATTATTTCGTCGTACTTAACGTGTGTCAATTTAATATTGATTGCCAAATTTCTTATATGTTATAGGAGGCTACAATAATACGCGTATTTATATAAAATTCCTATTTAAAATCATTTCGAAATGTTTTAATTTAATATTTAACTAATTATTATTTACTATTGATTTATTTATTCCATCTGCCTTCCATAAAATAATATAGACAGAATGGTTGAATGTTGGCTTAAATCATAAGAGTAGGTAGGTACATTGGATGTGAAAGAATTTTAGTGGTACATAGTTAATAGTTGTTGAAGCAAACATATATACATATGCTAAGATTGTTTTTGCATGCCATTGGAGAAAGACTATTTTTCTCCCTTTTGTTAAAAAAACATATATATGCTTATATATATACACACACACAGATATATATATATATATATATATATATATATGCTGAGATATATATATATATATACACACACACACACACATACGATAGTGGTATATGTTTGAACTGTAGAGGCATGTGTTTGTATATAATTGAAAATATATTTAGTACAATAGCATACTAATTTTACATTTCATGATCTCCAATTTATTATTCCTCTTCTGTTATATATTATATTATATGAGCATAAACTGGAGTTGATATTTTTCTCTCACTATATTGATTCTAACCCTTTTCCTCGTCCGTCGATCATTTGAGCTACTTTTCTATACTTAGCCATCATACAAATATATTTTTTGCATTTTTAGCGAACCATTATTATATATCTTGACCCGCCTTTTGGCAAGACCATCAAAAATGCATTAATCTCAATAGAAGTACTACCCGACCTAGATTTTTGATACCGAGGACCTTAGACGACCGGGTCATCTTCATTCGACTAGTAAATAGCTTGATTCGGGTCTTCTATGTGTGAAGTAGCCAAACATGTAAAGCTACGGGGTCAGATCATTTTTGGGCCGATCAGTAAGGATCAAGCTTGTTTATGCGCCAGATATTATCCTAAAG
Organism: Allium sativum; assembly: GCA_030737875.1. Lineage (NCBI taxonomy): Eukaryota > Viridiplantae > Streptophyta > Magnoliopsida > Asparagales > Amaryllidaceae > Allium > Allium sativum. The sequence goes on from CM060919.1 coordinate 592,597,018, forward strand.
ATTCGCTCCTATCCCTATTTGATCGCTTCCCCTATTCATAAAGATCGGATCAACTGCCACATGTCTGATGAATGGACGAATCATTCGGAAGGAATGCTTCTCCGCATTCTCCTATGGACTGGGAATAGACGACACATGTCTTGACCAGTTTGAACACTGTAGCATCTATAAATAGACCTTCTGGACTCTGAAGAAGGGACTTTTTGGCAAATCTCTTATAAAAGCATTGTTGTGACAAAACTCTGTAATAGAATCTTTACATATATAAAAGATTATAAAGTGGACATAAGCTCATTAACGTCGAACCACTATAAATTCGTGTGTGATTGCACTTATTTTTATTTTTCATTTAATCTTCTTCACTTTTATTCTCTATATTCCCATTTCTTGGGTACTGTGCCATTTTTTGGTATCAACACTTTGGTACTTTCACCGAGAAGTGATGTTCTCAACATTTGAAGGATTTTTCTTTACTTCTGGATTGCCAAGTCCCAAACAAGATCCTAAGTCCCTTTCAACGTCATTGAACCATGGTTTCCAAGACTTCGACACGTGCTTTTGGAAAACAACAACTGCAAGCCGCAGTACCTGTAGAGACGGCCGGAGGATCGATTGTCCAAGGATCAACTTCGGACCAACATGCGTTGTCACCCTCGAGACAGCCTCTTGCATCAGATCAGGCTCCTCCCTCGGCATTAGCCTCTCGTGACGACTTCTTTTTCTGGAATTGCAGAAAAAGAAGTCATTATTTGCAAAAATTGCAGTCATTATTAGCCTCTCGTGACGACAAAAGTTTTCTGGAAGAAATAGGCTTAAATAAGGTTTGGAATTTGTTGGATTTTGAATGGTCATGAGTTAGTTATTTAATTTTAAATTATTGAAAAGATTTAAAATCCTGGCAGTTATATGTCGACATAGCAAAATATGTAAGTCGACATACTTGTTTGAAGTTTTTTGAAAATTTTCAAATTTTAAATCTTTTGTTTCTATATTATATTATATTTAATTCAAAAAAAATTCCAGTAACTTAAAGATGATTTTGATATAAATAAAACTCCATTCATTACTTCATAAAAGCAAATACATCCGGCTAAAAATACGAGATTTGAAAGCAAATATAAAAAAATATTAGAGGTAAATTAAACTAGATAGACTATTTTTCAGTGGATGATGAGGAAGAAGATGAAATCTCAAGCTTTCTTCCTATCTTGACCATGAACTTAGTCATTTTGGAAAAGTTCTTTTTGAGCTTCTTTTGAATATTGACAATCTTTGGTTCTGAACATTCATCTCTCTGGAAATGGTTCTATTGTTGATTGGACATTCAATACTTTCTAAAGAAGTTTCTTCTTCTTCTTTGATTTCCATAGGTGCTTGTTCTTGTTGCATTCGACCTTGTTTGTTTTCAATGTCTTACATGGTTTGAAAATGAGAGGAATTTACATAAGATGTATGTTTGTGGAATCAAACATCTTTTTTGGCACAAATTCTTCTCCGTGAAGATTAACTCCAAAGTATTTGAAAATGCGAGTGAGATAAACTCCATAGTAAAGAGTGTTATCTCTTGATGAAGTTATTATGGGATTGAACTCTCTTAAGATCATATAGTCCCAATTGATGTTATAGCCACCAATAATAGCAAATAGGACTTTTTGGACCTTGAGAGTTGGATTATTAAAGTTTCTGAAACGAGGAGTGATGGTATGTTGGAGGAGAAGGTTTACAATTCTTGTTTTTGGAAGGAAAAAGCGATTGAATTCCATTTGAGCACCGCTTTCAAATATGTAACGATAAGATTCTAAATCGGTTTCATCGATTTTGAAATCCGAAAAATATGAGCCCGTGCTTCTACAATTTAAGATATTGCCTAAGATTTCAGAATTTAGGAAAATTTGCGTGCCTTTGACGCTACTCCAAATTTGGTCTTCATTGCCTTTAAAAAATCCGCGATTAAGATTCACATAGAACATCTTGACAAGCTTAGGATAACACACGTCATTGTTATCTCGAGAGTTGAATAAACTTAAGACTTCATTGTGATTGAAAAGAAAGATAAGATCGTAGGAATGAAAGTCTCCAAAGATGGCGAAAGCACCCGTATTGACTTTAGCATTTGCTAGATAGTCAACATAGGTTTTGATAGCATCTCTATTATTATGCAGATAACTTTGATGGTTTTGGTTAACTTCAATTTCTGAGATGAACTTGAGGAAGCCATTGAAGTGATTGTTTATGAAGAGTATAGATATGAAGAATATAGTTTGAATTGTGAATGAAAGGTAGAGAGAATAAATGTATATATAGAAATTAAATAGATATGAATTAAATAGGCACAACTTTTCAGAAGTCAATGACACCTTTTCAGACCTTGGGAGTTGGTGAAAAGTTGGAGGGAAGTTTGGAAGTTTAAACCTTTGAAATTCAAAATTTAAATTTCAAATTACAGGCTGATATGTCGACAAATGTGTTCATTTTCAAAGGACATTTGGTTTTTGTGACTTTTGATTTAAATTATCGATTTATATTTCAGGTTTAACGATTTCCTGGAATAATCCTAATCCTAACAAACATCCAAAATTTTATTTTATTATTTTATTAATTAATATTTTATTATTATCTTGAATTTCAAAATTTGGATTTCGAATTCGAATTTTAGATTTCAAGTTTGAATTTTAAAATTTAAATTTCAAAAACAAAACAAAGTAGACAATCAAAACAACCATTCAACCAAAGAAAATTTAGGAATTAATTAAGGCGTACCCGGTTTTTAGATCCTTTTCTTTGGAATTTTCTGAATTCGGAATTGCCGTGAAGCACATATTTGAGTTTCCGGTTTCTGGCTCTTCATCACTTGATGATGAATTTGAATCATCTAACATGGTTCCGTATGCTTTCTTTCTCTTCTTTGATGAATTGTTGTTGTCCGTCTATTGAGTTGATTAATCTGGATATGGACACATTCTCTTTATATGGCCTAGTTTATTGTAGTTATAACATCGCCCATTATTTCTTCCTTGACTTCCTTGTTTATTATTTTGAAAATAATTTTTCCTTTTATATCTCAGAAATTTTCTAAAATGTCTTGTCATTAGGGTTGTTTCTTAATCATCTTCACTACTCAAGTCAGAATCATTTCTTGTTGCTTTAAATGCTATAAATTTCTTTTTAGTTGGCATGTTTTCCTTTCTTTTCTGTAATTGAACTTCAATGGACATCAAATTTCCGATTAACTCCTCAATCCTCATTTCATTGAAATTATAGGCTTCTTCAATCACCAAAGTTTTCTGATCCCATTCTGAAGTTAACGAACTCAATATTTTTCTGACTTGGTCTTCTTTAGAATAAGTTTTTCCAAGTATCGTTAATGAATGCACTATCTCTTGAAATCTACAATACACATCGGAGATAGACTCATTCTCATTCATTTTGAATAACTCAAACTAATTAATAGCATTGATATCTTAGTTTGTTTAACTTTACTAGTTCCTTCATGAGTAACTTGTAAAGTTCTCCAAATCTTATAAGCAATCTTACATACTGACACTCTATTAAACTCATTCCTATCTGATGAACAAAACAACATATTCATGGCTTTAGAATTTCTTTGTTCAGAAGCCTTTCATTCATTTGTCCATTGTGCAAAATTAGTTATGGGTTCTACATATTCAGTTTGTGTGATATTCCATGTGTCTAATCCTACTTATTGTAAATATAATTTCATTCTACATGCCCAATATGAATAATTACTATCATTAAACAGTGGTCTCTAACAGCGGACTGACCCTCTATAAAAGAACTATTGTTGCTACCAGTGTTGGTTGCTACTATAACTATTTTCAAAAATCAAATTATGAACATTTTGAATGACCAGGCTCTGATACCAATTGTTAAGGAATGCAGAATGGATCATTATGGAAAAACTAACACTGGAGGAAGATGAATAGTGTTTTTAAAGTATTTAACAAAATCTAAAACTTACATGATCTACTATATGAATCAAACACCACAGAAATAATCACAGACACAGAATCAAACACAATCACAAAAATAAATACTTCTAGAACATTTTATGAAATATAAATGGTGTAATGAAAGGAGATTAAGATGGAGGAGAAGAATGGTGAAAAAATCTGAAATCAGCCTCTACTTATAAGATTTGAATGGTTGCAACGCTTCTGGAATGTTACAAATAGTGAAAAGACACTTCCTTTCAAAATAAAAAATGTAACAATTATATGTCGGCATAGAGAACTATGTATGTCGACATATCCTAGTGCAAATTTGAAATTTGAGTATTTTTCAAGTGTTATGATATATATATATATATATATATGTATAATTCCGGAAATTCTTGAATTAAAACATAGTGTTATAAATAAGTATTATAAAGTAGAAAATCATATGAAATCATAAATATAACTTATATAAACATATTTATAATAAAGTTTAAAACTACATAAATATAAATTATAAAAATCTGTATAAATTTATACAAACCTTATAGACTTAAAAACTTGAGTTTAAAATCAAAAGTAAGATAGAAAAATTAATTAGAATTAGAATAGGATTTGAAAATGGAATTTGGCAATTAGAATAGAAATTGAAATTGAATTTGAATTTGAACCTGGAGAACTATTCAGAGTCTTGTATAAACTAGACTCTATTTCTATAGTTATCTTGAAATCTTGATTACTTATGAGTCTTGAATCTACTCTGAATTATGAATCTCTAAAAGCATTTAAAATGTACAGTCTTCAGTATTAATTCATGTATATAAGTCCTACATATGTGTGTGTATATATATATATATATTCTAGATAAAGGTGTTAGTATATATTTTATAATCAATTAATATTGAAATAAGGTTGTTGTCATCAAAACTCCATTCTCCAACACTTATTCTTCCTCCCGAGCATCCTATTGAATGTCTAGGACAATCGAGGTCAAGAAGGTTCCACTCGGACGGTGACTTGGGTAACTTTGCTCGAAGTGGAAGCAGGGAGGGTTCGATTAGTTGAGGATGTCGATTGGTATGTATTTAACACTCCAGATCTGATTACTATGGTACGAAAGTTTATGAATGACAGTAGAGGCTACAAGAATGAGGATTGGGGAATCGATCGCAGCCATTCCCCGTTTACAGACGATGTCTTGCAGGCGGAGTTCCCAAGGAGGTTTAACATTCCCAGATAAGTCATTATACGAGCACGACCGATCCGCAACAACACCTGATGAGATATTCATGGCACATGGATGCAGGTGTAGATCTAGACCTGTGCAGTTAAAGCGCTTAGCGGTTCTATAGCGGCAAAGGTGCAAAAAGGTGTAGCGAGGATAAATCGAGGAAATAGCGGGGATAAAGTGGAGGCAGAAAAAGGTTCATTAGATGTAAAACAAAGTATTTGTAAAATTAGCTAATCATCTTTCTCACATTATATGTGTACAAGAAATAATATTTTTTAATCTTATATAACAAAATAGCGAAATATCGTAGTTATGCATGCTAAATTTGATAAGTGTAATTGATTGTAACTGTATATTAGGCACTTATGCCTTAAATTTAGCCCTTCACGCTATCTTCATTGATTTTTCTGAAAAGAGAAATAGTAAAATCATTCTCTAAATATTAGCATTGCTAAAGCGGATGGCAAAAAGCCTTGATTTAGCGGATGCAACGAAAATAGTGGGGATAGAAGCGGATCTACTGTTCATCAGCGCTAAATTGAAATAGCGTAGCGGTTGAAGAGCGCTATAGGCTATAGTGGGTATATTGCGAGGATTTAACGGGGCTTTATCAGCATAGATCCAGACGCGATCAAATGGAAAGCCTTTCCGATCTTCCTAGGCGGGTTGCACTCATGTGGTTCACACAACTTCCTCCAAGATCAGTTCCGAATTTCAAAGATTTGAGCGAGAAATTCTTAAATCAATTCCGCCTTCATGCTTCCAAGTCAAAACATGCCATGGCCCTCTTGGCAATAAAAGTCAAAACATGCTTCCAAGTTAAATCAATTCCGAATCCCAACCAGGTGGCCATAGTTGATGGGGTCGACAAAAGGATAGAGATCAGGAAGTAGTTGATTGGGAAACCGTCCACAACAATCGAACTGTTTTACAAAAAGGCTAACATCCGACTAAGACATGAAGATGCACAGTTAGATAAGGAAGATGGGCCGAAGGGCGTTTCTAATAAAGCCATCCAGAGTAATGTGGCGGTTAAGCAATCCGAGGACAACTCCGGAAAGGAGGAGGTGAACATTGGAAATCGAGGTAAGCAAAATGACAGCTAACAGAAAGGCTCTAATGAGAACTCTGGTCAAAAGGGAAATCCTAAGGAAAAGACCTCGATTTCATGTATTCGAGAGTTATACCGCATTATGGAAATCCATATAACCTTCAAAGGAAGCAAGGCGCTCTTCGGGGTATGTAGTCCCGTCATATATGATACATGGTGCCTTTATACTAGACGGAGTTTCAATCATTTTTTTCTTCCTATCTTCTGGTGGCGTTGGATCTTATTCTCTTCTGAACCGTTTAACTCTCTTATACTTGGTTGCTCCTTTGTAAAGCTGGACTGCTTTGCAGATTCGATAAAGGGTTTAACTTGACTATCGAACTCTTGAGGTGCAATTGCTTTAAACTCTACCTCATAGGGTACTTTCTTTGAGGACTTTCAGGCCATGTCCGCTTCAACAAATCTTCTAGTATAATCAATCTGTGTTGCCAAGCACAATATCTCTAATTCGCTGCTTTTCTTGTTAAGGTTGAAAGCTTAACTTCGTCCCTTTGTTTTGGTTTGGTGCTTTCCGAAGTCTTTTGTGATTGGGTATACTTCCATAAGCTCTTCATTCCAAGTAATTGTTGTTCTAGGACCTTTATCCTTCCGTCATTCTCGTCTACAAAACTCAGGTTTAGGGGTTATGTTAGGATTGGGGGTTTGCCTTCTCCTGCAGCATTTGGATCGAATGATGGGGTTATATCTCCTTTTATATTGGTAATCTCTTTTGATCTTTGACTGCTTCTTTGTGAAACTAAATTGATTTGTAGACTTGAAGAGGATCTAACTCGACTATTAAGTTTGGGAGGTGCCTTCCTTTCTATAACGGAGGATGCGTTAGAACCTTGCTCCCGGTTCTCTTATGGTCTAACCATCTTCAATTGATTAGGAGAGTATTTCGTTATGATGGAATATAAGGTAAGGGCGGAATGGCAAGTATGGAAGAGGATTTGAGAAGAAAGATGTAACGACCCGGCTTTTTGCTTGGTTTTCACCGGTAATTAAACCAATTTAAACCGTTCAAAAAGACGGATTGTTAGGCGTACTTACACATTTGCACAAAATAAAAAGAACTTTTTCATTATCATTACAATAATATTACATTAGAGTTACCGAAACACCAGAGTACATCGATTATATAGCGGAAAAGATGCTAAATTCAACGGAAGAGTATGCACGCTCCAAGATATAATTGCTCCAGATAAACCAACGTCATGCTTTAGCCAACTCCAAGACTAAATCTGCGAACCAAACTACTAGGCTGCCCGTGCAAAAATTATGGGTACCCAGTGTTTAGGTGTGGGAACAATAAACTTCAGGTCAGTCATGGGACTGGTGTGAGAACTCAAAATAATTGTTTTTAGGGATTATTTTAAAGTTAGGTAATTCACCAGACCACGCCGCTAATGCGGAATGGATTTACTTTATGTGAATACAAGTGCATAGAAATTCACAATGACTTTTTGAAAAAATGAAACTAACATAAGTCTCGCGGCACACACATAATGCAAACGGACACATGGGCGAGGTTTCTCCTTATGTAGTCAAAAATGCTTGATACCTGAAGATCCTCTTTCAATACTATAATATAGAGTGAAAACAATTTCGAAAGTAAATGTATCAATCTTACCCAGCATAGGTACCATATACTATACTGACGTACGGTATACAACTAAAATTGTACGGACTCGTAGCGGAGATTGGGTTTCCAACAATGACCAGGCAAAGGAACTTCCTTCCGAACCGAATTTTGAACACCTCTAGAGGGATGTCCGAGGATCAACAGTGATGCTCCTCATGCCAACACAAGGCCGGGTTACCCCTTAACCGGGTAACTTAGAGTACGCCTGAGTATGTCATCTCTCGGTTGTTACCGACCTTTCCGAGTGTGCGCCAACAACAACCACAAACGTAGATGCTTTTACCACATAGGTTAATACCTGGGCTCTATACCATAGTACACCTTTTATCTAGAAGGAGACAATACCTTATAACCCTGCTGCATTTCTTCCTGTTTTACATTTACTGGGGTGTGAGGCTTTTCGGGGTCCCGATATACACAAAGCTACGCTTAGATAAGCCATGCTTTGATTCAAAGCTCACTACATAACTTAAGTATGCCACATTGTCCATTCACAATGCATCACTGATTCCATCAAAGTATAACCTCTAATCTCATACGTCTTAGAGAAGGGTATTAAGCAAGAGAATAAATTCTCTGCTACCAAACAGATATATATTTAACAAAGATCAGTGCTACGCAGTCAATTACAATGTCAGACACACAATCCATACAAGTCCGTTTTGGGTCTGGATGAAACCATTAATCTGGAATTCCTTCACATACGTTTGGGCTTCTTGCCACTTAGCTGATATAAAATCCATCTGCAAATGGGATCTTCCTATTTGAGACATTCAGCAAGTCGTCCTTACGATATGAAGGGTCCCGGTCTTCAATGTTGTCTTCAATTGCTCCACAACGTCGTACTATTACTTGGAATGGTTTTCGGACATACATCTGATCCCCGTCTTCCCAAATAATAAGCGTAATTTTTAAAACACAATTACGGAACACACATGCTTTCAACCAAATCTCCTTCCATCTTGGATTTTGTTAAATTAAGCTTCTTTAAATCCATTCTCAAATTATAACAAAATCCATATTTAACCTTTCTGTTTTAAAACACATTCCTTAAATCAGAGATAATTTAGCCTTAAAGCCTTAATTAATTTTCCATTTGATAACTCGTTATCAAAAACCCAGTTTCTTTTGAAAACCCTTACCCCACATTTCAACCCTAGTTTCCAATTAAATTGGTTTCCGAACATTCAATTCTGTAATCTTAACTAAAAGATTATTCTTCCTTCCCAATTCCTTATTTTTAATTTCCTTAAATCAAAGATTTGGTTAAATCCCCAAATTACGATATGAATTTCCATAATTCAATCTCATTGGGTTTCAAGAATGATATTATTGAAGATATGATTCATGAAAAAACCCAAATCAATCGATTGAACATAAGTTACACAGAAATTGTATCTACTTATATTCGATATCAATTTTCATAATCAACGAATACTATAAGTGGAATAACGATATGATAATAGTATCTTCCAAATTCCTCAAATAGTATACGTTTACACTAAAGAATTTCATATCAAATATCTGAAGATTATTTCTATCCAACTTATCCCAATCAAATTTGGAAACCCATATTTTAATTAAAAGATTTATCCAACTCTTTGACATTAGATTTGGATAGAAATACCATCAACTTATCCTCAATATTAATCTCTGTATCCAACTCATACTATAAGCGGAATAACAGTGAACTACCTTTTAAATTCCTCAAATAGTAAGAGTCATCATCTACCAAATTAATATCAAACATCCGAAGATTTATCTCCAACCATATCCAATTATTTAAAACGGAAAACCCGTATTAATATCAATTTAAATTCCATATAAAATATTTCTACTACTTTTAAAACTTTGAAAACATTCCACAAATCATTATATAGTTCGGAAAATAGTTTACGGTTTAAAACTTCAAAATAGATTGTTTTCAAAGGAAGCGTTACAATAGCATTTCAAGAGTGTTACAAATGCATTACAAAACAGTTATCTTAACTATTTTGATCAAAATATCGTTTATCTTAGCCAAAACTTAAACTTTACAATTCAAAACACCTTTTCATAATTTGTAATGATTTTACAAATTTTTTCCATATTTTTAAACAATTAAAAATAGCTGTTTATAGTTATGGTCAACAATTGTTCTTACATCGACCTTTTCCAAAACGGTTTCGAACATAACTTGAAAATTATAACTCGAATTTAAAATCTGCTTTCACTCATTTGAAAGTTCTTGTTAATGGAAATCATATGTTTTTCATTTTATGAAAATCCGATTTAGTTTGCAAAAGTTATAAGCGTTTGAAGTTTGCATCTAAAATACGTAAATTTCCGTTATGTAACAAGCTCTTTTTTTATCATAATAACCATTGTTCCACGGTACTTCAAAATATCTTAGAAAACCATTATATCCTTATATAACCCTTTTAAAATCATTTAAATTTACTTTCAAAATTATTTTAGGTCTAAAATTCAACTTTTATTTTTTTACTTAATAAATCAAATTCTAATTCATTTCTAAATTTAAATAACTTTAAATTAACCATTACATTCGTCAGATCAGTTAGGGATAGCCAAGGAGAGCGGTAAACTTTATTTCCAAACCCAAGCCTAGATACTATCCTCTCTGTCATCCTAGAATGTTCCGGTATTTATTTATTCATTTAAAGGACTTTATCAATATATATGAATTCATACATATGCTCTTTCCAAATTATTAACCTTCAAATTCAATAATGATATTGCTTCTAATTACGAAGGAGAATTGTCGATCACCAATGTGATACCATAATTGTTGTGTCATAGTGTGTGCAAAACAACATCAACAACCATTTAAACATCCATAGTAACCATCATCAACATAATTAAATAAATCATAACTGTGCACAAGCGTTATAACACTAACGCTTAATAGTGTGTGTGGTTTAAACTATGCATCCATCATCCATTACAACAAACATCAATCATCATTAACCACTAATAATTCATCACTATATCTAAATTAGTCTAACCACTAATTAAATATATAAATTGTGGTTAAAGAGTTCTCACCTAGCAGCTTTCCAAATCTTCACGCTAGGCAAGCCTAGTTGAGCGAACCATCGGACAATATTTCGGCGCAACGTCTACTTCACCAAAATATATATTATATAATATATACTAATCTTTCTCTCTCTTAATAAGAGGAGGAGGATGACGAACTTTGGCAAGGTGGTGGTGGAAAAGAGGAAGACTTATGTCATGGAAACCATGGCCATAAGCTTAAGAAGAAGAAGAAAGATAGGAAAAATTAAAATGGATAATAAAAAGTGAAGTAAAGAGCTCCTTAGGAAAGGAGGAGTAAGGAGGTAAAGACATATAACGGGACAAGTGGAAACCATGCATGAAAGTATACATGCAAAATTACAAGTGTCCATACACCTGTCTTAAGAAGAGAAGGTGAACTTTTGGTAGCATTTCCCCTTAAATGCTATGAAAACTAAGGGCAACACTTAATTCTAATGCTACTAATTCATGTTATGGTTTTTCAAATCCGATCGAACGACAAATAGTGTTAATAAACCCAAACTTATTAATATTCATTCTCATTTATAATTCAAGTAAAATCTATCATATAACTTACCAAAATTATTAAATATTCTAAACCATATATATTTATGTCAAATACAAATTTATATTCAAATTAAGTAATAAAAATTCAAATTTTAAATTGGTTAAAAGTTCTAGATCGTTACAAAAGATTGGAGGTCTAAGGTTAAACAACCCTTCAATCAATGACACTCTAAGTAGCAAACTGAAGTTTAGGAGGTCCTTGTCGAGACCCTTTTTCCTTGATCTTACTTCTTCAAAACTTAGTCCAACCCCAGGACGGAACAACATAGCTAGGGATGTGATAGGTTATCCAAAGGATCGGAGGTTCAGGCCCTCCTTCTAGCGCCAAAATGTTAACGATATTTTTTTATCAACACCGGAAATAGGTTTAAGGATATGGACCTATGGGATGTAAGGGGTTATTTAGTTCCTACAAGATTGAGTTAGTTCATTATTTCCTAGATATCAAGGTCTTAAGCGCGAAGATTAGTTACTCTTCCTTTAAGAGGTGAGTATTACGTTTACTATACTTAAGGACCAAAAGTTACCTTGGGTTAAGGGTTCCCTAAGCGGAAAGCAAGTTAGAAAGCTAAACGGCTTGTAGAAGGGTATCTTGGTAAAGCATAGTAGAATTTAATCAGAAACATATCAGTAGACATCATAATGTACGAAAACAAGAAGAACACAAAAATTTATTGTGGTTCGGTTCTGACTGAACCTACATCCACTTTAAGGGCTTTGATGATTTTATTCATGGTGGTGGTTACAAGGAAAAATCCCAATTTGATTTACAAATTAGGGTCTGAGCTCTTTCAAATGAGTACGGAATTTGATATTGAGAAAATGCATATGTCCCCAAAAATGTGACCCCTGGGGTTTTATTTATAGACAAATCGGACCCCCTTTTGTCATCGGCTCAGCAAAATCTCCTTTCGGATGTAGCAGCATGGTGTCGGACGCTTTACACCCTTCGGTTCCAGTTGTCTTGGGTTCGGCTGCCTTTTTTTTCTCATCATTGCTATCGAATCTAACTTTGCTTTTGGTGTGCCTTTCGACTTTAGGAGCTTAACTTGAATACTGCTTCTTCATAATGCACCGACACCAAGTCAATTGGTGTGGATAACTTTAGGAGGCGCTTTCAGCTTTCGTCAAAGAGTTTGGTTTCAAGTCTTCATAGTATTTGCTCTTGTGCTTTTGCTTCTCGGGACCTCAAAACCTTCACCACTTTCGGTATCGACACTAAGAAAATTAGTGTGGATGGCTCTTCTTCTTATAAGCTTTGGTTTGCTTTCGGTGAGTCTTTGTAATTGGTTCTGGTTTTGAGGCAGCATGCTTTTAGTACATTTCCTGATGACTCCTGGAGTTGTTTCTCGGTGGTCGACAAGCTTTGGCTCCGATAGCTAGCTTTCGGAGTGTTTTCCCTATGTTCCTATTTCTTATGGTTTTGACGTCTTTACCTCCTATATCGACGCTATGTTAACTAGTGCCAATAGCCTTTTGTTTCATTCTACCTTGCTTAGTGCTTCCTGTCGTGTTTCAGACAATGTATAATTCTCTCCTGGTTTTAGGTCTCGGGTCATAGACTTCCGGCCTTTGATCTTCTTTGCGTGCCTTCAACCTTACATGTTATGCTTTCGGAACCTAGCTTATGTTGATGGCCTTTTGTGTCGGCACTACTTTGTTGTTGTTACCTTTCATATCGGTACCAATTTTTCCTCCCTTATGTTGGTGCTGATAGCCTATCGACCATATCACGTATTTTATTCTTTCAACTTTAACCATCATGTCGGCTCCATGCTTCTGGATCGTTCTTTTGAGCTGGTTGCGGTCGTATACCCCTTCACTGATAGCAGATTTTGGTGTTGAATTTGGTAGTATCACTTACTCTTGGTATTGTCCTAGCTACCTTCAAGGCTTTTCTAACCCGGTTCCGGTTTCTTTGTTTAGAGCTCTTTTTCCTTCTGACTTAGGAGCTTCCGCCTCTTTATATTTGGCTGATGCAAATTTTGGTGTTACAGTTATCCCCCCAGTATAAAAAGGATTTTGTTCTTTAGGACAAAAATCCAATGACTCCTGCGTCACCTTTCTGTACTTCAAGAAATACTAGGAAAATTTCATCATTAATTTTATCACAACTCAAAGCAATGATATAAGAAAGGACATTGGGTTTATTCAGATGGTAGTATTGGAATTTAAACCATGAAATCTTGCGAGTTTACTTATGTACATGCAAACCCAACAATGTATTCATGTCAGTTTTTATAATGTGAATTCAGAGATTTAGGACTTCTCTTATCAGAAATGGAAAATTTAAAATTTAAACGTAGGTACTTAGCATCAAGAGTTCATTCCCAAGAATGTGAAATAGCAATCTAAGATCAAACCTAAATGTTTGTGATATAAGTTTAGGAAACTATTCATAGTGATAAATTGAGGGATAGAAACCCATATCTGAGTGCCTCGGAAGTAAGGCTAGAGATCTACTCCTAGAGATAACAGAAACCTTGAAGTCTTTATTCAAGCATTTATAATAGGAGTCCAAAATTCCATCTTTGGGTATAATAGAAATCCTAACAAAGCTACTTCGGTCTTTATGCGAACTTCCTTTGCCTTATTCTGTGTGAAACACAATAACTAATATTTCTTGAGTTAGTCTCTTGCATAATGTTCAATGCTCTGCCCACATGGTGTCGAGTGTTGTTTTAACCAAACTTACATAGTAAATGATGTGATAGTATCATATAGGTGTAACTCTTTTAGTGTTAATGAAATGGATTTAGGAATAAATCTGCAAATTATGTGGATTCTTCTTGGTGCATGGTCACTTCTTGTGTTTTGGATATCAACGTCTAGAGTTCTACTGTATAAAGCTTAACACATAACATCTTTGTGTCAGTCTCGTGGGATGTGTATAATAACTTCCGCAACTTATGTGAGAAACTATCTTAATTATGACTAGGCAATAAGCGAACTTGTGACAAAGTGATATAACCTTTCGTATTTGAATATCAATCATGCATAATGTAAATTCAGAGAACCTCCTTGTGTGAGGTATTGAGGAAACGTAGCTTTTGTTGCAAACCTTCAAAATAGAAAGCTTGGAATACCCACCCAAGTACTTACTAAGAAATTTCCTTTTGAAAACAAGATAATAGGCTTGACCCCTTTCTTGAGGATGACAATAGGATCCCAAAAACCCTATTCTGCAAGTCTGTAAGTCAAAGCTTTCATACCTATATTCGAGCATTGCGACAGGAAATTAAGAATACATATCTATTGGCAATGGAGGTTTCGAGCTGAAACCTTGATTAAACTATTTAGTAGGGGACCATAAATCCACTTTTGGTGTTTTGATGGAAGTTCCGAACCAAACTCAGATTCAGGTTTTTAATAGAAGATTAGATATCCTCATCCGGCTTTTATAGAAGTCCCGAACCAAACCCAAATTCGTGTTTTTCATAGAAGACCATAAATCCACTTCTGGGAGTTAATGGAAGTCCTAAACCAAACCTAGATTCGGGTATTTGATAGAGTACCAAAAATCCACTTGTGGAAGTTAATGGAAGTTCCGAACAAACCTAGATTCAGGTATTTGAGGGAATACCAGAAATCCTCTTTTGGTATTTAATAGAAGTCCCGAACCAATCCCAGATTCAGGTGTTGAATAGAAGACCAGAATTCCACTTCTGGAGGTTACTGGAAGTCACGAACCAAACATAGATTTGGGGATTTGAGAGAGGACCAGTATTCCTCTTCTGGTATTTAATAGACTCTTGAACTAATCCCAGATTCGGGTATTGAATAAAAGACCAGAAATCCACTTCTGGAAGTTAATGGAAGTCTCAAACCAAACCCAAATTTGGGTATTTGAGAGAAGACCAGAAATCCTCTTCTGGTATTTTGATAGAAGTCCCTAACCAAACCCAGATTTGGGTATTTGTTGGAGTTACCCCTCCGGCTTTGTGAGCCACTTTTTTGGGCTTTTGATTTAATTTAATGAGCCTCTTCCCTGTAGCTTTGGTTTGATTTGATGAGCCGCTTCTTTAGACATTGATTTGATGATCCGATTCCTTGGGATTTGATTGGATGTTTCAGCCTTGTTCTTTAAGCAGATGTTGTACGCGCTTTGTGTGCTACCTTTGGCTTTTGTTCCCTTCTGCGGTATAGGATGTGAGTAGAGGATGTACGTGCTTCGAGTGATCCCTTTGAGCTTTTGCTCCATTCTGCAGGATATGGTGGAACATGCTCATCTTTAGAGCAGAGATTAGAACGTACCCATCTTTAGGGCAGAGGTTGAACGTACTCCTTTGGATCATTGGTTAGAACATACTCATTGAAAGCATTGGTTACTCGTATAGAGCATTGGTTAGAAAGTAATCATATAGAGCATTGGTT
Organism: Allium sativum; assembly: GCA_030737875.1. Taxonomy (NCBI): domain Eukaryota; kingdom Viridiplantae; phylum Streptophyta; class Magnoliopsida; order Asparagales; family Amaryllidaceae; genus Allium; species Allium sativum. The sequence continues at coordinate 592,612,917 of CM060919.1, forward strand.
AGAACGTACTCATATAGAGCATTGGTTAATTGAGCATACAGCTCGTGCAACGACGAGCATGCAACTCGTGTCGTGATGAGCTCACAGCTCGCGTAGTGTAAAATCATAAAATACTTACAGTGGAACCAGAGCTCCACAGATGGTCAAAAAATTAATGATCATCAAATATGATATGGAAAGCGTATCCACATTAAGCTAGTAGACAAGCGAAATTAACCAAATGTCACATAACTACTAAGCTTGAGAATTCATGAACAGAGTACAAAACCTATCATCAAACGTGAAACAAAAGCTGTTACGTTTGGATCTATAATGTCGAAGCATTTTTTAGAAAAACCCTTTGATGTCATGGTATCCCTGGTTTTCACCAAGGCTCACAATGTATCTCTAAAGAAAAACAACATAATCATCCATAACACTTGGGTGGAAATATCATATCCACCTTAGACTTATAGATGTAGTTATTCTAAATAATATTCTTAGTTCTTTTTTGCTAAAAGAGAGGATTGGGTCCAAAGGTTTATATAAGTCAACATCTCATACTAGACTTAATATTGTAGAAACCTTAACTGGGCTCTTAACCCCTTGTACGGTCATCTAAACACAAACCATGCAAAACATCCACAAACAAGCATGAGATATATAAAGCTTAGCAATTGATAAGGAGACAACTACTTGATTCAGAAGAAGTGTTGCTAGGAGCTTACTTAGCACCTAGCTACCTTTCAGAAATGCAGGACATGAAAGTGTCGCATGTCCCAAAGTTTGGCAAATGTGACAAGTACAGGTCCTTGGACACCTACTAAAGTAACGCTCCCTTGATCCGTAGTTGTGACGATTTACATGAGTATATTTGAAAGTTCTAGATCCGAAGGGTTCCTGCTTGCCTCCAAACCTAGAACCCTTGCCGTAAAAGCCAGTAAACCTTGATTTAGGAGGATTTGGCATGAAAAAGGCCCTAACTGCTAGGGCATCTGTCTTGAGGTCAAGTGGTTGCTGAGTTGTTCCCCGTTTACCTTTGATGAACTCTTTTAAGTGTCCTTCTTGGATGAGCCGTTGTATTATAGCTTTCAACATCTTGTATTTGTCGGTTTGGTGTCTAATGATCTTGTGATATTCGCAATACTTCCCACCCTTGAACGGTTCTGGATAATTCTTGGATTTGAAAGGCACTAAGAAGTTGAGTCTCTCCTTCATCACGAAATATATGTGTGAGATGGGTGTACTCAAGGTTACAAGGCCAGTGAATAGACCTTCCTGCTTTGGTTTCTTTTGATCTTCATGAAATCTGAGCTTCAGGTCCTGAAGTTTCTAATTAGAACAAGACTTCCCATCTTCTCCACAGTTACTGAGTCTCTTTCTCGAATGATACCGCTCTGCTATATGCATGAACTTATTTTCCTTGCGATAAATTCTCGTAGTCTTGACATCCACATGCGTATAACTCCTTCCAAAATGGAGTATTCTCAATCAGCCCTGAATGGACGGCGACAAGCTTATTTCGATTGCTCGTGTCTTTAGCTTTTGAAGCTTCATCATTAAATCATTTAAGGTAATTGGCAAAAGACTCCTATTGTCCTTGTTTAATACTTATAACGATGTTGTATTCCAAAATGGGATCCTTGTAGCGGCAAAATTGGCAGAGAATTACAAGGAAAACTATTCCCAAGAACGGATGGCCTTTCTTTGATATTTGTGATACCATTTAATAGCTCCTCCTCTTAGCATTAATGAAAACATTCGACATCGAACAACTCCAGATGCATTATGGATATCCGTATAACTTTTAAAGGCAACAAGGTGCTCTTCGAGGTATGTAATCCCGTCATATATGATACGTGGTGCCTTTATACTAGACGGAGTTTCAATCATTCTTTTCTTCGTATCTTCTGGTAGCATTAGGCTCTTGTTCTCTTCTGAACCGGTTACCTCTCTTAATACTTGGTTGCTCCTTCATAAAGCTGGACTACTTTGTAGATTCGATAAAGGGTTTAACTTGGCTATCGAACTCTTGACGTGCCATTGCTTTAGACTCTACCTCATAGGGTACTTTCTTTGAGGACTTTCGGGCCAAGTCTTCTTCAACAAATCTTCTAGAGTCAATATGTGTTTTCAAGCATAATATCTCTATTTTGTTGCTTTTCTTGTTAAGGTTGAAAGCTTAACTTCATCCACTTAATTTGGTTTGGTGCTTTCCGAAGTCTTTTGTGATTGGGTATCCTCCCATAAGCTGTTCGTTTAAAGCAATTGTTGTTCTAGGACCTTTATCCTTTCGGCATTCCCATCTATAGAACTCAGGTTTAGAGGTTGTGTTAGGATTGGGGATTTGCCATCTCCTGTAGCATTTGGGTCGAATGATGGAGTCATATATCCTCCTGTATTGGTAATCTCTTTTTATGTTTGACTGCTTCTTTTTGAAACTAAATTGATCTGTATACTTGAAGAGGATCTAACTCGACTATTAAGTTCGGGAGGTGCCTTCATTTCTATAGCGGAGGATGCGTTGGAACCTTTCTCCTAGGTTCTTGCGGTCTAACTATCTTCAATTGATTTGGAGAGTATTTCGTTATGATGGGATATAAGGTAAGTGCAGAAAGGTAAGTATGGAAGAGGATGTGAGAGGAAAGATTGGAGGTTTAAGGTTAAACAACCCTTTAATCAATGACACTCTAAGTAGCAAACTGAAGTTTAGGAGGTCCTTATCGAGTCCCTTTTTCCTTGATCTTACTTCTTCAAAACTTATTCCAACCCCAAGACGGAACAACACAACTAGGGATATGGTAGGTTTTCCAAAGGATCAGAGGTTTAGGCCCTCCTTCTAACGCCAAAATGTTAACAATATTTTTCGTCAACACCAGAAATAGGTCTAAGGATGTGGATCTATGGGATATAAGGGGTTATTTAGTTCATACAAGCTTTAGTTAGTTCACCGTTTCCTAGATTTCAAGGTCTGAAGCCCGAAGATTAGTTACTCTTCCTTCAAGAGGTGAGTATCATGCTTACGAGACTTAAGGACCAACAATTACCTTGGGTTTATGGTTCACTAAGCGCAAAGAAAATTAGAAAGCTAAACAGCTTGTAGAAGGGTATCTTCGTATTTCAGAAGCATAATAGAATGTACTAAGAAACATATCAGTAGGCAACATAATATACGAAAATAAGAAGAACACAACAATTTATAGTGGTTCAGTGATGATTGAACCTACATCCACTTTAAGGGCTTTGATGATTTTATTCATGGTGATGGTTACAAGGAAAATCCCCAATTCGATTTACAAATTAGCATTTGAGCTCTCTAAAATGAGTATGGAATTTGAGAATGAGAAAAGGTCCTCAAATGTGACCCCTGGGGTTTTATTTATAGACAAATCAGGCCCCCTTTTGTCATCAGCTCAGCAGAATCCCCTTTTGGATGCGGCAACATGGTGTCAGCCGCTTTATACCTTTCGGTTCCGGTTGTCTCGGTTTCGGCCGCCATTCTTTCTTCTCATCATTGCTATCGAATCTAACTTTGCTTTTGGTGTGCTGATTTTGGCTTTAGGAGCTTAACTTGAATACTTCTTCTTCATAATGTGCCGACACTAAGTCAGTTGGTGTGGATAGCTTTAGGAGACGCTTTCAGCTTTCGGCAATGAGTTTTGGTTTCAAGTCTTCATAGTATTTGCTCTTGTGCTTTAGCTTCTCGGGACCTCAAAACCTTCACCTCTTTCGGTGTTGACACTAAGAAAATTAGTGTGGATAACTCTTCTTCTTATAAGCTTTGGTTTACTTTCAGTGAGTCTTTGGATTAGTTCTGGTTCTATGACAGCATAATTTCGGTGTATTTCCTAATGACTCCTGGAGTTGTTTCTCGGTGGTCGACAAGCTTTGATTCTGATAGCTAGCTTTCAGAGTGTATTCCTTGTGTTCCTATTTCTTATGGTTTTAACATTTTTACCTCCTTCTGTATCGACACTATGTCATTCTGCCTTGCTTAGTGCTTGCTGTCATGTTTCGGACAATGAATAATTCTCTCTTGGTTTCAGATCTCGGGTTATAGACTTTTGCCTCTTGATCTTCTTTGCTTGCCTTTAACCTTATGTGTTATGCTTTCGGAACCAAGCTTATGTTGATGGCCTTTAGTGTCAGCACTGCTTTATCGTTGTTGCCATTTGTATAGGTACCAAGCTTTCCTCCTTTATGTTAGTGTCGATAGCCTATCAACCATATCACCTCTTTTAAGCTTTCGGCTTTAACCTGTTGTCGGCTCCATGCTTCCGGATCGTTCTTTTGAGTTGGTTACGGTCCAATACTCCTTCACCGATAGCAAGTTTTGGTGTTGAATTTGGTAGTAACATTTACTTTTGGTATTTCCTAGCTACCATCAAGACTTTTCTAACCCGGTTTCGGTTTCGTTGTCTAGAGTTCTTTTTCCTTTTGACTTAGGAGCTTCCGCCTCTTTATATTAGGCTGATGCAAATTTTGGTGTTAACAACAAAATTTATAGTATGTATCACTTCTTGGTGTTTACCCTTAAAATTCCCTACTGATGAAGGGATCGGAACCATGCACGGGGATCAAGTGATGGGATGAGCATGCTACTCAATAGAATGGAAAGTGCTCCGGGACAAAGATAGCATAGAGTCAGAAGACAATCCTCCTCCTGCAAAGGGGAAGGAAGCAAAGCAACTAAAGAAAACATCCCAAACATGACCGTCCATTTGCCAAATCGAAGATATTGATCAGAGAGAAGACGAAGAGCCGAGATGTAGGAAAGCAGCCCCAAATGAAACCACGGTGAAGATCTCGATCGATGACGATGACCCAACTAGGGTCTTGAAGGTTGGATCTCACCTTGACCCCCTCCGGACGAGGGAGTTGACTGAATTCCTCTGTGCTAACCTTGACGTGTTCACGTGGACCCATGCTGACATGTGTGGGATATCACCTTCCGTCATGACTCACTCCCTTAGCATTGATCTAAAGTATACACCTGTGAAGCAGAAAAGGCGGATGCTCGACCCAGAGAGGTCCGCGGCTTTGAAGGAAGAAATCACGAAGCTTCAGGCTAATGGATTCGATCGAGACACGACCGATCCCAAGTGGATAGCAAACCCTGTGCTTGTGAAAAAAGGCAAAGAGAAGTGGCAAACTTGTACTGACTTATCAGATTTAAATAAAGCATGCCCCAAAGACAGCTTCCCACTGCCTAGAATTTATCAGTTGGTCGATTCTACAACAGGACATGAACTCCTTTCATTTATGGACGCGTACTCAGGTTATAACCAGATTGCAATGCATGTCCCAGACCAAGAACATACCAGCTTTATAACAAATCTCGGATTATATTGTTATATGTCATGTCCTTCGGATTGAAAAACGCTGGAGCGACTTATCAGCATTTGGTTAATCGAATGTTTTATGATCAAATGGGAAGGATGATGGAGGTTTATGTGGATGACATGTGGGTAAAGTCGAGGCAATCGTCCGATCACATCAGGGGTCTGTCAAAAATGTTCAACATTCTCTGAAGATATGGGATGAAGCTCAATCCCTTAAAGTTCTCTTTTGGAGTTGCATCAGGAAAGTTCTTGGGTTTTATAGTCATCTCTCGAGGGATCGAAATCAATCTTGATTAGATCTTAGCAATCAAGGGAATCCAGAAACCTAGAAGGATCAAGGACGTGCACAGTTGGACAGGAAAGGTTGCAGCCATGGGTCGATTTATATCCAAAGCAACTAAGAAGTGCCTCCCTTTCTTTGAATTGATCAAGAAAGGGAAATGAAACTTCGCTTGGAAGCTTGACTTCGTCAAAGCCTTCCAGAGTTTACTTGAATATATGGAAAAACCTCTTATCTTGTCCATGCTGGTTGACCACGAGGATCTATTTTTGTGTTTGGCAGTATCTATTAACACAGTCAGCTCGATCCTAGTTCTTGAAAAATATCAGTACAACGTCCGGTTCATTATGTAAGCATGAAAATAACAGGGCCGGAACGCAGCTATCCAAAGATTGAGAAGCTCGCTTATAGTTTGTTGATTGCATCACGAAAGCTCCATCATTACTTCCAAACTCACTCCATCAAGGTGTTCACCGACCAACCACTATGACAAGTCCTACAACGGCCTGAGGCAAGCGGGAGGCTACTTAAGTGGAACATCGAACTAAGTTAATTCAACCTCACTTTTGTTCTGCGGAAATCCATCCGGGAGCAAGAACTAGCTGATTTTATAGCCGAATTCACTACTCCGAAAGACGGCAACCTAAAGGATGGTCCCAAGCCCCTGGACATCGAATTGAGATCAGACACATAGATGTTATACACAGATGGGGCTCGTAACAATCGACATTGGCATAGTACTATTAACTCCTGAATGGTGGTCGATCTATTATACACTAAGACTGAATTTCTCTACTACCAACAATGATTCCGAGTACGAGGCCTTAATGTCGGGCTTAAGCTCGCGAGGGACTTAAGAATAGTAGCGCTAAATATTTTATGTGATTCACAACTTATTGTATTTCAGGTTCGAAGAGAGTATTAAACTAAGGGGGCTCGACTTGCCGCCTATCTCAAGCAGGTCGAAGAGTTACTGAATGACTTTGATCAGTATAGCATCTCCCATATTCCTAGGGAAGAAAACCAAAAGGTAGACAAATTGGTAAAACTAGCTAGCTCTGATGACCCGAGCGAGGCAGAGTTGATCCCCATAGATACTTTGAGCACCCCGAGCATAGACCAGATGGAGGTCGATCAATCGGAGACCGGACCCGAAAAGGAATCCTGGATGACCCCCATCAGGATTTTTCTCCAGCATTGGAACTCTCCAAGAGAGAAGGAACGAGAGATGAGCCCTCATACGACAAGCTTCTAGGTACACCATCTAGCAAGACCATTTTTACAGGAGGGGTTTCTCGGTTCCAATGCTTCAATGTGTGGCCAATGACGATATTAAGAGAATATTGAGGGAAGTACACGAGGGAGAGTGTGGTGCTCATACAGTAGGACAAACCCTGGCTAAAAAAGTGCTATGGTATGGATACTTCTGGCTGACCATTAACAAAGATGCGGCCAACTACTCTAGGCGATGTGATAGATGCTAGAGATTTTCTCAGATCCCATGGACTCCACCAATGGAACTCACCCAAATGGTCAGGCCCTGGCCATTTGCTGTCTGGGGAATATATATTATCGGAAGTCTACCACTCTCGAAAGGGGGAGGAAAGTATGCAATCGTGGATGTAGACTACTTTACAAAGTGGGCGAAAGCTAAACATTTGACCACGATCACCACAAAACAAGTCATCAATTTTGTTGTCAAGAACATCATATGCTGATTTGGACTGCCTAAGACTATCATCACTGATACGGGACTCAATTCGACAGCTCAAAATTCAAAGATTTCTGCGAATGATATCGTATCGAGAAGAAGTACATGGTAGTTGCACACCCGCAATCCAATGGATAGGGTGAAGCCGTCAATAAAATTATCAAGTCTATCTTGAAGAAATGCCTGGAATGAGCCAAAGGCAAATGGGTCGATGAATTTCCTTTAGCCTTTTGGGCATATCAAACCACCCATAAAACTGCCACAGGTCATACTCGTTTCGCTTTGTGTTACTGCTCTAAAGCAGTCATTCCTATAGAGCTTGAAGTTTCTTCCCATAGAACTACATACTATGACCCATTATCGAACAAAGCCCTTCTCTTGGAGTCATTATACATGATTGATGAAAAAAGAGAAGAAAACAACCTCTGTGCTGAAGCTCATCGGTGTCGGGTCGCCCAATACTACAATAAAAGGTCCGACCCAAGACCTTCGATGTGGTGACCTTGTTTTAAAACGGGTCTTCCCTACTCCCGTTCATATGAGCCCCAAGTGGGAAGGGAATTACGTCATCCAATAAAGACTTGATAATAGATCCTTCAGGCTAGCGACTGTTGACGGTGAACTCTTTCAAAGAGCATGGAATGCTGAGCATTTACGATGTTATCTTTCTTAGGACTTCTATTTTATAAGGTGTGTTTTCCACTTATTGTTGTCCAGGAATAAAAGCTCCTTTCCTGCTCTATCTCACTACTCTAATGACTATGACCATATGTTGCGATTCGACCGATATAGGTCAAACTTTACGATTAGGGAGAAAGCCTTCTCCCTAACCTTGCTTATCGGTCCATGTCTTAACGAGCCGATCTCGCTTGGGATCGAAACGAAGTATGGGTCGAATAAGTTTGAGCTTGATATCGATACTCGAGCCTTCGGATCACACTTTACAGACCAAAGTGGGGATACGCCGATGCAAATAGCATGAATGCCTACTTAAATAACTCTTACTCTCATGACTTGGGAAGGAGTATAAAATTATGGATGAATGTGAAAGGTGCACCCAGATTAAAGACCGTTCGATCCCTGAAACTCTAACCCCTAACGACTAAAGGGAGAGTATAAAAGGACTCACATACTTCTACCCAAGATCGTTCGACCCTCGGTCTGGGTCGAATCGATCTCGGAAGTCAATGAGAGGACTTGACGTCTGAATCGATCCTCCACGACACTGGGGGCATGACAATGGTCGAGTGATCCGACTATGGGCTTCACTCGAGCAATCCTTAAAGTTTGAAATAGACTGGGGGCACTTATGTTGTTTCCCTACGTCTTAGTCATATTTTAACCCTTCAGCATATTATTAATAATGCAAATACTTGAAGGCAAATAACTTTGTTTACATTAATATAAATTTTGTTTACAAAGTACAAGACTAAACAATGGCAAAAATGCGAGGGCTGCACTCGCAAACAACTTCCAAAGGGCCTATAATAACGTGCAACAAAAGGTTACTAAGCTCAAGGTGGATTACCACCGGACTTCTTGATTTCCTCCATTTCTTTTTCCTTGATCATCTCCAAGGTTTCCTTGGTAGTCAAATGACGCCTTTGCGTCTTGGACTTGCTGCGGAGAGGAACAGAGTGACCAGACACTCTCTATCATCTTTCCTCTTACCTTGATCATTCTGGATTGGGAAAGGAGTTCCTTTGACTGATGAAATTATAGTTGGAGTAATAGCTTGGAGAGGAGGAATATCGAGGGGATTAGTAGACAATTCGACTTTAAGAGAAGAAACCTTGCTCTCATATCTAGCTTTCATCTCAGCAATAGTTAGTGAAACGGTCCTCCTGATCACCCTTGTGATCACCACATCATCATCTGACCGAGTGTTGCTAGTTTCTACTTCCTTTATAACATCGACCATTTCTTCATCTTTGCTTGGAAAAGCAATGGGATCTTTCTCCGTTGCTTTGGTCCCTGACACAGTAACTGTTTTCACCGCTGGTGTATCTACAATAGAAAGTGTAAAATTTAAACTTGAAGGAACTTACACTCCCTATAATTGAGAAGGAAGGAGTGAGTTACCACAAGTTTTGGATTCTTTTGGCCTTTCAGAAGTCTCTATAATGGCAGCAACTGAACTCTTTTTGAACAAAGAAAGAGGGGGATCATTCGGACTATACTCCTCCGTTACCCCTAAGGACTAAATTGGGGGAGGAGAAACAGTGGATGAACCAACAATAAAGTCTCTGGTGGGATAGTGAAGAGATGTTTTCTTCTTACTCGCACTAGTCTCCCTCTCCAGGATCGACTTTCCTTTCACCTTGAATCATTCGGCATCTTTTTATTCACTTAACATTCTCTTCCCTTCAGCCAATGCCAACGGTTCACCACTACCCAAAAATTAGGATATCACGGCTTCTTCATCCATTGGATGTCCCTTTGCATCCTCGACCTCTTCCTTCATAAACACTTCCAAAGCATCAGGTAATATCCGCTGGTAGTTGTCCATCCGAGACAAGTCTCTATGGCGGAGGACTCGAGCGAGAATAGTAATACATTGTAACCGAACCTATTGCACATCTATTCTATCTTCGCTACATGTTCAACCTTGATTGTTTGGATCTCAATCTCATGTTGGAGTTGAGAGTCGCTAGCATTCTCAATTATAGCCTCGACATTATCCTCGGCCTATTTTCTGGCCACCTCTAAAAAACGATTTGGGCTTTGATGCTCTGCACCTCCTGATCCAAACTCTCTTTATCATTCTTCAAGATCTCATTTTCGGTTCTAAGAGATGCACACTCCTAATCTATTGACTTTACCCGAGTCTATAAATTGTTTATGGTTTCCCTACAGTTTTCTTTAAGAACAACTACTTGAGCCTCACCTTCCTCCTTTTCTTTTTTCACCGTCTCAAGAGTCTTCCTGTAGGAATCCCGTTCCGCCTGCATGCCTTTATTTTTTATCTCCATGCCTCTGGCAACTTCGCATACATGCCTTGCGTATGTGTACATGGCCTCATATTGAGATAAAGCAAAGTCAATACCAGACCTGACCTAGTCATGAGCACTTGTTGGAAACGACTGAAGATCAGGGGTGAACTTGATTCCAGTAAAACAAAGGTAAGGGAAAAAAATCCTTCATTTCTTTGATTCATTCGGCAGGTGTACTCTCTTGAGCTGAAGAGATTGATATTTGGGGACTTTTCCTAGGACGTCTGGAGGGAGGGGTAAGGCCCTGACCATGAGTGCCAGCTGATTGTTTCTTGAGAAGTGGGTCGGTTGAAGGTTCGGAATGAGGGAGAGCAATTTGTGAATGTTCACTGGTTGTCTTACCATCAGCCCTGGGAGTTCTATCCCAAGAATGAGATGAAGACCGACACTTGGGACTCTCATGCTCCTTATCTTTTTCTTGAAACTTTTCCTTCTCTATCCTCTTTTCCTTTTTATCCCTCTTACACGTTTCTCGGTTTTCCCCCTCTTATTTCTCTCGTTCTTTTCTATCTCGATCTTTTCTTTCTCCTTTCTCTCTTTCTCCTTTCTCTCATGATTGTTGTATCCATGTCCACTATCCCACCTACCTTGCTGCGGGGCCAATCCAACGGGTTCACCTTTTTTCAAAAGAAGGCCGAAGTTATCATGGTAATAGCCACTCTTCATAGTGCCTACATCACAACAAAGAAACATTAATCAATATTCAATATACACAAGAGAAGATGGTGTTATGACATGCAATGCTTGTACTGCGTATGTCCTAAGTAATTCCGTAAGACAGACCCGAGCCTGGGACGTGGCCCATCTCCACTATGTCTTTTGGGTCGACAGACGCAATATCCTCCCTGGACTTGTTGAAGAAAGAAGCTGAATCCAAGTTTTGAGAAGAGATGAGTTTCTCACGGATTTCCAAATTTTGTAATTCATGATAGGGAGGATCTACTTCTTCCTCATGTGGATCCTGAGTGAAAGAAGGATCCTCTCTAACACCAGAATCTTCCAATCGACGATCATGAGGATCCTCCTCAATTGTCTCCTCTAGGATCTTCTTCGAAGCACTTACAACCGAGCTCTTCCGCATTCTCAATCGGTCGGCCTCCAGGGGCTGGTCTCTTTCCTTTCACCCGGGGAGGAATAATCATTTTCTCCTAAGTTGAGGGTTGGACGGACGACCCCCCGACTGGGGGCACGTTCCTAGCAATGGTCGATTTTTTTTGAGCTGGGGGCATGTCGGTTTGAACAACATGTGAGGGAGAATCTCGATCATCTGGATATCCTAATGTTCTCCCCTCATCCTAGAGATGGTAGCGATGTAAGCATGTGTCAGTCAGACACTCCTTGATGCTGCGACGTTTTGGACTAAAAGGGGCAAAAGGTATCTAGACGCTCCTGAAACACTCTCCCCGTGGGCCTTTCAGGTTCATCATCTATGTGGAAACAATTCATGTGAGAAGCCTCCTTATGGTCGAACCAATTAAGATGAAAGACTTACTACTTCAAAGCTAGCAACGGGCGCATCCTAGTTGTTGCGTAACATAAAACCAGTCATGCCTGATATCTCCCAGTTTGCTGAGGATGTCCTCAATAATTTTTCATCCACCGACAACCTCAAAGAAAATAAAAGGAGTGTGCTTCTTTCGATGTCTGAAATTGAAGAAAAATACTATGTCATCAAGTGTTGAAGGTGGTATAGATACTTCATGTATAAGACGTATTGTGACAACAAATTGGTATATGCGATCGGGTGAAGTTACATCAACACCAAATCCATTCGCCTTAGAAAATCAATTATAAATGGAGGAAACAGATGGATAGCTCCGGCAGTGCACATCAGACGAGTTAGCGCCATAAACCCACTTGGCGGATTATGGGGACAATCATCTTTTTTGGGGACGTGGATATTGGCCCGTGGAATCTTGTGTTTTGCACTCAACCTTTTCAGCTGTTTCACACTCATCATGCAAAGCCAAGTGTCCAGAGGATTTCTCAGAAATATAGCACCAGGGAGAATGTCGGGTGCATCGGTCATAGCCGTCGCCCTACTTGTCTCTCCTGTTTCTATACGAGGAGTCGGGTTTACCAACTGAGTCTGAATTTTAGTATTAAGGCTGGGTCAGGCTCGGTTCTAGATTCGGAGGAGGAGTCACTCTCTGAATCCATACGAATGGAAAGATCCTTGCCTATGCCTGATCCAGAGCCACGAGTCTCGTATCGTTTGACCACTGTTAGCTATGCTATTCATATAAAACTATCATTAGATTGATAAGATCATAACCCCTCAGTGTGTGCATCAACGCGTGTACGTGTGGTGGAATGATATAATAAATTAAAAGCAACGACCAAGAACATGCTAAAATTTCATGGTACTTCATCCTAACTAAGATGAACAGATGAAGTCAATTATTCCACAAAGACTTATGTGTAGTCCTGAAACCGATCATCCTTGGACCTATCGACCTAAGACTATAAGGATCGACCAGGAGGACTACCGATCCAAGACTTGATCCCATGTTGAATGTAGTTGTCATCGCCAATCAAACCTATAACCACTTAGTGTTATTGTAATTACTCGCATTCTACATATCGGAGGATCGTAGAATATTTATTTCATCTTCTTGCGAAGTCATATGGTCGTGTAACTTTGAGAAACGACTATTGGGGTCCTTTCCCACATTCACGATTTTTGCCGAATTTTAAATGACCGTTTTGCCCCTGGTGAATCTTGTTTCGCCTATAACTTTTGATTGTAAGGAGTTTTGACCTAAAATCACTTCCATTGGATTTGAATGATGGTTTCCCATTCCGTAGAGTGGTCACATTAATTAAACGGACTTACCGTTTGGAAGATATGGTTGAAATAAGGTTTGGAAGATGGAAAACAACTTAATCAGGCTTAATAGGGTGATTAGAAGCTAGGCCCATAATCCATTCGGGATTAGGGTTATGGGAGGGCCGAACGGGTTTGGAGAAACATTCCCTTTCATTTTTCCAACCGCCACAAACATTCCTTGAACCCTAGTAACGGACTCCATCTTCCAAATCTCTCTCTAATCACTTTCTAATCACCAATTAAGCAAATCTACATCAAATCAAGGCGGATTAGCATCAAATTGAAGGTAGAGCTGCTGCACTACATAGGATTCCGAGCCAAACCAGTTAAAGTTTCAAAACTATCATTTATTTGTGGATAAAGTGAGTGATTAGCATGTTTATTCAATAATTATGGCTAATTAGAGGTGATTAGTGATAATTAGCAAAATTATGACTCGGAAAAATATGGAAAAAATATGCATAAATTCAAAAATATTATTTTATGTTGCAGGTACATATTCGGATTAATTTGGATTAAGTTTACTAATCCTATTGTTAGAAATGGTTAAACACGGTTAAGGGGGAAATCATGGTTTTGGGTATGTTTAATATAAGATAGCCTATGTGATTGATGTTTTGATCTTTTTGATTGAACCCATATGTTGTTACTACTATTTGATATGTTTTTTGATTGTTTAGTAAATTTAGAATGGTCAAAAATGCCGTCATGTGGCGTAAACAGCTTGCTGGAAGGAGGTGCAAGAGACCGAATCGAGCTCCCCAAACCGAACCAGATCGCGCTCACCAGGACCGACCTGCTCGCCTAAAGAGCTCTGCGAGCTGCTTGCTCGAGCCAAGAGGCTCCACTCTGATCCAATCGCACCCGAAGACCCACAAATCGACCCAGACAGTGCCCCCACGAACTGATGGAGGACTCGACCCACGAACCGATGGAGGACCCTAACCCGACCCGGAGAGGAGCTTGCGAACCAACCCGGATGAAGTAGCCCGACCTAACCTGGTAGAATAGCACGACCTGACCTGAACCAGGATAATGACCAAGAACCAGATTTGAATTTCCTCTATGTCGCGACGATCGTGAACTCTCCTTAAGATCAACCTTAATCCGACCAAAACCTGAGATGCAAAGGAAGTCCAAATGAGAAGTAATGGCTCAGGATCCAGATGGGAACCAACGAACGTACTTCTAGAGTTGGGCTTTATTGCGGGACGTGTGCAAAGGGGTTATCGATATCTATAACTTTGGTTCACTATTGAGGGATGGGGTATTTACTATGGACCGGCACAGTGGGGTCAAAGGTTGTATGGAGTTGGACTCCATCAAGGCCCCAAAGGGCAAAGTGGTCGTAGTGATAGCTGTAAGGAGTTGGACTCCGTCATGGCCCCAATGGATCTGGTGATCAAAGTAGTGGATATCGTATGCTTTACGCACTAAGTGAGAGATGTGAGGACGATTGCTATGTTTGATGTTTGCTATCACCATGACACTCACACTTCCATTTTACACCCTATGTTAGTGTTACCTTAGAGTATTGTACAACTTGTTGTGCTAACTCTTTGGTTTATGGTCCAGGTCAGGTACGATTACTTATACTTGTTATTGCTCTACTTACTGGTATAGATTTGCTATCTCTCATACTAGACTTTCGTCTGACCCGGAGTTTTATGTATCTTCTTATTACTTTGGGTGCTCCTAAACGATCAGACTAGAGACAAGTTAGGTGGTGGTGCACGAGTAGCAGTCTGGAGACGAGCAGGAGGCTTCCACGTACTATATACATATATTCTCCCTGTGTTATTGTTGGTCACTGCTTTGGGCATTAGTAGTGTACCTCTTTTATTTCCTTTTTAGAGGCAGTATTTTGAAGTTGTAATAATGGTTTGGATCATAAGCTGTACTTTGGATTCCGCTACTCTGATGGATACGGTTTAGTTTTCAGCTTATGCACCGTCTCGCCTGTTTTATATCAAGTTATGTTATAACCATATTTTATTCCATGCGCTGTGAGATATACTACAGTTTCTTGATGACTCATCGTTTCAAACTCCTTTCTTTTGATGATCGTCCTGTGCCAATCGGGCATTGGCGCAACGCATTTCAAGGGAAATGTTTGATGGTACGGGGAGGCCGTCACACTTGGTATCAGAGCCTAGGTTGTGTAGTTTGTCCTAGGGGAAGACATCAAGGAGAGATAGTATACGTATATGAGAGCGCGTATTTGTGATATCTTGGTTTCTAAAAACTATATATATATAGTATTAGTATATCTAAGGATGAAGTCGCACTGCACCAGCACCACTAAGGAGATGGTTAATCGTTTTCTCTTTACAGATTGAATGATGAGACGAAATATAAGGAGTACGGTGAGGAACCCCGCATTGGGAGTTGAAGAGGGAGCGGGTTCGGGGGCCAATAATGGGAATGTCCTTGATATGAGGACGATGTTTACTGCCTTCTTGCGAGAGATGCTTAGGGATGCTCAGGGAGCAGTTCCAAATGCTGCTAATGGTGGTGGTGCAGTAATGCAGGCGCCTAGAGCCGATTTCGCAAAGCTTAACAAGGATTATACTAGTCTTGGTGGGAAGCCGTTCCACTGAACAGAATCAGCTACGGAGGTTCAGGAATAGCTTAATAGTTGTAAGCGCATCTTCAAGGATTTGAGGATCGATAATGAAATGAAGAGGAAGCTAGCATCCCGTCAGCTTCAAGGACGGGTAATGAATTGCTGGAATGCTATTAAAGCGGCTACTCCCGAGGATCAAGTTGCTTGGAATCAGTTTAAGACTCGCTTCAGTGATAAGTTTATTCCAACTGCTCGGAAATTAGAATTGTTTAGGATATTTTTGGAGCTTAAGCAAAATGGTAGGGTAGTCTCGGAATATAATGCTGAATTCGATACCTTATCAAAATATGGATTATCTCTTATCGATACTGCCAAGAAGAAGAATGAGAAGTTCATAACTGGCCTCGATGGGTACTTGGGGGAAAGATGTGACGGCCCGCCCCGCACCAACCGACATTTACTCCAAAAGTGCGCTGTACACATGTCCAGTTAGCACGGAACGGGTCGTGAGAAGGAAAGGGAAGAAGAAAAGAAATGAACATACAAAGAACCTGTAGAATGTCTCACAGCGCATAGAACAAAATATAATAATAACATACTTGACATAAAACAGGAGAGACAGTGCATAAGCTGAAAATCAGAACTAAACATCATAGCAGCGGAAATCCATAATACAGCTTATTACAACTTTCAAACTGTCTCAAAGTAAAAGAAAGATAAAGGAGGTACACTACTAATGCCCAAGTAGTGACCACCAACGACACAGGGAGAATGTGTGTATATATATATCATACGTGGAAGCCTCTTGCCCGCCTCCGAATCAGCTACTCGCGCATCACCAGCTAACCTGTCTCTAGTCTGCTCGTGTGAGCACCCAGAGTAATAAGAGGAGACATAAAACTCTGGGTCATACATAAAGCCTGGTATGAGCGATAAACATCTAAAGTGAACAATAACAGGTAGACTAAAACATACCTGAACCTGGACCTGCAACCAAAGAGTTAGCACTACATACTGTACAACACTCTAAGGTACCATATCAAACAGTGTAAAGATACGGAGGTGGGGGAGGTGTGCATGTCATAGGGATGGCAAACAATCAAACATAACATCCATCCTCACATCTCTCACTCAGTGCGTAAAGCATACGATATTCACCACTTCGATCACCCAACATACCTTGCTACGATCACTTTGCCCCATGAAGTCATAAATGGCTTCACTGCACTGATAACGTAGCCATAAATCCTTCGCTATGTCCACTTTGCCCCATGGAGTCACAAGAACCCCACTGCACTGGCCCATAGCCTTACTAATCCTTACTATGTCCACTCTGCCCCATGGAGTCGCAATGACCCCACTGCACTGGCTCATAGTCTTACTACGCATCACCTTGCCCCTCGGTTCATAATGACCCTACTGCACTGATAACGTAGTCTTGCTACCATCACCTTGCCCCTCAGGTCATAATGACCCTACTGCACTGATAAGTAGCCCATCATCCAATTTTTAGTGGTGAATCGAAGTTATGAACGTCGACAACTCCTTAGCACACGTCCCGCAGCAAAGCCCAACCATGAAGTGAACTCATTGGTTCCCATCTGGATCCTGAGTTCTAACTTCTCATATTGGACTACCTTTGCATCTCGGGTTTTTATTCTTCTTCGGATCGGTCATCATTCGGTCCCTAGCTCCATGCTTCCATTCATGTCCATACTTCAGTTCAGATGTGCACAGTTCGTCATCTTCCCTCACGGTCGCGGTGTGCGGATCGTGGTCATTCCTCACGCTTCAGGTGTGCGGATTGTGCTCCATCTTTACGCTCCAAGTGTGGGGATCGTGGTCCTTCCCCACGGTCCGAGTGTGGGGATCGTGGTTCTACCCCACGGTCCGTGTGTGGGATCGTGGTTATACCCGACGGTCCGAGTGTGGGGGTGCGATCCGATCCTAGGGGTCGTGGTGTGGGGATGCGATCCGATCCTAGGGGTCGTGGTGTTGGGATGCGATCCGATCCGGTCCAAATCCCTGCAACTTTTCCAGCGAGCTATTTACGCCATACGACGACGTTTTCGACCAATCTAACTTTTCTAAACAATCACAAAACATTCCAAACAGTCATAGCAACATATAAAATCGACCATAAACACCAAAACAACAATATAACATGTCAAAATGGATCAAACATAGCCAAAACCCCATATTTTCCCTTAAGCATGTTTAAGCAAAACTAATGATAAGATTAGCAAAACTTAACCAAATTAACCCAAATTCATATCAGAGGTCTAAAACATCATTCCGAATTTTATAAACATTTTTCCAGAATTTTATCATGTTTAAATTCGCTAATTAACACTAATCACCCCTAATTAGCCATAATTAGTGCAAAACTATGCAAATCACTCACCTTAGCCACAAAATAAACTAAGATCTGAAATAAATCTCTGATTTGATGTGAATCCTAATGCTAAACAGCAGCTCCAATGTTGCTTCGGTGTAGATCTTCCTTGATTAGGGGTTGCTAAGCCAAATCCTTGACCAAAAGGTGATTTGGAGGTGATTTAGAGGTTGGAGGCCATTTTTAGGGTTCGTTGGTGATAAGTGGAGGCTAGAAAACTGAAATGGAATGATCCTCTATCTCATTTCAGCCTCCCCATAACCCTAATCCCGAAATGGGTTATGGGCCTACTCACTAATCACCCGATTTGGCCCGGTTAAGCAGTTTTTCACCCTCCAAACCTTATTTCAGCCATATCTCCCAAACGGTAAGTCTGTTTGGCTATTATGACCACTCTACGGAAAGGTAAACCATCAAACGAATCCAATGGGAGTGGTTTCAGGTCAAAATTCCTTTCCAATCAAAAGTTATGGCCAAAACAGTACCAATTAAGGGCAAAATGGTCATTTAAAAATCGACAAAAATCATGAACATGGGAAATGACTCTGATGGATGTTTCCCAAAGTTACATGACCATATGACTTCACATGGGAAAGAAATAAATATTCTACAATCCTATGATGTGTAGAATACGGGTCGTTACACTCTCCCCCCCCCCTTAAGAAATTTCGCCTCCGAAATTCCTTAATCAAAACACACAAAGGTTCCCGCATGCCTATCAACCATAAAACAACCATCAAACATGCAAAACAAGTAAAATAAGTCTATCCTAGCATGCGGAATAACTAAATCGCAAAGTAAATCTTACCAGGCAAAGAATTCTGGATATGCCTTTCTAATGCTCTCCTCTGTCTCCCAAGTACAATCATCCTCGTCCTCGCCCCACTGAACCTTGACTAGCTTCACCGCCTTCCTTCGAAGTTGCTTCGTATCGTGCCCCACAATACGGATCGGCTTGCGGTTCCCAACCGCCTCGGGTTCTACTTCGAAGTCCTCTAACTGATCAGGTGAAATAGTCATATCTGAGTCGTGAACGAACTTCCTTAGTTGGGAAACATGAAATACATTATGAACTCCCGCCATTTTCTCTGGTAAGCCAACTCTATATGCCAAATTCCCGACTAGTTCAAGAACAGGGAATGGGCCAACAAATCTTGGTGCTAATTTGCCTCTCCTGCCAAATCGTATCACACTTTTCAACGGAGAGATCTTGACAAACACCAAGTCACCAACGGAGAATTTCAAGTCTCTTCTCCTCTTATCAGCATAACTCTTCTGCCTATCTTGGGCAACTTTCATTCGTTGCTGAATGATCTTAATCTTATCCGAAGTTTCTCTCATCACATCTGGTCCAAGCACAAACTTCTCGCCAGTCTCTATCCAACATGATGGTGAGTTGCACGGTCTTCCGTACAAAGCTTCATATGGAGCCATACCGATACTGGATTGGTAGCTATTATTATATGTTAACTCTACTAGATGCAAATGGTCATCCCATGATCCACCAAAATCCAATATACACGCTCTCAAGAGATCTTCCAATATACGATTCACCCTCTCCGTCTGACCGTCGGTCTGAGGATGATATGCGGTACTGAGATGTAATCCTGACCTTAGAGCCTCTTGTAAGCTCTTCCAAAACCCACTAGTGAACAACGGGTCTCGGTCACTCACAATGCTTTTGGGTACTCCATGAAATCTCACTACCCACTTCATATACAATTCTGCCAACTTGGCTGCCGTTCTGGTCGATTTGACTGGTATAAATCTTGCACTTTTAGTCAATCGATCCACAATTACCCAAATGCTATCATATCCCAATCTAGTCCTTGGTAAACCATCGATGAAATCCATCGAGACTTGCTCCCATTTCCATTCGGGAATTTCTAATGGTTGCAATAACCCACTAGGCTTCTTTTGCTCGGCTTTAACTAGCTGGCAATTCATGCATTTGGATATAAACTTCCCAACGTCTCTTTTCATCCCTTCCCAGTAGTAAGTCTGTCTCATGTCTCGATACATCTTATTACCACCGGGATGTATAGTCAGTTTTGAGTGATGACATTCTCTAAGCACTTCATCTCTCAAACCATTCACGTTGGGCACAACTAGTCTTCCATTCTTCCGAAGCCATCCATCTCGATCAAGCCCATACACATTCATCTCCTCACCGCCGATGTTCATCTCTAACTTGGAGATGATTTCTAATAGATTAGGATCGTCCCTCTGGCTAGAACCAATCCGCTCTATCAAAGTGGGTCTGATCGTCAAACTAGCTAGCATGACTGGATCCAATTCGCACTTTGGTCTGAAATCAAACCCCGCGATATACTCCAGTTGCTTCCACTCAAGAAACATTGCCCCTAAGCTGGCATGTCTCCTACTCAAGGCATCGGCTACCGCATTACCCTTCCCAGGTGTGTATGTGATATCAAAATCATACGAAGCCAAGAACTCTAACCATCTCTGCTGACGGAGATTCAGATCTTTCTGAGAGAAGAGATACTTCAACGATTTATGATCGGTAAACAACTCAAATCTTTCTCCCAAGAGATAGTGTCTCCACATCTTCAGCGCAAATACAATCGCTGCCAATTCCAAATCATGGGTAGGATACTTCTTCTCATGCGGCTTTAGCTGTCGACTAGCATAAGCTACAACCCTACCTTCTTGCATCAATACTGCACCCAGTCCGGTACCACAAGCATCCGTGTATACCGTCATCTCTTCATTCCCTTTAGGAATGACTAACACTGGCGCACACGTCAACATCTCCTTTAGACTCTTGAAGGCATCCTCACACACTTCGTTCCAGACGAAGGACTGATTCTTCTTAGTCAATTGAGTTAACGGTGCTGCTATCTTGGAGAAGTCCTGGATAAACTTACGATAATATCCAGCTAATCCCAATAAACTTCTTACATCTTTTGCATTCTTGGGCGTAGGCCAATCCTGTACCGTAGCCACCTTCGCAGGGTCCACGGCAATACCACTCTCGGAAACAACATGACCCAAGAATCTTACTTCCCTTCTCGAAAAATGACACTTAGAGAATTTCGCTTTCAATTGGTGTTTCCTCAACACCTCCATCACTATCCTCAAGTGTCCCTTGTGTTCCTCCTCTGTCCTTGAATAAACAAGGATATCATCCACGAACACAAGAACAAACTTATTCAACTGATCTCTGAATACTCGATTCATGAGATCTACAAAATAGGCTGGTGCATTGGTCAACCCAAATGGCATGACCAACCACTCATAAAATCCAGACGGCGTCCTAAATGCCGTTTTCGGAACACTCTCATCTGCTACTCGAAGCTGATGAAATCCTGTCGCGAGGTCCAACTGGGAGAACACTCTTGCTCCTTCCAGCTGATCAAACAAATCATCTATCCGCGGTAGAGGATACTTATTCTTCCTCATCACCTTATTCAACTCGGGATAGTCCACACACAAACGAAGGGAACCATCTGCCTTAGTGGAAAACACAACTGGTGCTCCCCACTCGGAGACACTCCTTCTAATAAATCCCTTCTTCAAAAGATTGCTGACTTGCACCCCGAGCTCTCGCTGCTCCCTTGGTGCCATACGACGAAGTGGCATCACTATAGGTCTGGCATCTTTCACTAAATCAATACGGAACTCAATCTCTCGGTGTGGTGGAAGCCCGGTCACCTCCTCGAAGACGTCCGGATACTGGCCAACCACGGGCACATCTGACAACTCATCCTGCGGGATGTCGAGGGAATTTACAAAACTAGCCATAACCCCATCACTAGGTAGACTACCAAACACTACCCTCCGCCCATCATCCGCCCTCACTGTCACCAAAAAGCCCTCACAGTCTACCACCACCCCGTATCTTTGGAGCCAATCGACTCCCAATATAATGCCATACCCAGTAAAGCCCAAAACAAAGCAATCACATACAAACATACATCCATGACTCGATAAGACCAAATTCCTGCAAATCATACTAAGGCTAGTCGAACCACCAATCGGGTTCGTCATAACCAATGGTCTATCGACTATCTCGGGTTCCAGTCCCAACCTATCTACCAGGTCACTAGATATGAAGGAACGGGAAGCCCCAGTATCAAACAAAACTCGAATTGGTACATCATAAATAGAAAGCATACCTTGAATAACAACATTCTTTCCTTTCTCCGCCGCAGTTGGGGCATTCGACGAAGAAGGAACAACATCAATAGCATATGCTTTCACAATCTGCTTCTCCTTAAGAGGTTGCGGACACTTATCCTTATGATGTCCCACTTGACCACAGTTGTAGCACTTCCTTTCCGCTGGCATGGCCCGACATTCTTTAGCATAATGGCCCTTCTTTCAACAGCTGAAGCACTCAACATCCTTCTTGCTCTTTTTCTGACCACCTTTAGATTGGTCCTGCTTCCTCTTATTCTAAGAGTTATTCTTGCCTCTACCGCCTGCTTGCGGCTTTGGCCCTTCTGCAGATGCAGCCTCGGTCTTTGACTTAGGGTAAAGACTCTCTGATCTCAAAGCTTTCCCCATGATCGATTCAAAAGTCTCATCGATGTGGTTGATAAGCCTTTCCCCCAAGTATCCATCCAAACCAGTAATGAACTTCTCATTCTTCTTCTCAGCAGTGTCGATAAGAGACAGTCCATACTTCGACAAAGTGTCGAACTCAGCAATATAGTCAGAAACTGCCCTCCCATTCTGCTTGAGTTCCAAGAATCTCTTGAAAAACACTGACTTCTGGGCAGCTGGAATAAACTTCTCGCTAAAGCTAGCCTTGAACTGAACCCAAGTAACCTGATCTTCTGGAGTAGCCGTTCTTATGGCATTCCACCAATTCATCGCTCGCCCTTGCAGCTGACGAGACGCTAGCCTTCTCTTCATCGCATCCTCAAGACCCAAGTCATCAAAGATACGATCACAGCTATCCATCCAATCTTGAACATCTGTGGCCGACTCCGTTCCGTGGAATGGCTTTCCACCAAGATTAGTGTAATCCTTGCACAACTTGGCGAAATCGACCCTAGGCGCCTGCACTACTGGGCCAACACCAACCCCGGGATTGGGAACTGCCCCTTGCACTTCTCTAAGCATGTCCCTCATGAGGTTAGTAAACATCGCCCTCATGTCAGCGGCATTCCCTTGGTTGGTCCCTCTACCAGCACCCCTCGTGTCTCGGCTCATCGTCAATCTGAAAAAGGGAAACGATTAACGACCCCATAGTGGTGCTAGTGCAGAGCGACTTCATTCTTATACTACTAATAGTATATATATACATAGCTTTTGAAAACCAAAATAATTACAAATACGCGCTCTCATATACGTACTAACTCTCCCTAGTGTCTTTCCCTAGGTTAACTACGCAACCTAGAGCTCTGATACCAAGTGTGACGGCCCGCCCCGCACCAACCGACATTTACTCCAAAAGTGCGCTGTACACATGTCCAGTTAGCACGGAACGGGTTGTGAGAAGGAAAGGGAAGAAGAAAAGAAATGAACATACAAAGAACCTGTAGAATGTCTCACAGCGCATAGAACAAAATATAATAATAACATACTTGACATAAAACAGGAGAGACAGTGCATAAGCTGAAAATCAGAACTAAACATCATAGCAGCGGAAATCCAAAATACAGCTTATTACAACTTTCAAACTGTCTCAAAGCAAAAGTAAGATAAAGGAGGTACACTACTAATGCCCAAGTAGTGACCACCAATGACACAGGGAGAATGTGTATATATATATCATACGTGGAAGCCTCTTGCCCGCCTCCGAATCAGCTACTCGCGCATCACCAGCTAACCTGTCTCTAGTCTGCTCGTGTGAGCACCCAGAGTAATAAGAGGAGACATAAAACTCTTGGTCAGACATAAAGCCTGGTATGAGCGATAAGCATCTAAAGTGAACAATAACAGGTAGACTAAAACATACCTGAACCTGGACCTGCAACCAAAGAGTTAGCACTACATACTGTACAACACTCTAAGGTACCATATCAAACAGTGTAAAGATACGGAGGTGGGGGAGGTGTGTATGTCATAGGGATGGCAAACAATCAAACATAACATCTATCCTCACATCTCTCACTCAGTGCGTAAAGCATATGATATTCACCACTTCGATCACCCAACATACCTTGCTACAATCACTTTGCCCCATGAAGTCATAAATGGCTTCACTGCACTGATAACGTAGCCACAAATCCTTCGCTATGTCCACTTTGCCCTATGGAGTCACAAGAACCCCACTGCACTGGCCCATAGCCTTACTAATCCTTACTATGTCCACTCTGCCCCATGGAGTCGCAATGACCCCACTGCACTGGCTCATAGTCTTACTACGCATCACCTTGCCCCTCGGGTCATAATGACCCTACTGCACTGATAACGTAGTCTTGCTACCATCACCTTGCCCCTCAGGTCAAAATGACCCTACTGCACTGATAAGTAGCCCATCATCCAATTTTTAGTGGTGAATCGAAGTTATGAACGTCGACAACTCCTTAGCGCACGTCCCGCAGCAAAGCCCAACCATGAAGTGAACTCATTGGTTTCCATCTGGATCCTGAGTTCTAACTTCTCATATTGGACTACCTTTGCATCTCGGGTTTTTATTCTTCTTCGGATCGGTCATCATTCGGTCCCTAGCTCCATGCTTCCATTCATGTCCATACTTCAGTTCAGATGTGCACGGTTCGTCATCTTCCCTTACGGTCGCGGTGTGCGGATCGTGGTCATTCCTCACGCTTCAGGTGTGCGGATCGTGCTCCATCTTTACGCTCCAAGTGTGGGGATCGTGGTCCTTCCCCACGGTCCGAGTGTGGGGATTGTGGGGATCGTGGTTCTACCCCACGGTCCGTGTGTGGGATCGTGGTTATACCCCACGGTCCGAGTGTGGGGGTGCGATCTGATCCTAGGGGTCGTGGTGTGGGGATGCGATCCGATCCTAGGGGTCGTGGTGTGGGGATGCGATCCGATCCGGTCCAAATCCCTGCAATTTTTCCAGCGAGCTATTTACGCCTTACGACGAAGTTTTCGACCAATCTAACTTTTCTAAACAATCACAAAACATTCCAAACAGTCATAGCAACATATAAAATCGACCATAAACACCAAAACAGCAATATAACATGTCAAAATGGATCAAACATAGCCAAAACCCCATATTTTCCCTTAAGCATGTTTAAGCAAAACTAATGATAAGATTAGCAAAACTTAACCAAATTAACCCAAATTCATATCAGAGGTCTAAAACATCATTCCGAATTTTATAAACATTTTTCCAGAATTTTATCATGTTTAAATTCGCTAATTAACACTAATTGTAACACCCCACGCCCGCTATAGTCACTCACTAAGGGAATGCCATAGCATCAGTGGAGTATTTTAGTGAATATAGAACAGAAAAATTACACCAAGACACATATAAATAGTACTTGAAATTTTTAAAACATCATCTCATAACAGCGGAAATAAACATGTCTGGTTACATCATAAAACCATGATAAAAGTCAAGTACAATATCCGTCAAAATAAAGAAGTACATAATCCCACTCTCTCATACAATAGCCATAACAAAAAAAGATAACTGGATAACTGGAGCTTTACATCTACCCAAGCTCCTAAAGACTGGAACAACAATCCGATCAAGCTCTACTACCGCTAGGATCCACCGTAGGACCTGAGGGTTGGGAAAAAGATAAAAACAACGGGGTCAGACATAAGTCTGAGTGAGTCCTATAACTTTAACAATACAATCATTAAAGTAACCAGAGAAGACATAAACTTGACCTACGGTAATATCTGGGGATGGATGGCTACACTAAGCAGCTTGGTAAACTTAGGATAAACCAAGATAACCGTCAGGACGCATCTACCCACCCAAGGATAATTACTAACTGCACCACACCAGTCATTCCTACTTAAAGGTTGATCCCTCCCAAGGACTTAGAAAATTTCCCCAGTAGTTTCATGTACTCCTAGCCCACTACATAGGTGCCGTCTGCCCCTATCTCCACTAGGTGTACTCAGTAATTCTTACCCAGTAGTTTCGTGTACCCCTACATAGGTGCCGTCTGCCCCTATCTTCATTAGGTGTACCCACTACTCCCCATCGATCGGCTCCCTACCGTAGATACCCGTGCTGGTCCCACAGTGGGGTGTATCACTCCCCTAAAGTGGCTACCCAATACTAACGGTGCACGGCTTTATATCTACACGATGCAACAACGGCTTATCTACCAGCCCGGGCCCACACACGCATATGAAACCCGTTGGACTTGCGTTGCCACCGCTAACCCGTTTTGGCCTCTTATAATCAAGCCCAATATGCGTGTCCCGTCACTCGACATGGGTCGAGCCCACAAAGATACGTTTGGGATATTGGTTGAAATGGGCCCCCACAAGCTACCCACCTAAGCTTGTCATATATCTAGTGTATCCCACTTAACCCTTTAATCATGTTTAATTACATGTTTCCACTTGGTTAAGTATTCTAATCGTATTTTCTATTGCCACCCAAGGCAACCCACTAGATTCCACATGCCACCCAAGGCAACCACAAAATTTCCACATGCCACCCAAGGCACCCACTTAACCCCTCATGTCCCACTACATGCTAATATGGTTAAGTGTTTCTTAATTAATTAAGACCGTGATCTCCCATAAAGACCTCCCACATTAGACTGGCTGTTATGACCGCCTGGTTAAGCCGGTAGAGTCCGGGCAGTCTTACGTCATAACAGAGTCTAACCTCGTGTCTTTACCTTAATCACGTATTTAATTCATGGCTAAGACCTCTCACATTGGGCTGACATTTGTAGCAACTGGTTAAGCCGGTCGGGTCCGGGCAGTTTTACACTACAAATGAGTCCAACCTCGTGTCTTAGTCGATTAATTACACCTAATTAATCACCCCCATATTAATTATCCCTAATTAATATCAAGTTTTCCATAACATGGGTAGACCTAACTCAATAGGTAAATTCCCATGGGGTAGACCTAACTCAATAGGTAAATTCCCACTTATGGTAATTTATTTTTATGGTATGCTTAATCATACCCAATCATTCATTTATTAGCTTATTTACCAACCCCATCGTTCCCCACGTAAATCGTTCTCATTTCATGATATAATAAAGGGGAAGATCATCACAAATATCATGGGTTTAACATATAACTTTGTCATGGGTTAAGAGGATGTCAACTTGCATATATGAACACATTTTAACCCAACCACATTTAACCCAAACTTGCATATTATCATACACATGATTTGCATAACATGTTGCATATGAGCTTGCATATTATCATACACATATCTTGCATAATATGTTGAACTTGCATATAGGCATTCTCATAACTTGCATAATATGTTAAACATGCATTTAAGCATACACATAACTTGCATAAGCATTCACATACTTGCATAAACATTCACATACTTGCATAAGTATACATAACTTGCATAAACATGCATAACTTGCATATCATGTCATTTAAGCATATACATATCTTGCATAAGCATTCATATACTCGCATAAGCATGCATAACTTGCATATCACATAAATCTTGCATTTGATCATATACATGACTTGCATAACCATCCATATACTTGCATAAGCATGCATAACTTGCATATCACTTTAAACTTGCATTTAAACATATACTTAACTTGCATAACTCACTTTGTTAAACATGCATAATTCCACTCATTAAATATGCATAAATCCATTTGTTAAACATGCATATACCAACTTGTTAAGCATGCATAAATCAACTTATTAAGCATGCATAAACCAATTTATCAAACATGCATAAACATAGAACAACATAGAGTAACATATCATTATACATGATTCAAACTCACTAATCCGCATTTAAGACCATAAGTCTCATTACACCCAATCTACTTACTTTAACCATTGATGTTAAAGTGATAGAAACTCACCCAAAACCAACTTATGAAGAGGGATTAGTTGCTAATTATGAAGATGGTGGTGATTAGAGAATGATATGAGAGGGATTAGCTTGAAACTTCCTTCATGAACTAGTGGAGGCCATGCTCAAATTTCATTTTGCCATAGTTTAGTTACAAGACTTAATTATGAATGAATTAGGGTAGGGTTGGGGTCTTATTTATAGGATTAAGTGAGTGTTTTAGGCCCTTAGATTAACCCTAGATTAGTTTAGGACCCTTAGATTTAGGAAATCTCTAGAACCAGCCCTCCTAGCCAGCCTGAAACCCAACCTGGTGCAACCTGGTGCACCCAGGTTCACTGGGCGCCAGGCCCCTGTCGACAGGCAAGTCGACAGGCAAGTCGACACCCCTGTCGACAGGCCTGTCGACAGCCCTGTCGACATGGGTAGGGCGGGAAGCTTCCCGCCTGACCCATTCCAAATCTGAATATTTAAATTTTTAAATCTGTTTTAGTTTTTAATTTTCTGCCAACTTCATCGGGCCATAACTGGGCCATACAGACTCCGATTTTCGAAAACTCGGACTCTATTTCGCGTATTTTTCCGAGACGAACGTAATGACGCAGCCCGTTTCCCCTAATTCCCACATTTGAGATTATTTATTCTGTAATTAGTGAATTTTAGCATTAACTAAAATTCGGGGTGTTACATTCTCCCCTCCTTAAAGGATTTCGTCCCCGAAATCTTTAAGCTAAGGAGAATGCATATCCTACCATCCAAACAACCATCTACTCAAATCATCAACCACGGGCATCCATTGTCCTTAAACAGTTTCTAATGATGTATGAGCATATGCAAACAGTGTGTGTATATGTTCCCTATCTAATGTATGAACATATGCAAACCATGATAGTGCCATGCATCCATTATGTATGCGAGAAAACCCTATCGACACATACAATATCTACATGAGTGCACAATCATTCACCAAAATGCATCATCCATGTGATAACACAACCATTATACATCCATAAATATATTTTCTTACACACAATTTTATGCAATATGCAATATGAAGTGACTGAGCCGATCTAGTGCCTAGAGTGTGTGTATATGCGTCCACGAGCAACCACTAGCAAACACTTGCATCCACTTGCATCCATCAACCATAACATGTCTCAAACACATGTTTCAACCATAGGTTTACCCTATCTAAAGGTCAGAGGTACTAACGAGAGGACATACCGAAGATAAGATAAGTACTAGACAAGCGATAAAGGAGAAAGTAAAGACATACCCTCAAAAAGAAATGGGTACAATGAACGCATCTTCGCTTCCGTCTCCCAAGTTGCGTTGCTCTCATCTTCTCCCCATTGCACTTTGACTAGCTGAACCTCTCTGTTTCTCAACTTCCTAGTCTCTGACCCAAGGATGCGAGTAGGGGCTCGTCGAATAGTCGCATCACGCTCTACCTCTACATCTCTAAGCAAGCTTGGCTCTACCACCTCTGCGGTCTTATGTAAGCACTTCCTCAAATGGGACACATGGAATACATCATGAACACCACTAAGTCTGTCGGGCAACTCCACCCTATATGCCATCCGTCCAATCCTTTCCTTGATAGGAAACGGCCCAACAAACCTCGGTGCTAACTTCCCAACGGATCTGAAGCGAACAACATTTCTCAACGGAGATACCTTAACAAAAACCATATCCCCAACCTCAAACTCAAGATCCGTCCTTCTCTTGTCCGCATAAGATTTTTGCCTATCCTGCGCTGCTTTCATCCTTCTTCGAATCAAGTCAATCTTCTCAGAAGTCTCCCTAACCATATCAGGCCCAAGCAAGATCTTATCCGTAGATTCCCACCAACATGTAGGTGATCGACAAGGCCTTCCATAGAGAGCTTCGAAAGGAGCCATACCAATACTGGACTGAAAGCTGTTATTATATGCGAACTCTACCAATGGAAGATGCTCTTCCCATGTACCTCCAAAATCTAAGATACAAAGCCTCAAAAGGTCTTCTAGAACACGATTCACCCTCTCAGTCTGGCCGTCCGTCTGAGGATGATATGCAGTGCTCAGACACAATTGAGTCCCCACTGCTTCTTGCAAACTTCTCCAGAACTCGCTAGTGAAGATAGGATCTCGATCACTCACTATGCTAGAGGGTACCCCATGTAATCGAACTATCTCTCGAAGATATACTGAAGCTAGCCATGGAGCAGTCCTCTTACTCTTCACAGGTATGAAATGGGCGCTCTTAGTAAGTCTATCTACCACCACCCAAATTCCTGTATTACCCTTCCTCGACCTGGGTAACCCATCAATAAAATCCATCGAGACGCTATCCCACTTCCATTGCGGAACCTCCAATGGGTGAAGCCACCCACCTGGTTTCCTTTGCTCCGCCTTCACTTGCTGGCACACCAAACATTGAGCGACATACTCGGCCACATCTTTCTTCATACCGGCCCAGAAGAAAACCCTCTTCATGTCTTGGTACATCTTATCCCCACCGGGATGAATGGTCATCCTAGAACGGTGTGCGTCATCAAGAATAGCCTTCCTCAAACCCTCGTCTTGCGGTACGCAAAGTCTACCGTCTCTACGCAAGCACCCCCTGTCGTCTAGGGTGTACCTACTCAAATGGCTGGACGACTCCCCCCTTATGAGCTTCTCTATCAACTCAACCAACTGTGGGTCGTCCCTCTGGGCTTCCCCAATCCGCCCCAAAAGAGTAGGCCTAACTTCCAAGGAAGCTAGCAAACCGGGTACATAATCAATGGAAGGTCTGAAATCAAACATCGAGATAAACTCCAAGCTTCGTCGTTCCACGAACAATGGACTCAAGGACAACCTCTTCCTGCTCAAGGCGTCCGCCACTACGTTACCCTTGCCAGGGGTATACGCTATCTCGAAATCATAAGATGCTAGGAACTCCATCCACCTTTGCTGTCTTAAGTTTAGATCCTTCTGAGAGAACAAATACTTCAAAGATTTATGGTCAGTGAACAACTCGAATCTCTCACCAAGAAGATAATGGCGCCAAATCTTAAGCGCAAAAACAATAGCGGCCAGCTCTAGATCATGGGTAGGGTAATTTTTCTCATGTGCCCTCAACTGCCTTCCACCATAGGCTATCACCCTTCCCTCTTGCATTAAGACTGCGCCAAGACCTGTCCCACAGGCATCAGTATAGACAACAAATGGCTTGCTCCCATCTGGCAACACTAAAACTGGAGCAGTGGTTAAAGCTCTCTTTAACCGTCGGAACGCATCATCACAATCTACGTCCCATGTGAAAACAAGATTCTTCTTTGTTAAGCGGGTTAATGGGGCTGATATCTTCGCGAAGTCTTTGATAAACTTCCTATAGTAACCCGCCAACCCCAAGAAACTTCTTACTTCGGTAGCATTCTTTGGAACCTTCCAATCCTGAATCGATACTACCTTCGCGGGATCCACAGCTATCCCCTCCTTGGAGACCACGTGCCCCAAGAACCGCACTTCCTTCCTCCAGAAGTGACATTTAGAGAATTTAGCCTTAAGGCTATGTGCTCGAAGAGTCTTCAACACTTCCCCAAGATGTAGGGCATGCTCTTCTTCACTCTTAGAAAATACTAAGATATCATCCACAAAGACCACCACGAATTTATTAAGGAACTCCCTGAACACCCTACTCATCAAATCAACAAAGTATGCAGGAGCGTTCGTCAACCCAAATGGCATCACCAGCCACTCATAAAAACCATCCGGAGTCCTAAAGGCAGTCTTGTCAATGCTATCCTCAGCCACCCTCAACTGATGAAACCCCGTGGCTAAGTCCAACTGAGAAAATACTGAAGCGCCAACCAACTGATCGAAAAGATCATCTATCCTCGGCAATGGGTGTCTATTCTTCTTTGTGAGCTTGTTGAGTTCTCTATAGTCTACACAAAGTCTGAGGGACCCATCCGCCTTCGTAGCAAAAACTACTGGAGCACCCCACTCCGATATGCTCCGTCTTATGAACCCCTTCTCAAGTAACTCCCCTACTTGCTTATGGAGTTCCCTCCTCTCACGAGGAGCCATGTGGCGCACTGGTAAAGATACCGGTTTAGCATTATCCACCAAATATATTCGGAAGTCAATCTCCCGCTTCGGAGGTAAGCCCTTCACCTCCTCAAACACATCCGGATATTCCCGGACCACTCTAACAGATTGCAAACTCTCGACCGAAGCGTCAAGCGATTCAAGATAACTTAGCATAACAGAATCCCTGGGATTACAAGAAATCTCGAGAGTGTTACCCAAGCGGGTCATGAGCCTAACAACTCTCCTTTCGCAATCAAGAATGGCACCATTACTGGATAACCAGTCCATGCCCAAAATCAACCCATAGCCCGTGAAGCCCAACACAAAAGCATCACATCTAAACTCAATGCTAAGTATAGAAATCTTCAAACCCAAACATATCATGGATAAATAAGTGGAGCCCCTAATTGGGTTTGAAACAACCAAGGGATCATCTACCAGACTGGTGTCTAAGTGCAGTGACTCAACTAATGATGATGAGATAAACGAGTGCGATGCGCCTGAATCAAACAATGTACGGACCGGATGATCAAATAGAAAAACCAGACTTTCAACGGAAATAGTTCTACCTCTCTCCTGAATCGGTGGAACCGCGAGAGCCTGTACTTGCCCCCTAGCCTGACTCGGTGCCATAAGAGCTTGCACCTGTCCTCCCGAGGTAGATCCCGTCCTTTGCCCTTTCTTAGGGCAATCCTTCACTAAATGCCCTGCTTCGCCACAGTTGAAGCAGCCAGTCTTCTTCTTCTTGCGACAATCCTTGCTTAGGTGGCCAGGTGTCCCACAATTGAAACACTTCTTCTTTTTGCCCTTGCCACCGTTGCCTTTCCCACCTTTGCTTTGCTGTTGTTGAGGTCTCTTTTGATCTCCCTTCTTTTCGGGTGCCTTATTAGCATTAGGACCCTTCTCTTCCTCATACATGAGTGCCATGTCAACTAGCTTCTCAAAGGTGGCCCCCATAGGGATATGAGTCATAGCCAACCCATGCATAGGTTCATTCAAGCCTTTCACGAACCTCAAAGCCTTCTTCTCCGGTGTATTCACCATGTCTAGGCCAAACCTTGCCAATTGATTAAACTTGTTAACATATTCCTTCACCGAAAGATTTCCTTGCTTTAGAGTCAAGAATCTCTCCATATACAAGTTCTCCTCCGCCCTTGAGAGAAACTTTGCCACAAATCTTTGCCTGAAATCCGCCCAAGAGTCAACGGGGCGTTCTCCATTAGTGACCTCCCACCAGAATGAGGCCTCCCCCTTCATTAACCAAGCAGCCAACTTGACTTTCTTCCCTTCTTCCATCTCAAAGATATCTATCAACTCTTCCACCTCCTTAAGCCAATCTCTAGCCTCCACAAAAGTTTCAGATCCTTGAAAAGGTTTCCCTCCCATAGCTTTAAACTCCTTACAAGTCTTAGCAAAAGTATCCGTGCGAGGAGGAGGGGGAGGAGGAAGATCGGGTGATACGGTTGGTGGAGGAACATTTGCTGGACCCGCAGTGGTGGCCCTAGCCTCCATCAATCTCCTATACCATACTGGTACCGTCACACCCTCCGGAAAGTTAAGATCCTCAGCCATGCTGAAACGAAAAAGGAAAGATTCAAAACGGAGAATTCGAAGGATATAGATATGGCTATTGGGGATTATGCTTTTTTTTAAAAAACTTTTCTCTTTAAAGACATGTTTTTGAAAATATCTCTTCCAAAAATGTTTTTAGAAAAATAATTTTCTAAAAATTTTATCTGTTCCGGTAACCTTTGCTCTGATACCACGTGTAACACCCCACGCCCGCTATAGTCACTCACTAAGGGAATGCCATAGCATCGGTGGAGTATTTTAGTGAATATAGAACAGAAAAATTACACCAAGACAGATATAAATAGTACATGAAATTTTAAAACATCATCTCATAACAGCGGAAATAAACATGTCTGGTTACATCATAAAACCATGATAAAAGTCAAGTACAATATCCGTCAAAATAAAGAAGTACATAATCCCACTCTCTCATACAATAGCCATAACAAAAAAAAAGATAACTGGATAACTGGAGCTTTACATCTACCCAAGCTCCTAAAGACTGGAACAACAATCCGATCAAGCTCTACTACCGCTAGGATCCACCGTAGGACCTGAGGGTTGGGAAAAAGATAAAAACAACGGGGTCAGACATAAGTCTGAGTGAGTCCTATAACTTTAACAATACAATCATTAAAGTAACCAGAGAAGACATAAACTTGACCTACGGTAATATCTGGGGATGAATGGCTACACTAAGCAGCTTGGTAAACTTAGGATAAACCAAGATAACCGTCAGGACGCATCTACCCACCCAAGGATAATTACTAACTGCACCACACCAGTCATTCCTACTTAAAGGTTGATCCCTCCCAAGGACTTAGAAAATTTCCCCAGTAGTTTCATGTACTCCTAGCCCACTACATAGGTGCCGTCTGCCCCTATCTCCACTAGGTGTACTCAGTAATTCTTACCCAGTAGTTTCGTGTACCCCTACATAGGTGCCGTCTGCCCCTATCTTCATTAGGTGTACCCACTACTCCCCATCGATCGGCTCCCTACCGTAGATACCCGTGCTGGTCCCACAGTGGGGTGTATCACTCCCCTAAAGTGGCTACCCAATACTAACGGTGCACGGCTTTATATCTACACGATGCAACAACGGCTTATCTACCAGCCCGGGCCCACACACGCATATGAAACCCGTTGGACTTGCGTTGCCACCGCTAACCCGTTTTGGCCTCTTATAATCAAGCCCAATATGCGTGTCCCGTCACTCGACATGGGTCGAGCCCACAAAGATACGTTTGGGATATTGGTTGAAATGGGCCCCCACAAGCTACCCACCTAAGCTTGTCATATATCTAGTGTATCCCACTTAACCCTTTAATCATGTTTAATTACATGTTTCCACTTGGTTAAGTATTCTAATCGTATTTTCTATTGCCACCCAAGGCAACCCACTAGATTCCACATGCCACCCAAGGCAACCACAAAATTTCCACATGCCACCCAAGGCACCCACTTAACCCCTCATGTCCCACTACATGCTAATATGGTTAAGTGTTTCTTAATTAATTAAGACCGTGATCTCCCATAAAGACCTCCCACATTAGACTGGCTGTTATGACCGCCTGATTAAGCCGGTAGAGTCCGGGCAGTCTTACGTCATAACAGAGTCTAACCTCGTGTCTTTACCTTAATCACGTATTTAATTCATGGCTAAGACCTCTCACATTGGGCTGACATTTGTAGCAACTGGTTAAGCCGGTCGGGTCCGGGCAGTTTTACACTACAAATGAGTCCAACCTCGTGTCTTAGTCGATTAATTACACCTAATTAATCACTCCCATATTAATTATCCCTAATTAATATCAAGTTTTCCATAACATGGGTAGACCTAACTCAATAGGTAAATTCCCATGGGGTAGACCTAACTCAATAGGTAAATTCCCACTTATGGTAATTTATTTTTATGGTATGCTTAATCATACCCAATCATTCATTTATTAGCTTATTTACCAACCCCATCGTTCCCCACGTAAATCGTTCTCATTTCATGATATAATAAAGGGGAAGATCATCACAAATATCATGGGTTTAACATATAACTTTGTCATGGGTTAAGAGGATGTCAACTTGCATATATGAACACATTTTAACCCAACCACATTTAACCCAAACTTGCATATTATCATACACATGATTTGCATAACATGTTGCATATGAGCTTGCATATTATCATACACATATCTTGCATAATATGTTGAACTTGCATATAGGCATTCTCATAACTTGCATAATATGTTAAACATGCATTTAAGCATACACATAACTTGCATAAGCATTCACATACTTGCATAAACATTCACATACTTGCATAAGTATACATAACTTGCATAAACATGCATAACTTGCATATCATGTCATTTAAGCATATACATATCTTGCATAAGCATTCATATACTCGCATAAGCATGCATAACTTGCATATCACATAAATCTTGCATTTGATCATATACATGACTTGCATAACCATCCATATACTTGCATAAGCATGCATAACTTGCATATCACTTTAAACTTGCATTTAAACATATACTTAACTTGCATAACTCACTTTGTTAAACATGCATAATTCCACTCATTAAATATGCATAAATCCATTTGTTAAACATGCATATACCAACTTGTTAAGCATGCATAAATCAACTTATTAAGCATGCATAAACCAATTTATCAAACATGCATAAACATAGAACAACATAGAGTAACATATCATTATACATGATTCAAACTCACTAATCCGCATTTAAGACCATAAGTCTCATTACACCCAATCTACTTACTTTAACCATTGATGTTAAAGTGATAGAAACTCACCCAAAACCAACTTATGAAGAGGGATTAGTTGCTAATTATGAAGATGGTGGTGATTAGAGAATGATATGAGAGGGATTAGCTTGAAACTTCCTTCATGAACTAGTGGAGGCCATGCTCAAATTTCATTTTGCCATAGTTTAGTTACAAGACTTAATTATGAATGAATTAGGGTAGGGTTGGGGTCTTATTTATAGGATTAAGTGAGTGTTTTAGGCCCTTAGATTAACCCTAGATTAGTTTAGGACCCTTAGATTTAGGAAATCTCTAGAACCAGCCCTCCTAGCCAGCCTGAAACCCAACCTGGTGCAACCTGGTGCACCCAGGTTCACTGGGCGCCAGGCCCCTGTCGACAGGCAAGTCGACAGGCAAGTCGACACCCCTGTCGACAGGCCTGTCGACAGCCCTGTCGACATGGGTAGGGCGGGAAGCTTCCCGCCTGACCCATTCCAAATCTGAATATTTAAATTTTTAAACCTGTTTTAGTTTTAAATTTTCTGCCAACTTCATCGGGCCATAACTGGGCCATACGGACTCCGATTTTTGAAAACTCGGACTCTATTTCGCGTATTTTTCCGAGACGAACGTAATGACGCAGCCCGTTTCCCCTAATTCCCACATTTGAGATTATTTATTCTGTAATTAGTGAATTTTAGCATTAACTAAAATTCGGGGTGTTACACTAATCACCCCTAATTAGCCATAATTAGTGCAAAACTATGCAAATCACTCACCTTAGCCACAAAATAAACTAAGATCTGAAATAAATCTCTGATTTGATGTGAATCCTAATGCTAAACAGCAGCTCCAATGTTGCTTCGGTGTAGATCTTCCTTGATTAGGGGTTGCTAAGCCAAATCCTTGACCAAAAGGTGATTTGGAGGTGATTTAGAGGTTGGAGGCCATTTTTAGGGTTCGTTGGTGATAAGTGGACGCTAGAAAACTGAAATGGAATGATCCTCTATCTCATTTCAGCCTCCCCATAACCCTAATCCCGAAATGGGTTATGGGCCTACCCACTAATCACCCGATTTGACCCGGTTAAGCAGTTTTTCACCCTCCAAACCTTATTTCAGCCATATCTCCCAAACGGTAAGTCTGTTTGGCTATTATGACCACTCTACGGAAAGGTAAACCATCAAACGAATCCAATGGGAGTGGTTTTATGTCAAAATTCATTTCCAATCAAAAGTTATGGCCAAAACAGTACCAACTAAGGGCAAAATGGTCATTTAAAAATCGACAAAAATCATGAACATGGGAAATGACTCTGATGGATGTTTCCCAAAGTTACATGACCATATGACTTCACATGGGAAAGAAATAAATATTCTACAATCCTATGATGTGTAGAATACGGGTCGTTACAAAAGACTTATAAACCATATCGATGAGATGTTCGAATGTATTATAAGAAAGGCATTGAGGTCGGAGAGCCTTTACCCTAAGCCAAAGACTGAGGTCGCTGTTACATCTGCAGAGTAGCCAATACCGCGGGCAAACGGTGAAGTCAATAAGAATTCTCAGAAAAAGGAAAAACGGAACCAAACCAAGGGTGTTAAAAAAAAGAATAAGAAAGATATCGAGTGCTTTAGCTGTGGTAAGAAGGGCCACTATGCCAGAGATTGTCGAGCAAAGCTAATAGACAAGAAGTGCTTCAATTGCGGCCAAGTGGGACATCACAAGGATAAATGCCCACAACCTCGTAAGGAGAAGCAGATCGTGAAAGCATATGCTATCAACGTTGTTCCTTCATCATTGAATGGCCCTACAGCGACAGAGAAGGGACAAGGTGTCATTATCCAAGGTATGCTTACTATTTATGATGTTCCTGTTCGAGTACTGTTTGATACCAGGGCTTCCCATTCCTTCGTATCTAGTGACCTGGTAGATAAGTTGGAATTGGAACCCGAGATTGTCGATAGACCTTTAGTTGTGACGAACCCAATCGGCGGTTCGACTAGCCTTTGTATGATTTGTCGTAATTCGGTCTTATCGAGTCATGGATGTGTGTTTGCTTGTGATTGCTTTGTTTTGGGCTTTACTGGGTTTGGCATTATTTTGTGAGTCGATTGACTCCAATGGTATGGAGTGGTGGTAGACGGTGAGAGGTCTTCGGTGACCATTAGAGCAAATGATGAGTGGAGGGTGGTATCGGGTTGCCTACCTAGTGATGGGGTGATGGCTAGTTTTCTAAATTCCCTCGACATCCCGCATGATGAGTTATCAGATATCCCTATTGCTGACGAGTATCCGGACATCTTCGGGGAAGTGACCGGGCTTCCACCACGCCGAGAGATCGAGTTTCAGATTGATTTAGTGAAAGATGCCAGACCTATAATGATGCCTCTTCGTCGTATGGAACTAAGGGAGCAATGAGAGCTCGAAGTGCAAGTAGGCGATCTTTTGAAGAAGGGATTTATCCGAACAAGTGTTTTCGAGTGGGGAGCACCAGTTGTATTTGCTACCAAGGCTGATGGTTCCCTTCGCTTATGTGTGGACTACCGCGAGTTGAACAAGGTAACTAAGAAGAATAAGTATCCACTTCCACAGATAGATGATTTGTTTGATAAACTAAATGGAGCAAGAGTGTTCTCCCGGTTGGATCTCGCGACAGGTTTTTATCAGCTCAGAGTAGTAGCTGAGAGTATACCTAAACTGACATTTTGGACGCTTTTTGGATTCTATGAGTGATAGGTCATGCCATTCGGGTTGACCAATGCACCCACATATTTTTTGGATCTTATTAATAGAATATTCAGAGGTCAATTAAATAAGTTTGTTCTTATGTTTGTGGATGATATCTTGGTTTACTCGAGGACAGAGAAAAAACACAAAGAACATTTAAGGACAGTGATGATGGTGTTGAGGAATCATCAACTGAAAGTGGAATTTTCTAAGTGTCACTTCTGGAGGACGGAAGTGAGGTTCTTGGGCCATTTTGTTTTAGGGAATGGTATTCCCGTGGATCCTACGAAGGTGTCTACGG
This sequence comes from Allium sativum, assembly GCA_030737875.1. Classification (NCBI taxonomy): domain Eukaryota; kingdom Viridiplantae; phylum Streptophyta; class Magnoliopsida; order Asparagales; family Amaryllidaceae; genus Allium; species Allium sativum. The sequence goes on from CM060919.1 coordinate 592,652,389, forward strand.
TGCAAGATTGCCTACGCCTAAGAATGCAATGGACGTGAGAAGTTTCTTGGGGTTAGCTGGGTATTACCGTAAGTTTATTCAAGACTTCTCCAAGATAGCAACGCCGTTAACTCAGTTGACCAAGAAGAATCAAGCTTCTGCTTGGGACGAAAGGTGTGAGAATACATATAACAGCCTAAAGGAGAAGTTAACGTGCGCACCAGTTTTAGTTATTCCTAAAGGGAACAAAAAAATGACAGTATACATGGATGCATGTCGTACCGGACTAGGTGTTGCACTGATGCAAGGAGGTAGGGTTGTACCAAATGCTAGCCGACAACTGAAACCACAAGAGAAAAGATATCCTACCCATGATTTGGAATTGGCAGCGATCGTGTTCGCATTAAAGATGTGGAGGTGTTATCTCTTGGGAGAAAGATTTGAGTTATTTACTGATCACGAGTTATTAAAGTATATTTTCTCTCAAAAGGATTTTAATCTTCGTCAACAGATATGGTTAGAGTTCTTGGCTTCATATGATTTTAATATCACATACACACCCAGGAAGGGCAATGCGGTAGTTGATGCATTAAGTAAGAGACATGTCAGTTCGAGAGTTATGTTTCTTGAATGGAACCAACTGGAGTATATCGCTGAATATGATTTCAGACTTAAATGTGAATTGGATCCAGAGATGTTGGGAAGTTTATATCCAAGTGCATGAACTGCAAGTTATTTAAAGCTGAGCAAAATAAGCCTAATGGTTTGTTACAACCGCTAGAATTTCCCGAATGGAAATGAGAACAAGTCTCAATGGATTTCATTGATGGTTTACCAAAGACTAGATCGGGTCATGATAGTATTTGGGTGATTGTGGACCGATTGACAAAGACTGCAAGGTTTATACCGGTCAAGTTGATTAGAACGGCAACTAAGTTAGTGGAACTTTACATGAAGTGGGTAGTGAGATTTCATGGAGTACCTAAAGGTACTGTGAGTGACCGAGATCCATTATTCTCTAGTGGGTTTTGGAAGAGCTTACAAGAGGCTTTGGGGTCAGAATTACATCTCAGTACCACATACAATCCTCAAACCGACGGTCAAACAGAGAGGGTGAATCGTATATTAGAGGATCTCTTGAGAGCTTGTATATTGTATTTTGTGGGGTTCATGGGATGACCATTTGCATCTGATTGAGTTTGCATATAACAATATTTATCAGTCCAGTATTGGTATGCCTCCATTTGAATCTTTGTATGGAAGACCGTGCAACTCACCATCATGTTGGTTAGAAACCGGTGAGAAATTTGTGCTTGGGCCATATGTAATAAGAGAAACTTTAAGTAAGATCAAGATTATTCAACAGCGAATAAAGGCTGCCCAGGATAGGCAGAAGAGTTATGCTGATAAAAGATGAAGAGATTTGAATTCTCCATTGGTGACTTGGTATTCGTCAAGATCTCTCTGTTAAAGAGTGTGATTCGGTTTGGTAAAAGGGGTAAATTAGCACCAAGGTTTGTCGGTCCATTTGCAGTTCTCGAACAAGTTGGGAATTTAGCGTATAGAGTTGGATTACCTGACAAGATGGCAGGAGTGCACAACTTATTTCATGCTTCTCAGTTATGGAAGTTCATGCGTGATTCTGATATGACTATTTCACCAGATCAGTTGGATGATATCGAGATAGAACCCGAGGTAGTTGGAAACCGCAGACTAGTTCGTATAATCGGACATGATACGAAGCAACTCCGGAGGAAGACGGTGAAACTGGTTAAGGTCCAGTGGGGTGATAATAAAAATGACAGTACTTGGGAAACCGAAGAGAGCATAAGGGAGTCATATCCAAAGCTCTTTACTTGGTAAGATTTTAACCGCAATATAGTTACTCCCTTGTTAGTAAACCATGTGCAAGGATAGGTTTGTTGTGTTATTATGTATGTTTGATTGTTTGTAAATGGATGATAGGCATGCGGGACTCCATTGTTTGTTTCTTGGTTAAGGAATTTCGGGGGAAAAATTTCTTAAGGGGGGAGAGTGTAACGACCTGCATTCTACGTATCGGAGGATCGTATAAAATTTATTTCATCTTCTTACGACGTCATATCATGTAACTTTAGGAAACGACTATTGGGATCATTTCCCACATTCACGATTTTTACTGAATTTTAAATGAACATTTTGTCCCTAGAGAATCTTGTTTTGCCTATAACTTTTGATTGGTATGGAGTTTTGACCTGAAACCACTTCCATTGGATTCAGACGATGGGATCCGTAGAGTGGCCACAATAATCAAACGGACTTACCGTTTGGGAGATATGGCTGAAATAAGGTTTGGAATATAGAAAACAGCTTAATCAGGCTTAATAGGGTGATTAGCAGCTAAGCCCATAACCCATTTCGGGATTTGGGTTATGGAAGGGCTGAAAGTGTTTGGAGAAACATCCCCTTTCATTTTTTCAGCCACCTCAAACATTCCTTGAACCCTAATAATGGCCTTCATCTTCCAAATCTCTCTCTAATAACTTTCTAATCACCAATTAAGCAAATCTACATCAAATCAAGGCGGATTAGCATCATTTTCGAGGAACTGCTGCACTACATAGGAATCCGAGCCAAATCAGTTAAAGTTTCAGATCTAACATTTATTTGTGGCTAAGGTAAGTGATTAACATGTTTATTCACTAATTATGGCCAATTAGGGGTGATTAGTGATAATTAGCGAAATTATGACTCAGAAAAATATGGAAAAAAATATGCACAAACTCTAAAATATTATTTTATGTTGCTGGTACAAATTTGGGTTAATTTGGATTAAGTTTGCTAATCCTATTGTTAGAAACAATTAAACATTGTTAAGGGGAAAATCATGGTTTTGGGTATGTTTGATCTAAGATAGCCTACGTGATTTATGTTTTGATCTTTTTGATTGAACCCATATGTTGTTACTACTGTTTGGTATGTTTTGTGATTGTTTAGTAAAGTTAGAATGGTCGAAAACGCCATCGTGTGGTGTAAACAGGTCGCTGGAAGGAGGTGCAAGAAACCGGATTGGGCTCCCCGAACCAAACCGGCTCGCGCTCACCAGGACCGACCCGCTCGCCTGAAGAGCTCCACGAGCTGTCTGCTCGAGCCAAGAGGCTCGATTCTGATCCGCTCGCACCAGAAGACCCACGAATCGACCCAGAAAGTGCCCTACGAACTGACCCGAACCGATGGGGGACTCGACCCACGAATCGATGGAGGACCCCGACCCGACCTGGAGAGGAGCTGGCAAACCGACCCGGATGAAGTAGCCTGACCCGACCCAAACCGGGATAATGATCAAGAACCAGATTTGAATTTCCTCTACGCGGCGACGATCGTGAGCTCTCCTGAAGATCAACCTTAATCCGACCAAAACCCGAGATGCAAAGGAAATCCAAATGAGAAGTTATGGCTCAGGATCTAGATGGGAACCAACGAATGTACTTCTAGAGTTGGGTTTTGTTGCAGTACATATGCAAAGGGGTTATCGATATCTATAACTTTGGTTCACTCTTGAGGGGGGGTACTGACTATGGACTAGCGCAGTGGGGTCATAGGTTGTATGGAGTTGGACTCCATCAGAGCCCCAAAGGGCAAAGTGGTCATTGCGATAGTTATACGGAGTTGGAATCCGTCATGGCCCCAATGGATCTGGTGATCAAAGCAGTGGATGCACTGAGTGAGAGATGTGAGGACGATTGCTATGTTTGATGTTTGCTATCACCATGACACTCACACTTCCATTTTACACCCTATGTTAGTGTTACCTTAGAGGACTGTACATCTTGTTGTGCTAACTCTTTGGTTGCAGGTCCAAGTCAGGTATGATTACTTATACCTGTTATTGCTCTATTTAGAGATTTGTTATCGTTCATACCAGATTTTTGTCTGACCCATAGTTTTATGTCTCTTCTTATTACTATGGTGCTCCTAAACGAGAAGACTAGGACAAGCTTGGTGGTGGTGCACGAGTAGCTGTCCGGAGATGAGTAGGGGGCTTCCACGTACTATATGTTGAGTCAAGGATTTCATAGAGTTTTGATCTCTGACAAAGAGATAAGGCGTGATCGACAAAAAGAAGATGATCATTGGTTTGAAGAGATACAAAGAGCTACATATGGTATTTTACATTAGAGGTTGATTATTTGGTGTTTTAGTAGTGTTACCTATGTTAAAATCTATCCTCAAATAATCACATACCTCGAAATTGTCAAGATATATACAAATATATATGTGTACACATTAATTGTGCACACTGGGTGAAACCGGTCGACCGCCTGGTTTTCTACCAGTCGACCGTTTCTGCCCAGTTTTCACAATAAACATGTACACATAAATATAACGTATATATATTCAAATTTCTGTCTGCTGGTCCTTTTTAACCTGTCGACCATTTTTTTTTCCAGAAAGCAACCTTTTGTATAGACACTTACTTTTCATCAATGGTTGCTTCTCTTTCTCTTCACCATCAATCATGGCTATTGTTTGAAACTCTTCACAAAAGCTACAACTATTTATTCCTTATATAAACACCATGAAATCATCATTCCTATCATCGATTTCTATCATAGTAACTTGACTTATTGCTATCTATATTCTTGATCTCATTTCTATATTCTAAAGTGCTCAATTGTTCATATTCAATATACTATAATTTGAATTCTATAATCTATTTAATATTCTTTTGATTCAATACGATATCCACTTCCAAATCTTCATATACGTAAATATTCTATTTGAGGATAAGATTATAGGAAGGTTGTACCACAAGTGACAAAATTCATGTTATCAAGAACACAGATTGTCAACAACAATTATATTCATCTTTGTTGAAGTCTTCCGTGTTGTAAGAGGCAAGTGCTGAAGTCCTCGGTGTTATTAGAGGCGTGAAATCCCATTCGTCTGCTCGGGTGTTGTATACATGTTCCTTCGGGTGAAGTGAGGTGGTTGTTAGTGAAAATCCAGATAGAAGTCTGGGACTGGACGTAGGGCGGTGCTCTGAACCAGTATAAAAATCCCTGATCTAATTTTTCAATTCTATTGCTTTTACTGTTTTGTATTTTATACTTGAGTGTTGCGCATCATATTACCGATCCGTGTGTACTATACTAAGCACGTACACGCATTTTCATTTACTATTACTCATCTACCGATCACAACTCATCTACTTCACATTAATCGTATATCGTGGTAGTATTATCTTGTATTATTTATGTACTATTGTATACATCCTATATTTGAGTAATTTATATTTCATTTGGACCGATTAATATCAGAAATGGTATGGAAACCAAGAAATAACAGCCCAGACTAAAACTAGTTGACAGGCCATTTTTAACCACTCGACTATTTTGATCTCTAGTCAAAAACGGTCGACCGGTTAAAAATGAACGGTCGACCGGTTACGGCAAAAACTGTTCTTTGTATTTATATATACGGTTACTTCTTCAATCCATCTATTTATTTCATCCTTCAACTGGTTCTTTTTTTCAAAACCCCAAAACCCTAGAAATCGAAATTCTTCATCTAATATCAAATGGCACCTCCTCAAAAGAAATTGAAGAAAGCTTCAACTTCTGAACTACAACCCATTGATATCTTAGTAAAGAAGTGGCTAGTTGATCCAATTGCAATCAAAAGGTGGAATGAGATGAAAGATTTCACTATTCATCCGGGTTCATTTGTTAAATTCTCCGATTTCTCTAGTTATCGTGTTATTCACTTAGCGAAGAGTTCTGATATTGAAACCCTAATTGATTTTGATCGAAATAATGTGGAAATTAACCATGTTATGATCAAATTATTCTACGCTAACCTGAATTTAGAGAAATACAATCCAGAAAATCCCGAACAATGCCTTTGGTCTGTTGTGTGTAGCAAACAAGTATTTATCTCATGTGAAAGAATGGCAACTGTTCTTGGTTCTTCATTTTTAGGTTAAAAATTCTCGAGTAAATTTTGCAATGTCTATGTCCGTAATAAAATTAGCCATCAGTTCATTGAAGATGATAAGGATAGCACAAAATCCATAGGTTTACGACCTACTGCGAGAGTTCTTCATCATACCCTTATGCACTCTCTATTACCGAGAATAGGAAATTTTAATGCCGTCTATGAAGAAAATTTCAAGACATTATTTGCAATCTATGGGTATATTCATATCAGTTGGATTGAAATGATTTTTGATGAGATTTTGCAAGTGAATGATTGTACTAGGCCGCATTTTTTCTATAATGAATATATCATGCGCCTATTGCTTGATTGTGGCATCACACCTCTTGAGTCCTCTGTTTCAAGGCCCAAATGCATTAACAAAGCATCGATTAAACGGATGAAGCTTCCTGATCCATACTTCAATATTATGCCTTTTGAACAATGGAAAGAACAAGGACATCAGGGAACTTCATCACGATCATCCCGCCCTAAACCTGAAGAAGTTAAACTTCTATGATCATCTTCTTCTACAAAGGACTCGCTTAACAACATTGCTTGGAATCAATTTCTACTCGAAGCAAGACTTAAACGAATGGATACAAAGAACGACAAACGCTTTAATAAAATTAAGTCTTTCTTCGGCACTCTATGGGAAGTAATGTTGTGTGGTGCATCGTCTTCTATGCAAGCTCAAGGCCGTGGCAAAGGTCCAGACCCTCCTATTTTTGCTTGGACATCTTCGGAGGAGGGTACAAGCTCAAATAGTATCATTTACATCCTCACTTATTTATCTATTTAGCAACTCCTTTTTGTCGATGACAAAGGGGGAGAAAGTGGTAGTAACAATATACTGCGGAAAATATAGTTTATATACAGGCACAATTTCAGGGGGAGATCATATACAGGGGGAGATTCAGAGCTATATTGTCATCAATCACAAAGGGGGAGAATGTTGAGCCAAGGATTTCATAGAGTTTTTGATCTCTGACAAAGAGATTAGCCGTGATCGACAAAAAGAAGATAATCATTGGTTTGAAGAGACACAAAGAGCTACATATGGTATTTCACATTAGAGGTTGATTATTTGGTGTTTTAGTGTTATCTATGTTAAAATCTATCCTCAAATAATCACATACCTCAAAATTGTCAATATATATATATATATACATATATATATGTACACATTAATTTTGCACACTGGGTGAAACCGGTCGACTCTCTGGTTTTCTACCAGTTGATTGTTTTTGTCCAGTTTGCATAATAAACATGCACATATAAATATAGCGTATATATATATATTCAAATTTCTGTTTACTCGTCCTTTTAACCTATTGACCGTTTTTTTTCCAGAAAGCAACCTTTCGTATAGACACTTCCTTTTCATCAGTGGTTGCTTCTCTTTCTCTTCACCATCAATCATGGCCATTGTTTGTAACTCTTCACAAAAGGTTACAACTGTTTATTCCTTATATAAACACGATGAAATCATCATTCCTATCATCGATTTCTATCATACTAACTTAACTTATTGCTATCTATATTCTTGATCTCATTTCTGTATTCTCAAGTGCTCAATTGTTCATATTCAATATAATATCATTTGAATCCTAGAATCTATTTAATATTCTTTTGATTCAATACGATATCCACTTCTAAATCTTCATACACACAAATATTCTATTTGAGGATAAGATTATAGGAAGGTTGTACCACATGTGACAAAGTTTGTGTTATCAAGAACACAGATTGTCAACAACAATTATATTCATCTTTGTTGAAGTCCTCCGTGTTGTAAGAGGCAAGTGTTGAAGTCCTTGGTGTTATTAGAGACATGAAATCCCGTTCGTCTGCTCGGGTGTTGTATACATATTCCTCCGGGTGAAGTGGTTGTTAGTGAAAATCCAAATAGAAGTCTGGGACTGGACATAGGATGGTGCTCCGAACCAGTATAAAAATCCCTGGTGTGATTTTTCTATTTTATTGCTTTTACTATTCTGTATTTTATACTTGAGTGTTGTGCATCATATTACCTATCTGTGTGTACTATACTAATCACGTATACACATTTTCACTATATACATATATTATCCCTATGTTGTTGCTGGTCACTTCTTTGGGTATTAGTAGGGTACCTCTTTTATTTCCTTTTAGAGACAGTATTTTGAAGTTGTAATAATGGTTTGTATCATAAGATGTATTTGGGATTCTGCTACTCTGATGGATACGGTTTAGTTTTCAGCTTATGCACTGTCTCTCCTGTTTATATCAAGTAATGTTATTACTGTATTTTATTCCATGCGCTGTGAGATATACTACAAGTTCTTGATGATTCATCATTTCAAACCCCTTTCTCTTGACGATCGTCCCGTGCCAGTCGGGCATTGGCACAATGCTTTCAAGGGAAATGTCTGATGGTATGGGGCGGCCGTCACAGCGATCTCTTTTAGTTAGACGGTTGGATCACCCATTCCACAACACCAAATTGACAAGCATCGAGTTTCAATTTATTTATTTATTTCATGCATGTCAACATCAAGGGCCCGCACCATTTTCTGACCACACCCGCCTTCTTTCCTTGTCGCGTGTCCTCAGAAATAATAATGCCTCGAAATTCAAAATACTTTGAAAAAAAACGACATTATATCTCCTCGTCTCTTCCCAAAGACCATTCCACTCCCTTTATCTTCCATCATTGCTCTGGTACAAGCGCCACTGGTGGCCACCGGCTCGTCATCTAGTTACTGTTCTGACAGACTCAACGTTGGCAATTCAAGTCAAGAGTAACATTGGATGCAGATAAAAGCAAAGAAAAATCAAAAAGAGAAGAATTCATATGCTAAACCATGCAAGAATATGCTTTAAAATCAAGAAGAAAATAATTAAATCCTACCTGTAGAGCAATTGGAGTTGACGATCTGTTCTTCGGAAGAAAGAAACTGTTTTAATCTTTTAGAAAATTACGAGTTCGACTGCAGTGAAAAGTAAAAGTAAAATAATGAGAGTGGTCCTAACTTTTATAAGTGAAATAAGGGGACTCTTCGTGTTCCTTTTGATGTGACTACCGACTATGACTATTAGACTGACCTATCGACTCAACACTTCATTGCCCCGAAGTAAATCAGTGTGCAACTACGAAATATTAGCTCTTCAGGAACTGATATCGATCCTGAGTGATCAATGGTGAAATTGTTAAGTTACATTTTTGACGATTCATGGAAGAATCTCCAAACCGACTTGCACACAACTTTCTAGTGCCTTGACTACAGCAATTTCCAGTCCTTTGGATGACAAGATAAAATAATTCAGTAACCAAAACTTAAAAGCATGTCGTGTTCTTAACACAACATACTTTGAGGGACAAAGTGTTGACCAACATTTTGGCAAGGCCGTCAAAAATGCATTAATCTCATCAGAAGTACCGCCTGACCCAGATTGTTGGTACCGAGGACCTTAGACGACTGGGCCATCTTCATTCGACTTGATACATGATCAAATCGACTAGTAAATAGCTCGATTCATGTATTCTCTGTATGAAGTAGCCTAACTAGCAAAGCTACGGGGCCAGATCACTTTTGGACTGATCAGCAAGGCCCAAGCCTGTTTATGCGCCAGATATTCTCCTAGAGATTCACTCCTATCCCTATTTGATAGCTTCCCCCTGTTCATAAAGATCAGATCAACTACCACCTGTCAGATGAATGGACAAATCCTTCGGAAGGAATGCTTCTTCGCATTCTCCTATGGACTGGGAATAGATGACACGTGTCCTAGCCAGTTTGAGCACTGTAGCATCTATAAATAGACCTTCTGGACTCCGAAGAAGGGATTTTTTTGCGAATCTCTTATAAAAGAATTATCATGACAGAACTCTATAATAGAATCTTTACATATATAAGAGATTATAAAGTGGACGGAGGCCCATTAACGCCGAACCACTATAAATTCGTGTGTGATCGTACTTCTTTTCATTTTTCATTTAATCGTCTTCACTTTTATTCTCTATATTCTGATTTCTTGGGTGTTGTGCCATTTTTTTGGTGTTAACAATATATACTATAAAAAAAATCAACATTTAACTTTTTTATCTTCCTTCGCTACAACCTCTTATATATTTGCTCTTCATTTAAGATATAAATTTACATTTAACCTTCATTTAACTCCACTTTTAACATAAGTTCAACAATTGCCAAGTCGGACATGAAGGGTCTCATAGTTAAATTACTAAAAGTGGTCACTTTAACTTGTTAACCCGTTAATTCCTTATAACCTATGTTTTTCATTTTAGCGTTATGAAAAGAAAAATCTTCTTTGATTGAGTTTCCTCGCATTTAAACTACCAAAAGCATTCCTTTCAAATTCTTAATCTATTAATTATTTGCAACTCATTGTTTTGCATTATAGAGCTATGAAAAGATAGCAATTTGAATCAAACCACCTTGTCCAAATTGGTTAGGACTTTCAAACATAGTGCAAGGGGTCATAGTTTCAATTCTTGTCTTGCGGGGTAAACGCATCAGCCATGTAGAATGTTACATACTACTTAAACTTATATACACAGTACTAATTTTTAAAAAAGTCTTCCATTAAAGTTCTACTTATTTATTCTTTGATTGAATTTTTCATCTCCTTAGCTAGCACTTACAATGGGAATAATCAAGGCTATAATAAGATGTTTAAAAAATTATTCAACTTTCCCATTTTTCATAATAAGGATTGGCTTATTTTCTCGATTTTGTTACTAATAAAAATTTGGTCAATTGCATCACTTGGTAATTTTTAGTATAGGTCTAAGTTAATTTTAGATTCGGTTAATTCTTTTTTATAAATAACTTTTATTTGTTATGTATGCAATAAGAATCCACCTATCTGTTTTCTTTAAATATATTCATCTTCTAGATTTACCATACAACATCTGCCTTTATATGAATTTGATGTTGTATAGTTGATGTTGTAACACATGGGTTCAACCTTTGAAAGCATTTGTAACACCCCATTCTCTAAGGCCCAAAGATATGCATTATGAATGTTGCAATCATCTATAATATCAGCTTTCTGTGATATAAATAGATTGTTAATGAATCATAACATCAGAAAATATGGGAATATGAACTTTTTTGAAACAACATTCATTACATTTCCAAGCAAAACCCTGCCCGGGTCAAAATATACTTACTACAAAATGTTATCTCCAAGAGTGATATATGAAGATACTCCATTGGTTGATCAGATTTAAAATATAGGCTATAAAGAAATTTACCTTAGTACCTACAAATGACATAAACACACATTGCAAAAACTCATAATTAGCTATATCCTTTTGCTCATCTTTAGAAGCTTATTCAAAGAAGATAACTTATAAAGACCTTAGCCCTCAGCCTACTCAAATGGGTATCCGAGAGTTTAAAGAGAAAAGCAAAAAAACATGGGTCAGTTAAAAGGAACGGTGTGAATTGAAACTTTCTACCCAATACCATGGATATCTAGTCAGATCACACCACAAAGTGGAATAAATTTCCCTATCTCTAGTATCAAGTAATAATATCACAACCAATCGTATGCTCCTACACTTCAATGTTAGTGTGATAGCAATAATAATGAAAGTAACAATAATAATGTGCAATATGCACCACACAATGAATTCCACATCCTCGTTATATTAGCTAAATGCCTTGACGATTTCGATTTGCTCGTTTAATTAACAAGTTAACTACTTGTCAACAAATTATCTACTTGAATTCATTATTTCATTTATAAGCATGAATTATCTATGACAAACCTCATAGTTTCGTCCTTCGAATAACTAAAAATCGTATTGTTTTGTCCTTTAGATTACTAAAGACCACTGTTTCAAAGTAATACAAGTAACCTCACACTAACAAGCAATGAAAGTAACCTTCACACGCCACGTGTTTCACCTACGGTTGACCATGAACCCCTCAGTACCATGCAAATAACTATCCCACTATGATTCGAATATGATTGGTATCCCCAATATTCCTTTTGTTTTTCCCATTGGCACCTTCAATGTGTACGCACAAATATAATGTTATAACAATGGTTGTTTACCAAACAACATAAGTATTTCAATGTTTTTCTACTAGAATATAGTGTATGTTTCAATGGGTGTGATACCTTTGTCGTCCTCCAATCTCCCTTGACTCCCAGTTGGGTGTTTTAACAACCCTGTTTTGGCTCATTAAATAAAATTGAAGGGTTTTAAATTGGATCGACGACGTTGGAAAAATGGATATATCAGATATAATTCTCCGCGATGCTAAATAATTTTATTCCATTATAAATAGTTTTCAGTCTTTCCTGAATTAACGAATAAAATACGTGAGACAAAAGTTGGATAAAATTATTTGTTTTAGGTTATAAAATTGCAGAATGATATGCGAATTAATTTACGTGACATTGAAATTTAAGAATTTAATTGCTTTGAAATCACTTAAGAGTTAATGGTAATATATATATATATATATAAACAGATGGATAATATAAGTGCTAAGCCTATTCAGTCAAGCCCAGCACCCTTTAAGGCATTTCATTTTTTGGAAGCCGCCCAACCCCTTATCCAGGGAAGTCTCCAGAACCCAATCCCTGGAAGATTCGAACCCGAAAGAAATCCCTTTATGAAAATCATGATATCCATTTTTTTCAAGGGGGGGACCCTAAATCGATAATGCAGGAAAAAAAGAAGAAGAAGAAGGGGGTCGTCTCTCGTCGCCCTCCCTCCCCAGACGATCAACGTCGGCGCACGCGAAGCCAGGCACAGGCACGGAAGGAGCAAGGTCAGGTATGCTGCGATTCACCGTGAGTTTTTGGAGGCTGTGCGTGGCGATGTGAACAGTATTTTGGGCAAGAGGGCAGTCAGTGATAAGGTGCTAGAGTGTTGAATCTCGGTGAGTAACCCTCACTCACATCTATGTTCAAATCCAATATAGTTGTAACGACCCGGGAAAAGACGACCTTGATTATCCGATATACAACACATATCGAACATCAAGGGTCGACAATTACCGAATAGTTAATGAAAGAATTTAGAGGGTGAGGATAGATAAGATAGAAAATTAGAATAGAAGAAGAAAAAGAAGAACACAACATCAGAGTAACACGAATCTCATAGCGGAACGAATAAAATATAATATATCACATAACTTGAAATCAAAAGCAGTATATGCATACAATACCATTATCAGAGTACAACCCTTGCATCACAGCGGAAATAAACAGTAACTATATAAGTCCTGAAGCCTCCTGCTCCAAGCTCTCCAAGTCTATCTGTAAAATCCTGACTACTTGACTGCCCGTGCAAATTTGGGCACCCAAGAGTTTAGGGAAAACAAAACAAAATAAACTATGGGTCAGTCATGGGACTGGTGTGAGTAAACTCAAATCATTTGGTTTAACTTTTCAAAATCCTTTTCAAAAGAAAAGATAATCGTAAGACCAATCCACACATAAACACGGACGGTTTTTACCTTACGATAACCCAAATAATTTTTTTGGAAATCATATCTTATCTGATATTATAATAGTGTCTAATCACAAGTAATTAACAATCTAGCATAACGCTTGCATCTCACGCTCCACATATATAGTATACAATCGAAAACCGCGAGCGCTTATTGGATATTGGATTCCAACTTGACAAGGTATGGGACCACCTTCCGAACGTGTATCTCTAGAGGCAAATACACTGGGTTCAACAAGAACATCTTGCAACCCGGCCCACACATGACCGACCACTCATTTCGCTTGAGTGTATCGAATGTATATCACCGACGGTTGGGATCAGCAACCGCCTCCCGAAATGGGACAGCATCGATAGATTTAAGAACAAAAGGAATTTCTCTAGATAGGTGATCATACATCCTAATGGGTGCGACCCACATAGCCATGCTGCCTGCCCGATTTTTGTCATTTCCCGGTTGATGAGGCTTGAGGTCATAACGTATCTTTTGACAGATCACACCTCCATTACTTTGAATGCCACATCGTCATACCCGCCAAATCACACATTGATTTCACCAAAAATACCACGGGTATACAGCTAAGAGAAACGAATTCCTCCGCCACCAAACGTAAGTACGTTTGAAGAGATCAACTTACGTAATTTATTGGATATACTCTGTCAGACACTCATCCATTTACGTTTGTCCTGGGACTGGACAAACCGAAGGCACTATTCAGTACATCCATCTTAGGCACTGTTATCTAAGACTTATACAATAGCCCTTGCACCTCACTCTGTCTTCACGATATTCAACATACTTGATTCGCAACGCTTATGCCAATACGGAGTGGTTCTTCGGATAATAATCCAACCGGTCTCTCCATATTAACAACGTTAAAATGGTCAAAACTTTGATAGTCGGTGATTTAACTATCAAATGAAAACATGTCGGTGTGCAAACAACGATATTATTTCCAGAAGGAAATACTATCGATCAATCATCATGTAACGCTTATCTTTAATTCATTCATTTATTCATTTCCCTTTCCCTGTTATTTAACATTTCTTATTTACTATATTTAGAAAATATACGTTATTAACCTTGGAAAACATTTCCATTCCTTGTGTTTTTCTATATTCAGAAAACATTTCTGATCTTCTTTGGAAAACCTTTCCAAATCTCCTTCACTGGTTTTAAACAGATGTTTGAATAAACATCACTCTGCCAAATCTCCTTCATTTGGTTTCCACTTAACCACTTTCCACTATCGAACCTTAACCATTTCTTAGTTAAAAACGAAGTCAATCAAGTTGGGGTATAATTACCTCTCAGACCTTAATTGAACGACATTTCTAACTTCGAAATAGACAAAGTTCATCTCTTCAAAACATTAACAATTCTTTACGACATTCTCAGATTCTATTTACGAGTCCGCTTCTCGTACAGTAAGCACTTGATTATACAATAGTGTTATAATTCCCTGCATCCGAATATAATAACTTTGTTACGACTTTGATTCTCTATCTCGAATGAATAATCGAACAACGAACTTATCAACTCCTATTGGGTTAATGCTAATCTATAATCCTTATTCTATTAACTCTTACTGGGTTAACTCTTATTCTATTAACCTAGTTTGATTAACTCAACTTGACCAACTTACTTGATCAGCTCAACTTGGCTTAATTAACTCGACTTATCTAACTCAACTTATTTAACTCGACTTATCTGACTCAATTTGCCTAACTCCTATCGAATAACTAATATTCGATTAACTTATATTCGACTAACTATGTTTGTTCTAACTTTATTTTCGAATATCTAATATTCGATTTAACTCCATTCGCTCGACTCTAGATCGCAGCGATCACAATGGTTACGCCTGATTCCCTCAGGAAACATCCGTCCGCCTTAGGCTATCTGCAGCCCTGCGAATTACGCTAGCAGTCGTGCTCACTAGTAGCTTATCTTAAATGACTACTTCTGTTTAACTCTATCTCGAATAACTAAATTCGAGCAAATCTAATTGATTAACTAATATTCCATCATTCCTCATTCGATTACTATATTTGGATAACTCTAGTTCGATTAGACTCTAATCGATTAACTCTAACTGATTAACTCTAATTGGTTAACTCTAACTAACTAACTCTAAATGTTTACTCCAACGGTTTAACTCTACGGTTTAACCCTAACGGTTTAACTCTAACAGTTCAACTCTAATAGTTTAACTCTAACGGTTGATCTCAATCAATTTGTTCTATTGGATTAAATCTATTGGATTAACTCTCTTGGATCAACCCATTTCAAATAACAAATATTCAATAAACTCCCTTTCGAATAAACTGATATTCGATAGCTTTACTTCGAATAACTCTTATTCGATAAATTCTCTTTCATACATATTCAGTTTCAAATATCGATGTGGAAATCGATTTTTACTTCTCTATATAAGTCTTGACTTATATACTCTATTTACCCAAAGATAAATAACTAAATTAATTTATAAAACTTTATTTATAAATTAACCTTCTCACTTTATCTGTTAAAACAGATCTCTCTTAAATTCTCACTTCGAATTCATATTCTGTTTACCCGTGTGCGAAGCACGGGCCTAAATTCTTCCTAGTGTAAAATTCTCCTTTATTACACTTTTATCCATTTTCAAGTACTTCAATATTCTATTTATTTTCTAAATAAATAATTCCTTTTTATAACTCAGTTTATTTCTCTAGATAAATATTTCCTTTTAATCTATTTGTAAATGTTTTACAAATATTTTTTTTTCTAATTCCATTTGTAAATGTTCTACAAATGTTTTCTTTTTATCTCTATTTGCAATGGTTTTACAAATATTTTCTTTTCTATTTTATTTGTAAATGTTTTACAAACAATTTCCCTTCTCTATTTGTTTTACAAATATTTTTCCTTTATTGCTTTGATTTTATAAAATGATTTCTTTTATAAAACCCTTTTTCCTTTCATATATAAAATCTGCTGATTTTATATAAATAATCTATTTTCAAAATATACTTTGAAAATTTCCCTTTTCCCTTTCTCGTATCACTTATGGTGTAAAAATATCAAATCAACTGATCGGTTATCATCCAAACACACAGAATCAATAACGGATGATATAACGCATCATATATCAAAATATATGAAAACGGTAAATAAATGTTGAGGAACCCAGTTGGGTCCCTCCGACCTATTTCCCTACATCCACAGATGTCAGTCAACATAAATAACATGAGTATAAAGTATTCTGATAAACAGAATCAATATTTCGATACGATTTATATATATCGTTATCGAAATATTCACTCAACTGACTAGCAGTTCAAGCAAACAACCAACACACAACAATTCAACCAATATTTATAAATTCTAAAAATAATTTATAAAAATATAAAGTGATCAGAGTTAGTGAGATTTACTCACATTGGTTGGAGATCGTTAAATAGCGATATTCGTTCGTTGATTTGATTTAGGCGTTTATTTTCACCATAAATCCAAACGAGCTCCAATTGGCTTGCAGTCATTTCCATTGTGTAGTGCTCGCCCATACGGTCCCAACGCAACTTACGGTTCGTCAATCTGATTTCGTATGAGAGAGATATTGGATTAACAAGTTTATATTCAAATTTTGAATTAATTAACTTGGTTTATTTTTAGTCGGGCCTCCCTTAAATTAAACGGCCCATACCTTTCAGCCCAAACCCGCCTATTACTTTCTTCCCCGATTACAGACCGTAGCCTGCTCCTCTAACCTCGCCATTCCTCCTTCAGCCATCAACTGCTTCTCCATCTTCCCACCGTCTTCAAAATAAACAACACCGAACCACTCCACTTCCCAAGCCCTTCCACCTCATCTCGTCCTCCTCCAACTCGCAACCAGAACCTTCATCCCGTCGAACAGCTTTCCCAGGTCCAAACAGATGCCGCGCGACCTTCCCTTCCACCGAAGACCACCAAACTTCGCCTACCAGTTCGGTTCCTCACCACAAACCCAAAACTAACCTTAGTTTCTCAACCCAAAGCTTCAATTCGCGATGAACCGAAGCCCTAGCTTCACTGCTGAAAACCCAAACCCAAAAATGAACGTCGAACTGAATAATAAGTATACGAGGGTGAAGAGCAGCTAAAGGGGAGCTCAAATATATATATATTTCGATTTATGGAATTTGTTTTGATTTTAAAATGATTTTAAAAGGAGGAATTTTCACTGTAGGATTTTGTTTGAGTGGCGGCGCATGTTTTTGATAGTAGAAAATGAGGGTTAGGGTTGAGTGAAGGATGAGGTATTATATAGGTAGGATTTTATAATTTTTTATTCGATTATTTTATTTTATTTTATTTTTAAGCAAACGCTGTTTACATCTGTCCTTAAAAATTCATGTGACCACTCATGATATCTAAAAATCATGAAAATTGACATACACCTACATTTTGACATTACGGACCCAACGAAACTGGTTTCGTCGAATTCTGACTCCTTTTGCTCACACAGCGTATTTTTAACCATCAAAAATTAACTGTTTTTCACTCTAAAAATCCGTACGGCCACACACTGACTCTAAAAATCACGAAACTTGGATTCTAGCAATAATTTGACATTGCGGATCCAACAAAATTGGTTTCGTCGAAAACGGAGTTCGTTTGAAAAACTGGCTATTTTTAAAGCCCTCAATAGCCCTTTTAAATAAATAAATATATTTAAAAACAATTGAATTTAATATTTAAAAATAAATATTATCATATATATTCACATACGATATACCACAGCTCTAAAATATCATATCAGAGTTTATAAATCGATATTCAATTTCCAGTGTTAATTCGATATTCAATCTATATTGAAAATCCATTTATAACGTAAATAAAGCATTGCAAATTTATAAAGGAATTTCACAGCGACTTTTCTAAAATTTGATTTGGACATAAAACAAAATCTACACGACGAAATCCAGATTTTTCTCTTCCACTAGAAAAATATACTCCACCAGCTCCACGCGTTTCTTGTTTCACTGAAATCCGGCTTAAAACGGCTGCTGTATACTCGTTTAAAGTCTGGATCGCCAAATTACGAACTGCAGCGCCATTTCGAGCTCGATTATAATTATAATATAAATTATTCATTCAAATGGCGTTTATGAATATATTCGTCAATATAATTCCATATAAACTGATTTATATATTATTTGAATTGTCCAGTTCACATTATATTGTCGATTCACTATTTCTGATAAATTCAGAAATTAAATATATTATTTAATTATTAACTTTAATTAAATATTCGATATAATTGAATTAAACGGCCATTTTAAATTTCTAAACCATATTTAAATAATTAAATAAATTATTTATTATCTGTAAAAATACGGGTCGTTACATTCTTCCCCCCTTAAAATAATTTCGTCCTCGAAATTGCTAAGGTAGAAAAATGAACTCTATAACCAGGTTAAATCTATTTGTTTACTCCGGTTTCACTAAACCCATTCATTTTAACTAATTTATCAATTTATTTCCATAAACGAAAATTTCCAAAAATTCTGAAAATTTTTCTAACACCTGAAATTTTTGAAAAATTTCGCCAGCACCTTCTTTGTACCGGAAGCATCGGGAAAATCCCCAAACCGCCACACAGGCCTCTCCAATCCAAAAGAAAATCAAACAGCCAAGTGACTTGCCAAATAGGCTCATAATCTCATCAACTCATATGAATATAAACATGTACCCTTTTTTTTTTCGGGCATTCAATTCTGCTATCAATTTAGCATATACCAATATCATCCCAATCAGTCTCCAATCACTTTTATCTTCAACACAACCATTCACTTTTCCAAGCCAAATTCCAATCAAACTGAAATTCCAATCTCAATTCAAAAATCTTACTCAACAATTCATTTCTATTCCAGATGATTTCTAATCCAGTCCAATTCTACTTGACACCATTCTATTTCAATTCAATTCAATTTCCACTGAACGGGTTGCAATTAACTTCAAATTTGCTTTCACAAATTTCTATTTAATTTGTGTTTATTTCAAATAATCTTTACCTGGGAGTTTCAAATAGCTTCACTTTTTCAAAAATCAAATATCCCTTTTCTAAAATTTCAAAACAACTTGTTTTCTCAAAACAATTCAAAAACAAAATCTTTAGCGGTAATCCGTCACTTACAAACTCGAAAATGAACATAGATGATGTCCGGATCATCATCGGAATCTATTTTCCAGCTATCGAAGTGAGTTCAATACTATGTCACTTTCAAAACCATTTCTAAACATTTTCATTTTGAAATCCATTTCAAAATATCCCTTCCAATACTTATAACAAATTTAAAATCTCCCAGGATTTTAAAATTCACATATATTTAATCCAGATTCATTTACACACATTTTTTTCACATTTCAAGAATTTTAATTTCATTTCGGATTCAAATTCAGATTTAATTCATCTGATTTCATATATTTCATTTATATGAATTCTGATTAGTTACTTGCATAACCATTTCACATTTTATAATCTTATTCGATTATAATATCAATCAACACATCCAATATACTATAATATTTCAAATATCTATACTTTGCTTATATCAAAATATAGTTTGGGTAAAATTATTTTATTTACCCCTTTTTCAAAACATACTGTGTCGGTCCATCGTATTCAAGCGCTTAGAAACCCCTATCGATACAGTGGATCAAACTGATCGACCAGAATTCATAAACAACTCAACCAATAAATCTCCACGGTATAAAATCATTTTATATAAAATAACAAATACGTTCACTCGTATATATACACTCAAACTCAATCTAGGGCATTACTAACCCTATCTCTACTGAGTCACGCCACAGAGCCAAGGTAAATCACTTAACCTTTGCTCTGATACCACTGTAACGACCCGGGAAAAGACGACCTTGATTATCCGATATACAACACATATCGAACATCAAGGGTCGACAATTACCGAATAGTTAATGAAAGAATTTAGAGGGTGAGGATAGATAAGATAGAAAATTAGAATAGAAGAAGAAAAAGAAGAACACAACATCTGAGTAACACGAATCTCACAGCGGAACGAATAAAATATAATATATCACATAACTTGAAATCAAAAGCAGTATATGCATACAATACCATTATCAGAGTACAACCCTTGCATCACAGCGGAAATAAACAATAGCTATATAAGTCCTGAAGCCTCCTGCTCCAAGCTCTCCAAGTCTATCTGTAAAATCCTGACTACTTGACTGCCCGTACAAATTTGGGCACCCAAGAGTTTAGGGAAAACAAAACAAAATAAACTCTGGGTCAGTCATGGGACTGGTGTGAGTAAACTCAAATCATTTGGTTTAACTTTTCAAAATCCTTTTCAAACGAAAAGATAATCGTAGGACCAATCCACACATAAACACGGACGGTTTTTACCTTACGATAACCCAAATCATTTTTTTGGAAATCATATCTTATCTGATATTATAATAGTGTCTAATCACAAGTAATTAACAATCTAGCAGAACGCTTGCATCTCACGCTCCACATATATAGTATACAATCGAAAACCGCGAGCGCTTATTGGATATTGGATTCCAACTTGACAAGGTATGGGACCACCTTCCGAACGTGTATCTCTAGAGGCAAATACACTGGGTTCAACAAGAACATCTTGCAACCCGGCCCACACATGACCGACCACTCATTTCGCTTGAGTGTATCGAATGTATATCACCGACGGTTGGGATCAGCAACCGCCTCCCGAAATGGGACAGCATTGATAGATTTAAGAACAAAAGGAATTTCTCTAGATAGGTGATCATACATCCTAATGGGTGCGACCCACATAGCCATGCTGCCTGCCCGATTTTTGTCATTTCCCGGTTGATGAGGCTTGAGGTCATAACGTATCTTTTGACAGATCACACCTCCATTACTTTGAATGCCACATCGTCATACCCGCCAAATCACACATTGATTTCACCAAAAATACCACGGGTATACAGCTAAGAGAAACGAATTCCTCCGCCACCAAACGTAAGTACGTTTGAAGAGATCGACTTACGTAATTTATTGGATATACTCTGTCAGACACTCGTCCATTTACGTTTGTCCTGGGACTGGACAAACCGAAGGCACTATTCAGTACATCCATCTTAGGCATTGTTATCTAAGACTTATACAATAGCCCTTGCACTTCACTCTGTCTTCACGATATTCAGCATACTTGATTCGCAACGCTTATGCCAATACGGAGTGGTTCTTCGGATAATAATCCAACCGGTCTCTCCATATTAACAACGTTAAAATGGTCAAAACTTTGATAGTCGGTGATTTAACTATCAAATGAAAACATGTCGGTGTGCAAACAATGATATTATTTCCAGAAGGAAATACTATCAATCAATCATCATGTAACGCTTATCTTTAATTCATTCATTTATTCATTTCCCTTTCCCTGTTATTTAACATTTCTTATTTACTATATTTAGAAAATATACGTTATTAACCTTGGAAAACATTTCCATTCCTTGTGTTTTCCTATTTTCAGAAAACATTTCTGATCTTCGTTGGAAAACCTTTCCAAATCTCCTTCACTGGTTTTAAACAGATGTTTGAATAAACATCACTCTGCCAAATCTCCTTCATTTGGTTTCCACTTAACCACTTTCCACTATCGAACCTTAACCATTTCTTAGTTAAAAACGAAGTCAATCAAGTTGGGGTATAATTACCTCTCAGACCTTAACTGAACGACATTTCTAACTTCGAAATAGACAAAGTTCATCTCTTCAAAACATTAACACTTCTTTACGACATTCTCAGATTCTATTTACGAGTCCGCTTCTCGTACAGTAAGCACTTGATTATACAATAGTGTTATAATTCCCTGCATCCGAATATAATAACTTTATTACGACTTTGATTCTCTATTTCGAATGAATAATCGAACAACGAACTTATCAACTCCTATTGGGTTAATGCTAATCTATAATCCTTATTCTATTAACTCTTACTGGGTTAACTCTTATTCTATTAACCTAGTTTGATTAACTCAACTTGACCAACTTACTTGATCAGCTCAACTTGGCTTAATTAACTCAACTTATCTAACTCAACTTATTTAACTCGACTTATCTGACTCAATTTGCCTAACTCCTATCGAATAACTAATATTCGATTAACTTATATTCGACTAACTATGTTTGTTCTAACTTTATTTTCGAATATCTAATATTCGATTTAACTCCATTCGCTCGACTCTAGATCGCAGCGATCACAATGGTTATGCCTGATTCCCTCAGGAAACATCCGTCCGCCTTAGGCTATCTGCAGCCCTGCGAATTACGCTAGCAGTCGTGCTCACTGGTAGCTTATCTTAAATGACTACTTATGTTTAACTCTATCTCGAATAACTAAATTCGAGCAAATCTAATTGATTAACTAATATTCCATCATTCCTCATTCGATTACTATATTTGGATAACTCTAGTTCGATTAGACTCTAATCGATTAACTCTAACTGATTAACTCTAATTGGTTAACTCTAACTAACTAACTCTAAATGTTTACTCCAACGGTTTAACTCTACGGTTTAACCCTAACGGTTTAACTCTAACAGTTCAACTCTAATAGTTTAACTCTAACGGTTGATCTCAATCAATTTGTTCTATTGGATTAAATCTATTGGATTAACTCTCTTGGATCAACCCATTTCAAATAACAAATATTCAATAAACTCCCTTTCGAATAAACTGATATTCGATAGCTTTACTTCGAATAACTCTTATTCGATAAATTCTCTTTCATACATATTCAGTTTCAAATATCGATGTGGAAATCGATTTTTACTTCTCTATATAAGTCTTGACTTATATACTCTATTTACCCAAAGATAAATAACTAAATTAATTTATAAAACTTTATTTATAAATTAACCTTCTCACTTTATCTGTTAAAACAGATCTCTCTTAAATTCTCACTTCGAATTCATATTCTGTTTACCCGTGTGCGAAGCACGGGCCTAAATTCTTCCTAGTGTAAAATTCTACTTTATTACACTTTTATCCATTTTCAAGTACTTCAATATTCTATTTATTTTCTAAATAAATAATTCCTTTTTATAACTCAGTTTATTTTTCTAGATAAATATTTCCTTTTAATCTATTTGTAAATGTTTTACAAATATTTTTTTTCTAATTCCATTTGTAAATGTTCTACAAATGTTTTCTTTTTATCTCTATTTGCAATGGTTTTACAAATATTTTCTTTTCTATTTTATTTGTAAATGTTTTACAAACAATTTCCCTTCTCTATTTGTTTTACAAATATTTTTCCTTTATTGCTTTGATTTTATAAAATGATTTCTTTTATAAAACCCTTTTTCCTTTCATATATAAAATCTGCTGATTTTATATAAATAATCTATTTTCAAAATATACTTTGAAAATTTCCCTTTTCCCTTTCTCGTATCACTTATGGTGTAAAATATCAAATCAACTGATCGGTCATCATCCAAACACACAGAATCAATAACGGATGATATAACGCATCATATATCAAAATATATGAAAAGCGGTAAATAAATGTTGAGGAACCCAGTTGGGTCCCTCCGACCTATTTCCCTGCATCCAAAGATGTCAGTCAACATAAATAACATGAGTATAAAGTATTCTGATAAACAGAATCAATATTTCGATACGATTTATATATATCGTTATTGAAA
Source organism: Allium sativum (assembly GCA_030737875.1). NCBI lineage: Eukaryota > Viridiplantae > Streptophyta > Magnoliopsida > Asparagales > Amaryllidaceae > Allium > Allium sativum. The sequence continues at coordinate 592,676,510 of CM060919.1, forward strand.
TATTCAATCAACTGACTAGCAGTTCAACCAAACAACCAACACACAGCAATTCAACCAATATTTATAAATTCTAAAAATAATTTATAAAAATATAAAGTGATCAGAGTTAGTGAGATTTACTCACATTGGTTGGAGATCGTTAAATAACGATATTCGTTCGTTGATTTGATTCAGGCGTTTATTTTTACCATAAATCCAAACGAGCTCCAATTGGCTTGCAGTCATTTCCATTGTGTAGTGCTCGCCCATACGGTCCCAACGCAACTTACGGTTCGTCAATCTGATTTCGTATGAGAGAGATATTGGATTAACAAGTTTATATTCAAATTTTGAATTAATTAACTTGGTTTATTTTTAGTCGGGCCTCCCTTAAATTAAACGGCCCATACCTTTCAGCCCAAACCCGCCTATTACTTTCTTCCCCGATTACAGACCGTAGCCTGCTCCTCTAACCTCGCCATTCCTCCTTCTCCAGCCATCAACTGCTTCTCCATCTTCCCACCGTCTTCAAAATAAACAACACCGAACCACTCCACTTCCCAAGCCCTTCCACCTCATCTCGTCCTCCTCCAACTCGCAACCAGAACCTTCATCCCGTCGAACAGCTTTCCCAGGTCCAAACAGATGCCGCGCGACCTTCCCTTCCACCGAAGACCACCAAACTTCGCCTACCAGTTCGGTTCCTCACCACAAACCCAAAACTAACCTTAGTTTCTCAACCCAAAGCTTCAATTCGCGGTGAACCGAAGCCCTAGCTTCACTGCCGAAAACCCAAACCCAAAAATGAACGTCGAACTGAATAATAAGTATACGAGGGTGAAGAGCAGCTAAAGGGGAGCTCAAATATATATATATTTCGATATATGGAATTTGTTTTGATTTTAAAATGATTTTAAAAGGAGGAATTTTCACTGTAGGATTTTGTTTGAGTGGCGGCGCATGTTTTTGATAGTAGAAAATGAGGGTTAGGGTTGAGTGAAGGATGAGGTATTATATATGTAGGATTTTATAATTTTTTATTCGATTATTTTATTTTAATTTTAAGCAAACGCTGTTTACATCTGTCCTTAAAAATTCCTGTGACCACTCATGATATCTAAAAATCATGAAAATTGACATACACCTACATTTTGACATTACGGACCCAACGAAACTGGTTTCGTCGAATTCTGACTCCGTTTGCTCACACAGCGTATTTTTAACCGTCAAAAATTGACTGTTTTTCACTCTAAAAATCCGTACGGCCACACACTGACTCTAAAAATCACGAAACTTGGAATCTAGCAATAATTTGACATTGCGGATCCAACAAAATTGGTTTCGTTGAAAACGGAGTTCGTTTGAAAAACTAGCTATTTTTAAAGCCCTCAATAGCTCTTTTAAATAAATAAATATATTTTAAAACAATTGAATTTAATATTTAAAAATAAATATTATCATATATATTCACATACGATATACCACAGCTCTAAAATATCATATCAGAGTTTATAAATCGATATTCAATTTTCAGTGTTAATTCGATATTCAATCTATATTGAAAATCCATTTATAACGTAAATAAAGCGTTGCAAATTTATAAAGGAATTTCACAGCGACTTTTCTAAAATTTGATTTGGACATAAAACAAAATCTACACGACGAAATCCAGATTTTTCTCTTCCACTAGAAAAATATACTCCACCAGCTCCACACGTTTCTTGTTTCACTGAAATCCGGCTTAAAACGGCTGCTGTATACTCGTTTAAAGTTTGGATCGCCAAATTACGAACTGCAGCGCCATTTCGAGCTCGATTATAATTATAATATAAATTATTCGTTCAAATGGCGCTTATGAATATATTCGTCAATATAATTCCATATAAACTGATTTATATATTATTTGAATTGTCCAGTTCACATTATATTGTCGATTCACTATTTCTGATAAATTCAGAAATTAAATATATTATTTAATTATTAACTTTAATTAAATATTCAATATAATTGAATTAAACGACCATTTTAAATTTCTAAACCATATTTAAATAATTAAATAAATTATTTATTATCTGTAAAAATACGGGTCGTTACAATAGTATACTTCTATATACATATTACCTTACCTGATTATGACTGAATTATTTGGGAAAATCGAATAGTTGAATTTAATTAATATATATAATCAAATTGATTATTGGATTGATATGGTTATTTGATGGATTGTTGAGTAGTTGATTAAGGATTGGAAATGGATAAAAGATTTTAGAGCTTGCAGGGTGTTAGAAATATAAAAGAAGCGCAGTTCAATTTCAATTAGAATTGTGTCAATTATTCTAAATAGTTTTTTCCCCTCATTACAACCTTAATTATTAAATTTAGATGCTTAATGGGGTACATTATTTTACCAGAAGTGTTGGAAGTTCTTAAATATGGTTATGGAATTTACGGGAATGAATCACAACACAATTATGGGTTTATTAACTTTGATTTTGGGTAGAATTAGGAATAACTCGATTTTGTGTTAAATTTTTTAGGTAAATATTATTAGTCGAATTTACAATTGGATCAAGGTTCAATTAATTGTATTCAATTGATTTCATTAAACTTATTCAACGCATTGGTAAGTATTATTTTGAAATAAATCTTGTTACTTACTAAACTATCTTAAAAAAATGCATTTACAAATGTTATGAACAAAGTCATTGGAAAGTAATTACTTATTATACAATGAAATAGTTGATATAATATGTTGTACATTAATGTGTTTGTTTTACAAAATAATAAATATAGAATAATATAACCACTTAACCCAAATTGATAATGATAATAATGTAAATGCGAAAATGTTGATTATATAGTCTTGTTAAGTTTATTCAATGTACTGTAGAACATAGAATTTTGTAACCATTCTAATTAGAATATATTACGACATTTTAGAAGTAATTTGCAATCATTTCGAATATGTCGTTTAAGAAGTTTATAGGTTTATACAAATTTATGATGATGGTTTAGAATTTCACATAATTAAACTATTCTTCGAGTTATATTATTTCGTTTTACTTTATTTATTTATGAGTTGTATACGTTTTGCGTATTTCTCGAGTAATTCTTGAACTCTGTCGTTATTGGCATAATTCTCGGTTTTTGTTTATTTAATTTTTATTCAAGTGTGAATTTTTATACTCGGAATGATTCACTATTGACTTAATTTAATTGTTGATTTAAAATGATACAGTGATGACACCTTTTAAATGATTTATAAAAATTTATATTCTATGTTACGAGAAATTTGAATAAATGGTTTGGTGAAACTGTCTGGTATGGGACTTTCGGTATCACTATTCTGGTTATTCATTGGACTTGTTATATGGAGTATTGAAGGATAAGTGTAATATGCGAGCATTAAATAAACATGTTAGTAAACCAATGTGTAGGAACATGTGGTATGGGACGCATTGTTGCCACTATTCGGATTACTACTTGTGAGTTGATGGCGTATATAAACCATTGTCTATATTGAGAAGTCCTTAGCGACCATCTCTTTCATAGTACTAGATAGTCCTGAGCGGCTATCGAAGTAGTCCTGAGTGACTATCTTATATTAGACCTAAGAGTCTAGCTTATGGAGATTCGAGTATCTTCCATTATAGGCACCAAAAATCGTTTAGTACGGGTATATGATATTTCTATTGCACGTGCGACGTTGTTGAGTCTCGCCAATATTGCCATGGATCCATATGATCATTTATGATTTTCTTATATTTCGACGTGATTTACACATATGGTTCTTGTTTATGATTTCATCAGGTTATTGTATTTTGATGTCCTATGAGCTATCGTGAGATAGTGATTATTCATGTCTATGATTTCATCATATTGTATTTTGATGGCCTATGAGCTATCGTGTGATTGTGATATTTTGGCAAAATCATAATGTGTTATAACTCTTGAATGAGGTTCATTTGAATAAAATTATGTTGTCAGTTGCATATGTTCATATATGGTAATGCTTCCATAATATTTAGCCATGAGGCATGAATCATTAATGTCGATATTTAAGTGAATCTAATGATTAGGTTTATGGTTTGGATGCTCTTTTGAGTTTAGAGCACCCAAATATTTTATATTTATTATAATGGATTTAAATATAGACTGATCCATTTATTATCTATATAATACTCGGGTCAGACCGAGACATTACAGGTGCAGGGACTTTGAGACCAGCTTATATTTATTGGGCTTAGAGAAGTATAGTAACTTAGTATATCATTTATTATCGTGTATTGTATGGACACACACACACACATACACATATATATATATATTGATGTGTAATAGATAAATGTGTATAAAATGTTAAATATTATACATTATATTTATCGATGCGAGTGACTCTGTGATCTTTTTATTCATGTATATTCTGGATTGTTCTGTCCTGAAGGCACACGTGTAATTGTTTTGTACCGACATTGAGTACGTAAGAGCAAGTGATATTTTAGAAATATTAATGCGTACCAGGTTAGTCCAAGAGAATTTGCATGTGTGTGCCCCTACAACCTCATTCTCCGTATTATCCGACGGTATTACTTAGTAGTAGCACTCTTGGATAATATGGGTATAGAGGTGGGGTGTTACAGTTGGTATCAGAGCGAGGTTTAGAACAATACATTGTATATATGTAAAAGAGACTAGAGTCTAGACCATAGCAATGACTTAAAGCCCCTGTCCCTATGGGTGTGTGGTAGATTTTGTTATAATTATATTATGATAAGTGTATATGATTATTATTGGGGTAATCATCAGGGGATGTACTTGTTATTTTTATTATGTAATACATATATAATATCGATTTACTTCGCCCATACTTTGGATGTTTATCTTTATTTGAAATTTAAATAGTTGCGTGTGACTAAGAAATAAAGAAGTAGTACAACGGAAATTAGTATATTAATTTCCGCTGAAGGCGTGTTGTTATATGATTGTTGATTGTTTAATAAATGTTATGACTGTTGAATATAATGTAAAAGCGAGTTTGAAATAGTCGTTAAATTCAAGCAAACAAATAAATTAGTAATGACAACAATAATGATGTGAATTGTTAAAAGAATAAACTGGCTAGTAAATACTTGAAGGAATTAATTTTGTGTTAATTGTCCGTGAAGAAATTTAAGAATTCTGGTCGATACGTCTGATCAGCGCTATTGATAGGGACTCCTGAAAGCTTGTGCGAGACAATTCGACACAGTATTATGAGAAAGAATTAATAATAAGTGATAAATAAAAAGGAAGACGTAATTGTAACTGTAATTATCAAATAAATAATTCTAATTCCGAGGAGATGCTAATATAAGATATGCACGTAAAAATGGTGTTGACTTGTCCGTTTAAATGTGTTGAAAAAGTTGACCTAGACAAGTGCACACGTATGCGGTGAATATTTATAAACATTAGAACGAGACATTTTAAAACGACATCATGAAATAAACAAATAAGTAATTATAATAGTAATACCCACGATAATTTAAAAGCGACATGAGTCTTTGTTTTAAATAAATTCTATTGGAAAATTGTGAATCACATATATTTTGACTTGGTTGTACCTTGTTTCAACCAATTTTGAAATTGTTAGTTTACATTTTTGTTTTGCTCCCTTGTTTCCTAGTATGTTCTTGTTTGAATACAAAATTCCTCTACCTGTTTCATATTATCTCTAGCAAGAGCAGATTCTATGTCTAATTTTGCATAGAAACTTTGACTAGACATTATAACTTGATCTTGTTGCTCTAGTAGTCACTATTTTATGCCTTGATACAGTCACTTTGCTCTTGAATATTACTAGTAAGAGCAGATGCGATATATTGATTTTTCAATTAAAACAAATACTATAAATTGATCTTACATAAAAAGAGCATATATTACACATGTGTAAGTCAGTGCTAGTTGTATATCTAGTCTTCACTGCATTTGTGTATATACACTTTTTGGTTGAATTAATTGATTAATATAGCTATCAGTCCTATTATTGATTTTTATTTTACAGCGAATCTTTGTTAACAATTTGTTTATCACCTTTTTCATTTACATTTATGTTCAGTATATTCTTGCAAATCTAATCAAATTTAGTATAGTACAATATTTACAGTACAAGCTAATTTTTAAGATAATTGAATCCTAGTCATAAAGTGCTAAGTTGCAATATAAAGTGCTAAGTATTTCACATTTTAAATGACTGTTTCTTGCTATTGGTATACGAGATGGTCCTAAAAACAAATTTTAAGCGGTAGCAATCACTTTCATATTTGGGTTGACATTTAAACTTCATATGAAATGTAATAAAGCTAAGATTTAAGTGAATTTCTCACATTTAAGCAAGTTTTGCTATGCTTAATTATTTTGATCACTTGATTTGATTTGTTTTTTTCTTTTACTTTGCCTCTTCTTCCGTAAACAACCAGATGATATTCAAGAATTGCTGCACTATATACAGTCAATGTACTATGTTTGTTAATACATGAATACAAAGGAATAATATAAAATCAAGACAAATTTGTTGCTTGTATATTAAATTGGAATGAATTTTATGGTGTTATGACTTTTTATGCAATAACATCCATGCCAGATTTTGTAAGCTTTAACTAACCCATCGAGAGCCATGTAGTCTTGATGAGATTTTATAAGATTTTATTTTTCATCTTAGTAATTCTTTTCCATTTCGTTTATTCATTACCTAGTATTCCTTTGATATAATTTAGTTTTTTGTCCAAAAATGAATTGAGTAACAACATATTGAGATTTACATTTCTCACGTATGTGACCAAGATGCATCAAGTCCCCTCCTTTCATATATAAGATTCATAATAACATTCTTTATCATGTTTGTTTCGTTTTCTTTATTGGTTCTCCAAGTGTATCTTCATTGCTTGTTCATGTAAAAGATGAGCTAACTACCACTCATCCAGTCTATGGTTAGTAATAAAGTGAAGAAAAAAATCGAATCAGCGCAGAGAATTGCACGATGGTTATTTGGCCATAAGTTTTGAATGGTTTATCCAAATTTGATGATCTTGTACATTATGGAAAGCTTACAACCTAAGCTATAACTTTCAGTTGAATTGTTTTTCCAAATTTTAATGTTTGCTAGGTTAAAATCATATATTTCCATCGTTGTTTTGGAAATTGCCTATCAAAACTGAGCTGAACTAAAACGAACATATCTTTTGAACGGGTTACCCGATTTTAATTATTTTGTGCATTCCGAAAAGCTAAAATCGCGAGCTACAACTTTCATTTACATGGTTTCATGAAATTTTGGTGATTACTAGGTCGAAAATTGAATTTTCTAATGCTGGTCTGCATATATATATTTGAAAAAAAATCCTTTGAAAAATAAGAAAATAAATTGCATTTACGTCCATATATTCAGGGATATCTTCAACCATATGTGACTATCCAAAGGATCTTTAGGAGGATCTGTTGATGTACGTATTAGTAGCCAAAATTTCCTTCAGTTCATCATTATTGTTGTTGAAATTTTCCACATGTATGTTAGATCTGCAAATTTCTTTGTTAAAGGTGAGTGTTCCCCCATCCTATTTATTAACCGTTCTGGCAATTAATTTTTGTCTTCATAGAGTGCTGCATATCGATTGGTAACATTAACTTCGCATGTTTCATTTGATTTACGTTATCATTTACTCTCATCCTATATCCGGGTTGCACAAATCGGTATGGTCTAGAAAGCTTTTGCTCCACATATTTTGTTGCACAAAATGACATTGCTACTTGTCTACATCTTTTGAAAAGCAATACCCGTAAACAAATTATGATGTCCATTGCCCCTTTGCGAGACATGCTATGCTAAGTTAGATCTATAAAATGTTGGGATCTGAGATTCAAATTTTGTAATGATTTGTAAAAAAAAAAGTTGCTTAGAAATATAGTAGTTACATGTATGTTATATGCATTACGTAAAATCATGTTCACCATATTTCTTACATGCAACTAATATTTACAATTGGGTTAAGATAGGTACCCAAGAAGCTTGATGAATTGCTAGCAACGAAGATTGCTTGCTTCGCACACATGAAAAACGTTGTAGCTACTATAAACATTAATTGAAAGGTATATTTTTAGATTATATGTTGAGAAATATTGGTAAATTGTGTTGTTGTTTTGTCTCCCCGTATTTTGGGATGCCCCAGGTTGGGATGCCTCTTCGGAGGTGTATAATTTGTGTTTATATTGTATTCAGATTTTTCGAAACGTCCACCGTACAAAGGAGACTCTGCCAAAAAAATTCAAAATTTCCGGAGAGAGAATTTTTTTTCCAAACTAAATTGTATATAGGGAATACAAGACGTTAAGTCAATTCGATTAGAACACATTGTGCATGCGAGTGTAAGCTCATACATATTGAAATGATTTGTGTAAAATATAGAGTACATTAGGATTAGAATATAAGTTGTTTACTTTTCCCCGTAAGAAATTGCGAGGATGCAATTTTGTTCAGGAGGAAGTCTGTAACAACCCTATTTTGGCTATGTAATTATATACATATTAAATAAAATTGAAGGGGTTTAAATTGGATCGATGACGTTGGAAAAATGGATATATCAGATATAATTCTCTATGATGCTAAATAATTTTATTCCATTATAAATAGTTTTCAGTCGTTGTTGAATTAACGAATAAAATATATGATACAAAAGTTGGATAAAATTATTTGTGTTAGGTTATAAAATTGTAGAATGATAAGCGAATTAATTTATATGACATTGAAATTTAAGAATTTAGTCGCTTTGAAATTACTTAATCATTAATGGTAAAAAAAAATGTAAACAGAAGGGCTAATATAACTGCTAAGCCTATTCAGTCAAGCCCAGCGCCCTTTAAGACATTTCATTTTCTGGAAGCCGCCCAACTCCTTATCCATGGAAGTCTCCAGAACCCAGTCCATGGAAGATTCGAACTCGAAAGAAATCCCTTTATGAAAATCATGATATCCATTTTCGGGGGGAGGGGGAGGGGAAGGGGGACCCTAAATCGATTATGCGGGAAAAAAGAAGAAGAAGAAGATGATGAAGAAGAAGAAGAAGAAGCCGTCGCTCGTCACCCTCCCTCCGCAGATGATCAACGTCGACGCACACAAAGACCAGGCGCAGGCACGGAAGGAGCGAGGCCGGGTATGCTGCGATTCATGCGTGAGGTTTTGGAGGCTGCGAGTGGCAATGTGAGCAGTATTTTGGGCAAGAGGGCAGTCAGTGATAGGGTGCTAGAGCGTTGAATCTCGGTGAGTAACCCTCACTCACATCTATGTTCAAATCCAATATAGTATACTCTTACATACATATTATCTTACCTGACTATGACTGAATTATTTGGGGAAATAGAATAGTTGAATTTAATTACTATTTATAATCAAATTGATTGTTTGAGTAGTTGAATTATTAGACCTAAGAGTCTAGCTTATGGAGATTCGAGTATCTTCCATTATAGGCGCCAAAAACCGTTTAGTACTGATATATGATATTTCCATTGCACGTGCGACGTTGCTGAGTCTTGCCAATAATGCCATGGATCCATAGGATCTTTAATGATTTTCTTATATTTTGATGTGATTTACATATGATTCTTGTTTATGATTTCATCAGGTTATTGTATTTTGATGTCCTGTGAGCTATCGTGAGATTGTGATGATTCGTGTCTATGATTTCATCATATTGTATTTTGATGGCCTATGAGCTATCGTGTGATTGTGATATTTTGGTGATTTTATAATGTGTTATAACTCTTGAATGAGGTTCATTTGAATAAAATTATGTTGTCATTTGCATATGTTCATATATGGTAGTGCTTCCATAATATTTAGCCATGAGGCATGAATCATTAATGTCAATATTTAAGTGAATCTAATGATTAGGTTTATGATTTGGATGCACTTTTGAGTTTAGAGCACCCGAATATTTTATATTAACTATAATGGATTTAAATATAGACTGATTCGTTTATTATCTATATTATACTCGGGTCGGACCAAGACATTTCATGTGCAGGGACTTTGAGACCAGCTTATATGTATAGGGCTTAGAGGAGTATAGTAACATAGTATATCATTTATTATCATGTATTGTATGGACACATGTATATATTGATGTGTAATAGATAAATGTGTATAAAATGTTAAATATTATACATTATATTTATCGATGTGAGTGACTCTGTGATCTCTGTATTCATGTATATTCTGTATTGTTCTGTCCTAAAGGCACACGTGTAATGCTTTTGTACCAACATTGAGTACGTAAGAGCAAGTGATATTTCAGAAATATTAATACGTACTAGTGTTAGGCCAAGAGAATTTGCACGTGTGTGCCCCTACAGCCTCATTATCCGTATTATCCGACGGTACTACTTAATAGTAGTACTCTGGGATAATGTGGGTATTGTGGTGGGGTGTTACAGGTGTCAAGGTCAATATTCATGCTTTCTCGATGGGTGAAGCCCTATCGACTTCATGCAAACAAGAAAGCATTCAAGTCCTATCGGCAAATATAATAGCAACAAGAAATAGAGATAGTAGCCTCTTGCTAATTTAGAAAACAAATTAATATAAGGTTCTCCTTTCCGTCACTGCCGACACCAACAAGCTTCGAAGGAAAAACCTTACAAATTTGAGTTAGAAAGGTTCTTTGTCGACAATAGATGTACCAGAAGATCAAATCGAAACATCTCCAAGAGGTAATGGCATCTATTTGACCTAGACTCAGGTTGACTAGGCAAAAGAATACACTTACAAGCACATTATTTTTCGATTCGAAGAAGGTCAACTTGGACTAAAACAAGCATGCATACCCTTCGGCTTGATGAAACTTCGGGTCGGCATGGCTTCGGTTCGGAGTGGAGGCCATCATCATTCAGGGAAGACATGAAGATGTGCGATAGGTTTCGGTTCGTATAATTCTCGGGTCAGCTAGGATAGATGTCGACCCAACCCTATGGTCACCAAACCAATACGAAGCTAGCTAGTTGAGCAATCCCCAGGTCGAACAACTCCCGGTTCGTCTTTAACATCCCCACTCTGGTACACTCATCTAGAAGTGGTGATGCTACATATAAGCCATGGTGCTAATAAAACATTATCACAACTTAACAAAAGTGTATCAGGATATAAAATCATTCACAGAACATGAATTTATATGGAAGAACTATTATACAATCATCCCATCATATAACATGATTACAAAGATCTTCACAAGAGTCTAGTCATTAAATAATTATATATTGTTAGATCAAAATTTGGACCCAACACCCATATTGTTCTGGATCGTAAAGAATTATATCTGGAGAATGAATAAAAAGCAGAAAACACACAGAATTTATAGTGGTTCGGCGTTAACGAGCCTACGTCCACTTTGTATGTTATCGATTATACTTTGAATGCTAGTACAATCAATGATTTCTCTCAAGCTCACTTTTACAATTGTAATTTCTCTCAATAATCTCGTAACAAAACTGACAAGAAATAGTGGTGTGACAGTAATGGCGGAATCAGTGCTCAATACTGCCAAAAGATCCTGAAAAATGCCAAGTTCTGGGCTATTTATAGCTGATTTTGTCAGGCGGATCGCGGTCACACGTGGCACAGATCCCGAGAATATCAGATCGTATCGCAGCTTGATGAAGAATTAGTCAAATTAGCAGTTTTGGACAGGTGTCGCGATCCCCTTAAATATCGGATCGAGCAAGGAGGAGGAATTGGTCAAAGTGATAGTTGGGGACACGTGTCGCTGGATCTGTGCATCTCAGATCGCCGAAGACTAGCTCGTGCTTGAACAGGTCAGAGGCTTCGATGTGCATCGGGGGATCGGATCGGTCTGTGCTGGGTAGTAGTGTAAGTACAGATCGAGTCGTGTAGAAGTGGTCGGATCGCCGATGCAAATGTGGGCGATCCGATGGGGGGCGATCCGTGAGGGGCGACCCTCTGATGCGATCCGATTCTTCATGGACTTAAGGAATGTAGTTTCATACTTTCTTCTTGTGAGTGAACCTTGGTGGCTTGGTCAAAAAGCTAGCCAACATTTTGCCCCCTAGAAGTATGTTTTATCGATGATGGAACATGCATCGAAACTATAGAAACATCTTTTCATAAAGAGATGCAAATCAGTAGTAGCGTCTATCCGAAAGGCCATATCATTTACGGAAAGTTGTCCCTTTGCTCGCTATAAATATCGGATAAATCTCTAATAGTTTCCCTGTTTATTGGACAATTCTTTTCTGGGATCTTTCAGAGTCTTCATCATCGAATCTACCAGGTGCATTTTTGAATTTTCATTCTTGTCGGTCATTCATCGGTTCGGATCGCATGTGCGAGTCACGGTCCGTTAGCAAGTCGTTCGCCTCGTCCTTTGGTGAGCATTTGGGCCTCTTCACGGAACGAGACGGGTTTCTCTTCGAGACGTGGTGGGCTTTTGGTTTGCGGCCCGCCTATTTTCACGGATCGAATAAGACAAAAAAGGGGGAGACTTACGGTCGCCCCTTTGCCTATATAAATCGATCCTCACCCTCATTCTTCTCCTCTTCTTTCTTCTTTCGCAGCCGCCGCCAATTTTCCTGAGAGAAAACCCTAACTTTGATTTCCAAATTTCCAATCGATTTCAAACTTTAAGAAGGTAATTAAATAGCTTTTCTTTAGTTTCTATCGTGTTCGCACTGGTTTAGAGAGTGGAGACGGCGGAGTTTTGTAGGATTTGGTGATAGTAAACGCGAGCGCGCCTGGTTCGATTCCATGATTTTAAGGGTGAAAAGGAGAGTTGAGGAAGAAGAAGGAAGGGATGACCAGGTCGGTTCGTGGGCGAGGCCCGAGTTCGAAGCGATGGTGAGGCGAGGGGAGAGGGAACGAAACTGGAATGTTGATTTGGCTAGTGGGTCGGATCGCGGAAACAGCACGTGGGGGACTAGACGCGAGTGTCAGATCGTGGAGAAACTGGAGCTTCGGGTCGTGGAGAATGGGGGGCGATGCGGATCGCCAAGATACCATCGCGATCCGTTTGGAGGAATTGGTGCGCTTCACGATTCGAAGCCTTTCCATGATCTAGTACCCTTCCGCGTACAGAGTCCTTTACCACGATCTGACCAGATGTCGCGATCCGAACCTGCCCTGCGATCCGACTGACGAACAATCTGATGCACACGCTGACTGAATAATATGATGCAACTCTAACAAATCGATGGACAGTTAGGTTAGAGCCTTTGAGACGAACATTCCGGATTGAACAAATGCATAATCTACCAATTGAACAACAACCAATATCTCGATGATTTTGTTGACCTTTGTACCTTTCTTTAATGCACGCACTAGCACACACTGGCACTTGCACACACAGGGGGATGGGTAGTTTTAATCTTATTTCTCATGTTTACTCGCCTAAACAGTAATTTCAGATAATCACTCCTCTTCAAGATCTAACACAGAGACGGATCCCGAGGTGTTTGAGCACCATAACCCTGAGGTCCCTCCAACTAACCCAAGGGGCGAGGATTCTGGATCCGAGTATGAGGCAACGGAATCAGATCCATCTGAAAGTTCTTCACTTGACGAGGAGTCTGAAGTAGACGGTCGAGCTCCTGACGAGATTCCTGATGCACTTGGGATAGAGAAATTTACTGATTCTTTAGCTTCCAGACTCGATGACATAAAGCTTAAGAGAATTTGCCTGAGACACGGGATCCCCTGGGATGACGTGAGGACACCCGGCAGTGAAGATATACCTCACTTTGCTCCGGAAGGATATATGACAGTCAGCCGGCTCATGTGCTGGGTAGGAGCTATTCCTCCTTTTCCTCCGATCGTCATTGAGACCTTAAAACAATTGGGTATCGCTCCGATGCAGCTTCATCCCAATGCCTACGCGGCTCTATATACTCTATATTCGCATATGCGGAAATCCTGCATACCGAGCTTACATTTAAAGATTTGAAATTCTTTTATCTTTTCAAGCATCGCTCCTCGGCAACCCCAAATTTCTCTTTCTTCGAATCGGTAGCGAATAGGAAGGTTCTGTATGATGGATACAACAATATAGAGGATCCCAAGTCTGATTGGTTCTATATAAAGAGACAGGCTGGGTGCTCAAGAAGATGGCTTAAATCAAGTAAACTTTAATCTTTTGACTGAATATCTTGCTTAAGAAGTCGAAGCATTAACATCCCCCCCTTTTTTTGTTTTAAGCAGATCACGTCTTTCCCAAGACGGAAGGCTTGGTATACAATAATCGATTGTCTATTCTTCTACAAAGCAGATCCGATTTTCTAAGGATCAAGAAGTGTATTACTGATGAAAATCTTCACAAGCATCGCCTTCTGGATATAAGGTTTGGACTTGGTGCAGGCGGCAAACCCTATAAATACGTGCCCCCAACGGAGGGAGAGGGAACATCACAGGCAGCAGAAACAACTAAATTCCGTAAGAGTCCTTCCCCGATAATCATCCAGGACGACGAGGACCTGAACATATATAGAGGAGATGAGGCCCGTGGTGACAAGTCCAAGGAAATCCCAGTTTCTCCGGGGGGTTCCCCTCAAGGGCTTCTCTTCCGATCGAACCTGCTGCTCCCGATGATTTGACAGAAGAACAGCTATTTAAAGAGCTGAGCAAAATTCCTTTGCCCGATGATGTATACACAGAGGGGGACTTTGAAGGGGAGCCATTTTTCCCTGCTTCTGAGGAAACCACTGTTCCAGTTGGAGAACAAGAGACTACTCCGATGAGCCTGACTTCAGGCCCGGGTCTGTTAGGGGGAATTATATGGGATGCACAAATCACACGCACTGCCTGACCCCACACTTTTATATCAAGAGTATTCAAGGTTTTAATATGCTTCTTTTTTTTTTACAGGAAGGATGTCTCGCAGGCGGTCCTATTCTTATCGCTCTCTTCGTGAGGGGACACCCAGTCTTCATCCGAATCCCGAGCGTTCTCGCGGCCTTTCTCACAAGCCTATTTCTTCGCAATCCCGGTCTCCACCAAAATCAACCTCTGGCAAGCCTCCCAGTTATTCGGTACCACCTACAGGGGGAAAACAACTTCCTTAAGAGTTAACTCCTCCGAAGAGTGCACCCTCTCATAGCAGGTCATTAAAAAGACACTACAAGCCCAAGGATAAAAGCAAGGATCCAATCAAGGATTCTGAGAAGGAGAGTAGTGACGTTGTCCTTTCCAGCCAGCAAGATTTGGTTGCCCCCGGGTCATGAGATTACATCCATGGTCCTGAGACTCAAGCTAGGCTGGAAAAGTTGCGGGAACAATTCCCCAACATCTTCTTCGAAAGGATGACGTTTGTTCCAGCCTTGGAACCAGTCCCTAGGAACTGGGATAATGAAGTCGTCGGACACATTCTCCATGTAGCTAGACAGTATGAAGTGATGAAGAAACATGCGGTTAATCTTTCAGAGATCATCCGAACGCTTGAGATGGAAGCACATAGATCCAAGGTGAAGATAGATAACAATGAGAGGGCTAGGACAAAAATGGAGAAGGACTTGGAAGATGCTCAATCCCAACTTGCCTTAGCACGGAGAGAGGCTGAAAATTATAAGATTGAATTGGAGAATGCTAAGAAACGCTTTCATTCTGAACTTGACTCAAATAGTCAAGAGAAAATGGCCTTAAAGAAGGAATTAGAAGATCTTAAAATGGCCAATATTGAGTTGAAGACGGCGCAGGGCCATTTTGAAGCTGAGAGAGCTGCTTGGGAGGAAGAAAAAGCAAGTCTGAGAGAAAGTCTAGCTTTGGCTGAAGCGGAGAAGGTAATTTTAAATGATCAAGTCGCGGATGTGGAGAGGCACGCGGCTCTCGCCGAAAAGAATGTAGAAAGTGCCATTGAAATGGCTACTTCTTCTAATAGCAAACTCCTCGAGAGAGAAAAGGACATCGAAGGGTTTGAAGAGATGATATTTGACTTCCTCGGCCAAGTGCTTAAAACCCGTAACATCTCGTGGATCCCGGACTATCACGTTACTTTAGCCAACTTATGGGATGCCATCGTCGAGGGTGAGAAGCAGAGATTATGAGTTGAAGAGATTGACGAAGATGAACTGATGAAGACCATTCTGAGGGATAACGAGCCCGAGGATCTGGCAGAAGGTTGTCGTCTAATTCAAGAAGAAATGGAGAAGGAGAGGGCCCTGGCTAAGGGCAAAAACAAGATTGACGAAGGTTCGAGCTCAGCTGTAGAGCCCAAGGCCACCGGAGTTGAGGAATACCATCCTGATGATCCATTAATTCCTTTGGGCCTAACTCCCGTGGTTTTCGGAGCTTCTGCAGCTAGCCTAGATGGAGGATCAGCGGAAGGTATCTCCCTTTTTTCCCCACAATTTGTCAAAGCAATTGTGAATTGTCGTCATCTGGTAGAACAACCAATCGAATTAATAACATGTGTTCCCTGTAATACAGGTGGCGAGCCCGCCGACAAGGATGTCGAGAAGGAGACAGAGGCGGAGAAGATTGTCGCCTCGCCTAGCGCCGGTGTTGATATACCGAAGCAGGCTGAAGGTACAACAACAGAGAAAGGCGTCCTGGCTCCCAGTGCTGATGCTCCCAAAGATGATGAAACCATCGAGGCCTTGAAAGATATGGACCGGCGCCATGTAGAGGATGAGGAGGATATCATTAGTACCAAAGAAGCCGAAGACGGTGATGATGAAACTTTGGCTAATAGAAAAGCTAGACAGGGAAAGCAGCTGGCTTTAAAGAAGGTGGGACAAGAGCCTTTGAACGTAGCTCCTATCTCGGAGTTTAATCCCAAGACTGGGATGGTTCTGAAACTCCAGCCCAAGTCCATCAGCAAACAGCTTCATTTTGCGAACCCTGATGATTTCCCGGCTTCTTTGACTGATAAAAGAAAGAGAAAGGAGGTGGAGGAGGAGTCTTCTGATGAGTCGGACGTTCCTCTTATAGACAAACGGAAAAGAAAGAAGGGCGATCAATCCGAAACTGACAAGGCGAAGCTGGAGAAGCAGAAACAGGAGAAAAAGTCCAAGCGTAAATAGGATACTGTCGCTTGTCTATATTTTGTCTTTAGGCTTCCCACTGGCCAGGAAATGTAATTATGAGACTGGCCCACATTTTGCTTTTTAGGTTGTTTTTCACTTTGTAGGCATGCAGTTTATAAATGGAAGTTTATTTCTTTTCGCATCATCGTGTACCTGCATTCAATAAACTTTTCATGCTTAGTGATAGATTATCTGATTATAACTACAAATCAGTCAAGCAACAGAAAGAAAAATTTAAAAATTTCCGTGCTGCATCAAGGTTCATGCGTATATGTATATGGCCCCCAATCAATCGTTAACATAGCGCTTGACTAGGGTTTATTAAGGATTGATTAGCGTTGTTTGCACGTTGCCCCCTATTTCTGAATATGGGGGACTTAGAAAATCTAATAAGATAACTGTCCTTGTGGTGCTGAGTTTCCGGCACCTTTCTCAGCGCTTAATCATAGACTCTTTTATACTCTCCTGGCGGTTGCCGAGGTTAGAGTTTGAATTCAGCAGTTCAGTCGCTCCCCGATCCTTCAGCGGGGCAAGAGCTCTTTCTCAGCGCTCAGCCGGAGACGCTTTTATACTCTCTCTGCTCTGGAGAGTTAGAGTTCGAGCTCAGCAGTTCAATCGCTCCCCGATCCTTCAGCGGGGCAAGAGCTCTTTCTCAGCGCTCAATCGAAGACGCTTTTATACTCTCTCTCTGCTCTGGAGAGTTAGAGTTCGAGCTCAGCAGTTCAGTCGCTCCCCGATCCTTCAGCGGGGCAAGAGCTCTTTCTCAGCGCTCAATCGGAGACGCTTTTATACTCTCTCTGCTCTGGAGAGTTAGAGTTCTATCAATTATATGATTTACTTTATCGCACCCTTAGAGTTTTTACTGGTGATTGCATTCCATTCTGATGGAAGGCACCTACAGTTATACGCTTTTGTGATCGTTGCATGATTCACAGCAATTTCCATAAAAATATAAAGGCAGATAAATAATAGTGCAATAAAGGTAAACGACACAATATTTTTATAGTGGTTCGGTCGAATCATGACCTACGCCCACTTTATAATTTTTTGCTTTAAGAAATTGGACTATTCTAGGCAAGTCGTGCCTTGTACATTGTTCTTAATAAAGCAAAAGAACAGATCTGACATCTTTACGTTAGGTACGGCCGTAAATGTTGGGCATTCCACACTCTGGGGATTTCCTTTCCATCTACGGTTGCTAGCTTGAAGGTTCCATTATCAAGCTTGCACAGAATGGAGTACGGTCCTTCCCACTTCGCACCCATATGAGTTGGGGCTGGAAAGACACGCTTCAGAACCAAGTCTCCGGGTTCCAAGGTTCGGGCTCGAACCTTTTTGTTATAGTATCGGGCGACCTGTTGTTTGCATCTCAAGGCACGCAGGTCTACTTCGTCCCTCTTTTCTTCGATCATATCCAGGGATTCAAGGAGCAATTCGTTATTGGTCATCGGATCGTAATAAGTCACTCGGTGAGAAGGTACTTTTATCTCAACCGGGATGACTGCTTCTGCTCCAAAAGCAAGGGAGAAGGGGGTATGTCCTGTTGCCGATTTATACGTTGTCCTGTAGGCCCATAGTGCTAAGGGTAATTCATCAGCCCACATGGCTCTGGCCCGTTTAAGTCTTCTTTTCAGAATGGACTTAATCACTTTATTCGCCGCTTCGACTTGTCCGTTCGATTGCGGGTGCGCCACAGAGGTGTACCGTTTCTCAATGTGGTATTTCTGGCAGAAGTCTCTGAATTCAGTGCTATCGAACTGAGTTCCGTTATCCGTTATAACAATCTTTGGAATCCCAAATCGACAGATGATGTTTCTAACGACAAAATTGATCACTCGTTTGGTTGTGATTGTAGTCAGTGGCTCAGCCTCGACCCACTTAGTAAAATAATCTATGGCTACAATAGCGAACTTCGCTCCGCCCCTAGCTATGGGGAGACTTCCGATGATATCAATTCCCCACATAGCGAAAGGCCATGGGCTCGTCATTGTTTTTAACTGATTAGGAGGTGCTCTAGGTATCTTTGAAAATCTCTGGCACGCATCACACTGTCTTGCGTATTTCGCTGCATCCTTGTTTATGGTAGGCCAGAGATAACCATGTCGCAACACCTTTTTCGCCAATGTTTTCCCTCCAGTGTGATCGCCGCATTCACCTTCATGTACTTCTTGCAGCACACGTTTGATGTCGTCATGAGCTATACACCGGAGAAGAGGCATTGAAAATCCCTGTCTGTAAAGAACTCCGCCTTGTAGAACGTATCGGGCAGCTTTACGAATTACTTTACGCCTCTCGCTTTTCTTGGTCGGAAGCGTTCCATTCATCAAGAAATTCTTTAGAGGGGTCATCCATGACTCCCTTTCTGGTTCCATCTCTAGTACCGAATCAATTTCCATCTGATCTATACTAGGAGACCGAAGTACTTCGACTGGGGCTAGCCCGGTCTCTTCAGGATCGTCGGAACTAGCCATCTTTACCAACTTATCCGCCGATTGATTCTCTGATCGCGGAATATGAGATATGCTGTAGTGATCGAAGTCGTTCAGCAACTCCTTCACTTTCTTCAAGTATAAAATCAATCTTGCACTTTTGGCTTGGAATTTTCCAGTAACCTGGTTCACAACTAACTTGGAGTCACAAAATATGTCCAGCTTTGTGATTTCCAACTCCTTTGCGATCCTTAACCCGGCTATCAGGGCTTCATATTCGGAGTCGTTGTTAGTAGCGTGAAACTCCATTCAGATAGCATAGGATATCAGCCGTTTCTCAGGAGTTTCAAGCACTACTCCAGCACCGGATCTCTTGTCATTCCTAGCTCCATCAGTATACAATCTCCAGGCACTGGGGTCGAGAAGTAATTTTGAGGGGTCAACTTCTTCGTTTGTACTATCGTCCTCTGGGACAGTAAACTCTGCTATGAAGTCGGCTATCGCTTGCCCCCGTATTGACCGCCGGGGTTGAATGTTCAGATCAAATTGACTCAACTCAGTGTTCCACTTGAGTAGCCTTCCAGACGCTTCTGGTCTTTGTAGAACTTGTTTGAGTGGATGATCAGTGTATACGGTAATGGGATGAGCCTGAAAATAATGTCGAAGCTTTCTAGAGGCGATCAACAAACTATACGCCAACTTTTCTATCCTTGGATAATTACGCTCTGCTGCCGTCAATTTTTTGCTCACGTAATACACAAGTCTTTGGACCTTATCTTCTTCTCTTACCAATGCTGAGCTGATCGTGTAGGACGACACTGCCAAGTACACGAATAAGTCCTCGTGATCCATCAGCTTAGATAATATCGGAGGTTTCTCCAGGTGTCTCAGCAAGTTCTGAAACGCTTCTACGTAGTCGGGCGTCCATTTGAAGTGGCGTTTTCCTCGCTTTATCAATTCGAAGAATGGGATGCATTTGTCCGTAGCCCTGGAGATAAATCTGCTTAGTGCGGCTACTTTCCCTGCAAGGCTTTGCACATCTTTAATTTGCCTAGGTTCCTGAATGTCTCTGATTGCTGCGATCTGGTCTGGATTAATCTCAATCCCACGAGAACTGACGATGAATCCCAAGAATTTTCCGGAGGTGACCCCGAATGAACATTTTGTTGGGTTGAGTTTCATCCCGTACTTTCGAAGAATGCCAAACATCTCTGCCAAGTCCGTAGTGTGATTAGAGGATTGCTTGGACTTAACCAACATGTCGTCAACGTATACTTCCATTGTTTTTTCAATCTGGTTATAGAACATTCTGTTCACTAACCGTTGATATGTAGCGTCTGCGTTCTTCAAGCCAAAGGGCATTACCACATAGCAGTATAACCCCAAATCCGTAATAAAGCTAGTGTGGTCTTGATCTGGGACGTGCATTGGAATCTGGTTATATCCTGAATAAGCATCCATAAAGGAGAGAAGTTCATGGCCTGCCGTTGAGTCCACCAACTGATCGATCCAGGGTAATGGAAAACTGTCTTTCGGGCAGGCTTTATTCAAATCCGAGAAATCAATACACGTTCGACACTTCCCGTTGGCCTTCTTTACCAGGACTGGATTTGAAATCCAGTCTGGATAGATTGAGTCTCTGATAAATCCATTACTCTTTAGCTTTCCAACTTCTTCTTTCAAGGCAACGGACCTCTCTGGACCCAGCATTCGCCTTTTTTGTTTCACCGGAGGATGTTTAGGGTTAATGCTTAATGAATGGCTCATGATTGATGGAGATATCCCGCACATGTCTGCGTGGGTCCAAGCAAATACATCCAAATTATTTTTTAAGAAATTCGTCAGTTCTTTAGCTAAATTCGGATTTAACTGGGATCCAATCTTAAGGACCTTCTCTGGGTCACTATCATCGATCGGTACATCCACAGTTGTCTCGTTGGGAGTCGCCATTCTGCCCCCAGGTTCTTTGTCCTCTCTGGGATCTATATCCTCGGGCAACTCTCTGGGCGACTCTCCTACGGTTATCCTCTTTAATTGCTATAAGGTCTACGCCCTTGTGGGGGGAGAAGCACCCTTGGTTTCTATGTCCCCTCCATTGCGGAGTAGCTTTAGCTCTGCAACATAACACGCTCGTGCGACAACCTGATCTCCTCTGACAATACCAACACCAGCTTCCGTAGGAAATTTCAATAATAAGCACCAGGGGGCTATACATGCCCTAAACTTTGCGAGGGCCGGTCGGCCCAAGAAGGCATTATAGGGTGATTCAATATTCAAAACCACGAAGGGAAGGATTCTCACTCTCTGGCGTTCTCCTTCCCCAAGCGTAACTGGTAGCTCTACATAACCCATTGGAGCGGTGGATGCTCCGTTAAATCCACGGATCCATCCTTGACAGGGCTTCAAGTCTTTTATCTCGAGGTTCATCTGATCGAATGTCTTTTTGAAAAGAATGTTGACGGAACTCCCGTTATCCACCAAGACTTTATGAACAGTGGCCGGGCCAATAGGTACTGTGATTACAAATGGATCTTCAATTGGAGCATGGACTCCAATGCTTTCTCGTTCGCGGAAAACGACATCGTCAGACATTATCTTTTGTTGCTTTACCGGGACGTTGTCCTCGGGGTTGCTACACTCCCCTACCTCGAGGTGTTGCTTGGCTGCATTGACATACTGATCCAATGCCTTGGAACCGTGTCCGGCGAGATAAAGCCCTTCGATTATGGTATTGATAACAAGGTCCTTTCCCTTTTGCTGGGCAGTTGGCCTGACAGCAGGTTGATTCTGGTTCTGATTTGGGGCCTGTACGACTTGCCCCCTGTCTCTGGGCGTCACTCTGTATTCATCCAATTTTCCTTCTCGGAGAAGCCTCTCGACTACATCTCTTAGGTGACGGCATTCATTTGTCGAATGGCCATGAATCTGATGAAAGAGACAAAACTTCCCCGTTTCACGTTCTTTCTCCGTCGACTCTCTGGGAGGAGGCCTTTTATTTTGGAGGACGTTGTACGAATCCATGAAGATATTTTCCAAAGTATCGTTTATTTGCGTATAACTCTCAAAAGACCTGGGACGAGTCCTTCTCTGGGAGTCGTTCCCTCGATTCCTCTTCCGGTTGTTGCCATTACTGTTATTATCATTGTTTCCTGACTGACGACCACCCTGATTCCGATTTCCGACATTAACCTCGACCTTCCCCGAGCTGTCTCCTGTCTGCTTAATGGCGACATTGCTCTGGATTTCCTCTTTATCGGCCGTTTTTGCCTTTCGGTTAGCATATACTTCCTCCCGGCGTAAGTGTATGTTAGCTTTTTCGTAGAATAATTCTCTAGTATGGGGTGGCTTGCCGGCCAGATATCTCCCAAATTCGGTGTCTTTATCTACCCCATCAATTAGGGCCGCCACAACAGTTGGCTCATGAGGATCTTTGACTTCAGTAGCGGCTAGGTTGAAACGGTCTAGATACACCCTCAAACTCTCGCCTGGTCGTTGCTTAACAAGGAATAAGTCAATCACACTCTTCGTCTTATGTGCATAGATGCGGAACTGTTCCACAAACCTTTCACTCAACTCCCTGAAGCTGGAAATTGATCTTGCTGGTAAGCGAGTAAACCATAATAATGCTACATCCTCCAAGAATATGGGAAATGCTTTGCACATGACAGCGTCAGAGGCTGCGGCAACGGTCATTGACCAAGAATATCTCATCAGATGCTGGACGGGATCAGATCTACCCGCGTAACGATTCATCTGCGGCATGTTGAAGCGCCTCGGGAACGTTGCATCTAAAATGTCATCAGTGAAAGGGGTGTGGCTGCGGTCAATTCCCCAATCTTCATTCCGTTGTCCATGGCTATCTGCCAGAATTTGATGGATCATGGCTGCAACATTTGCACTGGTCAGTGGAGGCTCGGGGTCAGCGCTTCTTGCTCGGTGGGGTTCTCTAATCTCTCTTCCAGGAGCGGTCATGAAATCCGGGGCTCGGATTGGGCTTCGCTGCCCCCTGTTACTATGAGCATTTGTACGGCGACGGGGCTGAGGTAGTCTATTCTGAACAGGGCTGTCCACGCCTCGAGTTCTGGGAGTTGCGGCGCGATCACTCATATTGCGGTTTGAGGGCCCTGCACCCAGTACCTCTTCTTCCCGTGATGGCAGGGTTCCAAATCGAAGCTGCTCTATGTTTTCAGGCCTCTCGTATGGTCGCCGCGGAGGTCTCGGCGATTCCCCTGACGAAGAAGAGTATTCGGGGGTGAGCGGACGAACTGGGGGTGTCCTTTGCCTTGCGAGATCATTAAGCCTTCTATCCATAGCGGTCAAGTTCTGTCGTAGAATGGAATTCTCCTGCCTTTGAACAGCCAATTCATCAAACAGCCTCTCCCACATTTCGGAAAAGCGAGAGAGATCCCCCTCAGTAACGGGAGCAGAAGAGTCATATTGATCATCATCGTTTTTTCTTATGCGCAAATAGCTTGAGCCAGGTCGAGCGGAGGGGCCAGGATGGTAGGAGCGAGCCATAGGCTCCTTTCCAGGTCGAGTTGTAGTCTGGTCATCAATTTGGATCGCTGTGGATCGAGGTTGGTGGCTCGCAGCACCCCCCTGGGATCGGTTCGTGGTCACGGTATGCGGAGGATTCGGGGCGTTATCACGGGATCGAGTAACAACCCCTCCAGCTTCGTGGTTCGCAGCGCCACCCTCAAGTCGGATCGTGGCACCTAGATTGGTTCGGGTCGCCCTCCTGTCCTCGCGATCCGTGACCCCCTCAACGACCTGCTCGTGTGCACTTTCGCCAACCATTTCATTCGCGACTTCATTCGCCTATGAAGCCCGCACTTCCTTAGACTTCTTTCCAGCCATGATATCAAACGTCGCAGGAATTTTCAAAAATCTGAACAGTGAAGTTTTGGGACTGTTCTCTCAGTGAAAGCACCAAAATGTTAGATCAAAATTTGGACCCAACACCCATATTGTTCTGAATCGTAAAGAATTATATCTGGAGAATGAAGAAAAAGCAGAAAACACACAGAATTTATAGTGGTTCGGCGTTAACGAGCCTACGTCGACTTTATATGTTATCGATTATACTTTGATTGCTAGTACAATCAATGATTTCTCTCAAGCTCACTTTTACAATTGTAATTTCTCTCAATAATCTCGTAACAAAACTGACAAGAAATAGTGGTGTGATAGTAATGGCGGAATCAGTGCTCAATACTGCCAAAAGATCCTGAAAAATGCCAAGTTCTGGGCTATTTATAGCTGATTTTGTCAAGCGGATCGCGGTCACACGTGGCACAGATCCCGAGAATATCGGATCGTATCGCAGCTTGATGAAGAATTAGTCAAATTAGCCGTTGTGGACAGGTGTCGCGATCCCCTTAAATATCGGATCGAGCAAGGAGGAGGAATTGGTCAAAGTGACAATTGGGGACACGTGTCGCTGGATCCGTGCATCTCGGATCGCCGAATACTAGCTCGTGCTTGAACATGTCAGAGGTTTCGCTGTGCATCGGGGGATCGGATCGGTCTGTGCTGGGTAGTAGTGTAAGTACGGATCGAGTCATGTAGAAGTGGTCGGATCGCCGATGCAAATGGGGGCGATCCGATGGGGGGCGATACGTGAGGGGCGACCCTCTGATGCGATCCGATTCTTCATGGACTTAAGGAACGTAGTTTCATACTTTCTTCTTGTGAGTGAACCTTGGTGGCTTGGTCAAAAAGCTAGCCAACATATATATAAGTACATAAAGAGATAGTATACATAATAAAAGTCTTCACTTCAAAGCAACCAACGAACCATCTAAACCTGAAATGTTTTAAGTATAGCATCATGAGCAACACATACCCAGTGAGATAGCTATTTAAGCTTAGTTTTCGAGTCATATCTATTATAGTTTGATTATAAATTTCTTCTTCATAGGATTCATCAATCCCAGGTTTAAAATAATAAACAGGGAAGACTTCAAGATATTAATCAAGCAAGTTTATAATAACTTCATTCCATCAAAACCCATAATTTATCAAAATATATATTCTTATGAATCTAAACTACACCCTCGATTTAGTTTAGATTTCAAGATATGTTATCCTATTGCGGTCGGCATCCCATCACTAAATAGGGACGTACTCTACTTGGCTTAATACCAACTAGAGTAATGGTGCACTACCCAAGATCTATTATCTTATACCGTATCCCACCGAAGAAATATAATTCAAGAAAACGTTTCTCAAAAGTAATCTTAAATTACCTTTTCAAATTCATATTTTTAAGGGTTTAAGACAAACCCGAAACCCCCTCAACAATATTCCAATCTACGTTCAAGAAGGATGTCAAAATATTGAAGTGGTCACATTTATAATTACTTCATATATGTTTTAAAATCAAAAATATAACATTCCAAAAAGTGCTATAAAAAGTTTCAGCATCAATAAGAATAGAATTGCTGCGTTTATAAAGCATTATGAAAAGATCTGTGGTAGTTTATAATGGTTTTAGACTTAAAACAGCTATTACAACGTTTTTGATGCATTGTGAAAAGTTCTGTGTAGTTTACAAGACTCAAAACAGATATTACAGTGTTTCTGGCATGTTATGAAAAGTTCTGGATAGTTTATAATAATTTTAGGCTCAAACCAGCTATTATAGCGTTTCCGTTGTGCTGTGAAAAGTTCTGGTCTTGTTAGAGTACTTCATAAACAATTCAGAGAAAAGACAACGCTTCAGAAATGCTGCAAAAAGTTCTGATTCAAGATACTTCAGTGTTAGAAACATTTAAAAAGCGTTTCAAATTCCATAAGTGTTTCAAATTTCAGAAATTCAGCTTTTTCACCAGTGTTTCGGCAAAATGGTTGATTCTATTTCTCTATGACAAATATAGTTTTTGCCTCCAAATTTTCTATAGTAAGAAGCTTTCTTAGTCTATTTAATTATCTTGAAAAGAAATCCTTAAAATTATTTATTGATTTTATATATAAAATTCAACAATATGAGGCACTTTCAACATGTCAATTTCAGGTAGATTTTTACCTGATTTTGCATTCAGTTTTCTGGTACATAAACAATCGAATTAGAAAAAGTGGCTGACATGAAAGTTGTGAGCCTTTGAATTAGCTTTCCGGAACAGTAAAGAAATCAAAATTTCATTAAGAAATTAAGAAGTTATTGTAAAAATACCAAACGTCATTTTCATAGGTTCGAGACCTACCATTCGTTCTTGATTTTCACAACTTTTCTTCGAAGTATGAAATGAATACATGTACTTAAAATAGTTTTCCTTACCTTAGAATTGTATCTTAAACTTGTATTTACTCTCTAGGCTTCTCCGAAAATTCTCCTTTTTATCTTAATTTGGTTTTGTTTTGTGAGTGTATGAAAAGAATGAACATTTCTACCCTTTTTATAGCATTCTATAAGGTTAGTTTGTTACTAGTTTTGGACACTTGTCCATTTTATCTTCATGCAAGCTTTAGGATGTAGACACATGCCCCTTTAGGTGTCTTTATATGTTTCTACACATGGACACCTAATGTGTTTATGTGTCTTTATCTTATTTAATCACAAGACATGTGTACCGTTCATTTGATGACACGTGTCCTTATCATTTCATGCCACCTTTCTTATTTTTGAAATATATACATATACCATTTGTTTTTAGTTAAAAGCTATGTGTTATATATATCTATCTACATCTACATATATATGTATGTAATCTTTATACTTATATGTTTTAACTGGATCGAATTAATATATTCAAAATTTCTAGAAATTTTTTCATAACCGGATTTTGAGTTAAGCTGTTACACTCCACCACCCTTTGAAAAAGATTTCTTCCTCGAAATCTAAGTTTCAAACAATTCTGGATAATCTCTACCGATTTCTGACTCAACCTCCCATGATGCTTCGTCGTCATTGTGATGGTTCCATTGAACTTTCACTAAGGGAATTTCTTTCGTTCTTAGTTTCTTGACTTTTCTATCAAGAATTCGAACAGTTCTTTCAATGTACTCGGTTCCCTTTTTAACTTCAATGCCGCTTAAATCAATCACATGAGATGGGTCATAAATATATTTTCGTATCATTGATATGTGAAATACATTATGTATATATGATAATTTCTCTGGTAAATCAAGCTGGTATGCAACATCTCCAATTTTCTTGGTAATACGAAATGGTCCAATAAATCTCGGTGATAGTTTTGCCTTCTTTCCAAATCCCATTACCCTCGTACCAGTGAAATCTTAAGAAGGACTTGATCTCCTTCTTTGAATTCAAAATCCTTTCTTCTATGATCTACATAACTCTTTTTCCTACATTGTGCTACTCACAATCTTTCCCTTATAGTGGAAATCTTTTTAGTTTTTTCCTTTACTAGGTCTGGGCCAAGAAGCTCAGGACCTTCAACTTCTTCCCAACGTACTGGCTAATGACAAGGTCTTCCATATACCGCTTCATATGGGGCCATACCAATACCTGCATGATAACTATTTTTATATGCAAATTCGATTAATGGTATGTGAGTTTCCCATGTGATTTCAAATTCCATTATACAAGACCTTAACATATCTTCTATGATTCGGTTCACCCTTTCAGTTTGTCCATATATTTGAGGATGAAAGGTTATACTCAGATTTAGTGATATACCTAGTGCTTTTTGAAGACTTCTCCAAAACCTTGAAGTGAATTGCTAGTCTCCATCTAAAACTATAGTAATTGGTATACCATGTAGTCAAACAATTTCTTTCAAATAGAGTCTACTCAATTTCTCCATTGAGTAGGTCATGTTGTAAGGTATGAAATGTGTTGACTTCATCAAGCGATCCACCACTATCCATATTGCATCATGACCTTGTTTTGTCATTCGTAATCCAGTGATAAAATCCTTTGTTATACGCTCCCATTTCCATTTAGCAATAGGAAGTGGTTGTAGAAGTCCTGTCGGTCGTTGCTGCTCTGCTTTAATTTGTTTGCTCGTAAAATATTTTGGCACAAATTCAGCAATATCCTTCTTCATTCCATTCCACCAAAACTGACGCTTAAGATCCTTAAACATTTTTGTGCTTCCTGAATGCTCTATAAGCCTTGGGCGACGCGCTTCATTAATAATTTCATTTTCCAATTCAGTTTGATTTGGAACACAAAGCTGATGTTTTGATCAATAACCACCAACTTACCAGTGTTCCAATATGTAGGTTCTTTATCCTTCATTTTCGTAAATAACTCCTTTAATTCCTCATCTTCTTCTTGGGCTTTGAATATTCTACATACCAAAGCTGGTTGAATAATAAGATTACATATAAGTGCTACTTTGTTAACCATGGCTCCATTAATCACCCTTGTGCAAGCGTTCATATCAGCAAGAGTTTCTAGAGGCCTCCATTCTCTTATCATTAAATGGGCTACTACGCCATAGGTTTCTCGACTTAATGCATCCACAATTATATTTGCCTTTCCTGGATGATAATGCAATGTAAATCGTAATCTTTTAAAAATTCCATCCACCTTCTTTGTCTCATATTTAATTCTTTTTGAGAGAACAAATATTTTAAATTCTTATGGTCAGAGTAAACATGGAATTGTTCTCCATAAAGGTACTGCCTCCAAAATTTTAAGGCAAACACAATCGTGACCAATTCTAAATCATGAGTTGGAAAATTGGCTTCATGTAGCTTTAATTGACGAGAAACATAAGCAATAACTTTTCCTTCCTACATTAGTACACATCCTAATCCTTACCCTTACGCATCGGAATATACTTTATATGGGACTCCACTCCTTGGCAAAGACAGAATTGGTGCATCGATCAATCATTTCTTTAAGGTTTCAAATGTTGTCTTACACTTTTCATTTCAAGTAAACTTGGTTTCCTTACGAGTTAATTTCGTTAGTGGAGATGCTATCTTTGAGAAATCTTGAATAAATCTTTAGTAGTAACTACCTAATCCCAAAAAACTTCAAACCTCTATTGGTGTTGTCGGAGGGTTCAATTTCAACACCGCCTCAACCTTTGATAGGTTTAATCCTATTTCATTCCCTGAGACAACATGTCCAAGAAATTTTACTTCCTCCAATCAGAATTCACATTTGCTTAATTTTACATATAGCTAATGTTCTTTTGGTGTTTGGAGACATAAACGCAGACGGCATTCATACCCTTCTCTGTCTTAGAGTAGATAAGGATATCATCAATAAAAACAATGAAAAAAATGCTCAAGATATGGACAAAACACACGATTCATTAGGACCATGAATACCGTTGTGGGGTTGGTAAGCCCAAAAGGCAACACCAAAAATTCACAATGTCCATACCGTGTTTGGAAAGTTGTCTTTGGAATGTCTTCCTCTTTTATTCTTAATTGATGATACCCAGATCTTAAGTCAATTATGGAAAATACTGTAGCTCCTTGGAGTTGATCAAATAAATCATCGATCCGAGGTAATGGGTATTTGTTCTTAACTGTTACCTTATTAAGTTCTCGATGGTCTACGCATAAGCGTAACGTTCCATCATGTTGCTTTACAAACAACACTGGTGCTCCCCAAGGAGATTTACTAGGTCTAATAAATCCTTGATCCTCCATCTCCTTAATTTATTTCTTAAATTCTTGATTTTCTGTAGGAGACATACGATAACCTGCTTTAGCAATAGGAGTGGTACCAGGGATTAAGTCTATACTGAAATCAATTTCTCTTTTTGGTGATAATCCTGGTATTTTCTGAAAACTCCTTTAAATTTCTTTACTATCAGGATTTGGTCCACCATTTAACCCTTATCCTCAATATTGATATGAGCAATATATCCAGATATAAAAGCGTCTTCAACTTTATCACATGAGTAAACAAAGGTTCTGTGTTCTTGAATTGTCAAACTTATGGTTTTGTTGGGATAATTCAAGATGGCTCGATATTTTGAAAGCTAATCCATCCCAAGGATGATATCAAAATATTCCATTGGGACGATAATCAAACTAGCCACCATATCCTTACCTTCAAAGTTAAGGATACAGTTCCTACACATACTCTCAAGTTTAGTCCTCCTTCCTACTAAACTATCTACTACCAAAAGGTTCAATTATTGCTTAGTATGTAATCCTATCTTTGTAGCAAATATTTCAGATATAAGATAATGTGTTGCACTGGTATCAAATAAAATTCTAGCTTGAAAGTAAAAAAAGAAACGCGGTATCTTCTACTTGAGCCTGTTCATAAACAACTGCATATACTCATCCTTGTTTCCCCTATTGTCTGTCCTCGGCTTCTTGCAATTTCAGCCAATGTGACCAGATTCATTGTAATGGTAACATAGGATTGGCTTTGTACAGTTTAGAGAAATGTGTCATGTTTCTTTGCATCGGTAACATCTCCTTACTTTGTCAGGCTCCTTTTCTCATCCCATTGGTCCTTTACTTTTTCCATTTGGTTTTCTTCTTTTTCTCATCTGGTTTCTTATGATTGTCTAAAAATTTGTTTGGTTTCATTTTATTTAAAACCTTCCTTTCTTGCATCTCGTCTAGACTAGTTGTTGTTCGAACTAGCTCCCACTAATTTTGAGCCTCCTCTGATAATTGAAAGACAACCAACTTCCTCTTGTTGACTTCATTACATTCCATAATTTTAATTATATCCTCTAGATGTTGAATCCATTGCTCTTCCTTAAATAGATCTACATCTCCAACAAAATTTTCAGATTTCAAACTTTTAAAATGGCTTAAAAGGTTGTTTGTTGAAGATGTTGAAGAAACTTGCTCCATCTGCTTGATAAAACATGCAATCGGTTCCATAGCATTTGTTCGTGTGGAGGACCGGGCCTCTTGACTTTGAGTTGTCGAGTTATTTTGATTTGCCATGACCTTAAATAAAAAATTATCTAGTTATGGTCACGGGTGAAATACACCTACAATTATATAGAATATCTAAGGACATACTCAAATCATGAACACTAAACATGCTATTTTACTTATAACTCTTATTTACAAACAAAATTTGGGTGTTTATTCACAACCTTCCAAAAATATAGATAGTCACTCATACAACTTGTTATGTTAACTAATATTTAACTTCCTATTTCATTTTTAATTTATCACTATTAATTCCTTTAACAGAGAAGGACCCATTTTATCATTCACTATTCCAGAAAGTCCTGTAACTTCTTGAGAGTTGTCATTTGAACCAACTGGCGGGTTTTAGTGCAAAGACTATGGAGCAGTGCGTGAATTCTGCAAAACATTTAGAAGTTGGGGAGTGCAGTGCTTCTGGAGAAAATGTTCCTGTGAAGTAGCGAAGGACAATGACTGACGACATCGTCTTCTGCGATAGAGAATCCGAGGGGGTGGAAACCCCGAGTATCGATCCATTGGAGATAATGGCCATTATTGCGCTAGCCACCATACGGAAAGTCCTTATCAACTGCGGGAGTTTCGTAAATATCTTATTAAAAAGAGCCTGCAACAGCCCGCAAATCCGTACTATCTGAGTTGACTAATAACACAACACGTCCAACCCAAATTCCATAGAAATACGAATCATTATTAGAAAGAAGTTAGAGGATGAGAAATAGAAAGAGAGAAATGTTAGAATAGAAGAAAACAAAGAAGACAAATCTCACAGCGGAACGAATAAAATATATTATATAACATAACTTTTGAAATACAAATCAGTAATTTATATACATACCATCATCAGAGCACAACAGTTATTCCTGGAACAGTTATAAACACTTGTTTCAAGATACCACATAGTACATAGCGGAAATATGATACTCTATAGCTAACCGGTGAAGCCTCCTGCTTCAAACTCCTCCAAGTGAATTTGTAAAATCCCGACTACTTGACTGCCCGTACAAATTTGGGCACCCAAGAATTTAGGGAAAACAAACAAAATAAACTCTGGGTCAGTCATGGGACTGGTATGAGTAAACTCTAACCATTTGTTTAACTTTCAAAATCCTTTCGAAGAAATGATAATCGTAAGACCGATCCACACATAAACACGAATGGTTTTTACCTTACGATAACCCAAAATATTTTTGATATCGAATCCAATGATATTATAATAATGTCTACATCAAATAAATAGAATCTAGAGGAACGCTTGCATCTCACGCTCCACATACATAGTATAAAATCAAAAACCGCAAGGTGCTTATTGGAGATTGGATTTCCAACATGACAAGGTATGGAACCACCTCCGATAGTGTATCTCTAGAGGGGAATACACTGGGTTCAACAAGAACGTCTTGCAACCCGGCCCACACATGACCGACCACTCATTTTGCTTGAGTGTTTCGAAGACAACATCGATAGATTAAAGAAGTAAAAGGAATTTCTCTAGATAGGTGATTATACATCCTAATGGGAGCGACCCACATAGCCATGCTGCCTGCCCGATTTTTTGTCATTTCTTGGTTGTTGAGGCCTGAGGGTACGATTACTTCTCTCATTGATAACACAATTACTTTGAATGCCACATTGTCAGATCCGTAAATCACTAATTGATTTGCACAAATATTCTGGATATTATGCTAAGGGAATAAATCCATTGCCACCATATATATTTGTACAGATCAACATATTCGATCATTGGAAATGCTTTGTCATACATTCGTCCATATACATTCGTTCTGTGACTGAACGAAACCGAAGACACAATTTCTATTAATAGAAAAATCCCTTGCACTTTACTCCGTCTTTGATTATCTTTATATAATCTGATTCGCAACGTTACTGCCAATACAGAGTGGTTCACGGATAATAATCCAACCGGTCTCTCCATATCGACAACGATATTGGCAAACACTTTGATAGTCGGTTATTTAACTATTGAAGAAAAACAAACATCCATCCATCCATAACATCAAACCATCACTGGGCCCGTTAATTAATATTTCATTAATTAAATCACCCTTTCTATTTCCAAATATTTTCAATTATCATCTTGGCCTTTTCGCAATTTGGAAAACACTTCCATATATCGCCTCCTTTTATCTCCAATATGTAGAAAATATATTATATTTATAATTGGAAAATATTCCAATTACTTATCTCTTCCCTGATCATTCATTTTTAGACTTAGGAAATATTTCCTATTATATTTCCAAAATTTCCACTTATTGGGTTAAAACAAATGTTATGTAAAACATCGTTAGAACAACACAAAACACTGCATTCGACTAAATCTCTTTAAACATTTCTCTTCGATATTGAATCTTGCTATTTATCAGCTAATAATGAAATCAATCAAGTTGGGGTATAATTACCTCTCAGACCTTGACTGAAAATATTATTAACTTCAAAACAGACAAAACCACTTTTCCTCAAATAATCAACATCATCAAACTAATTATTCATTTTTACCTGCATACCCTTCTCTTTCTAATTTTACCAGATTTGGTTATAGATTTCTATTTGTTTATAATATTCTATTTTAATTTTTTTTCCTTATCGAATTATATATATATATATTGATACATTGATTTCTAACTATCAAATTTCCTTAAAAATTTTCTAACTCCTTAAATTTCCTGAAAATTTCGCCATAACCTCCTTTGTACCGGGAGCATCGGGAAAATCCCCAAATTGCCACATAGGCCTCTACAATCAAAAAGAAAAAGAAAAAGCCAAGCGGCTAGCCGATACGGCGCATAAAACCTCATATGGAATTTAAACATGTAACTTTTGGTCGGGCATTTCAATATATATCTCTTCATATACTTCATATACTTCATTCCATACCTGTCTAACACATGTTCACCTGTTTTCAATTCAATTCAACTCAATCCATTTGTTTGAATTCAGTTTCGCCCGTTTATTCTTTAATTAGCTATTTTTCCTATTTAACTTCTTTGTTTGAACATAATATGTTCAAATAAAATATTTAACTTGCTTATTACAAAGTTGAATTCCAATTTCAATTCAAGTTTTCTTTTCGATTTCAAATATAAATTTCCAAATCGAATTCACTTATTCAAAGTCCAATATCAATTCAAAATCTCACTAACTAATTACTATTCAAATTAGTTAGTTCTGTTTAAAAATCTGATTTTTTTGTTTTCAAAAATCAATCCACTACTCCACTTGAGTTCTGATATATTTTACAACTCAAATCTGAAATTTTCTAAATAGAAATTCGGATTTTATTTGCTTAAAGTCCTTTTATAAAATTAAATAAACCATTATGGTTTTAAAATGGTTATGGTGCTGTTTTTCTGAAAATTTGATTTTGACATCACTCAAAATATATACAACGAAATTCAGAACTTTCTCTTCCATTAGAAAACTATTATCTAATCGGTCCTGGCGATTCTTGTTTCAAAGAATTCCGACTTCAATTGAGTTCTATATACTCAATTGAAGTTCGAATCGCCAATTTATGAACTGCAGTGCTGCGGCGAGTTTATTTTAATTTTATTTATATATATAAACTTTTAAACTTCGTTTAAAACAAATTCAACTCCATCCTGATATATTTTTAATATATCAAATCAATTTTCCCAATTCAACATCATATTTCCGATTTTCTAAAATTGTCGATTTTTTCTAACTCGGTAATATATTTATTTATACTTCGATCTTCTATGTTAAATTCCAATTCCTTTTACAAATTATAAATCCTTTGGATTTATTTTCTATTCTGTTTAGAAATCTGCATTCTGAAATATATTTCGTCATTCCCATTTCTAAATGATTTCAACTTTCTAATTTCAAATTCTATTTTCAATTCTCTTTGAAATTTCTATATTCAAATTCTATTTGAATTCTCTATATTCAAATTACATTTTAATTTCTATTTGAATTATATTCTCATTTCTATACTCAAATTCTATTCTCATTTCTATTTGAATTTCCTATATTCAAATTCCATTCTCATTTCTATACACAAATTCTATTTGAATTTCTATATTACAAATTCCATTTGAATTTTCTATATTAAATTCATATTTGAATTTAAATATTCAAATTATCTCTTGATAATTAATTCATTATATTTATAAACACCATTTTATAAAATTTCCCTTGTTTTATATTTAAACAAGTCTATTTCTAAATCTATTTAGAACCAAAAATCTTATTTTGAAATGTTCTATTTATAATAACTTATATATATAACATCCAATTTATTTTCATATTCAATTTAACTTCTATTTAAATAAATTCGAATTAATCGAATTCAAATCATAAATCCTTACGGATTTATTTTAGTTCAATTTACATTCTGAACATCAGAATAAACTCCATTGTTTATTTCCTCAAACGATTTCCCCATTCCTATTTTTAAATTCACATTTGAATTTTAAATATTTAAATTATCCAAATGATGATTTTTCACCTTTCTATTTACAAACACCATCATTAAACAAGTCTGGTTTTCAAATAAAATATTTCTTCTTTGGAAAATTATATTTCCCTTCCCAAAGTCACACTTGTATTTCTATTTTCTGAATTATCCAATGATAATTCATTTCACCTTATTTATAACTTCGTTTATAAATGAACTACTTGTTTTTATTTTTTTTAAAACAAGTTAATATTTCTATTCTATTCAAATTTCAAATTTCTATTTTAGAAAAATAGAATTCCCTTTTTAAATCTGAAAAATTCCTTTTCATGATATTTTTAAATATCAACATTTATGCCCAGTGGTATTTTAAACACACAAAACACCCAATTCAACAATCACAAGTTTTCTAACACAGCATATATGGTAATATATATGAAAACAAATAATAAATAAATTTGAGGAATCCAGTTGGATCCCTCCAACCTGTTTTCCTGCATCCACAGACATTAGCACATAAATATTACCATCCTGCTTCGAGGTAGGATATCGCGGTATGAAGGTCATCCACTAATATATATTTGTGGGGCGCATAGGGAAATCATCAGCTGATGGTACTGCGGGCATCCGCTAATGAGACCGCGGGAACAATCCAATCATCAATCCAATATATATATATATAGTCTACCCTAAATAACTAATATATTTAAATCAACCAGAAAGCATTCAAACAAGCAACAACAATTATTTTTACTGAATAAAAATAATCCAAAATAACAGGTGAGTGAGATTTACTCACCGAAATTGCAGTTGTCGAATATTCTGTTTATTTCCAAATCACCGGCTACGAATCTACTCAAACCATCTGCAATACATTTTATTTTTTACCTATGAAAATTTATTTCATTTATCGATTATATTATCATTAATTTAAATTAACTTAACAAATAAATAAATAAATTATTCTAAGTATTTATAAATTCGGTAAAAATGTATACCTTGCGGTTTGACTTAACTATGAAGCGACTCTAAAATCACCATTTCCATCAGACCAACATTAGCCTCAACCCATCCGCCCTTAGTTCCAATGTCTCGACAAACCCTTATCGACACACCACCATTTCCTTACAGATCATCGTACCAGCGACACTCCTCCCTATATCTGAACGCAACCACCATCACGTTGTCTCCCATTTCCTTCCACTAGTTCACCACAGTAACTATACATATATTTGTTCTGTCACCATTATCCCAAAAATATAGATTGGACTCTCCCTTCATCAAACTGTCGAACTCAGAAATCCTAAACATCCAGTCACACAGTTCCATCTCCAGACCATTCAACTACCACTCTCCAAAATTTAGAGATCAAACTCACCCCTTTCCTCTACTGTTGAACTCCACGGATCCTCATTCCACCCACCGAACTCCAGATCATTGCGAGACACGGAGACATAACCCCTAAAATCATCACAACATTATCCTATACGACTCCTTACTCCTCGACACAGTTCCTCGATGACCAGACAAGCCCCCAACCACACAATCAAACATCACGATCTGCAATCGCAACACCTCGTCGCCCCTCTCACCCCCTGATGATCCTTAAACCCCTAAAAACAGAGCCTTAGGCTCATATTAGTACTCCATCGAACACCATAACCCTCGCGTTGTTCAATTCTGACCTCACAGAAGAACTCTGCCCCCAAGAGATTCGAATTCCTTTAAGAAGAAATAAGGTGGATTGCTTATTTCGATTTTTGCGTTTCTAAGGAGAAAGAATAAGGAAGAGAAAAAGATCTTGGTTTTGAACAAAAGGAAATGGACATTGTGATTTATAAAGGAGGATTCATGGTTTTCGATTTGGGATTTTACGAGGTTGACACTGTTTTTAGTTTATGAAAATCTAAGAAGAGGAACATGCATTTTTCTTTGAACAGAAATAACGAGAGGAAAAGGAAAAAAAAAGTAAAGGGGAAGAAGTCGCAGATTTATAGAAGAAGAAGGGGACATGAAGTACATGGCAGATCTTTATATTTATTTTAAAAAGATTTTCTAATTAATTTATTTTGATTCGATATAAAGAGATCTTTTATTCTTTTTAAATAGATATCGATTTGATTTTCGATTCGATTTCAATCTTATCCATTATAAATATCCTGGGGTTCACAATTAAAAATCGTGAACCGCTATTTTAGCGTACCGACCATAGTTCCAATGTTATAGCGTTATACTGAAGTCAACATAATATTTTCTGAAATTTATTTCGAACGTATGTATATAAAATAACCATGTTAAATCGATATAATATAATTTAAATTCAAAAACAAATAAATTCTTCAACAATAAATTACTATTATCGTCGTTTATATTCAAATAGAATATATATTGATCATCTGAACCATTTCGATTCAGTTTTATCTTCGAATTGAATTATTTCAGATTACCGTATTACAATAATTATATACATATATATCAAAAATTAAATCCTATATCGATTATTGATCGATAACTCAATATAAAAATTCTTTTATATTATCAATTAAATATTTAAATAAATGTTAAATATTTAAAATTAATCGATCAAAAAAAACTGGGTCGTTACAGAGCCTATGATCAGATGAGGCTTAAGGAAAGAGATTTAAGGCAATGTAAAGGATGGATACATGTAACACCCCGTAATTTTAAAGAACACAAATAAACTAAAGGGATACTTAATTAAATATTAGGAATTAAGTAAAAAGAAATATACCGTTCCGTTCGTCTTGGAATTCTGGTTAGGATAGACTCCGAGTTTGCGTAAAAAGGAGATCATATGAGGAAGATATAAAGGTTTGAAGTTTGTATACATATAAGAGGTTTATGTATAAATAAAATAAACCAGAATTTCAAAATAAATCAAACAAAGTGAGCAGGAAACTGAAGCGGGAATTAGTTCCATCAGAGGGCGACCCGCTTCAGCCTGGGTCGACCTATGAGTCGACCCATAGGTGGCTGGGTCGACCCTAGGGTCGACCCTGGGGGGTAGGTGGGTCGACCCCACCTGGATCCGTCCAAATTCTTTGAGCGAACTTGGCCTGTTTTGTTGACCAGGTTCATTATTTTACTTTGTGGTTGGATTTAAAAACATAGATCTGATGGTTAAGGGTTATCTTGTGAACTCTATATAAAGGCATGCACTCCTATCAAACTAACTATACTTCTTCATACTTCTTCCTCAAACTCTTATTCTAAAAATATATAATGAAGATAGGGAAATACTGCCGAAAATTGGATTGAATCAAGACAATTCTTATTTGAGTTATACAAGAATCCTTTCTGCAAAAACAACATATTATCCTCTGTTCTTTAAATCCGATCACTGTGAGTTCATGTTACTTTTAGATATAAAAATTTAATAGTAACCTTGACACGTTAGTAAACCTGGATCTGAGCCTATGCCTGTTAAGAAACTGATCCGCATCTAAACAGTTCTGCTATAATTACATGTATTTTCCATACACCTGTTCTGCTGTTCAGTTGTTATTATATGCCTATTTCTGTTATTATTATGCTTATTTCTGTTCTTCTCCCTTATTCCCTTTCTATTTTATAAGACTAGGTCGCCTTCGAGCCTAGGCCAATCTCGCAAGAGACATACGTATGAACGAAATTGGGACAATTTGGGAATGTTTGGAAATGAAATAGTGGGGGATATCTTGTACTGTGAAATATGGCTAAAATTTGGGGTGTATGAACATGTAAATCTGTAGGCTTAATTCAAGGATTAAGTAGAATATGTTAATGAAAATGTAAGTAACCTATGGAATCTGGTAAATCCATGGGGTTAAGTAATTCTGTTAAAACGAAGGGATTAAGTAGATCTGATTAAGTGGAAATTAGGCTACCGCCCCTATTATGTTTCATAATACAAATGGCATCTAGGGTAAGTTTTAAATTGAAAGCGGGTCCCTAGAATGAGATTTACGCATTTTTCACAAAAAAGAAACGCGCTGATGCATTAAATGTAAAATATAAAATTCAAAAATATGCAAATATTCCCCGAAGATCAAGGGAAAAAAATTTCATACATGTAAGCAAGTAAACCCAATAGTTGCATTCATGTATGCAACTATTCCTGAAGCAGTTCACACTGAAAATCTGCATGAATTCTAGCATAAGTGTATGAAACTTTTCTAAATTTTTGCATACGTGTATGTAAATAATTCATGCAGATTTTACATTGAAAAATCTTCATGAATACTTGCATGCATGTATGCAAGTATTTTGTTTTCTTGCATGTAAACGTGAACCTAATATTTGTGCCAACGGATCGTTACATACATGTGTGCAACTTATCTGTTTTATTTCATACACGTATGCAAATAATTATGAACTGCTTTGCATGCCTATGAATTATTGCATGCTTATATGTAAGAGTTATGTATTATTTGTATGCATGTACGCAAAAAATTCAACACAGATGCAACACTGAAACAGTTGCACAGGTGAATGCAAGAATTTTAAATACATGCATCCTTTGATACAATTAACTGCACTTTCGTTATTTTTTGTTCTTTTTTGTTTTTGATGCTTTTTTCGCCTGAATTTTTTATGTTTACATGATTAATTTAAATATGAATTTACATGATTTTTTTTAAAACTTTTTTTAGTGAATTTTTGAAAAATAGGGACCTAATTTATAATAAGTTTAAGAGCGGACCTGAGCCTAATTTCCAAACCTATTAGGGACCTGAGACAAACGCACCCTCTGATTAATCTGTTGAGGTTACATAAACCTGTTAACCTATAATACTTAACCTTTTTAATCTGTTGGGGTTATATAAACCTATCAACCAGTAATACTAGGCATACCTCTTTTTGCAATCCTCCTGTCCTTCCATTGTTATGAACCACATGCTCATGTCTTTCAGAAGTTGAAGATGAAATCTGCTGTATTGCGATGATCTCGTTTTTCTGAGCAGGATAGTATATTCATTTGTTGAATTTGAACACCATATGAGAAAGATATTGAAGATTTAGTAGTTCAACCAATTTTGCGCCAAAATTTTGAATTTGAATTAAAAGACACTTCATCCATTATAAATAGGCCTAAAAGTCATGTCTCTTCACAATCTTTTCCATTCTTCTTCTTCTTCTTCTTCTTCTCGTTTTTCACTTTCAATCAAACTTTCAAGAGATATACCTTCTTCGTTTCTTAACGGAATTGGATGAAATCAGCGGCAAATCGAAGAGAAATGCAAGGATTACGATCTAGTAATAGTTTAGGGATGAATTTGGATGGTATTGGGGTGCAAAAATTCGAAACAATAAGAGGAAAATAGAAAATCCCATATGTAGTTTTCTGTTTTTGATTGTCAACTTCAAACTGCCATATATTACTCAATTTTGATTGGAATTTGATGATCTACCAATAAAACGACCGTGAGAACGAGAACTACAATCTGGAAAAGGTTTTGGGACAAAATGGTCTAACTTGTGGATGCAGTTTGAAGATAACTGTTGATAGTTTTGGTTTCCTTCTCCCTTTATTCACCAAAACTTCATATGATCATTACTTGGTCAATTCTTAAAGGATTCACATGAAACCGCTGACATTACGAAGCAAATGAAGAGGAGTACAATATGAAGGTAAGTTGTAGATGAAAATCCGAGGTTATAAATTGATCTGGTACCCATTTCTTTGCTGATTTACATTATATATATCCATTTGTTTTTGATGTCTTTTCACCAACCATCGTTACTCTTCTCCTCCTTTTTATTTCTACCATGTGTTCAAAAGAATTTTGAATTCTCAATAGCCACGTACCACACCATTTCGAAATTTGAATTTTCAACAGCCACGTCACCCATCTTTTCAGAGTTTGAACATCCAATAGCCATATAACACATCCTTTCCTGTAAAACAACACAACTTTTCAAATAATCTAATAACTTTTCAATTTTTTTTTCAAACTAACTAATCTACAATTTTAAACAACAATATCATGTTGGTTTTGTAACATATCCATATATCAAAGATTTAAAAACCCAAAAAATTTCAAATTTCGAAATTTCAAATTTTAAAAATCAAGTTTCAAAAATCAGATTATGAGTTTAAACTAGTGTTATAAATCATTTCAAAATTTTCCATTTAATATTTTCAAAAATCAGATTATGAACTTTTGAAATACCAGGCTTTAATACCAATTGATAGGGAATGCAGAATGGATCGTTTAGGCAAAACTAACACTAAAGGGGGGGTGAATAGTGTTTTTAAGGAATTTAAGAAAATATAAAACTTATATGTTCTACTATATGAATCACACACCACAAATATAATCACACACAGAATCAAACATAAACACATAAATAAACATAAATAAAAGAAAAGGAATGAACGCACTGTATTTTATACTGGTTCGGATTACTCCTACATCTAGTCCCACACAACGCTGGATTGCGCAGAGTTTTATTATTATATCGGTATCCAAGTACAACACCCTTGATTTCACGGGCACAAGGTTACCAACGATTCCAAACACCCTTGATCAAGTATAATCCCCTTGAGTTCCCTGCCTACAAGGTTACCACCATTTCCTTCCTTGATTTCACAGCTACAATGAACACATCGTTTCCAAAACTATCCCAAATGATTACAACGACCCTATAACTCTTTAATATCACGTCAATTCAAACAGTAGAGAGTGAGAAGAAAAGAAGTTTTATATAATTATACTTGAAATCAACAAAGTATAAGTGTAGAAATCATAAAAATATGATATGATAATGGTGTAATGAAAGGAGATGAAGACGGAGAAAAAGGATGATAAAAAAAATTCGAAATCAGCCCCTATTTATCAGATTTGAAAGGTTGCAACGCTTCTGGAACGTTACAAATAGTGAAAAGACACTTCCTTCCAAAATTAAAAATGTGACAGTTATATGTCGACATAGATAACTATGTATGTCGACATATGTAGTTTAAAATTTGAAATTTGAGTGTTTTCCAAGTGTTTTGATATATATATATATATAATACTGGAAATTCTTGATTTAAAACATAGTGATGTAAATAAGTATTATAAAGTAGGAAATCATATGAAATCATAAATATAACTTATATAATCATATTTATAAAATTATAAAGTTTAGAACTATATAAATATAAAAGTATATAACTATAAGAATATATATATATATATATATACATATATATAAACTTATAATCTTTAAAATCTCAAGTTTAAAATCAAAGGTAAGATAGAAAAACTTAATTAGAATAGAATTTGAAAATAGAGTTTGAAATTTGAAAATCAAAATTTGAATTTGAACCTGGAGTGCTATTCAGAGTCTTACATAAACTAGACTCTATTACTATTTTCATCTTGAAATCTTGATTATTCACGAGTCTTGAATCTTCTTTGAATTCTGAATCTCTAAAACTCTTAAACCGTGCAGTCTTCAGTATTAATTCCTGTACACAAATCCTGCATATATATGTGTGTGTATATATTCTAGATATAGATGTTAGTGTATATTTTATAATCAATTAATATTGAAACAAGGTTGTTGTCATCAAAACTCCATTCTCCAACACATTCAACCAATTATCAAAAACTAAGAGGTAGGATCTCAACTACTCATTACTCATATGGAGGTTAATAATTTCTATATAGCCATTGAAGACCTCACCATCAATGATAGATAAGGGTGGATCCTTTCCATCACTTAAGACCCAAGGCGGACCCATCGGTCCCTTAGTACCTTTTTCGTTGGTTTACCCTACACTAATATAAATTAGAGGACACTAGCTACAAGTCCTTCTAGTTTAAGGCTTCCGTCATTCATGCATATAAACCTATGCCTCGCATAAGGCGAGAGATAGTAAGCAGTCACTTAAGACCAATCAGATAGGTAGACGTAGCACGCCATTTAAGACCTCCCTATGGTGGACCCCCTTGTTACCATCTAGTTTAC
Organism: Allium sativum; assembly: GCA_030737875.1. Taxonomy (NCBI): domain Eukaryota; kingdom Viridiplantae; phylum Streptophyta; class Magnoliopsida; order Asparagales; family Amaryllidaceae; genus Allium; species Allium sativum. The sequence continues at coordinate 592,720,199 of CM060919.1, forward strand.
CTTACTAGGATAATTCCCTAATCACTTAATACTTCCCTTTAGGATAGGTTGACCTATGATACCACCGTAATGGTCATTTAAAACATATTCACGGGTGGACCCTCAACCCCAGCCACTTAAGACCCCATGGGAAGCGGACTAATCATGAAGAATATCAAACTCGTACCCAACTAGCCTTTAATGCTTTCATTTATGCGAGATGGGCTACACGATCACTTAATACATTTTTAAAGGTAGATCTAACCACTTAAGACCTTAATTTCCAAAGTAGTCTACATCACTGAATTATTTCCTTTTTGGTTTCTTCTTTTGGACTGGAGGAGGGACCTACAACCACTTATGACCTCACTCATGAAGCAAACCTTAAATTTGGAAATAATCCACATACACAAACTAACTATAGTCACCGTTTCCTAGGGTCAATGATGTCTCACATCAGTTGGGCATATATTTGACTACTGGATAGTGCAAACTTCTGTCGAATAAGGTAACCGACCTCGCATCATTAACCTACTAAGTCCAATTCTAATTTCTAATTATATTAATTTTAGGTTAACATGAATAGAATAAGGAAAACCTATATCTTTCCTGTCCTAAGATGTTTAATTAATTGTTTAGTTATTGGACTTAGTATTTATAACGACAACCAATACCCATTAATCCCCTTTTTAATGCCATTTATTGCTATTTAGAAGAGTTACTGCCACTTATGACCATAACAGTCATATTCTCCTAATGCACTAATTAACCCCTTAAATGCCATTTATTACCACCGATTATAATTAATGTCATTTATGAACCTAACGGTCATAATTTTCCAAGATATTAATTAACAATTAAATGTCCTTATTATATCAGTCCCTTTTTATTCATAATCTAATTATTGTAACTCCTTGAACATTTCTATTTTACTTTAATTTGATTTATTCTTGTACATATATATATATATATATATTTATATGTTATAAGAGTTATTTATTTACTTAATTGGAGTTGCAATATCTATTCCTAGTCATCGTTTTCAAATTGGCATAACTACCTTATTCAATTTATTTTGCCCCAAATAAACGATAGTTACAATAGTTATTATTCCTTTATGACCTTATCTATACTAAATCAATCACATTTATTGCTACAATGGCCATGATACATATTTCCATTTAATATGGATTACACTTCCCTATGTAATTCCATAAAATGGAAACCATTCAGACTCACATATACAACAAACATTAATTGTAATAAATTCTTCGTTGATTATGTAGATTTGAACGGATAATGTATGTATACTTATATTTTCACACAGTTAATGTAGTTATTATTATTTTATTTTTATTATTATTAAATTCAATGTTTTGGTTTAAGCTAACAACCAAAACAACTCTTTTTGCGTTTAATTTTGTAATAAGATTCAAAATCTTATAAAATGGCCATTAACTGCAATTATCGTAAATTATGCCTACGATATTTATAAGAGGAATAAACATATTTTAAATCATAAGAAATATATAAAAAGTATATTTATGGAATGGTTGATGTAAACTATGCATAATCGTACATAAATCTATGTTTGTACATAAATTTACACAACCCTTTCATATTTGTTTTTATACATATTTCTTGTTGATTTCAAATGATGTCTTTTTTAATGAAAAAGAACAAAAAGGCATATTTATAATAACTAAGTTAAAAACCAAACAAAACTGAGCACAAATAGGCTTATATATCTTTAACAAACTTACATGAACCATAAATCAACACCAAAACTACAAATCTTGAATACAACTACACTTTAACAATGATTTATAGGACTGATTTCCAGATCTATGTTGTTTACAATAACCACAATATTCTAAAACACTTTTTTAGGCAATAATGTGAACAATATAACAAGCCGACAAAGTAATAATATTCAAACCACAATTATTCTTTCAAATCTGACAAAAACTGTAACAGATCTGTTGAATATATAGGCATATATTTCAAATTTAAAAAAAGCAAAGTAATCAGATTGCTATACACTATGTATATAAACTTCCCACTGACCTAAAAGCATCCAAGTCTAAATTGGTTGATTGAGTGCCTTGGACGCTATTTGTTGTTATTGGTTGATGTTAATTATATTTACATTATTTGAAATGCATTGGATGAAATTTCTATTTCATATATTACTACAGAATGTTATAATGAGTTATGATGCAGGGAAGAACAGGTTGAAGGGATCCAATCGGATTCCTCAAATATTATGTATACTGTTTGTTTTCATATTATTCTATATGAACTGTTAAACCCAAGTGACATTGAAAACCTGTTTGGATGTTGACCTTAAATTGAAATTCAACGTTGTTGTGATTTTAATCAATAGATGATATTGATTAAGGGATTGGCAGCAAATGGCCTAAAATCCATCTTTTTGTTAAAACATCGATTTGGCATCAGGGGAATCGACGTATTTAAATTTATAAAATTGTTTCATAACCGAGATAAAATTTAAAACTATCTTTTGTATATAAACGTAGAAGTTTTTGAAATAAATCAATATTTATAAACTGGACTTATAAAAGGATTTTTGAATGATTATATAATAAGAATGTTATGATTAATGAAGTTTTATAAACGAATAAAACAGTATTAACCTACGGGTTAATAATTTGGATAATTATTTTGAGAAAATGATTAAGCGGTATTATTAGATTAATTATATTACTCTAATAGGAAGAAGTAATTGAGATCAGTTAACGAATTAACTGATGACTTAAAGTTGACTAAGTCAACTGTTTTATTTGAAATTGGTTATTAGATTAACTGGCCTTTAATTAATCTAATGAAAATTGTTTAGCAAATAATTGTTAAAAATTAGTAAGATTTCTTAAATATTAATTACCTTTTTATTTAACAATGTTTAAGAATGATTACTTAATTAATGTGGTTACTTATTGTTTATTATAGTGATTAACTAATTTATTTTCAATTAATAATGAAGTAAACTATTTTTACTTCGGTAATGATGAAGTTAAGTATTATTTCAATTATTATTTTAATTAAAGTGATTACTTCTAAATCGGATTTCATTTAAGATAGTAATTGAGGTTGTAATGAGATTATTTGGATATTCGTAAACGTTTTATAAAGAGATTTTCTTCCAAAGGTTGTGGAAAAGGTTTATAAAGGAAATTTAAAGCTAAAGTATAATTTTAAAAGAATTGTTTACTTAATTAATGGAATTAAGTTCAATCATTCAAATCGAAATAGAAAGGTTGAAAGAAAAAAATGAATGATGGGTAAAGAAGTCATTAAATGGATTTTAGTTTTAAAGTTCGAGTTTCATAAACGAAGTTATAAAAGATATTGGACTAATGTAATAGTTCAAAATAAATCTTTTTTTTTAGTAAAAGATTTGAGGTAAGAAGAAGCTTTTCCAGAATGCTAAAGGAAGATGCATTGGATTTGAGTAAAGAGACGATTAATGGATAATTCATGTAAATCCAATTTAAGATATAATAAAGATGTTAATGGTTTTAGGTAAAGAAGTTGATAAAGGGATTTTGGTTATAAAATCCAAGAATTTTGTTTTATAACATAATGTTAAAAGGTTTTGGGTAAAGTATGTGATAAACTAATTGTCGTAATATAACTCCAATTATAAATGGAATTTGAATAGCGAAGTTTAAAGCAGAAGTTTAATATTAAGTAAAACGGTCATAATTAATCGAGATTTTTCCAAAGTAAGGATATGGTTATGAAACCATATTTTAAATAAAAGAGAAAATAAGATTGGATTGATATTATACGTAATATGGGCTTTAGGTTACGAACTTCTATCTATTTTGAGATAAGAACGTTGTCGTTCAAGATCCGAGAGGTAAATAAAATACCCCAACTTGAACGAATTCACTATTATTGAGGGATGGTATTAGTTTGTAATGGTAAAGAAGGTTGAAATGAGTTTATTATTTTCATAAGAAAATTATTGCAATTCATTTGCAAGGTTTCAAATGCAATTAAAGATATCGAGTCTTTAAAATAAACAATGAATAAATTAACATTGTTTGGCCTGAGTTTGAAGTATGCTCTTATTTATACCATTTGGTTATATATATATATAATATGGTTTTCTAGATAATGGAAATGGTTTGGTTTGAAATACACTTATTCTAAAATAATAAGTAAATGGCAATAAATTTTCCGAGGAAATTGAAAAGGATTATCTTGAATTAGAAACAAAAGTAAATACTTGAAATTAAAGTATATATATTCCCATAAGTATCTATATTTAATGTAATTTTCGAAGGTTGATAAAGCCTTTCGAATTTATATAATAATAAAAATATGTCGTTTGACATTGTTTTGGCCCGTGTAAGAAATGGAAATTGGATTCATACCATTAAGTTAATAATATATCGATATTTCCAAAGTAAAGGAAAGATAAAGGAGATTTTGAGAATGAAAAGTAATATTTCCAAGGGAAGGAAACAAAAAGAGTTTTGTACAAATATGGTAATATTGGTAAAGTGGAGTTTGGTAAGTTCTTAAGAATTTAGAATATAGTTATTGTTTTCAAATTATGGAAACATAGATGATTTGTCCAGATAAGTGAAAGGAATCGATACCAAATCAATGAAATGATTTCAAAGATCGATAAAGAGTTTTAATGAATGATTTAAATAGAAAAGGTTTGAGTTGTCAATATACTTGTCGATACTATTATGATTGATAGTTAAAAACCCGACTAAAAATGAATTATTGTTATGGACTTTTGACGTGTTGTTTCGAAGAGACCTATATGGGAACTAGAGACAAAACCACTTCGTACCAACATTGCATTTGAATTAATTTACAGGAATACATATAAAATGGAGCATTGAAGACCGTAGATCTTCATAAACGGAAGAACTACTTATAATCTGTGAGTAGCTCCCACAAAGAGATACAATGTGGTTCTTTTATGATTGGAAATTTACGGATCGTAAGGACTACTCGCTGCTGATCCTTGGGGTGATTCCTATATAGGATGCAACATGAGGGTGCCTTCGGTTCATCCTGTTCATGTATGATTTGTGTGGACCGGTTTATGAAAGAGTATTTGTTTAAACTCATGTACATTGATTTTTACAAATGTACCAAGTTTGGTGGTAGAGAAGGAAACTTCTCGTAGCTTAACACCAGAATGTATCTATGGAAGTAAACTAGTGATCTAACAGATCTGATGATGTGGCATTCAAAGTGAATGATGATATGATTATCAAAAAGATAAATCGTGACCTTAAGCTGAATCAACCGGGAAATGACAGAAATCGGGCAGGCAGCATGGCTATGTGGGTCATTCCCATTAGGGTATATTTGTCACCATCTAGAGAAAAGTTAATTTGTTTCTTCTTTCGCTTCTATATCTGTAATGTCCCAGATTTTTTGACCAACTTTATAATCTAATTCTTAGATTATGCTGATAATTAAATTCAGTTAAATAATATTGAATTTGAACATTTCAGATAAGTTTGTATAATCATTGGTTTATAACCCTGTGTATACTTTTAACTTATGTTTTATATGTGTACATAGGTAAATGTTATTTTTATTTGCATTCAAACTTATTTTAGTTATGGAAAAACATAGATTCTTAAGTAAAATTTGAGTTTTGATATTTGAGAGGATTTAAATTAATTCTTTATATAAAATCTTAGATGTATACATAAGCACATATGTATTCTTATGATCTTTAGTATATATAAATCAAGGTAGTAGTTTTTTGTATACGTAGGTAAACAATTATATATATACATATATATATATATAAAGATTAAAGATGATATGGCAATTTATGGATTAGAACATGTAATTTAAATAAAAGAAAATCAAACTCGATGAATAGAAATATTGTTTTGTACATTAGTTTGCCATTTTAATCCTTGTCGTACACTAGTTCATGATATATTCACATCAGATCTCACTAACATGACTTGATTGCTTTTAAGTGTAGTGTAACACCCTACCTCCGCCAGGGTCACTCACAAGAGAATGCACTAGCTTTGGAGGGGCGTTGTCTAGGTAAACATGCACAGAAATATTACAAGACAGAAGCATATAAAACAGCGGAAGAAAAACCAAATTTCATTACCTTATAAAATTATAAGGTCTAAAGCCTTTTACATCAAGATGCCTTTAAAAGCCAATACATTGAAAGCCTGTCTTGCAATAGTTAAAGAAGCATAAAACCACAGTCATAAAATATTCCCCAAGTAAAACGGTAAAGTAGCCATAGCCAAGTAAAATCCAAGCCATACATGATGACCTTGAAGCAGAAGAAGTCCGAGCTAAATAACAGTATTTCCTCCCTAAAAACCTGGGGGGGGAACGGAAGACAAAGAGGCGAAAGAAAACAGGGTCAGTCATAAAGACTGGTAAGTCCTATCTACTTCCAACATAAAAACAGGTAATGGTAACATGACATGCATAAACTGAAAGTAAACATAAGGATGATGACAAGATAGACAAGCTAAACCAAGGTAACATGATGAACTACTGTATCAAGATAAACTACGGTCACTATGAATCAAGTATAACATCCCAAGGTTCTATCGAGTATAACATCCCAAGGTTCTATCAAGTATACTTGCCCTGCACCTTCCGTACTAGTATCCCAACCCGTGTCATGTGTTAGCTACAAAATGTCCATTGCCCAATGTTATGAAATGGTCCATGTCAACCTAATGTAGGTTTTCCCAACTCGCATGTTTCTTTCCATGTATAGTTTAGTCCTTTGCCGTAAATCCTACGGGCTTCCTCACGTAGTCCTATACTACTTCAACGTAGTTCCATTATCCTTGAAATCGTTTGGACTATCACCCTTGATCTAGCTGTATTTTCTTAACATGAATTTTCGAATGTTAGGCTAGGATTTATGCCACACAGGACCACTAAGGATTACGCTACCTACTAAACGTTTTCGTAACTCAATTTGGGTTTAAGCCACCTAGGACCGTTAGGGATTACGCTACCCGTCAACCACGCCCTTTTTCCCACGTATGTATCGTGAATCGTTTTTCCATGTCTAGATGCACATGTATCTCAATGTGTCATCCGAGTCACGTGACAGGGCTAATCAAGAAATACAGGACTCGATCGGGAGCTTTAGGTTATCTGCCGATGCAGATATCAAGGTCTGTTTTTCTACCGGTGGTTATGGTCCTACGTGACCCCTCCCTCAACTACTGAAAGGCAATCCAAGAAAATCATGCACGAGAACTATACTCCGGCCATCCATGCCCCACTTTCCTATTGGCCAACCTCACCCATAACTAGATAGCAAGTATATGGTCTGTTGGGAGTTCTCTGCCTTTCCGCATACGTACACGATTGACTAAAGATGGTAGGTAGTCGATGACGTGCTATCACAGGGCTAAACTAAGTATCGCCGATTCCACGCTAATCCACCCCAGTCTTTAGGTTGCTCGCACAACAACCAAGGCATACCCTTGGTTCTTCTACCGCAGACCTTAACCTCTATAAGCCCAGGCGGATCATCTGCAACCTCACAGAGGGATACCAAGAGTACCCTCATGTCCCCCGAAGCTACCGCTTCGTCACCCAGTTCGCTGGAGCCTTTATCTAAATCAGATAAACATTCGCTCCTCCTCGTGTTTGTTTAAACGACGACCTACCGTATCAGGTTACTCATCTATTTGTGAACTGGTCCAATTCTCTTGACTAAGAATTATTACTTAGTTATCCTTAACTAAGGTTTATCACTTAGTTTCCCTTCCCGTTATCCTTATTAACTACGATTTTTCCACTTAGTCCCCTGAACTAGGGTTTTTTCTAATGGGTTAAGTGTTGTCATTCGAGTTCATGACTTACCCCGCCTACGAATCATGTCAAAATTGGCTAAGTATTCAAGTTCAAGACTTAGCCCTACAAACCATGTATCAAGTTGGTTAAGTATATCAAGAAGTTCATGACTTAACCCTAGATTATCGTGTCAGATTGGTTAAGTATAGGTTAACTTAACCTCATTAAATTACCGTGTCAGGTTGGTTAAGTATAGGTTATCTTAACCTCATCAAGCTACCGCGTCAGATTGGTTAAGTATAGGTTGTCTTAACCTCATCAAATCATCGAGTAAAATTGGTTAAGTGCAGGTTAACTTAACCCCATTAAATTATCGAGTCGGATTGGTTAAGTATAGGTTAACTTAACCCCATTAAATTATCGAGTCGGATTGGTTAAGCATATTTAAGAGGTTCGTGACTTAACCCTATCAAATCATCAAGTCAGATTGGTTAAGTGTAAGTTAACTTTAACCCCATCAAATTACCGAGTCGGATTGGTTAAGTGTAGGTTACTTAACCCCATCCACTAGTCGTATTTATAATGGTTAAGTATCATTCTTGTGGGTTTACTTAACCCTACCACGCATCGCGTTATCCCAGTCGGGTGTTATCAACCCATTTAGGTTAAACTAATCCATCCGCTAATCATGTTATATGGTTAAGTGCCTTTAAGTAATCAAGTCCGGTCTTACTTAACCTACCCATTCATGTCATATCGGTTAAGTGCCATTAGTCAAACTAACTTAACCTTATCATGTGGCATTAAGTAAATTAATGCACCCCAACCTCTCACATTAGACTTTGTTGTGGTTATTGGTTACGCCGGGCGGGTCCGGGCAGCTTTACACCACAACCTAGTCTAACCTCGGGTTTTGAGCACGATATGACCAACTACTCACATTGGGACTTATTGTCTGTAGCTACTGGATTTGCCGGGCGGTTCCGGGCAGATTTATGCTACAAACTCAACCCAACCTCGAGTTGGCCACTTTCATGTTTTCTACTTGTCATGTTCATGTCAAATTTAGGCCACGACAAAGTCCACGTTTTCCACTTATGCCCATTGTCCCATTACTTAATTCATGTTAAGTTTCATAGCCCATCTCAAGTTTGCCTAAAATACCTAAGGCGTATTCCCAACACAAGTGAAAGCGAGTCAACATAGTAGGAATAATATGACAACGTATTGGCCTCAAACATGTATGATAGCATAAAGGGATTGGCCTCAAACATGTATGATAGCATAACACTAGGTTCATCATCATAGGCATGTAAATGGTCATGAGGGGTTTAGGTTCTTTTACATGCATAAGCCCCAAGTCAAGTTCATATGAATGTTCCATAAGTCAAATTGTTCTAAGGGTTCATGCCAACATTCCACAAGTCAAGATTCAATCTTACATGATAAACTAGGTCAAACACAACATAAGTGGCATGATTTAATCACTAAGAAATAACCCACCAGTCATAGGTTCAAGAGAGGGGCAAGACTAGATTCACATAGACTAACATACTTAGGTTTCATCTCATTTTATTCCATGTCAACATTAGAACTACTGTTTAGATCAAAAAGTAGCTAGAACTTACAAAGTGTGGCTAGAGATTTATGAGCAAGCATTTGTCGTAGAACGGTGTTGAGATGATGCTCTACTTCCTTGATTTGATGTAGAAAGCTTGCTCCTTTGACTTGAATCTAGTTTGCATGCTTAGGCCTTTGAGGTTGAAGATGGAGGCCATGATCAAGAGACATTTGGGCAACATTTTGTTGTTAGGATGGTTTGTAGTGAATTAGGCTAGGTCTTAGGGTGTTTTTATAGAAGTTAGGACTAGTTTAGGCCCTTAGATTAACCCTAGTTTAGATCTGAACCATCCAATCTCGTCACAGGCCAATAGAACAGACCCAAAGGAGCAAGCAGGTGAACCAGGCCAACCTGGCCCGACCAAGGAGGTCGACCCTCAGGTCGACACCCAGGTCGACTCCCCAGTCGACCTGGTCCCTGGGGGGTTGACTCCCTAGTCGACCTGGGGCTGGGCGGGAAATTTTCCCGCCCAGTCTGTTTGGGACTAAATTCGAAATTTGAAAATCTGTTTTCGTTTTCTGATTTTTCGTGAAACTTCTAGAGGCCATATCTCGGTCATACGGACTCCGATTGACGAAATTTCGGCGTTTCCAACCAGAATTCTGAGACGAACGCAACGGCGTAAACCGTTTCTCTTGATTCTTATTTTAAAATTTAATTCTTCCTTGATTCTTGTATTAACATGTTATAAAAATTCGGGTTGTTACATGTAGTATGACTATTAGTAGCTAGGAAGTATAGCCTGGAACCTATAAAATCTAAACATATAATGAAACATATGGTATGCACCATGAATTGGATTGAAAACAGTAACATAGGAACATTTTTAAATGACTTAAATACTAAATAGCCTAGTATGCATGGATCTGCACATTTAATTATACCCCCAAAATATAGTTCAGTCGTGCCTTTTTACTAAAGTAAGTGTGAATCCCTTTTCAATCAAAAACCTAGTTGTACAGCAGTTATGCTGTTACACCTCAATCTATAAATCATATCAGCTTGCACATGGATTCAAATCCTTGTTAATTTCCATCAATCAACTACAACCAGTATTGCTTCATTCCTCCAAAGAAACAATATATACACAACAATGCTTTCTAATAAAAACAACACAGCTCTACATCCTTGTTTCATCCCTTTCAATCGGCTAATAAAACAGGCTATGGTACCTATCAAATATGCAACATTGTGTGGTGTTTCAATCAGTCATCGCGGCAGCTAGAATATCCAATCCATCAAGGCTAAGACAGCCATAGACTACACTGCCAAGCCTTTAAAACTATGCACCATTTTCAACTATAAATAGCCTACTGTATTGGTGAGATTCCGTATCCTAGAAGCCACTTTGAATACTCTAAAACTAGAAGAGGTAAATGGCCAAGAATATATTATAAATAAAGAAGAAAACTAGAAATAGCATAGCATGAATATAGGTGAATAAACATTTCTTTGGTTTTTACTGTTTATTCCAGTTAATCGAAGAATGTATGTAGATCAATATACATATGAATTATATTAACTAAAACATGGGTGATTGATTAATGGATGACTGAAAAAATGAGCATGTGTTTGCTTGAAAACTGGTAAGACAACAGTGGACAATTTTCTTGAAAATAAACCCTATAAATCCTGGAACTAAGATCTGGTCTTACAATAATCGATATGGATATACATGCTTATATGACTTGTGTATGATTTAAACGGTCATTGGATGATGGAAGACATTAAGTAAAAATCTAGAAAATAAAATCAGTATGAAAGTTCTATTTAAATCTATTTCTAATTTGATGCAAATATGTATAAATATGCAATTGAATCTATCCTAAGTAATTACATGTGTGATATATCTGCTTGTATACCTGGGGTGTATGGAATGGAGACTGATGTACATCTATATGTAAAATCTAGATGGATGAAACTAAAATTAACAAAACCTAAAAAAAAACAAATGCTTTGTTAATAGGTAACCAGTAACATATATCAAGGAAAATCGTCATCTTAAATGTAAAGGACTGTTAAGAATTGAATTTAACAGTGAAATTTCTTATGTATGTCTGAGTATTTTCTTTTTAAATAGTTTCACTCTCAAAAGTAATACATATATCCAGATATTAAAAATAAACAGTAAAAGAGTTCATAGCTAAGGAAATTCGATCGTCTTAAACTTGAACTTCAGGCATATCATGGTGTTTTTAGTGGAGATTCATGAATTTTAAAATAATTTCCAAGATTTTTAATGATGAATATAAAGAGGAATTCTAGGATGGTCGGAAAACAAGCGATAGGCAAATTCTGGTGATTTCGACCATCAAGCCGTGGGTACCGGAGCAACATTGAAGTAGGTGGAATAGAGGAAAAATACAACTCGATTTTTCTAATAAGTAGGATTTAAGTTTCAATTAAATTTAGGCTTCAATAATTTTTTTTAAGCTCGAGTTTGAGCAAGATCTGCGCTGCCGTGGGGATACAGGGGAGTTGCGCACCAGGGGGAAAAGAGGGAGGAGGTCGTCATCGATGGGTGATCGAAATCTGGTGAATTCTGACGCACGTTGGTGGTGGATGGAAGAAAAAACAGTAGTGCATTGTTTTGAGTGTTGTTTTTTCCAAATCGGGTTACAGGGTTTTTTTTTTCGAGTTGATCAAAAGTGGTTTGAAGCAGAGGGGCTGACTCAGGGGCCGCGCGTTTGTGGAGTGGGTCACTGTCGACAAACTCTGGTGGATTAGGGTGTGCATGTGCATGCATACACTGGTGCGATGGTGTTTTCCTGAAGCATATAAAGGAGGAAATGGGTAGTAAAATAATTGGTCACAAGCAAAAGAAGAAATATAGAGGGAAGGAAATCGTTGGATTAAATATGCAGGTGGGCTTTGGGCCAAGAAGAAGAAATAAATAAATAAAATAAACAAAGGAGTTTGGGCCTAAGTGTACTGGGCTACGAAAATTAAACCAATATAAAGGTAAAAGAAAGTAAATTGAAAGGAAAGTGTATAGAATTTGTATAAGTAGAAATAAAATAATTTCTTTTAAAAATAATATATATATATATATATCATAAAATGAAATTTAAGGAAGCACTATGTGTTTGGAGACTGGAATCTGGAATAAAGAGAGTAGATGATCGGAGAATGATCGTTGTGAGCAAAGTTGTACTCCGCCAAAATTTAACTTAGTTATTTAATAAATAAAATAGATTTATTTCTTTTCGAATTAATTAATATAATACAGACCACTTATTTCAAGAATCCGAATAAATGAGTTCAAGTCGTATTAGTTGAACGGTAATAAGTGATATGTTGTGATCGATGACAAATGGCCGATCGTCAATAAATATTGTGTTGTGATAGACTCAAATGTTTTGAGATGAATTGTTTAAAATGTTATTTAAATTTTAATCGACTTAGGTCAATAAATATATATTAAATCAAAGAATGACTTAAAAATTGAATAAATGGTGATTAAACGAAATAAGGAAATTCATGTGAATAGGAACGAGATAAAACAGTTTTAACTTTGTTCTAGTAATCATTAATGAAATCAAGTTGATAGGATAAAAAATCCAGAGGAAACAATATTCACAATCCAAAGTGAATAGCTTGAGAAGCAAGTGGTTCGCAGACAAGAATGATTGTGAGAGATATCGGTACAAGAAATTTGATAAGACTAGTGCCGTTAAGATTATTCTGAAGTTCAGAGAGATAAATAGGATATAGAAACAAATCGAAAAGGGGTTCTGAATTGATAATCGATTAAGGAAATTATCGTTTACTTTCCGTTTTAAATAATATTTAAACAAATTTTATATAGTGAATTAATTATTCATTTAAGGAAATAAAATAGTAATTATATGTAACAACCCGGAAATTCTGGGCCAGTTTAAAATTTTTATTTTGGCAATTTTGGCGGATTTTGATTGTTAAAAGGTATTGAAAACTGATTTCTTTTAATAGAAAAATAGAATTTTTATGTATTGAACTTCAATAGAAAGATAGAATTTTTATATATTGAACTTCAATAGAAAAATAGAATTTTTATATATTAAACTTCAATAGAAAAATAGAATTTTTATATATTGAACTTCGATAGAAAAATAGAATTTTTATATATTAAACTTCGATAGAAAAATAGGATTTTTATATATTGAACTTCGGCATAAAAATGTGATTTTTATATATTGAACTTCGGCATAAAAATATGTTTTTTTATGTGTTGAACTTCGATTTAAAAATGTGATTTTTATATATTGAACATCGAAATAAAAATTCGATTTTTATATATTGAATAGCAAAGTGAAAATGTGGTTTTTACATATGTAGTGGCTATGGCAACGAAGATGATAAAAATGCGATAGCGATGAAGATTTCTATCGATGAAGAGCCGTGGAGCTAGGATAGCTATATGTGAGAATTTCTCACCTTTCAATTTCTTTTCTAGTTTTATATATATACTAGGATGCAGACGGTGCTTAGTAGCACCCGACACAACCGTCCACAGACCATGGACTTGTTTGTTTGGTTGCATAGATTAGAGATTGTTTGATTGAAATTGAATTGTGTGGTGAAATGAATTGATTTGATTGATGTGTGAATGGCGTGGGCCTTCACTAGACCGGGGATAAGGCTAGGCCTTGTCCCGTTTCTAGTATCGTGCCGTTATGCCGCCGAAATTTTCTAAAATAGGTTAGAAAAATAAAAATATCATCTTATTGAATAAATGAATTGAATAGAAATTCATAAGTTGGAATTAAAATGTTTTATCGTTAAAAATATAATTTTTAACGTGAAGTGAATAAATAAATATTCATTTACAAACCAGACGGTTTGTTTATGTACACTTATTTGAAGGACATTGATTGGGTCGATAAATTTTACACATCGCCCAATTGCACAAATAAAATATGCGTTTGATTGTTTGAAACCCCACACGGGTGTTGGGATGAAATTTTAAGTTCACTCATCCTGATTGATTAAATATGTCGATCGATTGATTGGCAGGCCGTTATAAGCGTTGAATATCTATATTTGATGCTTATACAGTGTAGTGCACTTTGGTTGATGGTTGATTATTTTCAATGCTATTATATACATGTGTTGTATGAAAATCCATATAATTAACGTTATATGGTAATTGATTGGGCCTCATTCCAATTTGAAAATTAAAGAATATTATAAAATAAAAGTTCATGTGTTGACAGTACTCACCCATTGAGATTGGTCATGTGTTGAACGAAATATTTTAGTAATAAAATTTACACTTTTATCGATATAAAATAAAGTTCATGTGTTGACAGTACTCATTCATTGAGATTGGTCATGTGTTGAACGAAATATTTTGATAATAACAACTATTTTGAAAAAGAAATATTTGAAATAGAATATTTGAAAATAGAAATTTATGAAGCCCTGTTGATTAGATTGACGCCATTTTGACGTGAACGATATTTATATCGATATAAAACGATTTCGAAATGAATTGAATATATAACGATTTCAAAATGAATTGAATTGAAAACGATTTCGAAATGAATTGAATATATAACGATTTCGAAATGAATTGAATTGAAAACGATTTCGAAATGAATTGAATATATAACGATTTCGAAATGAATTGAATTGAAAACGATTTCGAAATGAATTGAATATATAACGATTTCGAAATGAATTGAATTGAAAACGATTTCGAAGTAAATTGAATTGAAAACGATTTCGAAATGAATTGAATTGAAAACGAATTCAAATTGAATTGAAAACGAATTCAAATTGAATTGAAATTTGCATTGAATAGAAATGAATTTTAAAACGAATTTATAAAGAAGAATTCAATTTTGATTTGAATTGAAAAGAAAGTTGAAATAGCTTTTGAAACGATTTTAAAACTATTTATATAATTCGTTTTAAATAGAAATCGACGAAATATATGTTATATATATTATATATATAATATAATGGCCTGAATAGAACGCGCCGCGCCGCGGCAGTTCGTGAATTTCGACCATTTATTTCAAACAGACATTACGGGAGATCCGACCGTCGGATTCTCCTAAAACCGGAACCGTTGGGTTCGTATCGAAAAGAGCTTTCTAACGAATATTAGAAATTTGAAATCTAACGGTTGGATTTGGAATTATGTCCAAATCAAATTCGAAAAAGGTCGCTGTAAGTGCAGTTCGATGGCCATTGATGGAAATCGACTGTACGGGCCTTGATAAAATTATTAAAAATAGTAATAATTTGTGTAAAATCATAAGAAATGATTTGTGAAGATTTGGGATGAAGAACTCCATATTTGAAAAGATAAAAATAGATTTTTATCGAAATGAACTAGTTTTGAACTAGAATTAAAATTCTATTTATTTTTTTAAATAAATAAATTGAATTAGAAAAGGGTTTTAAAAATAACCAGAATATCCAATGATTGCATTGGAGTGGATTTGAATCGAAATTGTCTTCGGAATATTTCGATGTTGGAATTCGTGATTATACGGATGTTGTTATGGAAATTTGAAAGATATATATATATCGTTATTTCCAACGCGATATTTGTTAGTCGTGAAATTTGATATTGAATATAAGCCGGTATATTTTCTATTCAGAGCCTTGTATTTAATATCAAATGTGATTTGGGTTTGTCGTGAATGGTGTCTTCACTAACACTGTTCTTGAACCCAGTTGAGAAAAGATTAAATCTTTTTATTTAGATTTAATGAAGTGTACCAATTAAAGAATATTTAATTGGAATTGAATTGATATTGATTTTTGGGTTTATCGTGAACAGTGTTTTAAACAACACTCGTTCTTTAACCCGATAATTAATGAATATTGATTTTTGGGTTTATCGTGAACAGTGTTTTAAAACAACACTCGTTCTTTAACCCGATAATTAATGAATGTGATTTTTGGGTTTATCGTGAACAGTGTTTTAAATAACACTTGTTCTTTAACCCGATAATTAATGTGATTTGGGTTTATCGTGAACCGTGTTTTAAATGACACTGATTCTTTAACCCAGTCGAAGATTAAAACTAAGTGGAGTTTTAATGAATCTTTAATTAGATTGAAATGATCGAAAATGGAGTATCACCAGTTTTGCTCCAGGCGATAGTTAAATCTTTAATTAGATTTGAACGTGAAATGGTAATTGAATTTACCGATAACACTGTGGTGTTAGATATGAAGTATTACCAGTTTTACTTCATGGGATAAATAGATTGGGATTGGGAAATTAAAACAAATGATTACTTCGGTAAGTTTCGTTAATCCCGACTAGTTTGAATTGATATTCAAAAATAGAATAAAGAATAAATTCAAGAAATTTATCTTGGATAAAATTAATGGGAACATTTCCCTATGAATGTGAAATTTAGAAACTAACTGTCGGTTGGCCAAGCAGAATGGTTTTCTGGATATTGATCTGATGTTGGTTTCGGCCTTCGGGGTTAATGTTTGGGGAATTATTCTCTTGATTAATTTACGGTTAGTGACTAATGAATTGGAATGAGGCGTATGTTGTGTTTGTGTAACACTTATTTAAAATATACGCGAGTTATTCGGAAAGACCGGGTTAATCCCATTCTGAATAACTGATACGACGATAAGTCAAAGATGAAGACGATGGTCGAAGACCGGAGGTCTTCACGTCATTTGGGTGATAACTGATGATCTTGATTGGGCTGTACACCCAAGAAGATGGAAACAGTTAGTGATCGTCCAGACGTACTTGGAGATCGATGGATATGCGGGGTACTAGGTGCCTCCAGTTTCGTTCAGACCCAGAACGGACTTGTAAATGGACTGTGTGTCTGACATTGGATTTTAGTCTGTGTGATTGATTTCTATTAAATATATATCTGTTTGGCGGCGGAGAATTTATTCTCTTGCTTAACGCCCTTCTCTGAGACGTACGAGCTCAGGGGTTATATATTGATGGATATCAAACGCATAGAGTGAATTGCCTGTGTGGCATGCCTAAGTGGCAATTGATCGAGGCTTCTGTTGAAAAGCAAAGTCTTGTGGTGATGATCAAAGCACGGCCTTTGTGTCGTAGCTTTGTGTAACGTTTACCTCGCGTGTTTCACACCCGGTATGAACCAAAAACGGGAGACGGACGTCAGGGAGGGCATACGTTTCTTTCTAGCTAGAAGTGGCGTCAGCGGTTTTACATGCCCTGACGAGTTTGACTTATGTGGTTGTTGCTGTTGCGAGGCGCCTCGGTTATATCGGTTTCGGCCGAATGCATTCTGGTCGGCTGACGGACCAGACTTACACCCCATAGGGTGGGGAGACGTAGTGTTCAGGCATAATAATCCACATCGGTGGACCGGCCCTGAGGATCCAAGGGGCAGTTGCGGCTGTTCCTGAGACACGGGCTAGAGCGTCTCGAATCGGTTGAGGACTATCTTTTGCCTCGGTTCATAGACGGAAATCCAATTTCCAAATACGTGACTTTGCGGTTTTATTTGTAAACCTATATATGGCGACATGATATATGGTACCCATGCCGCCTATGATTGATACTTATGATTCGAAGTTGTTTTATACACTATGCACTTATTATAGTATCAAATGATTTGTTTTAAACGTATCCAGCATTCTTTGGCTGTTATAAGGGAAAACCCTATCCCCCGGCTTGCGTTTGCATTGTGTGATAGGACCTGGGTCTTATAACAGCTTCATTTTTCTTTATTTAGCATTGCGCTGTTTGTTTTATGCACTGGTATTCTTGGGAGGAAACCCGTTCCGTGTTATACGGCGTGGTCCCTTGATTTACCTAGCTTTACAAATAAAGATTAACTGTTTTAGTTCTCACACCAGTCACATGACTGACCTGGAGTTTATTGTTTTAACCTAAACTCTGGGTGCCCTTATTTTGACACGGGCAGCTAGTAGTTTTGGTTTTGCAGATTTATATTCATAGGATCCTGGTTTACAGCTGGAACGATATCCGGAAAGCTTTGTATCCGTATATCTCATTCTAGTTGTGTATTGTATTATTTTTCCGCTGCTATGTATTTAAATGTAATTTAAATCTCTGATATTTCTGTGTAATATTTATTCATACTCTGTATATTCCTGTATTCTGATGCATTGTTGTAATATGCAATGAAATGTTCTTCTGTATGTGTCCTGTTGTGGTTTGTTCTCGAACTATCCGACGCTTTCCTTTACGGGGAAGTTATGGGTTTTCACATTATATTTTAAAATCGTAGACATTGAAGTATGGATTATAACATACTATTTTAATCAATATAAATAAATGGGATTCTTAAACTGATTTAAATCTTATATAATTATGATTTGGAAATGATCATTTTCCAAGATTAATCAATGATGAATGATGTATATTTGAATTATCGAATTGTGGTAGATCAGATATGTTGTAATAAATAATTTGTTAACTTGATTGTTCGAAATGATGTGTCATGCTTATTAGTTTAAATTTAATCCTTTACATGTCTTACTTAGATAAATCTTGATAATCAATTAAGGATATAGAAACACATATGAAATATATTGATCTGATTCCTTTAAGTATCACTTAACCCTAAAAGATATTAACGTTCATTGATTCAAAGAGACCGGGATTGGTTTCTCTAAAAGAAATCCAAATAACACTTTGTTTCGACCTAGGCATTGATAAATTTGATGTCAAATCGAAGACCGTTGAAGACGGAGTTATACAAGAGTTGTTCTGTCAATCCTAGGTAGGAATTGCCTAAGATGGATTTACAGAATGGTGCCTTCAGTTTGTCCAGACCCATGACAACTTCTATGGACGAATGTCTGACAGAATATACCTAACGGATCAGTAAGTTGATCTTTTCAAAAAATGTTTGGTGGCGGAGGAATTCATTTCTCTTAGCTTTTTACTCGTGGTTTTGGGAAAATCTTTGTGATTTGACAGGTTTGACGAGGTGGCATTCAAACTAAATGAAGATGTACTCTTTAAAAAGGTAAGTTATGACCTCAAGCCTTACAATCGGAAAATGACAAAAATCGAGTGAGCAACTTGGCTATGTGGGTCGCTCCCATTAGGGTGTATTGTCACCATATAGAGAATATTCATTTTGTTACTTCTTTCGCTTCTGTATCTTCAAGGAATGGTTATGTTGCTAGCAACCGTAAGGTGACAATATATTCGACAAACTTAAGAGAAATGAGTGGTCGGTCATGTGTGAGTCGGGTTGCAAGACGTTCTTGTTGAACCCAGTGTAATTGTAATAACCCGGAAATCTGGGCCAGTTTAAAATTTTTATTTTGGAAATTTTAGTGAATTTTGATTATTTAAAATGAATCATTTTAAATAATATCGACGAGAAATTTATTTTGAATATAACTCGAATGTATATATTCGTTTGAATCGACGATAGAATATAAATATTTATTTATATTTATAAAAGGAATTGAAAATGGCGCGGTAGTTCGATAATTCGATTTCAAACTTCAAACGAATGTACCGGGTGCAAAATAAACTGGATTTTAGTGAAACCAAAAATATTAGAATCTAATTGATGGTATCTTTCCAAAGAATCCGAAAAATCAAAATTTCATAGCGGGAATCAAAAGATATGTCCAGTTGAAAATTCTGAATAGTCGCTATAGAATTCAGGCCCTTAAAAATTGAAATTTTGCAAACAACCTTGGATTTCGACGAAACCACTTTTGTCGAGTCCGTGATGTCAAATTATTGCTAGGTTTCAAATTTCATAATTTTTCGAATCAATATGTGAGCGTAGCAAAGGAAAATGCGTTTGACCAGTTTCAGCAGAATTTGGCGAAACTAGTTTTGTTAGGACCGTATCGTCAATACGAAGCTAGAAAATATTTTTCGGGAATTTTTCTAGTTAGTATGTGGCCCCGGTAAATTGAATTGTGCGTTCAAATTCAATATATAGAGTTATATGTTGATTTTGACGAAAACTGATCGAAACGATCGAATCAGCTTACGATACATATCCCATTGTGTTGGGAATGGGGGTAATACGCTATGGATGACAGGCGGTGGGCCTCGTTTAGAGGTCAAATGAAAAAGTCAACTTTTTGAAAATAAATAAATTAAAATTAAACTCTCTCCTCTCCTTACTTCCTCTCAGGCCCCCCTCTCCCCCATTGAAATTCATTTCAATAGAAAAAAAGGGGGCAGAGCGCTGTCGCGCTCCACCCGCCATCACCGCCGCAGAGGGCGGAGCAGCGTCGCCACCTCCCCAGCTCGGCGCGCCCCACCGTCGAACCCCCCACCCCTCTTCTCCTTCCCGCATCGATCCTCCCCCCTTCTGCTCGACGCACGAGACCACCTCGCCCCCCCTCCGCCTGTCACCACCCACAACACGACGCCGACCGCCCCCTAGCCCCTCTGATCCCCCTGCCCTCTCTTCTCTTTCCGCCGTGGCCGATAACCCTAAATACACCCACCCCCAAAACCCTAAATCAGCTGAAAACCCACCAGTGTCGCTGCCGCCACCTTCCCCGACCGCTCCTCCGACGTTGAATTCACCCTCCCCCTTCGTTGTAAGTTTTTAATTTTTTTTTGTTTTAGTTTGTTTTATTTAGCTAATGTAATTAGAATATAGTTTCTTTTAAATAAAAATACGATTTTTCTATGACTATCATGCAAAAGATTTGATCTTTATTTCGAAAAAGATTGAATTTTAAGATGTGGTTTATAAAAATTCGATTTTTATATATTGAATAGCGAGGTAAAAATTCGATTTTTATATATTGAATAGCGAAGTAAAAATTCGATTTTTACATATTGAATAGCAAAGTAAAAATTCGATTTTTATATATTGAATAGCATAGTAAAAATTCGATTTTTATATATTGCATAGCAAAGTAAAAATTCGATTTTTATATATTGAATAGCAAAGTAAAAATTCGATTTTTATATATTGAATAGCATAGTAAAAATTCGATTTTTATATATTGAATAGCATAGTAAAAATTCGATTTTTATATATTGAATAGCATAGTAAAAATTCGATTTTTATATATTGAACAGCTTAGTAAAAATTCGATTTTTATATATTGAGTAGCATAGTAAAAATTCGATTTTTATATATTGAATAGCAAAGTAAAAATTCGATTTTTATATATTGAATAGCAAAGTAAAAATTCGATTTTTATATATTGAATAGCAAAGTAAAAAATTCGATTTTTATATATTGAATAGCAAAGTAAAAATTCAATTTTTATATGTTGAATAGCAAGGCAAAAATTCGATTTTGACATATGTAGTGAATACGGGCAAAGAAAGTGACAAGAGGCAAGAACGGCGAAGATTTCTACATAAGAAGAGTCGTGGGATTGTATTAGCAATTCTGTGAGAACTTCTCACTTTTAAATTCAATTTTCTAGTTAAAATATATACTAGGACGCAGACGGTGTTTAGTAGCACCCGATACCCGTCGTCCACAGACCATGGACGGCTTGTATGCTTGTTTGTTTGATTTTGATGTGTAGTTGATTGTGTGATGTGATGTGAAATGAAATAAGTTATTTATATAGTTAAAAATATTTTATAGTTAAAAATAGAATTTTTAACGTGTATATGAAATGAAATAAAAATAAACAAATCGGACGATTTGTTTATATACACACATTTGACTGATATTGATTGGGACGATAAATTTTACACATCACCCAACAGCACAAATAAAATCTGTGTTTGATTGTTTGAAAACCCCACACGGGTATTGGGATGATATATGACATACATTAGTCCCAATAATTAGCTGTAAGTCGATCGATTGATGGACAGACTGTTATGAGCGTTAAATATTTATATTCGATGCTTATACAGTGTAGAATGCACTTTGGATGATAGTTGATTATTCATCGTTGTTATTGTATACATGTGTTGTAGAAAATCCATATAATTAACATTATATGGTAATTGATTGGGCCTCATTCCAGTTTTAAAATAGAAATATTTGAAAAAGAAATATTTGAAATAGAAATATTTGTAAAAGAAATATTTGAAATAGAAATATTTGAAGTAGAATATTTGAAAATAAAAATATATGAAGCCGTGTTGATTAGATTGACGCCATTTTGACGTGAACGATATTTATATCGATTTTATTCATTTTATAACGAATATCGAAAGTGATTTCAAAATCTGATATTTTGAATAGAAATGAATTCGAGTTGAAATTGAATATAAATCAATTCGAATTGAAATTGAATATAAACGAATTCGAATTGAAATTGAATATAAATGAATTCGAATGGAAATTGAATATAAATGAATTTGAATGGAAATTGAATATAAACGAATTCGAATGGAAATTGAATATAAATGAATTCGAATTGAAATCAATTTGAAATGAATTTAAAACGAATTTATATTGGAATATTCAATTTTGATTTGAAATTGAATATGAAGTTGAAACTATTTTGAAAATGAATTTAAAACGATTTATAAAGCACGTTTTGAATTGAAATCGACAAAGTATATATTATATATATTATATATATAATATAATGGCCTGAATAGAACGCGCCGCGCCGCAGCAGTTTGCGAATTTCAACCATTGACTTCGAATGGATATTGCGGGAGATCCGACCGTCGGATTCTCCTAAAACCGGAACCGTTGGGTTCGTATCGAAAAGAGCTTTCTAACGAATATTAGAAATTTGAAAACTAACTGTTGGATTTGGAATTATGTCCTAATCAAATTTGGAAAAGGTCGCTATAAGTGCAGTTCGATGGCCGTTGATGGAAATCGACTGTACGGGCCTTGATAAAATTATTAAAAATAGTAATAATTTGTGTAAAATCATAAGAAATGATTTGTGAAGAATTGGGATGATAAACTCCATATTTGAAAAGATAAAAATAGATTTTTATCAAAATGAACTAGTTTTGAACTAGAATAGTAATTTATTTATTTTTAAAACAAATAAAGTGAGTTTGAAATGGTTTTGAAATATAACCAGAATTTCCAATAATTGAATTGGAATGGATTTGAATCAAATTGTCTTTGGAATATTTCGATGTTGGATTTCGTGATTATACAGATGTTGTTATGGAAATTTGAAAGATATATATATATATATATATATCGTTATTTCCAATACGATATTTGTTGGTCGTAGAATTTGATGTTGAATATAAGCCGATATATTTTCTATTCAGAGCCTTGTATTTAATATCAAATGAGATTTGGGTTTGTCGTGAATGGTGTCTTCATTAACACTGTTCTTAAGCCCAGTTGAGAAAAGATTAAATCTTTTATTTAGATTTAATGAAGTGTACCAATTAAATAATATTTAACTAGAATTGAATTGATATTGATTTTTGGGTTTATCGTGAACAGTGTTTTAAATAACACTTGTTCTTTAACCCGATAATTGATGGAAAGTGATTTTGGGTTTATCGTGAACCGTGTTTTAAATGACACTGATTCTTTAACCCAGTTGAAGAATAAAACTAAGTGGAGTTTTAATGAATCTTTAATTAGATTGAAATGACCGAGAATGGAGTATCACCAGTTTTACTCCAGGCGATAGTTAAATCTTTAATTAGATTTGAACGTGAAATGGTAATTGAATTTACCGATAACACCGTGGTGTTAGATATGAAGTATTACCAGTTTTACTTCATGGGATGAATAGGTGGGGATTGGGAAATAAAATAAATGATTATTCCGGTGTGATTCGCTAATTCCGACTAGTTTGAATTGATATTCAAAGAAGATAAAGGAATAAATTTAAAGAATTTATCTTTGATAAAATTAATGCGAATCTTTCCCAAAGTATAAGAATATTTGAATAAAAGAATATTCTGAACTGGAATGAGGCGTATGTTGTGTTTGTGTAACACTTGTTTATTATATACGCGAGTTATTCGGGAAGACCGGGTTTATTCCATTCTGAATAACTGATACGACGATAAGTCGAAGATGAAAACGGTGGTTGAAGACCGGAGGTCTTCACGTAGTTTGGATGATTACTGATGATCTTGATTGGGCTGTACACCCAAGAAGATGGAAACAGTTGGTGATCGTCCAGACGTACTTGGAGATCGATGGATATGCGGGGTACTAGGTGCCTCCGGTTTCGTTCAGACCTAGAACGGACTTGTAAATGGACTGTGTGTCTGACATGGGATTTTAGTCTGTGTGATTGATTTCTATTAAATATATATCTGTTTGGCGGCGGAGAATTTATTCTCTTGCTTAACGCCCTTCTCTGAGACGTACGAGCTCAGGGGTTATATACAGATGGATATCAAACGCATAGAGTGAATTGCCTGTGTGGCATGCCTAAGATGCAAATGATCAAGGCTTCTGTTGAAAAGCAAAGTCTTGTGGTTGATGATCAAAGCACCTCCTGTGTGGCATAGCTTTGTGTAACATGAATTCGCGAGCCTCACACCCCGGTTGTGAACCAGAAACGGGAGAGGACCTCAGGGAGGGCATGCGTTTCTTTCTAGCTAGGGTGGTGTCAGTGACCTACCAGCCCTGACATTTATATACTTTTCACCTGTGTGGTTGCTGCTGTTGCGAGGCGCCTCGGTTAGATCGGACGATCCGGGTCCGATGGAGCCATTCGTTGGCTCATTTACACCCCAAAGGGCGGGGAAACGCAGTGTTCAGGAATTTTAATCTACATCGGTGGACCGGCCCTGTCGCTCCAAGGGTCACTCGAGCTCTGATCCTGAGGCTCGGGCTAGAGAGTCTCAAATCGGTTGAGGACTATCTTTTGCCTTGGTTCATAGATGGTAATCCAATTTCCAAATACGTGACATTTGCGGTTTTATTTGTAGAGCCTAGTATGGCGACATAGTGGGATGGGGCGCTTATGCCGTCTATGATTGATACTTATGATTTGAAGTTGTTTTATACACTATGCACTTATAATAGTATCAAATGATTTGTTTTAAACGTATCAAGCATTCTTGGCTATTATAAGGTAAAAACCCTATCCTCCGGCTTGCGTTGCATTGTGTGATGGGAACTGGGTCCTATAATAGCTTCATTGTTCTTTATTTAGCATTGCGCTGTTGTTTTATGCACTGGTGCTCTTGGGAGGAAACCCGTTCCGTGTTATACGGCGTGGTCCCTTGATTTACCTAATTTTAAAATAAAGATTAATAACTGTTTTAGTTCTCACACCAGTCCCATGACTGACCTGGAGTTTATTGTTTTAACCTAAACTCTGGGTGCCCTTATTTTCGACACGGGCAGCTAGTAGTTTCGGTTTAGCAGATTTATATTCACAGGATCCTGGTTTACAGCTAGAATGATATCCAGAAAGCTTTGTATCCGTATATCTCCTTCAGTTGTGTATTGTATTATTTTCCGCTGCTATGTATTTAAATGTAATTTAAATCTCTGATATTTCTGTGTAATATTCATTTATACTCTGTATATTCTTGTAATCTGATGGTATTGTTGTAATATACAATGAAATGTTCTCCCGTCTGCGTTCTGTTGTGGCTTGTTCTCGAACTATCCGCGCTTTCCTCACCGGGGAAGTTACGGGTTTTCACAGTATTCCTCTCTAGAGATACACTATCGGAAGTGGTTCCGTACCTTGTCATAGTTGGAAATACATTATCCCTAAGCGCTGAGTGGTTTTTTTTGTATACTATATGTGTGGAGCGTGAGATGCAAGCGTTCCTCTAGATCTAATTTATTTGTGGAAAACCCTAGACATTATTATAATATCAGTATAGTTATGATTTCAAAATGTTTTGGGTTATCGCAAGATAAAAACCGTCCGTGTTTATGTGAGGATCGGTCTTACAATTATCTTTTCTTTCAAAAGGAATTTTCCAAGTTAAGCAAACTGTTTAAAATCGTTTACTCACACCAGTCCCATAACTGGCCCAAAGTTTATTTTTCTGTGTTCTTCCTAAACTCTTGGGTGCTCAAATTTGTATGGGCAATCAAGTAGTTCAGGATTTTTCAAATAATTTGGAAGGATCTCGGAGCAGAAGGCTTAAGCGTTAGATGTTTATAGAGTTTATTTACATTGTAATGTATATATATTGTACTCTGATGTTATATGTAAGTTCAAATACAGTTTTGAATTTTCCAAAGCTTATATATATTATATTTTATTCCGTTGCGATTGTGAGATTCTGTGTTGTTCAGTTCTTTCTTCTATCTAAATTCTTCTATTCTAATTTTCTATCTTTTCTGCTTTTCATTCTCTAACTTCTTTCTATAAATGGTTCGTATTGTCGGGCAATTTGGGTTGGACTAGTATGGTATTTGGTCAACTCAAAAAGTCCAAATTTACGGGCCGTTACACTGGTATCAGAGCTGAAGGTTGAGAAATAACCTTGGCTCTGTGGCGTAACTCGATAGAGATAAAGTTAGTAATAACCTAGATTGAGTTTGAGTGTATATGCATGCGTACTTGTAAATTGATATAATTTTTTTTATATTGTGTTGATTGGTTTGTTGAATGGTTTATGAATTATGGTCGACTAGTGGGACACCACGACATCAATAGGAGTTTCTAAACACTCGAACAGAATAATTCGGCATAGTATTGTTTTAAAATCTAAGTAAATGAAATAATTTTACTCAAAATTATATTTCGATATAAAGGAATAATTTTCTTAAATTATTATATATAGATGTGTTGATTGTTGTTATAATCTGATAATCAGATTATAACATTGAGGTGATTATATAAAACCAAATTAATTTTGCATAACAGTAAAATATACAAAAAGGCAAACTAGAAATGGAATTTTGAATTTCTGGGAAATTTAAATGAATAAAATTTGGAATTTCACCAAATAAAATGAGACTTGAATAATTAATTGGATATGAACTCATGTGAACTAAACAAGATAAATTTTTGGAATTGTAATTAATTGGAACCTAATTGGAAGTTGGTTAAGTTAAATAATTTTCTGAGTATCGATCTGGTGTTGATTTTGGTCTTCGGGGTTGATACGTAGTGGATTATTTTCTTACTAATTTACGATTAGGGACCAATGAATGTTGAAGAATGGTATGAGTAAGTAAGAATGGAAATGTTTCCAATTTTAATAACAGGTAATTCTGCTTATACAAATAAAGATGTTTGGAGTGATGGATGTTATGAATGAAAATGCAAGAGGATAAGAGTTGAATACTAACAGAAGATACAAGTTAATATATTTTGAAATTGGGTTTGGGAAGCCTATGGGAAAACCAATTGGCTTTGTTGATTCTTTGTTGATTACAGAAGGTATAAAGAGGCGAATTTTGGGGTTGTACGATAGAGCATATGAGAGAGACGATATCGAATTTCTCGAGAATTAAAAAAATTTATTCCAAAGAGAATTTTGATAACTAAGATTTGATTGATTGAGAACCAAATAAATAAAAAGTGGATAATAAATTGATTGAAATCAATTTGAATAAATACGGACTTCATCAACGATTTGTCGAGAATGAGGAAGGGAAAAGGAAGTTTTGGGGTGAGAGGCTGGAAACAGTGTATCCGAAGTTCCGTTTGATAGCTGATTGCTAAAGTATATTGAATGCTTTGATTGTTGTGAAATGTTTGATAAATAACTGGTGGATTTTGGATGACCAATTTATTGTGATTGCTAAGGGATAACCCATGTTTGTGTGTTAATATAAGTCTATGATTTTATTTACTACCGGAATTTTCCGTTACTCTTTAATTTCGGGGGCGAAATTCTTTTAAGGGGTTAGATTGTAATGTCCCGGACTTTTTGATCAACTTTATAATCTAAATCTTAGATTATGCTGATAATTAAATTCAGTTAATTAATATTGAATTTTAGATAATTTTAAATAATCATTGGTTTATTAACTTGTGTATACTTTTAACTTGTGTTTTATATGTGTACATTGGTAAATGTTATTTTTATTTGCATTCAAACTTATTTTAGTTATGGAAAATTGTGGATTCTTAAGTGAAATTTGAGTTTTGATATTTGAGAGGATTTAAATTGATTCCTTTTATAAAATCTTACATGTATACATAAGCACATATATATTCTTATGATCGTTAGTATATATAAATCAAGGTAGTAATTTTGTATATACTTAGGTAAACATTTTTTTATATATATATACATAAAGATGATATGGCAATTTATGGATTAGAACTTGTAATTTAAATAAAAGCAAACCAAACTCAATGAATATAAATATTGTTTTGTATATTGTTTTGTATATTATTTTGCCATTATAATCCTTGTTGTACACTAGTTCATGACATATTCACATCAGATCTCACTAACATGACTTGATTGCTTTTAAGTGTAGTATGACTACTAGTAGCTAGGAAGTATAGCCTAGAACTTATAAAATCTAAACATATAATGAAACATGTGGTCTGCACTATGAATTGGATTGAAAACAGTAATATAGGAACATTTTTAAATGACCTGAAATACTTAATGGCTAAGTATGCATGGATCTGCACATGTAGTTGTACCCCAAAAACTAGTTCAGTCGTGCCTTTTTACTAGAGTAAGTGTGAATCCCTTTTCAATCAAAAACCAAGTTGTACTGCAGCTATGCTGTTACACTTCAAGCTATAAATCCTATCAGCTTGCGCGTGGATTCAAATCCCTGTTATGTTAATTTCGATCAATCAACTATAACTAGTATTGCTTCATTCCTCCAAAGATACAATATATACACAGCTATGCTTTCTAGTCAAAACAACACAGCGCTACATCCTTGTTTCGTCCCTTTCAATCAGCTAACAAAACAGCTATAAACATAGTCGTGCTTCCCATCAAATATGAACATTGTGTGATGTTTCAATCAGTCATTGTGGTAGCTAGAATATCCAATCCATCAAGGCTAAGACAACCATAGACTACACTGCCAAGCCTTTAAAACTATGCACCATTTTCAATTATAAATACCCTGTTGTTTTGGTGAGATTCCATATCCTAGAAGCCACTTTGAATATTCTAAAATAAGAAGAGGGAAATGGCCGAGACTATATTATAAACAGAGAAGAAAACTGGAAATAACATGGCAAGAATATAGTTGACTAACATTTCTTTGGTTTTTACTGTTTATTCTAGTTAATCTAAGACTGTATGTACATCAGTATACATATGAATTATATTAACTAAAACATGGGTGATTGATTAAAGGATGACTAAAAAAATGAGCATGTGTTTGCTTGAAAACTGGTAAGAAAACAGTAGATAGTTTTCTTGAAAATAAACCCCATTTGAATTTACAAATCCTGGAACAATGATCTGATCTCACAATAATCGGTATGGATATACAAGCTTATGCGACTTGTGTAGGATTTAAACGATCACTGGACGATGGAAGACATTACGTAAAAATCAGGAAAATAAAGTCAGTATGAAAGCATATTCCTATTTAAATCTATTTCTAATTGGATGCAAAAATGTATAAATATGCTATTGAATCTATCCTAATTAATTACATGTGTGATATATACCTAGGGTGTATGAAATGGAGACTGATGTACATCTATATGTAAAATCTAGATGGATGAAACTGAAATTAACAAAACCTAAAAAAAACACTCTGTTAATAGGTAAACCATTAACTGGTATCAAGGAAAATCCTCATCTCAAATGCTAAGGACTGTTAAGAATTGAATTTAATAGCGAAATTTCTCATGCATGTCTAAGGATTTTCTTTTTAAATAGTTTCACTGTCAAAAGTAATACATATATTCAAATATTAAAAATAAACAATAAAAGAGTTCATAACTCAGGAAATTCGATCATCTTAAACTTGAAATTCAGGCATATCATGGTGTTTGTAGTAGAGATTCATGAATTTTAAAATAATTTCCAAGATTTTTAATGATGAATTTAAAGAGGAATTCTAGGATGGTCGGAAAACAAGCGATGGGAAAATTCTGGTGTTCTCGACCATCAAGCACCAAGCCGTGGGTACCGCAACAGCGTTGAAGTAGGCGGAATAGAGGAAAAATACAACTCGAATTTTCTAATGGGTAGGATTTAAGTTTCGATCAAATCTGGGTTTCAATCATTTTTTTAAGCTCAAGTTTGAGCAAGAGTTGCACCGCCGTGGGGACACAGGGGAGTTGCGCATAAGGCGAAAAAGAGGGAGGAGGTCGTCACCGATGGGTGACCAAAGTTTGGTGAATTCTGGAGCATGTTGGTATTAGGTGGAAGAAAAAACAGTAATGAGTTGTTTTGAGTATTGTTTTTTTATTCAAATCGTGTCATAGGGTGTTTTTTGATCGAGTTGATTGGAAGTGGATTGAAGCAAAGGGGTTGACTTAAGGGTCGCGCGTTTGTGGGGTGGGACACCGTCGATGAACTCTAGCGGATTTGGGTGTGCATGTGCACACATACACTGGTGCGATGGTGTTTGCCTAAAGCATATAAAGGAGGAAATGGATAGTAAAATAATTGGTCATAGGAAAAAGAAGAAATTTAGTGGAAGGAAATCATTGGATTAAATGTGCAGGTGGGCTTTGGGCCAAGAAGAAGAAATAAATAAAAATAAATAAAGGAGCTTAGGCCTAAGTGTATTAGGCTGCGAAAATTAAACCAATATAAAGGTAAAAGAAGTAAATTGAAAGGAAAGTGTATAGAATTTGTGGAAGTGGAAATAAAATAATTTCTTTTGAAAATAATATATATATATATATATACATATATATATACATATATATATATATCATAAAAAGAAATTAAAGGAAGCACTATTAGTATGGAGACTGGAATCTGGAATAAAGAGAATAAACGATCGGACAATGATCATTGTCAGCAAAGTTGTACTCCGTCAGAATTTAACTAAGTTATTTAACAAATAAAATAAACTTTTTCTTTTTGAATTAACTAATATAATAAAGATTCACTTATTCCAAGAATCCGGATAAATGAGTTCAAGTCGTATTAGTTGAACGGTAATAAACAATATGTTGTGATCAATGACAAATGGTCGATCGTCAATAAATATTGTGTTGTGATAGAATCAAATGTTTTGAGATGAATTTTTTAAAATGTTATTTAAATTTTAACCAACTTAGGTCAATAAATATATATTAAATCAAAGAATGACTTAAAAATTGAATAAATGGTGATTAAACGAAATAAGGAAATTCATGTGAATAGGAACTAGATAAAACAGTTTTAACTTTGTTCTAGTAATCATTAATGAAATCGAGTTGATAGGATAAACAAGTCCAGAGGAAACAATATTCACAATCCAAAGTGAATAACTTGAGAAGCAAGTGATTTGCAAACGAGAATGATTGTGAGAGATACCGGTAAAAGACTTTCTTTTTAGGAATATCCGCCTTGTACCCTTTACCCAATGTGTGTATGGATTTTTAGGGATTAAAACTTGCCCCTCGAAGTTCATGATTTCTTTTTGTATGGAATCACGGGCTTTGACATATTTGATCGCACATCAGTTAGTGGGTTTGTCCTGACTTGCAGAGGGCCCGATCGTGCCCAAAATTAAGATTACTTCATCGTCGCTGATTGGTATTGTCTTTTCCTGTGAGCGAGAGGCTCGATGTATCTTTTTGATTACTGTGTGAATAGCTGAATTTCAAGATGCCAGTTGGGACTTGATGAGACACTTCTTGCATAGTTGAGAACTAAGCTGACATGGTGAGAATGTACTGGATGGATTAGGTTCAACGTTCTGCGCCCTCGCAGATAGCTTATATTTTCAAATTTTGACAATTGCCTGTCTTTGGGCATTTGGCGGGATATTTCCCGGGTACGTTAAACCGGATCACCCGATCTTAATTGGGATATTATATCACAAAAGGGGCTTCTAGTACTCTTAAGTATTGTCTCTTCATTTTTCTACTTTCATATTTCTTCAATAAGCTCATTTTAATGGTGATTTCATCGTAGAAGACCTCGTTATTGCTTCTTGAGGCTTCGATTCTCTTTACTTGATCGATCGTCTTGCCCGTCCTCCTCTGGTCGACGGTTTCTCTCAACTTTGTTTCCGGCTACAACGCTCCTTCCTTCGAGTTGAATTTCACTTGTAAGTGAATTTTCTTCTTTTTATCTATGATTCTGGGTTAACTCTTTTGGCTTTGTAAAGGAGGATTCTCAATTAGCAACACCCAGTTGCTGGGACACATGGTTGCGATATTTGAGAAGCGTTGATTTGACTTGGTATGTGCTTGGACTTCAGGCAGAATCCTTTGGTGATAAACCTTAGCCCTTTTTATGTTGGCAAGTCATTTACCGAAATGACTAAGAGACGATATCCCCTAATTCGCCATGCCTTAACCGGATGTTCAATGGAATACTTATATTGTGGCGATACTTCTGCTTTTCCTTTGACCCTTAACCATTCAGTTTGTAATTTCTTTTTAAGCATACTTATCTGTGTTGTCATGTGATTAATTGCCTGTTCATCTCAATCCCAGCTAACACATTATGTCTGGGAAACGAGAGGATTTGGATCGGGCAGGTAAGGTTGCCCTAGCTACTGGTTCTGGTTTGGCTGTTATTTAGATTCATCCCCAACCTCGCTTTTTTGATGGGGTGGCGGCCGGCTGCCGTAAATCGATTCTTCCTTTTGATCAGTTTTTACAAATGTGCAATCGCTTTGGGTTTTCACAAGATGAAACCAGATTTCCCAGAAAGGGAGAGTTGGCAGATTGTCCGCCCTCCGGTTATGTAGCGGTCAATTATCACATGCTGTCCAGCGGGGCGATTCCCCCCTTCAATCCTTATCAAGAGTCCATTTTACGGCAACTGGCCATTGCCCCGCATCAGCTGCATCCTAGTGGGTATAAAATCTTGCTTAGGCTATACATACTTTTCATGAAGATCCGACAGCGGGAACCCACGTTTGCAGATATTTGCTCTTTATATACTTTTAAGAGGAGGGAGGTAGACGGTCCCTCTTTCTTTTTTATGGAGAGTATGCATGATAGAATTATTAGTGATTTGACGGATGGAGCTAAGGGGTTTCCGGATCAATATTTCTTTGTCCGGTGTCCTAGTCTATTTCATGGACGATGGGCCGAAGGATGTAATTATACCTTTGCTCCTAGAGTTCCTACTCCTTTTCTCTTTCTCATCCGGTTTACTTTCTGACTTTTGTAGTGATTCCTTCTGTTGCGGGACTTACTTTGGATCAAGGCCTCCTTAATTCTTTAATTTCTATTGAAAAGGGGAAAGGAGCAGAGAGGTGTTGCTTTCAGAGGAAAACCTCCGTAAGTATCAATTAATTTGCCCTACACGATCTCTTGGAAAAGCTTTCATTCACTCCCAAAGTCCTGCTGGTAAGCCTCTTAAAGTGAAACGTTTAATCCTTCATATGAGCGATCAACCTTTGTTGTTGATTACCGAAGGGGGTGATAAGAGAGTTGACGAGAGCGCATATGGTTTGAGAGTTGATGTAACTTCTGGAACAACCGCCGGGAGTTCTGCTTGTCCTGTTTTTCAGGCGGAAGGTTCCTCAGGGACATTTGGAGACCTGGGGGATTTGGATTCTGCCGAATGTTTGAGCCAAGGTGATGTGGTGATGCCTGACCCCATTGTATCTGATATGGGAGGAATGCGAGGGCGTGCTCAGCGTCCTGAGAAAGCCTCTGTTTTCATAGCTTCCCCTGGAACTGTTTATTTCTCAGGTGTGAATGTAGACTGCTCATTGTCAGATAGTTTCTCCCAACAAGCTGATCTTACTGATTCACGAAGCCTCCTATAGTCTTGTCTTTCCTGTTATTCAAAGCGCCCTCAATTATCTTCAAGTTTTCAGGTCCGACATACTTCTGAACTTTCAATGGTTGATTCTTTAAGGCGTGAGGGACCTGATCAGGCAAAGATGCTTGCACCGACTGAGTCTTCTGCGATATCTATTGTCCCGACTCCTGCTCAAATTCAAATAATACGTGATCGTCCACCTTGTAAGGTTCCTCCTGGAAATTCAACGTTCAAGGAGTGCTTCAGTGTTTGGGACTTGAGGGGAATGCATTTCGATCTGGATTTACGCCCTCACGATAGGCGAAATGTTGCGAAGAATTTGGATGCCATAAAAAGTATTGTGAGAAATCAACTTGGTGATATTAAGGATCAATTCGAGACACAATTGAATCTGGTCATGAAAGATGTTAATAAGCAACTGGAGCATTGGGCCAAATTCGGTTATGAGTTCTGTTAGACCAAAAAATGGTCCTAACACCCAAATTGTCGTATTTAGAGCATAGGATATGAAGAAATAACTGAAAAATAAGAGAAAAAGCTAGACAACAAGAATTTTATAGTGGTTCGGTGTTAGCGAGCCTACGTCCACTTCATATTTTCTCATTTCATTCACTGATTACAATTACAATGAATATTATCTCTCAGTCACTTGAATCTAATGAATATTTCTCTCTGAATTCATTAATTTTATTGAGGAAGATGGTGGTTATTCATGGAGAAGTATTGGTCATGGCAGCCATGGACAAGGAGGTGCCAAAAGTCCCTGAAAATGACCTCTGGAGGTGTATTTATAGCTGTAGGAGAGCCCATATGTTGATCAAGTCGTGGTAGGACACGTGGCACCCGATCCGGGAAAGTAGGAGCAATCATAGCCTCGAGAATAGGTCAAAATCTACATGCGTAGTAGTGGGTCCTGGTCGCGGTTCGTGGTCACGGTTCATGAGCCGGGGTGGTAAGCTGGTAATGGTTGTGATGGTGATGATCATCATGTAGGGTCACGAACCGTCCCTAGGGGGTGGTCACGATCCGACCCCATGGGGTGGTCACGAACCGACCTCATGGGGTGGTCACGATCCGACCCTAGGGGGTGGTCACGATCCACCCCCATGGGGTGGTCATGATTCGACCCTAGGGGGTGGTCACGATCCGCCCCTAGGGGGTGGTCATGATCTGCCCCCAGGGGGTGCTCACAAACCGGTCTTCAAAAATGCCAAAATCCATGTTTTTCATATTTCTGCATGCGTTCACGGAAACAGACATAACTTCCAAACCGTAAGGCCGATTGGACCAAACGAAAGCTCTACTTGAAGCTAATTACTTGAAGCTAATTCAGATGGCTACAAGTATTTGACGTATTTAGATCCAAATGAGGTCGTTTGATAGGGGTTTTGGTCTAGTTTATACTGATGTTGTGATTTTAACCAAACTTCCCTATGTCTTCTGATGATGCTTCCAATGCCGGAGAGTGGTGTTATCCAGAGATTCCATATGCGACAGCATTTGGCAAAAAGTGTGTTAACATGATCTTTGCTTTGGGTAGCCTGGTCACAAAGCAGGCTAACATTTTGCCCCTCAAAGTACATCTTATCGCAGATGAGATGTGCTTTGAATGTGTTGAGCTAAATCTCTTTGGAACGTCATTTATCCTTCTGTTGCATTGCTTCCATTGGAGCTAGTCAGTCCAAGTTTTATGGAAGAAGTGTTTGAGATGACCAAGTATTGGTTTAAGCCTTGTCGAATCAAGAGGTATGATTCATTCATCAAAAATCACATTAGATCGTTGGCTCTCGAGTATGATTCTACACGCACAGGTCGTTGTCGGACACCGTCGTCATTTTACTTAAGCCAAGCATGTTGTCGATCATACTTTCTCTTATGTACGAGTCGATGTATGAAGTAGCCATCTAAGTCATGGGGCGATGCAAGAATCTTTTGGCTCTGAGCTAGCATCTGGACTGTTGGGATGGAGTACACCAGAATCATCATATGAATTTGTCATCTGTACTCAGCTTTAAATTATTCCGGCATCGGGATATTAATATAGGGCTCCACGATAGCATCGAATCGTAAAAATACGGATCCTGAAAACCACGATCACTCCGGATCATGTCAACAAAAATAAAGAATCCACGGTCGTATTGGGCCGTATTTTAAGGAATCCACAATCGCTCTGGATCGTTTCGTAATTCAATAATCAAATGCAAGTTAGTAAGAGATGCAGTTGAAATCATGTGAACTAATGCTCGTACGATCATCACTATCGTAAGGTAGTGGAGGAATTTGTTACGCCTTTCATTCGGTGTAGTTTGAGTCTTTAAATTCACATTTGATCCGCAAGCTAGCTTGCTTGGTCGGGGAAGATGAATTGGGTCATACTCCAGAGGCATATTGTACATGTCTTGAATCTTGCTCCAAGCCAGGGTCGTCTTTACGCTCAGTCCATGAATTGACGCTCGTGCCCTCAGTGCCATCAAAAGGCAAGCGAAATCAGGGCTTATGCCCCCAGCATCGATGGGGGTTGAGTTAAGTCAATCAGACATTCAATCTTTAAGCCATTATACTTCTTATCGCTGCATCAGGTAAGAGTTGCAGGTTCAATAAACTTAGCCAACCCAAGTCATTATGTGTTCTCTCTCGAGTCAGAAAAATTTTATGTTGTATACGCAAATGGTCGAATTACACTCGCTTTGATATCATTTTTTCTTTTTAATCAGATAGTGAGGATTGCCTCATCGGACGTCAGCAAATTCGGTTACTCCCATTGGATCAGTTGTGGAGTTAAGTAAGCTTGCTAAATGCGAGTGAATAAATGTTGTTATGAAGTCAGTTGGGCCCCTTCATTTATGCTTCAGCATAGTCTGAAATGGTCATCGCAGTCTTGTTGAGTCTCTTTCTCATGCTCGGTTCAATTGAACTTGACAAACAAGATCATGACGTCGATTAGTGGTATAAATTCTCTTTGGAATTGCACATTCTTGTCATTGTTTTCCAGGGCTTTTCCTTTGTCCTTATCGTTTTAGGAATTGGAAGGTGCTCCATTCTTTAGTTGGAAAAGCATCTTGGTCCTTCTTCTCGACGTTAACACCTTCTTGTCATGGAAGTATGTCCACCTCAGGGTTGAATTCATCAAAGTTTCTGAGAAAATCTCGTTACAAAGAAAAATTAAAATCTGGGGGAATAATAGGGGATCCTGATGTCCTATATGTAAGGGTTGTGATTGTCGTTATCCATATCATCTTGAGAAGTAACGCCTCTTGAGAGGCGCCGAATCAAACTGGCAAGCAGGTTGCCATCAAAGAATTGCTGCATATTGTCAGCATCATGGCTGGTGCCCTTAGCATTGAATGTGAGATTACAAAGTTGGTCTTTGCTGAGTTCTTGTTTCTGCTTCGATATTGCTCCCGGGTCATAGTTCGAGTTATTCGACCTGACCGGGTTCCTGATCTTCGAATTGTTGCGTTCTTACTTGGAGCTGAGTGTGAAATATCGCTCGAGTATCCATTCGGGTTGGGGCTAATGCTAGTCATGCATGACCTGAGTTTGTTACAATTCTTGCATTCTCATCTAGAATGTTGCAGATTGTTGTTCTATTGACCATGTTTCCATCCATGATGTTCTGAATCGGAGTCGCATGCTGCATGCCTGCTGGTTGGCTCGTGTTCAACCCGAGCTGATGGTTGCTATCTGACTGTGCCAAGTTAATTATTGCTTGAATTTCGATTTTATAATTTCTAGCGAATTGATGATTGCTGCTTGGCCTTCTGATTCGGCGCTGGCTCCTCTAGCGTGAAGTCTTGAAATAGGTAAAGGCCAGCCTCGGGCTTCTTGGTTCCACATGAGTAGTAGTCGTCAATCAGGCTTCTATCATTCAATTCCGAATATAGACATCGGGTAGTAAAACTATGCTACCTAAGGCTCATATTTGTGCCCCCATCCATGGGGGTTTTGTTCTGAGTAGTAGACTTCGAATCCATGTATTTTATACTCCCTCTTCGCATCATGAGTCAGAGTTGGGTGAAAATTGATATGTTGGTACTCGGTCCATGCTAATGTCTTGTCTCCTATCCAGGCCCTAATTGCTACATAGGATATGCCCAGCCTTATCTGAACTTTCCAGTCTAGAAGTAAGTTTGGACTAGCAAAATGGGCATTCCCTCTGCATCCGTTTCGTGGACCTCAAGGGGCCTGTAAAGATCACAACATAAGTTAAATACAAGCACGTAAGCTATGCCGTTTGTGAATATTTTCAATGGTTATGCCCCCAGTTCAGGGGTAACGGCTTAAGACAGATAGTCGGATCAATTCCCTTTCAAATTTAGATGAAGGATGGCATATTCTGGATAGTTGGGGAAATCTTTAATCCTGAATGCCACGATCATATCATGACCGGAAAACCAACGGCCGCTCAGCATCGTATTAAGGCCGGATAGAAATCCAAAAATCCCAGGGCATCACCGGGTCCTTCCCAGTCGCGAATATTAAGTCGCATGACATGTCACTGAATAACTCATTCTCAAGGCTTCCTTTCGGTCGCCGTCTTGAATTGCGTAGGAAGTTTAGCATTGGGCATTGGTGTCAGCCTCCTGCACGTCCCCCTTTAGTTGCTTCCTACTAGTCTGTTATTATTGTTGCGAGTGCGGCCCCCGCGTTTTGTTTAGCTTTGTTCTACGAACCTGCACTTGGTAAATGAAATTTTGTTTCTTTTGCATTATCCTGCTCCTACGAGCATTCCACAAGCAAATAAGCAAATAGTTCGTGAAACATTATAAGTTATCAATGCAACTATAAATGAAAATGCACTAAAGTAGTACGTATGTATGGGTATGCCCCCAATCAATCATTAACTTAGTGCCTGGCCAGGGCTTGTTGAGGATTGATTAGGACCATAACTGTGTTTCCCCCATGTCCGGACGTGGAGGATTCAGGCTCCGCTTTCATTCTTTTTCCCAGTCGTGTAACAGGATAGGAGCCCTTGAGTGGCATGTGTTATCATACCTTTATACTCTCCCGATCCTTCAGCGGGGTAAGATTTCTTGTGGCGCTAAGTGTCTAGCACCTTTATATTCTCCCGATCCTTCAACGGGTTAGAGTTCGAGCTCGTCTCTTAGTCTGCTTACCGATCCTTCAGCGGGGCAGAAGTTCTGGGGGCGCTAAGTCTCTAGCGCCTTTATACTCTCCCGATCCTTCAGCGGGGTGGAGTGTATTTCGAGGCGGTTTTAGTCATGGTGCACCTTTACGCCTCATGGACATTCTCTCTGGTCCTTTATACTCTCTCTCGAATCATGAGAGTTAGAGTGGTTCAGGCGAACGGTCATATCATTCACCCCGGCATTCCTTCTACACTCTAGTTCAAAGAGTGGGACTCTGCTGTTTCGGATGTCGTTCTCAACATCGGTTCTGGTCCATGCCCCACGCTTCACTCTAGCAAATGGAGCTTTTTGGACAAGTGGTCGGGTCACACTCATTCTAGGTTTATATTTATATCCATGCTCTGTGGATAGCATCAGTCAGTCAAACAGTTGGGAAACGTTTGCCAAGGCTTTGTGTTCCTCCAAACAATCTATGAGAGGAGTAGTTGGCTCCAAACTTTGGGTACCTGCATCATTCATATCATATGAGTTAGTCATATCAATAACTCAAGAGGCATGTAAAAGCAAATTTCATGATTGGAAAATAAGAATATCAATGGGCACTGCTGCCCCCCCCATCGGGGTTCATGTAATCTGGTGGAATCGAGGATAGGATCGAGCCATATAGATGGTCACACCGCGTCCATCTGGAGTCGGACTCCGACTTTGCAATTCAATGATTTATGTACAATTTTCTTGTGGTCTGCCACGTGTGAGCCAGGGATCAGGTGGTTATCTCAGATCCACTTTGAGTTATACAACTTTCGTTAGACGCGGGGGCGCGACTTTGCAAACGAGCAGTCCAATCCGGCCCGTTACAGCAGTGCTCCATAACTCTACACGCGTGTGTTAAAAGTCTGATCGGTACTAGATCTGAGGTACCTACACAATCCATATATAAATTTTTCTGAGTTAATTACATCGGCAACTCATAAAGAACGTAAATATAAGATTTATGGTTAAAAAGTAGTCCTGTTAGAGGAATGAATATCATTCTGAGAGGGAATTGGAATTGCATTCTATTTGCCGGTTAACTCTTCCTTATCTTGTCTCTGCCATGGGATGGTTGCTAGAATCTTAAGCTGATGACAAATATCTTTTCAAATTATTGCGGGGTGGCAGTCCCAAGAATGAATAGATCTTGATCGGGGTTTTGGGATGGCGAAGGCGGTTAGGTAAATATCATAAGCGAGTGATGAGGTCGCATCTCCTTTGAATCGCCTTTTTGCCACCATGCTGAGGGTAAGGATAGAGTGTCAGGAAGTCGCGACTGCACCACTAATGGAAGCATACCATCACATTGGTGATAGGATGGCAATTGGCATGAGAACAATGGATTTACGCTTCTAGAAACTTTTGCACTTTCTATGCTAGAAAATAGGATATTGCAGCTAGTGGGATAGTCACATCTCATAGATTTGCTGATAGGCCTTCGATTCCAAATTGGGACAAGGGTTGGTGCGCAAACAATCAATCAGCTTTCGGGCGTGAGCATTCTAAACTTTCAACTTGCTAACTTTTAGGCAAGACTAAGGCAATTGGCCATGCAAACTCCTGATGTATCAGCTTTGAATTTAGATTATGTAATCTTGAGCGATTCATGCTCAAATCTCTAATTGCCCCCCAACGTTTGGGGAACGAGTTATTGGCAAACAATTGATGAAAGGAGTGGAAGTGTGAATCTTCACTTTCTAATTCCAAAGCTTCGCTCGTTAGATGTTTCATTCATGTACATTTCCCAACTAGCGGGAAGTTGACTAGTGATTCTGTCAAAACATTCAAGGCAGTAAATTCAGCAATGTGAATCATCGATTTCTATCTCGAGACAACCTTCCAAGGGAAATAAGTCATGTCGCCTTGCACTTCATATCTTGAGGCATAACAAACGATGGTCCATTCATTCTCGTTGCCGAAAGCATTCCGTGCTGCAGGAAGTTTCTTACGGAGGTTGTCGATGATTCTCATTCGGGTGTAGTATCCAACACTGGATCAACTTCCATATGATCAATGGTCGGAGTTCGTAGTGTCTTAACTGGGATCATCTCTATCTTTTCTGGATTGCCAGAACCTTTTAACTTGGTCAGATTATATGCCTTCTGACCTTCTATGTGCAGAATATGAGGCATGTCGTAACGTTCCAATCCACCCAACAGCTCTCCTACTGGTTCCAGGTAAGCAGCGAGTTGTTGTTTCTTCGACTGGAATACCTTTCGAGCCGCCCTTCGGGGGTTATCTGCAAAACTCCAGTGTTGGATAGTCGATCATTTCTTGCACCATCTATATACAGTTTCCAGATGCTTGATTTCGTCTTTCATTCCGAGGGGCCATTTCTTCATCTAACATATCCTCTTCGGGAATGGTACATTCAGCGATGAAGTTGGCTAATGCTTGCCACCGTACGGACTTCTTTAGGAGGGAATTGAGATCAAACTAGTTCAGCTCTATGTTCCGTTCGAGCAACTTTCCAAATTCCTTAGGTCGCTGCGGGCCCTGTCATAGCGGCTAATGAGTGTGTATCACTATAGGATGAACTAGGAAGTAGCGGGGGAGCTTTCTCAGAACAATCAGCAAGCTGTAGACAAGCTTTTCAATCTTTGGGTAGTTTCGTTCTACCATGGCTACCTTCTTGCTCACATTATAGGCTAGTTGTTAGACCCTATCCTTCTTACCTGCAAGTGGTGCCAACTTTCCTGCCAAGTATCAAACAACTTTAATTCTTTGTTGTTCATGGATGTTTAGGATCGTCCCAATTTGATCAGGGTTGATTTTGATCCTGTGTAAGCTAACTATGAGGCCAAGAAGCTTTCATGGGCTTTCAAGGCAGATGCTTTCCGTGGACTGAGCATACGCCTTATTTGCTGTAGAAAGCAAGTAGGTTCCCTTGTACGGAAGAGGTCTATATGAGATCCGATTTCAAGACCTTAGTCAAATCGGCGTCGACAGTTGGAACATGTGCAGTTGCGTCATTAGATGTTACCCTTCTGCATCCCGAATCACCATCCTCTCTGGGATCTATGTCTTCGAGTAGATCATCGGGTAATTCCTTTTTTGATGCTCCCTTTATTCGCAATATTGACGCCTCCTTCACACTCCATTTCATTTGGAGGGGAAGCGTCTTTGAGTTTCATGCCATCTATGTTACGTAGCATATTCTATCTAGCCAAATAAAGGGCTTCTCCTTTAAGTTAATCACCATAGACCATTCCCGCTCTATCTTTGGTTGGGATAATTAGCAGTAGACACTAGGGTGCAATGCAGGCTCTAAATTCTGTTAGAGAGGGTCTATTTGGACCTTGATTAGATAAGCTTGAATACGATAGCATAGCTTGTGAGGAACTTTGATCTCAAAATCTTATCTCTTGAACAAGGTCATATGGTGGCTGGTGAGCAGTCAAGTTGCTATCATCCGGACAAGGATCCATATGTCCAATCATGGCCTACGATGGTTCAATTGGTATCTGACTCTGGGAACCAAAGTGTGTTGATCTAACCCTTAGTCGATGGAAACCAATCCCCCTTGATGCGGTTGACGGAAAATAAGCATTTCAAAGGTTAGCCAAGCTATTCAGGGAGCAAACCAAAGAACATTTGTCTTTCATTACATCATTCAAGTGGAGGGTAACTTTGTAGTGCTAGGATCCTTATTTGTTATCGGACATCACATCATTGATAATCATGGTCATTGGGATCTTCTGAGTCATCTTTAGAATAGTGTGCAGATTGTTTTATGTTAATGGCATCTGGGACTTCATCATTTGGACAGGTTTAAGCCATGTAAACTAGGTGATCACTACTCGTTCAGGAACATCATCAGTTGCATTGGTGATATCTATACACCATCGGGG
This sequence comes from Allium sativum, assembly GCA_030737875.1. Lineage (NCBI taxonomy): Eukaryota > Viridiplantae > Streptophyta > Magnoliopsida > Asparagales > Amaryllidaceae > Allium > Allium sativum. Next base: position 592,763,216 of record CM060919.1, read on the forward strand.
CTCTGGGGGAGGAGGCTGTTGTGATATAATCACTATCTCGTATACCGTCATAGCTGGCATGCCGAATCTTTTCAATAGCTCCTCACATTGAATAACATCAATAAATAGGTGTGATGGCTCTAGGAAGAATTCCCGCCGTTGCCAATTTGCTGTCGATTTCCTCAGACTATCTACTGAATCTCAGTTGATAAGCCTTAATGATTATTACAGGACAAAAACGTACTCCGAGCTGAAGGCAAGCCGTGCTCCAAGCCGAAGGCGAGCCGTGCTCCGAGTCGAAGGCGAGGCCGTCAACGGGTCCGTGCGTAGCGCCGGTGGGGGTCCAGGGCCCCACAGTCCCGGCGGCGGTCGCCTTTTCTGAAATGATCTGAAAATTGTATTTTTTTTCAAAACTATCACTTTTCCAGATCGGGTCGTGACCCTTGTTCGTCATCATTTTTCTGGGTCGCGGTTCGCTCACTTGCTCCAGGTCGGGTCGTGGAGGTCACTCCGGGTCGGTTCGTGATGTATTGAGTCGCTCGTGAATCAAATATATCTCCGGATCGCCATTATCTTTAGGTTCGTGGTTCGTAAGTCCATCTGGTTCGTGGTCCAGCTTGGCGATCGGGATCATGTGTCACGGTTTGTTTTCAGATCGGTTCATGAGCGTGCCATCTCTACCCATGGACCACGAGCCTATACCCACGAGCCTCTTTCAACTCTAAAGCATCTTCAGGTCGCTGTAGCCCTGCGGATCTTGATAACATCAATGGGTCGGGTCGCGATCCCCCTGCGAGCTACGAGACGCGAGCCGGTCACCTACTGCTGCGTGTTATCTATTCATCCTTCATTTGGTCGTGAAGCTTGCGATTTTTTTGCTTTTTTCGGAGACGCAAGGTTCTGATTTTCTCAAATCAACGAAATCTTCAAAAAACGATTGAAACACGGATTGTTTTCTTCGAACTTTCAAATTCAAACTGTAGAACAACAATCCAATGTACTGAGACTTCGGTTCTCAGTGAAAGCACCAAAATGTTAGACCAAAAAATGGTCCTAACACCCAAATTGTCGTATTTAGAGCATAGGACATGAAGAAATAACTGAAAAATAAGAGAAAAAGCAAGACAACAAGATTTTTATAGTGGTTCGGCGTTAATGAGCCTACGTCCACTTCATATTTTCTCATTTCATTCACTGATTACAATTACAATGTATATTGTCTCTTAGTCACTTGAATCTAATGAATATTTCTGTCTGAATTCATTAATTTTATTGAGGAAGATGGTGGTTATTCATGGAGAAGTATTGTTCATGGCAGCCATGGACAAGGAGGTGCCAAAAGTCCCTGAAAATGCCCTCTGGAGGTGTATTTATAGCTGTAGGAGAGCCCATATGTTGATCAGGTCGTGGTAGGACACGTGGCACCCGATCCGGGAAAGTAGGAGCAATCATAGCCTCGAGAATAGGTCAAAATCTACATGCGTAGTAGTGGGTCCTGGTCGCGGTTCGTGGTCACGGTTCGTGGGCCGGGGTGGTAAGCTGGTAATGGTTGTGATGGTGATGATCAGCATGTAGGGTCACGAACCGTCCCCAGGGGGTGGTCACGATCCGACCCCATGGGGTGGTCACGATCCGACCTCATGGGGTGGTCATGATCCGACCCTAGGGGGTGGTCATGATTCGACCCTAGGGGGTGGTCACGATCCGCCCCTAGGGGGTGGTCATGATCTGCCCCCAGGGGGTGCTCACAGACCGGTCTTCAAAAATGCCAAAATCCATGTTTTTCATATTTCTACATGCGTTCACGGAAACAGACATAACTTCCAAACTGTAAGGCTGATTGGACCAAACGAAAGCTCTACTTGAAGCTAATTACTTGAAGCTAATTCAGATGGCTACAAGTATTTGACGTATTTAGATCCAAATGAGATCGTTTGATAGGGGTTTTGGTCCAGTTTATACTGATGTTGTGATTTTAACCAAACTTCCCTGTGTCTTCTGATGATGCTTCCAATGCCTGAGAGTGATGTTATCCAGAGATTCCATATGTGACAGCATTTACCAAAAAGTGTGTTAACATGATCTTTGCTTTGGGTAGCCTGGTCATAAAGCAGGCTAACAAGTTCCAGAGATTGAATGCTCGACACCTTGACCATATCGAAACCTTGGAAAACGACAAAGCTGACCTGATCCACTTGATTAAATCCCAAGAATCTGAGATGACTTCTTTAAGGAGCGGTCATGCTAAAGTGGACAGCTTAGAGGCCAGAAATGTCGAGCTCAAGAAGGAATTGGAGGGTGTACGAGCACATCTTTTAGAGGCTCGATCTGCTCGAGAACTTGCTAAGCGCCATATGGCCTTAGAAAAACAGGGTTTGATTTCTTTAGAACAGGAAAACATGGCTCTCGAAGGCCAACTTGCTTCCCAGAGCGAAACCCTCGGAACCTTGAAAAGGATAAGATCAAGTTGCAAATAGATCTTGATGAAGCTAGAAATGGAATTGACAATACTCTGTTTCAATTCTATGTTTGCAGTGTCATGAGCCGTGGAAGCTTGAGTTACTTGGATAAGGATTTTCCGCGGACTCTGGCCCTTGTTTGGGAGCGAATACTTTCGTATTCCGATGATGTCGATGATGAGTTCCTTCAAGAACAACTTTTAGAAGAGAAAGATCGTTAGGCTCTAATTAAGGGTAGGAGGAATTTGATGAACGAGCGAGTTCAATCGCTTAGGAAGGAAACGTTCGGATGCTATGATTCCTTGTGCCCCACCTGACTTCGTTAGGGTTGATACTTCGAGCTCCCTTATTCCCTCAACGGATCTCTCTACCTTGGATGTCGCTAGAGCTCAACCTGTTATTGAGTGTTCATATCAAGAAAATGTTGTGGTACAATGCGCGAGTTACGGCTACACTTCTTTAAATGCAGACGATCGTGGAGCTGACTTCGTATATCCAGCAGCTTCAGGTAAAATTGACATCTATCAATCTACCCCGGATCTGTATTTTCTTATTTCTTCACCTGGGATTGCTGAGTTTAGTGCTTGTTACCCTGTTGCATCAGGTGTGCTTTAGCCCTCTCTTTTAGCTGCTTGCGGCGCTGCTGCCCATCCTACTACCGTCGACTCTATTTTGATCTCCACCAGTATTAATCCTCCTACCATACCTTCATCAGATGACCCACTTTTACCAGATGCGTCCAATCTGGAAGATGAGGACGGGATTTGGAATACCAAGGCTGTGTCCACCCTGAAACGCAAAAGAAAGCTAACTGGTTAATAATTGAAGATCACACGTCTTTTTCCTTTTGTCGACTCTTTTGTGTAGCTGGATCAGCAAAAGCCTGAATAATTGGTCCATCCTTCCCTGTATGAAAATAGCACTTGCGACCTTTATGGTCTGATTTCGGTTTATTTTCTTTTACTTGTCGCGTACTTAGACCGGTTGTTTGTGCGAGTGTTGGCCCTCGCTTAATATTTTATATTTGCGGATTTACGTTTGTATCGCTTAGGGGCTATCATAGTTTTATTACTTTCATTATTATGAGTTGTCGTACTTTTAGTTTGTTGTTTGCGCAAATCTTATCGTTCGAATAGTTCTCGTAACGAAGTTATAACTAGGTCGTGGTATGTTTTGAGTGGGCATTGGTGATTTTTTACACAATGGTGATGTCCCTATACCAAAGCTCTTTTTAATTTCACAGATTATGTTGATTTCGCATCGTAATTTGGTCAATTCATGATTTCTTAAAAGCAACGTGTGGTTATTATGTGTTTTCTTTTGGGTGCCCCCATGGGAGGTCTTGGATTTCAATTTCGACCCAAGTTCAGCCTTGTTAGTCCTTATTTTTCTAGGACTGAAAAACCTTGTTGGATACCCCCATATGGCTAGGATTTCTGGTACCCCCTTTCGGCTAGGATTTCTGCTTTGTAATCCAACCTTGGCTTTGTTTGACTTGGTTAACAACAAAGAACAAGAATGGACACCCACTTTCGGTTAGGGTTTCTGTTTTGTCTGGTCCTTCCAGCATGTTTAATCCTTCCCATTTTATGCTTCATCCCGAGGAGCGGACACCAATTTATCTCCACGAGCCTTGACTCAAAGAGATAAACTTTGTGCCCTTCACCTAACAAGGCACACCCCGTAATTGGCAATTTTTTCCATTTCGGGACATAACGGTTTTTCCGACTTTTTGCCTTACCTTAGGACATAGACATTGGTTTGCCTCATTGAGTTTTTTTTCTCAAGTTGGAAAGCTTGTGTCCAACACCTAGGAAGGTCACCTAAGAAGGTGCTTCTTCGGTGGGCTTAGCAATTTTATCCGTGGGACATTTTTACCATCTCCCTTCCAGCAAATGCTTGCTTAAGGAAGTTCCACCTTTTGGCTTGTTGTTTGTCTTTAGACAGCACACCCGGTTGAGATGACGTGTGAAATACCCCACCTCCGTAAAGGCCACTCAAAAAATAGGATTGCCTTAATTTTGGTGGAACATTATATATAAAAGACGCAGATAAATTACAAGACAGACAATTAAAGCAACGACAAATAAATAAAACTTTATTTCACTGATAAACAACTTGTACAAAGATTGTTTTACAATACCAAAGTATCATGTCTTGCTTACAAAAATAAAGAAGCATAAAATGATTTCCCTAAATAAAGCATGAGCTAGCCATAGCAGTAGAAGAGAGAGTCCAAGGCAACACGTCAAAGAGTCTTCAAGCTTGGAAAGAGTAACGGTCCAAACAAACTTGAGCTATTCCCTCCTTGACTACTTGGGGGGGAACGGAAGAAAAGAGGCGAAAGTAAAACTAGGTCAGACATAAAGTCTGGTAAGTCCAGTGATTCTTAGTATTTTAATGAGGAAAAGGGTCATGACATGAATAAACTAAATATAAGACTAAACCATAGTAACAAGATAATATGAGATAAGCATGGGATATGGCAAGATAAACTAAATGTACAGATAAACTGAATGTACTGATAAATTGAATGCGCTTCTACTCCTTCTCTGCTTCGCAACTACCCTATTTATACTGATTTCTATATCTCTGCACTACCTAACTGGTGTCCAAACTAGTAATCTACGATCATATGATAACGTGATCCCAATCCCCGTATTTGCGATTGCCTTCAGGTGTGCTTCTATTATGGGGATTCCGTTTATTACCTAGATCTAATCTAGGGTTTAATATTGAGTGCTCACTAGTTTCTACCAGGGTTTACGCTACCCAGGGCCACTGGGGTTTATGCTACCTATTGAACGCTTCTCGGATTCACGGTTTACGCGACCTAGGTCCAACTAGGGATTATGCTACCTACTTTTTATTAATTTTCCATGTGTCAGTCGGCCCTCTCTTGCATGTAGATACTCTGTGTTGGCCCCACCATAAGGTGTATCACAGTGTATAACTGCTGGTACCCAGTGCCTGCTTTTTCCACTCCGGAGTACGTGCACTCCTATAAACCTTCGAAACCTACACTAATGTACCCCCTGCCGCTATTTTGACCGCTTATAATTAGCCCAGTAACCGTGCCCTACCCTGCCTAGTTTCAGGGTACCATGATACATCTATGTGGGTTACTGATGAAATAGGTCCCCGTTACTAGGGTTTCCTGCTGGTTAAGTTTGTGGGCCTATATATACAAATATTACCCACCTATACGAGATGTACTTAACCCTCCCACCGATTCTAGCATGTTTTCTTAACGGTTAAGTTTGTGGGCCTATATGTACTAATATTACCCACCTACACGAGATGTATCTAACCCTCCCATCGATCCAAGCATGTTTATATAATGGTTAGGTTTTGTGGGCCTATATTTACTAATATTACCCACCAACCCAACGTGTACTTAACCTCCTACTTGTCAAGTCGTGTTGGTTAAGTGGTTCTTACTAACTTAACCTATCTTGCTTATCATGTTGGATTGGTTAAGTGTGGTTTATTAACTTAACCTCGTTCATTCATCAGGTTATATTGGTTAAGTATTTCCCATTTAACTTAACCCCATTCGTTCATCAAGTTATATTGGTCAAGTGTCAATAATCAATTCAAGTTAACTCAACTCACCCACTCATCACGTCATGTTGGTTAAGTGTTTCCTTCTGGTGTTAACTTGACCCTACCTCAAACCATGTTATATTGTTAAGTGTTGCCTTCTCGTGTTAACTTAACCCTTCACATACATCGTGTTATATAATTGGTTAAGTGTTTTCCTCTTGTATTACCTAACCCCACCACATGTCATTATATATTGGTTAAGTGTTACTTTAGTTAACTTAACCCTATCATTTGCTTAATTAACATGTTACAACGGTTAAATGTTCTAAATTTACTTAACCTCACCCACTTTCCTAGTTAACATGTTATTACGGTTAAGTGTTTCCTTAATTACTTAACCTCAACATTTCTAGCTTGATTTATTCATGAGCCTTAGTTAATTAATTAAAGCACCAATCACTCACATTAGACAAATATTGTTGTGGTTACTGGATGTGCCGGTCGGTTTCGGGTAGGTTTACACCATAACTCAGTCTAACCTCGGGTCTCTTTCTGGGCTTGATGCACTAACCACCCACATTAGATAGGTATTGTTGTGGTTACTGGATGTGCCGGCTAGTTCCAGGCAGTTTTACACCACAACTCAGTCTAACCTCGGGTTAGGCATATTCATCTTTTACTAAATTTACATATTTACTATTTATATAAATTTTCCGTAAATCAATTTAGCCTATATCATATTCAACTGTCATGCAAATTTACATACTTATATTCTATGCCCAAAACTTGATTTACCAATCAATTAACCCAACTTGCAGTTTATACCAATTTAGATTTAATATTCCCCTTTTTCAATTCATGCCCAATCTAGATTAATATTCCAATTTACAGTTTATGTCAAAACTAGATTTAATATTCTAGTTTTACCGTTTACGTCCACAACTTGGTTTACATGCCAATTACATACTTTGCGGCCAATTAAAATTTATCAGTTTATGCCCAAGTCTATTATGCATGTAAATCATTCACTATTATAGAAAATTTATATTATGCCAACATATTCATTATGCCAAATTAACTTAATTAAGCTATGCCCAATCCCCGCATCATAATCGTACGTATAACATGATTTCACAAGTTTTTCTATGTACTCATGAAATGATACTAATAGTATCAAAGAAAGGAATAGGGGATAGGCATGAGAATTGACATAAAAGAATAGCCATGCAAGAATGAACCAAATACAAAAATAATGGTTCCAATGGTTTTAATGTACATAACAGTGAATAGGAATAAACTAGACAAGTTACACCCCAAAAAATAAGATCCAACATAATTAGGCATAGGTGATTTGGTCCAACATAATGCCAGTTCGAAGTACAACCTAATAGGTTAATGGGAATAGGCATAAGTCACTAACTACAATAATTATAGGCAATTAACCACAATAGTCATGGGCAACTAATCACAATAGTTTCTTAATCCATGTCATAGGCAATAGTCTCATAGTCATGAAACTTGGTAATAGTCTCATAGTCATGAATCATATGCAATAGTCTCAAAATTATGAATCATAGTCATAGTCATAGGCAACAGTCTTATAGTCATAGTTATATGTAATAGTCTTTTTGTCATGAATCATAGTCATAGGCGATAGTTTCATGGGCAACAGTTTCATAGTCATAGTCTTAGGCAAAAGTCCCATAATCATAGTCATTGGCAATTAGCCACAATAAGTTCTAGGCTACAATCGAGAATCAGATCCACAGGCATAGATAACGTTAGATTTGTCATAAGCATGAATCAAAGATAATTAACTTGCCAATAGGCACATTTCTAAATTTTAATTTATTACATTCACGAGTCCAATTTCACGTTCAAATCTAAGGAATAACCGAACTTACAACGATCGGTTTAGAAAAGGCGATTTGCTATGATTTGCGTAGCGTTGCTCGAAGCCGTTGAATTAGCCTTTGATTCCCTTCTTGAAGCTTTAACTTGATTTAAATATCTTCTTGAAAAACTTGAGCAGCATAACCTCATCTTAGATTTATATATTATTTTATGTTAATTTGAATTAGAGTAGAGTATAAACGTAGAGAAGTTGTGAGGAGAAAATATGAGGCATAAGGGTGTTTTTATAGCTGTTTGATCAATGTATAGGGCCAAAATCGTGTCTAGGTTCAAAAATGTGAATTCTGCCCATATCTTGGGGTAGGTCGACCCCCAAGTCGACCTCCCTTGGGGTAGTTCGACCTCCCTTGGGGTAGGTCGACCTCCAGGTCAACCTGCCTGGGCGGGAGTTTTCCCGCCCAGCCCAGTTCTTCGATTTTCGAATTTCTGAGTTGGTTCTGAATTTTTGCTGAAACTTCTGAACGTCATAACTCCTTCATACGTAGTCCGATTTACACAAACTCGGACTCTATCTCAAGTAGAATTTCGAGATGAACGCAATGGCATAACCCATTTCCCTTAATTCTTCTTCTAAAAATTATTTATACTTTAATTTGTGAAACTTAATGTTACAGAATTACGGGGTGTTACATTCTCCCCTCCTAAAGGATTTCGTCCCCGAAATCTTCAAGTCAGGAAGAATGTGTCCTACCATTTAGTCATCCATCTACTCAGCCATTCAATCACAGACATTCATTGTTCTTAAAAAGATTTCTAATGCTTTCATGTTCATATGCATAGTGTGTGTATATGTCCTTATCTAATGCAAAATCAGGCGGTCTACTGATTCAGTTGGCCTCCTTAATGCGAATTATGTCAGTGCCATGCGTCCAATATGTATGCAATCCTAAAGATACATATCATTTCTATATGAGTGCACAACCATTCACTCAAATGCAACGTCCACAGGATAACACATCAAGTTTAATCCATAACAAATACATATATGCAAATGTAATATGGAAGTGACTGAGCTGATCTAGTGCCCTATGTGTGTATATGCATCCACGAGCAACCACTAGCAAACACTTGCATCCACCAACCATAACATGTCTCAAACACATGTTTACATCCATTGGCTTCTACCTAAGGATTGAGGGTAGGACCGAGAGGATATACTTAAAAGCTAAATACTAGCATGCAAATAGTTTTTACAGAAAAGGAGGAATCAAGGATATACCCTCAAAAAGGGTAAGATGCGCATATCTGGTCTTCAGTCTTTTAAGTCGCATCTTCTTGAGCTTCACTCCACTATACCTTAACTAATTTAACTTCACGATCGTGAAGCTTCTTGGCCTCCATTTCCAAAACCCACTAGTAAAGATAGGACCACGCTCACTTACTATGCTAGAGGGTATCCAATGTAACCGAACCATCCTTCCGAGAAAAACATATGTTAATCATGATACCAAGTGAATATACCTAAGATGATTAGAGGTCCCTCCTCTACTTAGCTTATCCATCATGCTGCAAATCTGAGGGTCTAAAGCTAATGGTTACTATGTGCTTATTACCTCTCTTAAGGTCATTCTAACTTAGGGTGCCAGCCCCAACCATTTATTTCTCATGCAAACCATCCTAGTCGAACTCGACATCCCTCAAGTACAAGCCCCAAAGGCCTAAACCAATATCAGACAAGCACCCAAGGGATACCTCCTCCGAATTTGGACGATCTATGTGAGATGATGCTAACAAAACAACCCAACAATTGAGCACTTTACCGACTCTGGATATCCTTGCCAACCTTGCTCTAGAATTATTGTTGATCGCATAATTGGATTTGCAGTGTCATCTAGATACATGCGGAAGTCTGTCTCGAGTTCATAGGGGAAAAACCCTTACCCTAGTCAAAACATCTTGCGTACTCATGGACTACCCCAACGGATCGAAAATCGTCAATAGATAAGTAAAGTGATTCTAGGTAGCTAAGACAAACTGATCCCTTAGGATCATACAAAATCTCAAGGGTATTCTCGAGGCAAGTCGAAAGTCTAACTACCCTTGTTTCATAATTACTAGCTAACCAATCAATGCCTAGAATCAACCCATAGGCCAAAAACATAAGCATAAATATAGCTATTCTCAAATCCTCACAAGTCAAAGATAAATGGGTCGAACCAGCAATTGGATTTGAGACTATAATGGGATCCTCTACTATACAATATCTAGGGTGCAGAGACACAACTATGGAAGCATATATATACGAATGTGAAGCGCTAAAATCAAAAGGAGTACTAACAGGATAATCAAAAAGGAAAAACACTTTCAACCAAAATTTTACTGCCTCTCTCTCAGGTATGCTGGCGGTGAGAGCATGCACTTGCCTTCCGGAAAATCCTGTCCCTTGTTCTTTGCCCTTGCCCTTAATTATACGACCCGTTATACCAAAATAAAGATACTTTCTCTTGTTTTAGGTTTTACTGTTCTTTCCTCCCCTCCTTTGTGAACCAAGTCTATATCCATGGGTTCTTCATCCTTGTGTTGTGTTCCGTAGCCAAACCCCCTCATTCTCAACTTTGCCATCCTTGTGTAACTTGTTGACATGTCTCTCGAAAGCCGCCTCTATCGCACAGGGAATTCTACAAAGCTCGAAAGAAAATTACGGCTACAGATAGAAGTTAGGCACTTGTTTGCCCTTTGACAAGTGTCGTAGTCTTGTCGAACCTACGGAACCATGCCACGATGAGGTTACCTCCCAGAAAGCTAGGAGCCCCGGAGACTCAAGAAAGAAGGAAACAAGGATTCAAACGGAGGATCAAAAGATAGTGCATATGGCTTTCGGGAATATGCCTTTAAAATTCTTTTGAAAATGCTTCTTTTAAAATCGTTTGAAAATAATTTTTCAAATCTTTTTATCTGATCTGGTAACCTTCAGCTCTGATACCAAGTGAAACACCCCACCTCCATTAAGGTCACTCCAAAAAGGGAATGCCTTAATTTTGGTGGAGCATTATAGGTAAAAGAGGCAGATAAATTACAAGACAGACAATTAAAGCAGCGACAAATAAATAAAACTTTATTTCATTGATAAACAACTTGTACAAAGATTGTTTTACAATACCAAAGTTTCATGTCTTGCTTAAAAAATAAAGAAGCATAAAATGATTTCCCCAAATAAAGCATGAGCCAGCCACAGCAGTAGAAGAGAGAGTCCAAGGCAACACGTCAAAGAGTCTTCAAGCTTGGAAAGAGTAACGGTCCAAACAAACCTGAGCTATTCCATCCCTGACTACCTGGGGGGAGGGGAACGGAAGAACAGAGGCGAAAACAAAACTAGGTCAGACATAAAGTCTGGTAAGTCCAGTGATTCTTAGTATTTAAACGAGGAAAAGGGTTATGACAAGAATAAACTAAATATAAGACTAAACCATAGTAACAAGATAATATGGGATAAGCACGGGATATGGCAAGATAAACTGAATGTACCGATAAATTGAATGTACTGATAAATTGAATGCGCTTCTACTCCTTCTCTACTTCGCAACTACCGTGTTTATACTGATTTCAATATCTCTGCACTACTTAACTGGTGTCCAAACTAGTAATCTATGATCATATGATAACGTGATCCCAATCCCCGTATTTGCGGTTGCCTTCAGGTGTGGTTCTATTATGGGGATTCCGTTTATTACCTAGATCTAATCTAGGGTTTAATATCGAGTGCTCACTAGATTCAACCAGGGTTTACGCTACCTAGGGCCACTGGGGTTTATGCTACCTATTGAACGTTTCTCGGATTCAGGGTTTACGCGACCTAGGTCCACCTAGGGATTACGCTACCTACTTTATATTAATTTTCCATGTGTCTGTGTCAGTCGGCCCTCTCTTGCATGTAGATACTCTGTGCTGGCCCCACCATAAGGTGTATCAAGCCTTATGATAGCGACCCGACACGATTCAAGATGCACAGCGTATAACTACTGGAACCCAGTGCCTGCTTTTTCCACTCCGGAGTATGTGCACTCCCGTAAACCGTCGGAACCTACACTGACGTACCCCTTGCCGCTATTTTGACCGCTTATAATCATCCCAGTAATCGTGCCCCACCCTGCCTAGTTTCAGGCTACCATGATACATCTATGTGGGTTACTGCTGAAATGGGTCCCCGTTACTAGGGTTTCCTGCTGGTTAAGTTTGTGGGCCTATATATACAAATATTACCCACCTATACGAGATGTACTTAACCCTCCCACCGATTCTAGCATGTTTTCTTAACGGTTAAGTTTGTGGGCCTATATGTACTAATATTACCCACCTACACGAGATGTATCTAACCCTCCCACCGATCCAAGCATGTTTATATAATGGTTAGGTTTTGTGGGCCTATATTTACTAATATTACCCACCAACCCAACGTGTACTTAACCTCCTACTTGTCAAGTCGTGTTGGTTAAGTGGTTCTTACTAACTTAACCTATCTTGCTTATCATGTTGGATTGGTTAAGTGTGGTTTATTAACTTAACCTCGTTCATTCATCAGGTTATATTGGTTAAGTATTTTCCATTTAACTTAACCCCATTCGTTCATCAAGTTATATTGGTCAAGTGTCAATAATCAATTCAAATTAACTCAACCCACCCACTCGTCATGTCATGTTGGTTAAGTATTTCCTTCTGGTGTTAACTTGACCCTACCTCAAACCATGTTATATTGGTTAAGTGTTGCCTTCTCGTGTTAACTTAACCCTTCACATACATCGTGTTATATAATTGGTTAAGTGTTTTCCTCTTGTATTACCTAACCCCAACACATGTCATTATATATTGGTTAAGTGTAACTTTAGTTAACTTAACCCTATCATTTGCTTAATTAACATGTTACAATGGTTAAGTGTTCTAAATTTATTTTACCTCACCCACTTGCCTAGTTAACATGTTATTACGGTTAAGTGTTTCCTTAATTACTTAACCTCAACATTTCTAGCTTGATTTATTCATGAGCCTTAATTAATTAATTAATTAAAGCACCAACCACTGACATTAGAAAGATATTGTTGTGGTTACTGGATGTGCCGGTCGGTTCCGGGCAGGTTTACACCATAACTCAGTCTAACCTCGGGTCTTTCTGGGCTTGATGCACTAACCACCCACATTAGACAGGTATTGTTGTGGTCGCTGGATATGCCGATCGGTTCCGGGTAGTTTTACACCACAACTCAGTCTAACCTCGGGTTAGGCATATTCGTCTTTTACTAAATTTACATATTTACTATTTATATAAATTTTCCGTAAATCAATTTAGCCTAGATCATATTCAACTATCATGCAAATTTACATACTTATATTCTATGCCCAAAACTTGATTTACCAATCAATTAACCCAACTTGCAGTTTATACCAATTTAGATTTAATATTCCCCTTTTTCAATTCATGCCCAATCTAGATTAATATTCCAATTTACAGTTTATGTCTAAACTAGATTTAATATTCTAGTTTTATCGTTTATGTCCACAACTTGGTTTACATGCCAATTACATACTTTGCGGCCAATTAAAATTTATCAATTTATACCCAAGTCTAATATGCATGTAAATCATTCACTATTATAGCAAATTTAGATTATGCCAATATATTTATTATGCCAAATTAACTTAATTAAGCTACGCCCAATCCCTGCATCATAATCGTACGTATAACATGATTTCACAAGTTTTTCTATGTGCTCATGAAAGTATACTAATAGTATCAAAGCAAGGAATAGGGGATAAGCACGAGAATTGACATAAAAGAATAGCCATGCAAGAATGAACCAAATATAAAAATAATGGTTTTAATGGGTTTGTTGTACATAACGGTGAATAGGAATAAACTAGACAAGTTACACCCCAAAAAATGAGATCCAACATAATTAGGCATAGGTGATTTGGTCCAACATAATGCTAGTTCGAAGTACAACCTAATATGTTAATGGGAATAGGCATAAGTCACTGACTACAATAATTATAGGCAATTAACCACAATAGTCATGGGGGACTAATCACAATAGTTTCTTAATCCATGTCATAGGCAATAGTCTCATAGTCATGAATCTTGGTAATAGTCTCATAGTCATGAATCATATGCAATAGTCTCAAAATTATGAATCATAGTCATAGTCATATGCAATAGTCTTATAGTCATAGTCATACGTAATAGTCTCTTTGTCATGAATCATAGTCATAGGAGATAGTTTCATGGGCAACAGTTTCATAGTCATAATCTTAGGCAAAAGTCCCATAATCATAGTCATTGGTAGTTAGCCACAATAAGTTCTAGGCCACAATCGAGAATCAGATCCAAAGGCATAGATAACGTTAGATTTGACATAAGCATGAATCAAAGATAATTAACTTGCCACTAGGAACAGTTCTATATTTTAATTTATTACATTCACGAGTCCGATTACACGTTCAAATCAAGGAATAACCGAACTTACAACGATCGGTTTAGAAAAGGCGATTTACTATGATTTGCGTGGAGTTGCTCGAAGCCGTTGAATTAGACTTTGATTCCCTTCTTGAAGATTTAACTTGATTTAAATCTCTTCTTGAAAAACTTGAGCAGCATAACCTCGTCTTAGATTTATATATTATTTTATTTTAATTAGAATTAGAGCAGAGTATAGACGTAGAGAAGTTGTGAGGAGAAAATATGAGGCCTAGGGGTGTTTTTATAGCTGTTTGATCAATGTATAGGGCCAAAATCGCGTCTATGTTCAAAAATTTGAATTCTGCCCAGATATGGGAGTTGGTCGACCTCCCTTAAGGTAGGTCGACCTCTAGGTCGACCTGCCTGGGCGGGAGTTTTCCTGCCTAGCCCAGTTCTGCGATTTTTGAATTTCTGAGCTGGTTCTGAATTTTTGCTGAAACTTCTGAACGTCATAACTCCTTCATATGGAGTCCGATTTATGCAAACTCAGACTCTATCTCAAGCAAAATTTCGAGATGAACGCAATGGCATAACCCATTTTCCTTAATTCTTCTTCTAAAAATTATTTATACTTTAATTTTTGAAACTTAATGTTATAGAATTACGGGGTGTTACAACGTGTCTATACATATTATTTAGTTTGCATGTCTCTCGCGATGCTTTCGAATCATCTTGCCCAAGATATGCTTTAAGAACCTTCACTTTGCAATTAAGATGGGTATGATTAACTGCTCCTTTCATGCCTACATTTGAAAAATCAGTTTTCAGTGTACAGTGATTAGTACGGTACTCAAGTAAGCACATGATAAGTTTCTTTGCATATGGCATTTGTAAGTGATTCATCGCCAAACATGAATATAGAAAGTGGAAAAACAAAGTAGAATGACTACTACTTCTTAAGAAAACAAAATACAAAAGAAAAACTGAGCAATAAGGAGGAATCACGGGAATTTTAGTTCAAAATTCCATGATCAGGACACCAATCGCTGATCCTTAGTCACGCATCAGTTCCGGGCTATTTTAGGCCCTTTCCACGGAGGGTTTGCTGCCCCTTGTTTGTAGAGAAATGGGACAGTGGCCTCGCACATATTGTTGTAAATGGTTCTTTCTGACCAGCCTCTCGATTAGCGACTTCAAATGTCTACATTCATTTGTATTGTGTCCTGGTTGGTCATGGAATTGATTGAACCTTTCTGATTTCATGGTAGCATTTTTGACTTGTATCCGTTATGGGATTGGATATTTTATAGTGTCCTTTGTTGCCCTGAAGATATACTCTATGGTGTCATTGAGGGGGGTGAACTCAGAATTTTTGAAAAAACGCGGTCTCCTTCTGCGCTGCTTGGCTTCGCCTCTTGCACCTAGGATATTCTTTCGCTTTTCATCTTGTTCCATGGAACGAGCATTTTTCTCCTTGCTAGATCTTTGCCAGGATCCATAATTATGACAGGCAGCTTCCAGAATGGAACTTTCTTGTTCAGCTGAAATTTCAATTTCACTTGCACGACTTGTTTGAGCGAATGGATCGTCAATGACACCTATTGCGGCTTTTATGGTAGAGGCCTGGATAACGAACATTGACTCAATCTTCTTTATCAACGCGTTGTTTGCAATAGTTATTTGACTCGTTATCCCTATCATTGCTTCTTCCAGCTCCCTTCTGATTATGGCCACCTCGACTTGTAACAGTTCCTTTTCTCCAAAACGGACGGTAGGCGATGTGTCAGCACCGGAGACGTCACTAATTTTGTCTATAGAAATTTCTCTTAGCATGCTCATGATCTCAGGTACAACATTTCCCAAAAAATCTTGTCAGATCTGAATAGGAAGAGAAATGGACACAGCCCAATGGCGGGCGCCAAAATGTCTACACCAAAAATGGTCTAAACACCCAAGGTACTAGATTGTACTTCACTAATTTGGTAAGAAATAAATGGAACCGTGTTTAATTAGCAATAAAAAGTGAAAAAATGCGAGAAAAGTAAAGTAGAGACGAGATTTAGAGTGGTTCAGCCGCTAACGAGGCCTACGTCCACTATGAAGGTGATTTCCTTCCTTATAATGAGAATTACAAAGTACATCCACTCTCTTTTTTCATACATTTCTATATCCACTTAATATACCCTTGTTTATATATTTCAATCTAAGGAATTATACAAGAGAGTAGTAGAATTTAAGGAGAAGAAGGATGGATGAATGATTAAGAAGAAGGATGTCTTCGTTTTCCTTCACCGTAAGATTGTCCTTGACGCCTTGGCTGAATCTGTGGTTGAGGATCAAATTCAGCAGCACCTCGTGGTTTTTTCCCCCCGCCCCCTGTTATGTTGATAGCCATGGTGTATTTATAGGTGAATTTTCCTTGGTAAAAGATATGGAATCCGTTTATCCAGGCTGTGGATCGTTCATTCTGTTACTTACAACTATGCCACCGGCTAGTTGTAGCCAGATGTCTATAGCTGTATCCAGTTATCATGTGCGGACGACTCGTTGGAACGAGTATCTTGAATTGCTGAGCGGGTAAGATGTAAGAGAGCGTCCTGTGAGTGCTCTGGGAAATTTTGTAAGAGCGGAATGCGGATCTGGAGTTGATTCTCCTTTGTTCCTTGCGCGACCATCCTTCTTGGTCCAAGGGCGCACGTCTTCTTGCCGCCGTTGTGTGGCACTGTTAGGCTTTACAGCTATGTTATGAGGTCGCTCCCGCTTATGTTGAATAGGCAACTTGCTTTATTTTAGCGTTTGAGCGGTTCTCAGGATATGCGACCTTTATCTTTATTGGGTTGTACTTCTCATAATATGTTATGTCGTTATCTTAGGTTTCATCGGTTGACTTGACCTGCCCTGGGTTTGATATTTGTGTCTTGCTCTGTGCGGTTGCATCGTGTACGGACGACCCAGGTGATATGCGCCTTGTACCCTTTACCCAATATGCGTATGGATTTTTGGGAATTAACAGTTGATCTTTTCAAAACTATGTTTGGTGGCGAAGGAATTCGTTCCTCTTAGCCTTTTACCCATGGTTTTGGGAAAGTCAATTTGTGATTTGACGAGTTTGACGATGTGGCATTCAAAGTGAATGAAAATGTACTGTTCAAAAAGGTAAGTTATGACCTCAAGCCTCACAATTGGAAAATGACAAAGATCGGGCGAGCAACACGGCTATGTGGGTCGCTCCCATTAGGGTGTATTGTCACCATCTAGAGAATATTCATTTTGCTACTTCTTTTGCTTCTGTATCTTCAGGGAACGGTTATGTTGCTAGCAACCGTAAGGTGATAATATATTCGATACACTCAAGAGAAATGAGTGGTCAATCATGTGTGGGTCGATTGCAAGATGTTCTTGTTGAATCCAGTGTATTCCTCTCTAGAGATACACTATCGGAAGGTGGTTCCATACCTTCTCATAGTTGGAAATCCATTATCCCTAAGAACCAAGCGGTTTTTGTTTGTATACTATATATGTGGAGCATGAGATGAAAGCATTCCGCTAGATTCTAATTTATTTATGGAAAACCCTAGACATTATTATAATATCAGTATAGTTATGATTTCGAAATGTTTTGGGTTATCGTAAGATAAAAACCATCCATGTTTATGTGTGGATTGGTCTTACGATTATCTTTTCTTTCAAAAGGAATTTTTCAAGTTAAGCAAACTATTTAAAATCATTTACTCACACCAGTCCCATGACTGACCCAGAGTTTATTTTTCTGTGTTCTTCATAAACTCTTGGGTGCCCAAATTTGTACAGCAGTCAAGTAGTTCAGGATTTTTCAAATAATCTGGAAGGAGCTTGGAGCAGGAGGCTTCAACGTTAGATGTTTATAGAGTTTATTTCCATTGTAATGTATATATATTGTACTCTAATGTTGTATGTAAGTTCAAATATAATTTTGAATTTTTCATATCTTATATATATTATATTTTATTCCGCTGTGATTGTAAGATTCTGTGTTGTTTAGTTCTTTCTTCTATCTAAATTCTTCTGTTCTAATTTTCTGTCTTTTCTATTTCTCACCCTCTAACTTTTTTCTATAAATGGTTCGTATTTTCAGGCAATTTGGGTTGGACTAGTATGGTATTTGGTCGACTCAAAAAGTCCGAATTTGCGGGTCGTTACAATATCTCCTGGGAAATGGTAATGTTCGCCCGAACCGTGGGTGACAACATATTCGATACAGTTAAGTTGAATGAGTGGTCGGTCATGTATGGCCGAGTTGCAAGATGTTCTTGTTGAACCCTAGTGTATTTTCTCTAGAGGTACACTATCAGAAGGTGGTCCCATACCTTGTCATAGTTGGAAATCCAATCTCCAATAAGCACCTTGCGGTTTTTGATTATATACTATGTATATAGAGTGTGAGATGCAAGCATTCTACTAGATGGTTATTTATTTATGGTTTGATAAACATTATTATAATATCACCGAATTTTTGATATCAAAGGTATTTTGGGTTATCGTAAGGTAAAAAACGTTCGTGTTTATGTGTAAACTGGTCTTTCAATTATCATTTTCTTTCAAAGGATTTTTTTAAAGTTAATCAAGTTGTTTGTTTATGAGTTATTGTATGAGTTTTATCACTGAAAGTATTCCAGACTGACAATCCATGTGATTTGTGTGTGGCAAATGGGATCGGTCAGACCACGTGCATTTCCAAGTTATGTTAGGATTTGGTTGGAGCTTCAAGAGAGGAGCTGGAGTCGAGATGTAATTCTGTATTTTCGGTAATAAGTTACTCCGTTGTGTGAGACGTATTGATTTGATGTTGTACTATGATATTGCAATCATACATATACAGTTTTATTTTGAATAAAGTATTGTTGATATATTATATTTTGTCCATTATGTTGTGAGACTCTAATCTTCTTATTATTTTATTCTAATATTTCTTTTCTCACCCTCTAATTTCTTTTTCTTAATTATCTTATTTTTCTATGCAGTTTGAGTTGACATGTGTTGCTAAATGTCGACTTAAATTATATGGAAAAGTTGGTCATTATAGAATCCTCCTATTGGTATGGCCTTGGTACCATGCAATATTATCCTGGTCGAGCCCTCTATGATTCTAATTTGGCATTGTTTTCTATAGAGCGTCCTCTAATAACACCAGTACGGTGAGTTTACAAAACTGTATAGACTTCAAGGCTTATAAACGGTGTAAGGGTAATATGGTAATGCTGCTTATGTTATTTTAATATTTTACTTTACTAAATATACACTATTATAATAGCATTTATATTTTATGTATCTAGTTCCAAGGATCCTTATAGGATGGAAATCCCAAACATCCTCGAAGTTATTGATGCATTTCATTTGGCATTTTACTTGAGTTGATTCACTTATATGAGAATGTTAAACCTGACTCGAGTGTTTTTTCTTTTGCATGATGCTCGGGTCAGACTGAGTATTACAGCTTTGAGATCTCATCTTTCAGTTATGGAGATTCCTGAAGACTCATCTATTTAATTTCTACGACTGTAATCCCAAATGTATTAGAAAACCAAACGTATTAAATTTCCACAGTATATTCATGTAAACTATGATATATTGTATTAATTTATTTCGCTGTGAAATGATGGGTCATTCTGTGTTTGTGATTATGTGATTTGATTCTTATTAAACCCCACAGCCATAACAATCAACTGCTTTGAATGTTTTTAGTTAATTTTATTGTCGACTTAAATGGTTTGAAATAACAGGTCATTACAAATCATGGCACAACGTCCGTCAAATTATTAAAGTTTTGTCTTGTTAGTGTATTGGAACTGAAACATTATTCAAGAAGGGATCCATCTCCTTCATTATATGGGGTTAGTATAATGATCAACTCGAGTCAACTCAAAGTCCAAGTCTTTGGTTAGAGCATTTCAGTTAATAATTATTATTATCATTAAGCCATTAACTTTGTATTTGGACTAGATAATTTGATCATGGATATTGGAATTTTGACTATTACTGAATTTCATAGGATTAAAGTGGTATAATTTTAATGAATAATAATTGAAAATAAAGCCACGACTGTCCAATGCTTAATCATGTAAATCTGAAATTCACTTAAACTAAGTAAGGGATCAGTTTGGCAAAACGTTACATTACCTATGACACACAAACGTTAACTTAAATAGTTCAATGTAAATCACTGACCGAGTTTACATCTGATAGTCGCACAACTGAAATGATGAACTCTCAGTAGACTTTTTAACAAGTTTGCGATTATTATAAACTAGTTTAATTAAATAACTATAAAATTTTGAGTAACATTTAAGGAACAAATATGTGACGATCCCAAAATCCGAGGGGCGATATTAAGGATAATCATTGGAATATAACACATCAATCATCATAGCAGAGTACAGATACTAGCAAAAACATTAAATAGAACAATTTTACATGGATATGACAGCGGAATCACAACAAGTAACAGCATCAGAATAGCACAACGTAGGATATAACTTAGTAAATAAAAGGGAAGTGATCAGTCATCATCGCCAGAGGCAGAATACATACATGCAGTGAGACATAATAAGGGTATCAGTCTACATCGCCGAAGGCGGTACATATACATACGAGAATAAATACTGAAAGTAAAGCAGTCTGCATCGCCTGTGGCGGAATCATAATATAAGTACAATAATGGCGGAAAATGTCAAAGTCATCTCTGTGAAGTCAGCCTCGCCATGAGCCAAAATGCACTCTATGCAACAGTGCAGAGCCAAAAACAACCTGTCACCTGTGAACTAGGCTGCCCGTGTGGAAATAAGGGCACCCGCTTTTGCAAAGTGAAACAAACAACGAGTCAGTCATGGGGACTGGTATGAGGAATCTATTTAACAGTTAAACAACAGTAATAAGCAAATCATAGGACCACGCCACTTTCGCGGAACGGGTTTACTCCAGTGATTGCTGGTGCATTTAAAACAAAGTAAATTCTTTAAAACAACGCAATGCTCTTTTAAAAAGAATGAAGCCATTATAAGACTCAAGTCCCATCATACAATGCAACGCAAGCCGGAGGATAGAGTTTTACCTTATAATGGCCAAATATGCTTAATACGTGTAAAGCAAAATCATTTGATATTATTACTAGTGCATATATGTTTCAAAAACGAATAGCATCATAAATATCAATCATAGGCGGCATAACTACTTTCTACTATGTCGCCATACTAGTTCTACAATCGAGTCCGTTATTTCGTATTGGAAATTGGATTTCCGTCATGAGTCGAGGCAAGGGGCAAGCTCCTCTCCGCTTCGAGACATTCTAGCAAATGCCTCAGGACTACACACTCTGGGTAACCCTGGATGCTTCAAGGCCGGTCCTCTCTTACGTTTGAGGATTAATTATGCCTGAACACACGTTTCCTGGTCCTTACAGACCTATAATCGAGGCGCCTCGCATTCTAACAACCACATAGGTGAAAAATAGATATAAATGTCAGGGCTGGTAAGTCACTGACACCACCATAGCTAGAAAGAAACGTCGTGCTCTCCCTGCAGTCCGTACCCCTTTTTAACTCATACCGGGGTGTGAGGCTCGCGAATCCACGCTATACACAAAGCCAGGCCACGTAGACCGTGCTTTGATCATCATCCACAAGACTTTGCTTTGCAACAGAAGCCTTGATCACAACATCTTGGCATGCCACATAGGCAATCCATTCCATACGATTGATTTCTATCAATATATAACCTCTGAGCTCGTATGTCTCAGAGAAGGGCGTTAAGCAAAAGAATAAATTCTCCGCCGCCAAACAGATATATATTTAACAGAGATCAATCAGTATAGAACAAAATCCAATGTCAGACACACAGTCCATTTACAAGTCCATTCTGGGTCTAAATGAAACCGGAGGCGTCAAATTCCACGTATATCCGTATAATCAACGCATACGTTCAGACGGCTACTACTTCCGTTCCTTCACGGTAGCTACTCCAGTCAAGAACCTCAGCAGCGCCCATCCAACCGATACGAAGATCGTCGGTCTTGAATCGTCTTTGCATTTCCCAATTCGAATCGCTCGATCAATTATTTGAAATGAGGGTTAGCTCGGCCTTTTCAAATAATTCACGTAATTAGAATTCAAATCAATTCTTTCTATGGTTATATTATTCGACATCCATATTTCAGTTCTATAGTGTTATTTCGTGCCAAACACATACAACGATCAAATATCAAACAGATCAAGCCAAATTAGTTTATTTCCAATCTATGTTGCTTATAATATTTTATAACGATTTTTCGCCATTTTTATTTATTTAAAAATGGCCATATTTAATTAAACGACGTTTCAGGTCGTGCCGTGGCACTGGCGCTATTTTTCCTCTAATTTGTTTTACACATATCGGAAAATCTAACCGTTGGATTTCTACAAAGTCTATATCAGTGGGAAGATATTCCCAAAGCGAACCCAACGGTTCCAGTTTCGTGAAAATCCGACGGTCGGATCTTCCACACTAGTCGTTTGAAGTTACGGTTTCAAAATTCGAACTACAGCGTTGTTATTCGATTAAATTTAATTATATTTATATATAAATATAAACGATTCTGGCGCTGTTTTTCTTCAGATTTGAATTAAACATTCCGGACAATCCAACCGTTGGATTTTTACAAGGTTGGTGCCGTTGGAAAGATATTTCCAAGGCGAACCCAATGGTTGCGGTTTCGGGAAAATCCGATGGTCGGATTTCTCGTACTAATCGTTTCAAATTACGATTCCAAAACACGAACTGCACGGCTTCGATACCTTTTAATTATATTTATATTTATATATATAAATATAGTTCATTCTATAATTTCAAATATAGTTCATTCATTAATTTCAACTTCGTTTTCACTTCAAATATTTCACTAACGCCTTAATATTTCGAAAAATTTCGCCATAACCTCCTTTGTACGGGGAGGGGTTTGGAAATTTATTGGGCCGTGTTAGGTACTCAATAAATCCTATAAAGCATCCACATATTTATAGTGATATATTCTGGTGTTTACGGGGGAGCGTGTATAGATAATAACTCCAGAGAATAAATTCTCGTCACCCCGCTCCGTGTGGAAATAAATAGTCCATGTGTCGTATCTAATAACTAGAGAGACGTGATTATTGTCAACTCCAGACCCGTGTGGGGTTTTTATTAATCTGGCAATTTATCGTTATATTTTATATAGTCCATATCAGTCATCAGTTCAACCTGTAGTATATAATCATCGCCATACAAGCCTCTCGCTCGTATGGTAAATCTTCCACCTCGTCACACAAGCTCCAATTGCTTATGTGGAATATGATGAAGTATGCCATGTAGTGTAGTTCAAAATTAATTGTTACTATCCTATGGCGATGTTTATTATTTCACACAGAATAACCGGCACTCCGCATCCAATGGCATTCACAGGAGTTGATATAAAAATAAAATTGCGCATCCAACTCATCAAGGCTTACCTATTTGTCGGGCACGCAAATAATTTCTTTACTCTACAGCTAATCCATTTTCCCTGTTCAACACATGTATATATATGCCGAACAAAGCTAATAATAATATTTCTAGCAAACTATTATTTATTTCGACACGTGTGTATTTTTATCAAAGCATATATATGATAAAAGAAATATTTTTATCTTCAAAAATATTTATTCAACACGTGAATGTTTTTAACACTTCATATTCACAATAAAGATGTAGATTTTATTGTCAATTCATTTCATTTTAAAATACGATAACATTCAACACATGAATTTCAACTCGACGAACGAATCTCAATTCAACACATGAATATTTTCTATAGTTTGTATATATATATAAAAATGTGATTTTTATCGCTAAAGCTAATTGTTTAAATTCAAATAATATTCAACACATGAATTTCGATTCAACGAATGAATTTCAACTCAACACATGAATATTCTTTATAGTTTGTATATATATAAAAATGTGATTTTTATCGCTAAAGCTATTTGTTTAAATTCAAATAATATTCAACACATGAATTTCAACTCAACGAATGAATTTCAACTCGACACATGAATATTCTCTATAGTTTGTATATATATAAAAATGTGATTTTTATCGCTAAAGCTATTTGTTTAAATTCAAATAAAATTCAACACATGAATTTCAACTCAACGAATGAATTTCAACTCAACACATGAATATTCTCTATAGTTTGAATATATATAAAAATGTGATTTTTATCGCTAAAGCTATTTGTTTAAATTCAAATAATATTCAACACATGAATTTCAACTCAACGAATGAATTTCAACTCAACACATGAATATTCTCTATAGTTTGTATATATATAAAAATGTGATTTTTATCGCTAAAGCTATTTGTTTAAATTCAAATAATATTCAACACATGAATTTCGATTCAACGAATGAATTTCAACTCAACACATGAATATTCTCTATAGTTTGTATATATATAAAAATGTGATTTTTATCGCTAAAGTTATTTGTTTAAATTCAAATAATATTCAACACATGAATTTCGATTCAACGAATGAATTTCAACTCAACACATGAATACTTGTTTCAACATATGTAATTTATTTCAACGAATGAAAAATACTCTAACAAATGAATATTTCAGAAAATTTCGGCAGCATAACGGCAGGGTAGTTAAAACCGGGACCGTCCCTAGTACGGCTCCTCGCTCTACCTTAAAACCTCGCGGTTTTTGACAATGGGGATCATGCATCTAGTTCGCACGCAGGCGGCATGTTTTATTTTCAATTCCACAATCCTATTCTAATTTGTTTCAACCACAAGAGGGTATTTTTCAACCACAAAGGTATTTTTCAACCACAATATCAACCACAAACAATTATTTCCAACCATTTGTCATACCATATAATATCACGTCAATCACAAGCAATAAATATCGTCCATGGTCTGTGGACGAGGGGAGTATATATATATATATATTATTTCTATAATTCTCTTGCATTTCATCACAATTCAAAGCATATATGTTTCATTCAATGCTTGTATAACTTATACATCGCTAATATAACTTATACAACACATGTACATGAGGTATACAATGCGTATATAATTTACACTTCGCTTATATAATTTATACAACACGATTCCATTCACACAATTTAGTTTAGATTCCTCACATTGGTTTTTGCAGTGCTAAAAATCGTAGGAAGATCAGAAAAATCCGCGGCTTCTGCTAGATGGTAGAGAGCCTCCTTGCGGTCACGGTGTCTCCTGTTTCATCAAATTTCGTTAACGAACGAAAAAGATATTATTTTTCAAAGTTTTGCAACACTTAAAAGTGTTATTTTTATTTCAGAATAATAAAGGTCGAACCTTTATATTTTGTTCAGAACTAGGTCTGGGATTTTCGCAAAATCCGTGAAGTATTGGGATGATCGGCGGTGCTGACGTGGAAGAGGGGGGTGGGGGCTTCCTGTCGACGGTGGTGCGGTCCTCTCCGGTGGCCTGTGGCATTGTCGGCGGCGCAGGGAAGTCCCGAAGTTTGGGGGCTCGATTCAGGCGGAGGAGGTGATGGTGGAGGTCGCGTCGGGGTCGGATGTGAAGAGGGGCGAAGGTGAGTCGAGTGGTGGTGGTGGCGCGGCCTGGTTTCGCCTGTGGCGGCGGGAAAACGAGGGGGAAGGACGGAGCTCGATGAACCGTCGAGAGCGAAAGGCGGCTAGGGTTTTTCCGTGATTTTTTTTTTGAAAGAAAAAATCCTATTGGCCGAGGATTTATTGGAAATTTTAAATAGTGTTTTTACAAACGAACTCGAAATCAAACCCAACGACTTTCGCCCCTAGCTAAATACCCCCATTCCGGACACAATGGGATATGTTTTGTTAGCCATTTCGACTGTTACAGTCAGTTATTTTTCAAATTAAAATATAAAACATTCAATATTTAATTTGAATGTACATTTCAATTCGCCAGGGCCACAAACTGAATCGAAAAATTCCAGAAAAATAAATCTAGCTTTGTTTTGACGATACGGTCCCAACAAAACCAGTTTCATCGAATTCTGAGCTCATATGCAAAATGTCCATTTTCAGGTCGATCCATTTTAACAGAAATTGACCAATCACATTTTCTTTTGCCCCGCTCACATACTAGCTTCAAAAATTATGAAATTTGAAACCTAGCAATAGTTTGACATCCTGGACCCAACAAAAGTGGTTTCGTCGAATTCCGAGGTCGTATGCAAAATATCAATTTTCAAGGGCTATATATGTTATATAGCGACCTTTCTGAAAATTCATTCGGCCATAACTTTTGATTCCCGTTATGAAACTTTGATTTTTCGGATTCGTTAGAAAGGTATCCTTAAACAGATTTAAATAATTTCAGTTTCGCTAAAATCCGTTATATTTTCCACCCGGTATAGCCAGACAAAGTTTGTATTCAAATTTTCAAACTGCCTTATTAGCCCCAATTCATTATTTTATTGAAATATGCTATTTCAATTATTAAAATTCTTTGACAATAATCAATTTTAAAAATTTTAAATTGGTTCACATTTTCCGGGTTATTACAATCTCCCCCACTTTAAAGTTTTCGTCCTCGAAAAGGAAATAACAGCAAAGTAGGAAACAAAATGTAAATGCAAAGTATTGTAAAGGTACCTTGCACCGGAGTTAGTCAGAGATGTCCACTCTGCATTTGGGGTAGGCTTGTTTAATGCTTTCCTTAGTCTCCCAAGTACAGTCTCTAGGATCACTACTCCACCGCACTTTGACTAAATGAATCTTTTTGCTCCTTAGCTCTCTAGTTTCTTTGCCAACAATCATTAATGGCTCTCTTCTGAGCGCTAATTATGGAGTTATGTCTATATCCTGTTGCGCTACTTCTTCTACAACAAGATCTGGATCATGAACATGTTTTCTGAGTTGAGACACGTGGAACACATCATGTACACCAGGCAACCAATCAGGTAATGAAACCCTATATGCAAGAGTTCCAATCCGTTCAAGTATAGGAAAGGGACCAATAAATCTCAGTGCCAACTTCCCAGTCTTGCCAAATCTGATTACTCCTCGCATCGGAGAAACTCTTAAATAAGCATAATCGCCAACGGCAAACGATAAGTCTCTTCTTCTTGCATCAGCATAACTTTTCTGTCGGCTCTGTGCAGTTTTCAATCGCTTTTTAATGAAATCGACTTTATCTGATGCTTCTCGAATCATATCGGGCCCTAACACAAGTCTATTGCCAGGTTCTACCCAACATGCGGGAGATCTGCACGGTCTACCGTATAATGCTTCAAATGGAGACATTCCCAAACTTGCTTGATAGCTATTGTTATAAGAGAATTCGGCTAAATGTAAGTGATCTTCCCATGAGCCTCCAAAATCAATAACGCAAGCCCGTAGTAAATCTTCTAGAATCCTATTCACCCGCTCAGTTTGGTCGTCTGTCTGTGGGTGATAAGCGGTGCTTAAATTCAATTTGGATCCCAATTCTGTCTGGAATGCTTCCCAGAATTTGCTAGTAAATAGGGGGTCTCTATCACTAACTATATTGAGCAGCACTCCATGCAGTTTAACTATTTCTTTGAAGTAAATCTGTGCTAAAATTTGAGCCGTTCTGTTGGATCGGACAGGTATGAAATGGGCAGTCTTCATGAAGCGATCTACGATTACCCATATACTGTCGTTTCCTTTCTTAGTTCGAGGCAAGCCATCAATGAAGTCCATCGAAATTTGCTCCCACTTCCATCCTGGAATTTCTAATGGTTGTAATAGTCCAGCCAATTTCTGCTGATCGCTTTTAACTAGCTGACAAGTGGGGCATCTGCTAACATATAATGAAATATCTCTTTTCAAAGCTCTCCACCAGAATATGCGTTTGATATCATTATACATTTTGCTCACACCGGGATGGATACTTAATTTGGACTTGTGGCACTCATCAAGTATTTCTCTTCGAAGCTCTGGAAGATTTGGGATGCAAATTCTGCCTTTTAATCTAAGAACTCCTTTGTCATCGAGTCGGAAACTTGTGGATTCACCTCCCTTGACTCTCTGACTGACTCTTTGAATAAATTCATCGTCTTTCTGAAGGGTCGAGATCCTGTCAATTAATGAGGACGTGATGACAAAACTGGCGATGATTTCATTCTTTCTGCTGAGCGCATCTGCTACAACATTGGCTTTCCCCGGAGTGTATAGGATCTCAAAATCGTATGCTGCAAGGAATTCTAACCAACGCTGTTGTCTAAAGTTTAGATCTTTCTGAGTGAATAGATATTTCAAGGATTGATGATCGGTAAATAGTTCAAACTTCTCGTCCAATAAATAATGCCTCCAGATTCTTAAAGCAAACACGATAGCTAATAACTCAAGATCATGAGTTGCAAAGTTTCTTTCATGCGGCTTCAGCTGACGGCTGGCATAAGCGACCACTTGGCCTTTTTGCATTAATACTGCGTCGAGCCCTCTAATAGAAGCATCTTTCCATACCGTCAAGTCTTGGTTGCCTTCTATAATTGTCAATACTGGAGCGGTTGTCAACTTCAGTTTCAGCTCCTGGAAAGCTTCTTCACATTCGGGAGTCCATTTGAATTTCTCATGCTTCTTTGTAAGTTTTGTCAATACACCAGATATCTTTGAAAAATCCTGAACGAATTTCCGATAGTAACTAGCCAATCCAAGGCAACATCGAACTTCAGTGGGGGTAGTAGGTTGTTTCCAGTTCTGAATCGCTGTAATTTTGCTTGGATCTACAGCAATCCCTTCTTTTGATACGACATGGCCAAGCAACTTAACTTCATCCTGCCAGAAGACACATTTAGAAAATTTAGCTTTCAAGACATTTCTCCTTAGAATTTTCAACACTTATTCTAAATGTTTTGCATATTCGTCTTCCAACTTTGAGTAGATTAAAATGTCATCGATGAAGACTAGAACAAATTTATTTAATACACCACGGAACACTCTGTTCATAAGATCGACGAAGTATGCCGGAGCGTTACACAGGCCGAACGGCATTACTAACCATTCGTAGAATAAATCGGGACCCCTGAAGGCTGTCAAAGGAACACAGTCTTCTGCTATACGTAATTGGTGGAACCTGTAGCTAGGTCCATTCTGGAGAATACTGTTGCCCCATTTAATTGATCTAACAAATCGTCTATACGTGGCAAGGGATATTTGATCTTCAGTGTCTGCTTATTGAGATCTCGGTAATCAACACATAGTCTTAGAGTACCGTCTGATTTCGGGACAAATACCACTGCTGCTCCCCAAGCTGAAAAGCTCGGTCTGATCAGACCCTTCCAAAGCAATTCTCGGGTTTGACTACCTAACTCTTCTTTTTCTCTCGGGGCCATCCTTCTAATTGGATGAACTACTGGTCGGGCGTTAGGAATTAGAATTATCCTAAATTCAATTTCTCTTTGCGGCGGTAAGTTTTCTACTTCTTCAAACACATCCGCATAGTTTTTAATGACCGGTATCTTTTCTAATGATGTGGGAGTAACTTCTAAAGAAGACCAAAATTCTGTTCTATTAATTTCTGAGCCATGGCATGGTATATATATATAGGTCCAAGCTTCGTTTTAACTTTAACGATTCTCTCGGCACATCTAACTTCGGCCCTATATTTGGTTAACCATTCCAAACCGAGAATAACATCGAATTCAGATAATTCCATGACGATTAAGTGGATGGGAAACTTGTAACATGCATAAGAGATAGGCACTCTACAGTACGAACTGAGACTAACAGAACCTCCTATCGGGTTTTGAACTTTAATTGATTCTTTAAGCTTTCTTACCTTTAACTTTAACTTACTAACAATGTTACTAGAAATGAAGCTACGTGATGCACCAGTATCAAAAAGTACAGAAACAGGAATTTTTTAATGGTAAGGGTACCTCCCAAGACGTCGGGTTTACCTGATCCATCGGTGGTAGCTGGCGGGGTCTCCCCGTCATACACATGAGCTACTTGTGCATTCTCCTTCAGAGGACAATTCCTGCTATAGTGCCCTTTCTTATGACAGTTGTAGCATTCGGCTGAGCTGTGGTCTGGATTTGCCTTTGGCTTCTTCGGGGCTTTGCACACATTAGAAAAATGTCCTGGCTTCCCGCAGTTGTAGCAATTCCCCTTCGGTATCTTTCCAGGTTTCTGAGTAGCGGCCACTGTAATGCTAGACTCTGGCTGATCTGCTGAAGCTTTGCGCTTATTTCCAGCTTGGCTTTTGGCGCGGTCTTGGTTGGCGTGTCTTTCATCCATAACTTCATAATTGCAAGCCATTTCTACCAATTCTGAGAAGGAGAGTTTGATGTTGCTCATGGCTCTGTCATGGTACTTGCGCTTTAGCCCAAATATAAACCTCTTGTTCTTAGCTTTGTTAGTCATAATAAGCTCTGGAGCATAGCGCGACAACTGAGTGAATTTATTGAGGTAATCCTGGATAGAGAGATCTCCCTGCTGGAGATTAACAAACTGCTCTCGCATCCTCTCTAAGGCCTGTTCAGGTACAAACTTCTCGTTGAACATGGTCTTGAATTGCTCCCAGGTCCTGACAGTACCTGCTGCATCCTCTGAGGTGATGGCATCCCACCACAGCTCTGCTTCTTCCTATAAGAGCCAGATACCTAGTCGTGCTTTGTTGTTGGTCCCCAAACCCATGCCTTCAAAGATCTTTTCACAGGTCTTCAACCAAGCAATAGCCTTTGTCACTGTACCAAGGCCAGAAAAGGGTTTTCCCCCCAGGTTCCTATACCTCTTCCCTACTCTGTCCAGCTCAAAGTCCTGGGGTGCTGGTGGCTGAATAA
Source organism: Allium sativum (assembly GCA_030737875.1). Taxonomy (NCBI): domain Eukaryota; kingdom Viridiplantae; phylum Streptophyta; class Magnoliopsida; order Asparagales; family Amaryllidaceae; genus Allium; species Allium sativum. Next base: position 592,794,317 of record CM060919.1, read on the forward strand.
TAGGGCCCTCCTCAACTATGGGGATATTCCCCCGTCCTCCTGCTACTCCTGCTCGGCCTCCTCTAACTGTTGTTGCTCGTGTAGCCATCAGAGAGAGTACTGTATAAGCAAGAAAAGAGTCAAGCTCACGGATTTGATAATTTTCATATATGATAAAGCAGGGGAACATAAGGAAAGGTAATGATGTACTGATCAAATTGTTTTGCTAATCTGCTTAGCTCATTCTAGGACATCGCTGATCCTATCTCTAATGAGCTACTCGCCTTAGAACACTACTGGTTCTATTCTGACGAGGTGTTTAATGTGTTAGATCCCGGAACTAAGGTTTACCAAAGCTCTGATACCAACTGTGACGTTCCCAAAATCCGAGGGGCGGTATTAAGGATAATCATTGGAATATAACACATCAATCATCATAGCGGAGTACAGATAATAGCAAAAACAATAAATAGAACAATTTTACATGGATATGACAGCGAAATCACAACATGTAACAACATCAGAATAGCACAACGTAGGATATAACTTAGTAAATAAAAGGGAAGTGATCAGTCATCATCGCCAGAGGCGAAATACATACATGCAGTGAGACATAATAAGGGTATCAGTCTACATCGCCGAAGGCGGTACATATACATACGAGAATAAATACTGAAAGTAAAGCAGTCTGCATTGCCTGTGGTGGAATCATAATATAAGTACAATAATGGCGGAAAATGTCAAAGTCATCTCTGTGAAGTCAGCCTCGCCATGAGCCAAAATGCACTCTATGCAACAGTGCAGAGCCAAAAACAACCTGTCACCTGTGAACTAGGCTGCCCGTGTGGAAATAAGGGCACCCGCGTTTGCAAAGTGAAACAAACAACGAGTCAGTCATGGGGACTGGTATGAGGAATCTATTTAACAGTTAAACAACAGTAATAAGCAAATCATAGGACCACACCACTTTCGCGGAACGGGTTTACTCCAGTGATTGCTGGTGCATTTAAAACGAAGTAAATTCTTTAAAACAACGCAATGCTCTTTTAAAAAGAATGAAGCCATTATAAGACTCAAGTCCCATCATACAATGCAACGCAAGCCGGAGGATAGAGTTTTACCTTATAATGGCCAAATATGCTTAATACGTGTAAAGCAAAATCATTTGATATTATTACTAGTGCATATATGTTTCAAAAACGAATAGCATCATAAATATCAATCATAGGCGGCATAGCTACCATCTACTATGTCGCCATACTAGTTCTACAATCGAGCCTGTTATTTCGTATAGGAAATTGGATTTCCGTCATGAGTCGAGGCAAGAGGCAAGCTCCTCTCCGCTTCGAGACATTCTAGCAAACGCCTCAGGACTACACACTCTGGGTAACCCTGGATGCTTCAGGGTCGGTCCTCTCTTACGTTTGAGGATTAATTATGCCTGAACACACGTTTCCCGGTCCTTACAAACCTATAATCGAGGCGCCTCGCATTCCAACAACCACATAGGTGAAAAATAGATATAAATGTCAGGGCTGGTAAGTCACTGACACCACCATAGCTAGAAAGAAACGTCGTGCTCTCCCTGCAGTCTGTATCCCGTTTTTAACTCATACCGGGGTGTGAGGCTCGCGAATCCATGCTATACCCAAAGCCAGGCCACGTAGACCGTGCTTTGATCATCATCCACAAGACTTTGCTTTGCAACAGAAGCCTTGATCACAGCATCTTGGCATGCCACATAGGCAATCCATTCCATACGATTGATTTCTATCAATATATAACCTCTGAGCTCGTATGTCTCAGAGAAGGGCGTTAAGCAAAAGAATAAATTCTCCGCCGCCAAACAGATATATATTTAACAGAGATCAATCAGTATAGAAAAAAATCCAATGTCAGACACACAGTCCATTTACAAGTCCGTTCTGGGTCTGAACGAAACCGGAGGCGTCAAATTCCTCGTATATCCGTACAATCAACACATACGTTCAGACGGCTACTACTTCCGTTCCTTCACGGTAGCTACTCCAGTCAGGAACCTCAGCAGCGCCCATCCAACAGATACGAAGATCGTCGATCTTGAATCGTCTTTGCATTTCCCAATTCGAATCGCTCGATCAATTATTTGAAATGAGGGTTAGCTCAGCCTTTTCAAATAATTCATGTAATTAGAATTCAAATCAATTCTTTCTATGGTTATATTATTCGACATCCATATTTCAGTTCTTTAGTATTATTTTTGTGTCAAACACATACAACCATCAAATATCAAACAGATCAAGCCAAATTAGTTTATTTCCAATCTATGTTGCTTATAATATTTTATAACGATTTTTCGCCATTTTTATTTATTTAAAAATGGCCATATTTAATTAAACGACGTTTCAGGTCGTGCCGTGGCACTGGCGCTGTTTTTCCTCTAATTTGTTTTACACATATCAGAAAATCTAACCGTTGGATTTCTACAAAGTCTATATCAGTGGGAAGATATTCCCAAAGCGAACCCAACGGTTCCAGTTTCGTGAAAATCCGACGGTCGGATCTTCCACACTAGTCGTTTGAAGTTACGGTTTCAAAATTCGAACTGTAGCGTCGTTATTCGATTAAATTTAATTATATTTATATTTATATATAAATATAAACGATTCTGGCGCTGTTTTTCTTCAGATTTGAATTAAACATTCCGGACAATCCAACCGTTGGATTTTTACAAGGTTGGTGCCGTTGGAAAGATATTTCCAAGGCGAACCCAATGGTTGCGGTTTCGGGAAAATCCGATGGTCGGATTTCTCGTACTAATCGTTTCAAATTACGATTCCAAAACACGAACTGCACGGCTTCGATACCTTTTAATTATATTTATATTTATATATATAAATATAGTTCATTCTATAATTTCAAATATAGTTCATTCATTAATTTCAACTTCGTTTTCACTTCAAATATTTCACTAACGCCTTAATATTTCGAAAAATTTCGCCATAACCTCCTTTGTACGGGGAGGGGTTTGGAAATTATTGGGCCGTGTTAGGTACCCAATAAATCCTATAAAGCATCCACATATTTATAGTGATATATTCTGGTGTTTACGGGGGAGCGTGTATAGATAATAACTCCAGAGAATAAATTCTCGTCACCCCGCTCCGTGTGGAAATAAATAGTCCATGTGTTGTATCTAATAACTAGAGAGACGTGATTATTGTCAACTTCAGACCCGTGTGGGGCTTTTATTAATCTGGCAATTCATCGTTATATTTTATGTAGTCCATATCAGTCATCAGTTCAACCTGTAGTATATAATCATCGCCATACAAGCCTCCCGCTCGTATGGTAAATCTTCCACCTCGTCACACAAGCTCCAATTGCTTATGTGGAATATGATGAAGTATGCCTATCGTCAAGAAGATGCCATGTAGTGTAGTTCAAAATTAATTGTTACTATCCTATGGCGATGTTTATTATTTCACATAGAATAACCAGCACTACGCATCCAATGGCATTCACAGGAGTTGATATAAAAATAAAATTGCGCAGCCAACTCATCAAGGCTTACCTATTTGTCGGGCACGCAAATAATTTCTTTACTCTACAGCTAATCCATTTTCCCTGTTCAACACATGTATATATATGCAGAACAAAGCTAATAATAATATTTCTAGCAAACTATTATTTATTTCGACACGTGTGTATTTTTATCAAAGCGTATATATGATAAAAGAAATATTTTTATCTTCAAAAATATTTATTCAACACGTGAATGTTTTTAACACTTCATATTCACAATAAAGATGTAGATTTTATTGTCTATTCATTTCATTTTAAAATACGATAACATTCAACACATGAATTTCAACTCGACGAACGAATCTCAATTCAACACATGAATATTTTCTATAGTTTGTATATATATAAAAATGTGATTTTTATCGCTAAAGCTAATTGTTTAAATTCAAATAATATTCAACACATGAATTTCGATTCAACGAATGAATTTCAACTCAACACATGAATATTCTCTATAGTTTGTATATATATAAAAATGTGATTTTTATCGCTAAAGCTATTTGTTTAAATTCAAATAATATTCAACACATGAATTTCAACTCAACGAATGAATTTCAACTCAACACATGAATATTCTCTATAGTTTGTATATATATAAAAATGTGATTTTTATCGCTAAAGCTATTTGTTTAAATTCAAATAATATTCAACACATGAATTTCAACTCAACGAATGAATTTCAACTCAACACATGAATATTCTCTATAGTTTGTATATATATAAAAATGTTATTTTTATCGCTAAAGCTATTTGTTTAAATTCAAATAATATTCAACACATGAATTTCAACTCAATGAATGAATTTCAACTCAATGAATGAATTTCAACTCAACACATGAATATTCTCTATAGTTTGTATATATATAAAAATGTGATTTTTATCGCTAAAGCTATTTGTTTAAATTCAAATAATATTCAACACATGAATTTTGATTCAACGAATGAATTTCAACTCAACACATGAATATTCTCTATAGTTTGTATATATATAAAAATGTGATTTTTATCGCTAAAGCTATTTGTTTAAATTCAAATAATATTCAACACATGAATTTCGATTCAACGAATGAATTTCAACTCAACACATGAATATTGGTTTCAACATATGTAATTTATTTCAATGAATGAAAATTATTCTAACACATGAATATTTCAGAAAATTTCGGCAGCATAACGGCAGGGTAGTTAAAACCGGGACCGTCCCTAGTACGGCTCCTCGCTCTACCTTAAAACCTCGCGGTTTTTGACAATGGGGATCATGCATCTAGTTCGCATGCAGGAGGCATGTTTTATTTTCAATTCCACAATCCTATTCTAATTTGTTTCAACCACAAGAGGGTATTTTTCAACCACAAAGGTATTTTTCAACCACAATATCAACCACAAACAATTATTTCCAACCATTCGTCATACCATATAATATCACGTCAATCACAAGCAATAAATATCGCCCATGGTCTGTGGACGAGGGGAGTATATATATATATATATATATATATTATTTCTATAATTCACTTGCATTTCATCACAATTCAAAGCATATATGTTTCATTCAACACTTGTATAACTTATACATCGCTAATATAACTTATACAACACATGTACATGAGGTATACAATGCGTATATAATTTACACTTCGCTTATATAATTTATACAACGCGATTCCATTCACACAATTTAGTTTAGATTCCTCACATTGGTTTTTGCAGTGCTAAAAATCGTAGGAAGATCAGAAAAACCCGCGGCTTCTGCTAGATGGTAGAGAGCCTCCTTGCGATCACGGTGTCTCCTGTTTCATCAAATTTCGTTAACGAACGAAAAAGATATTATTTTTCAAAGTTTTGCAACACTTAAAAGTGTTATTTTCATTTCAGAATAATAAAGGTCGAACCTTTATATTTTGTTCAGAACTAGGTCTGGGATTTTCGCAAAATCCGTGAAGTATTGGGATGATCGGCGGTGCTGACGTGGAAGAGGGGGTGGGGGCTTCCTGTCGACGGTGGTGCGGTCCTCTCCGGTGGCCTGTGGCGTTGTCGGCGGCGCTGGGAAGTCCCGAAGTTTGGGGGCTCGACTCAGGCGGAGGAGGTGATGGTGGAGGTCGCGTCGGGGTCGGATGTGAAGAGGGGGCGAAGGCGAGTCGAGTGGTGGTGGTGACGCGGCCTGGTTTCGCCTGTGGCGGCGGGAAAACGAGGGGGAAGGACGGAGCTCGATGAACCGTCGAGAGCGAAAGGCGGCTAGGGTTTTTCCGTGATTTTTATTATTATTTTTTTGAAAGAAAAAATCCTATTGACCGAGGATTTATAGGAAATTTTAAATAGTGTTTTTACAAACGAACTCGAAATCAAACCCAACGACTGTCGCCCCTAGCTAAATACCCCCATTCCGGACACAATGGGGTATGTTTCATTAGCCATTTCTCCTGTTACAGTCAGTTATTTTTCAAATTAAAATATAAAACATTCAATATTTAATTTGAACGTACATTTCAATTTGCCAGGGCCACAAACTGAATCGAAAAATTCCAGAAAAATAAATCTAGCTTTGTTTTGACGATACGGTCCCAACAAAACCAGTTTCGTCGAATTCTGAGCTCATATGCAAAATGTCCATTTTCAGGTTGATCCATTTTAACAGAAATTGACCAATCACATTTTCTTTTTCCCCGCTCTCATACTAGCTTCAAAAATTATGAAATTTGAAACCTAGCAATAGTTTGACATCCCGGACCCAACAAAAGTGGTTTCGTCGAATCCCGAGGTCGTATGCAAAATATCAATTTTCAAGGGCTATATATGTTATATAGCGACCTTTCTGAAAATTCATTCGTCCATAACTTTTGATTCCCGTTATGAAACTTCGATTTTTCAGATTCGTTAGAAAGGTATCTATAAACAGATTTAAATAATTTCAGTTTCGCTAAAATCCGTTATATTTTCCACCCGGTATAGCCAGACAAAGTTTGTATTCAAAATTTCAAACTGCCTTATTAGCCCCAATTCATTATTTTATTGAAATATGCTATTCCAATTATTCAAATTCTTTGAAAATAATCAATTTTAAAATTTTAAAATTGGTTCACATTTTCCGGGTTATTACAAAATACTATTGTACATTTATAATAATTATAAATATACCAACCGATGTGCAATATTGATACGTAGTTAATTTATATTTGCCTAATAAAAAAGGCTTAAAATGGGTTTTTAACCCATAAGTAGGTCTGCAAATTTCAATGGAAGGATGTAAGGGAACGCTAAAAATGGGTATGGAGAATTTTGGATGGATGGATTAGATTTGAGGAGAAAATGTGAGACATAGTTCACCTTTCTCTTTAAAAGGACTCCTAACTGTAAGGCATATAGAGAAAAAATTCCTACCTCCTTTATCCACCTTGTAGTTGAAATATTCCTCTACATACTCCATTAATACTCAGATCAAATCAATTCTAATCAAAAGTTATTTAATGGAAAAGGTATGCAGTTCAATGACTAACAATTTAATGAATCGAAAAGTTCAAAGGGAGGATAACTCGTCATTACAAGATGGACTTGAGAGAATAGGTTTTGTATAACTGTTTAGTTTATTTGTTTTGTGTTGACTTTGTATATATGTGTATTGTTCATGTATATACATATATTTCCTGTACCATATTGTTAGTTAGGTGAGATTCATAGATGTATTGTTGTTGTCACATATTGATTAATTATATGTCTATGTTTAGAAATAAGTAAAAAAAACAATTTTTCTACAAAGATTTGAAACATGCAACATAAATTTTTATTTCTATTTATTAGCAAATATATATATATATGTTAACATATTAACTGATTTATTTCTATAACTTATACTAAACCATATAACGATATCACATAAATAATTGATCTAATATTTTTAAAATGTACATTTATTTAAAAAATAATTTTTAATAACTAAATATTAGTTTTTTGTAATTAATTAGTATCCTTATTATTATTTAATTATTATACGAATTAATAAATTCTTATAAAATAAATTATGTTATAAAAAATTCATTTTCATAATTTTTAAACATGATATATCATAAGATATCGTACAAAACTAGATTTTCTATATCAATTTTAAAAATTATTTTTAATTCTACCTATAAGCATTTTGCTAATTAAAATTTTATTTTAGGTTATAAAAATCTAAAAAAAATTTACGCACTTTAGTAGTACTTTTGACTTTCTAAAAATTTAAAACTAGAAGTTCTTTGTATGTATATATTATTTATCTTTTATTTGTTGTTGTTGGACTAACTACATGCATATGCGATAAAATTATATTTAAATTTTGTATTGTTATGTTCAATCCAGAATGAAAATAATAAAAAATTATCCACTTTAAAATCTTAGAATTATATAAAATATTCCAAATAATACTTGGATTTAATAATTATACTTATATTTATAAATATATATAATTATGTTTACTTGGATTTAATAATTATACTTATATATATATATATATTTATGTTGCTTCAATACATTTTTTTGGCATGGCCGACAGGGTTAAAGGACCCCGACCTTTTTATTGAAACTTTAAGAGAAAATACAAGGACATTATAGTGAGAACACTACAAAGTAGAAAACAGAGGAAACTATGCCTCAAGCATGGGAACTACGAAAAAGAAAGAACACAAAAAGAAAAACATGAATCATGCGTCAGAATGATTAACAATTCTAGGTTCAATCACAAAAGACATGTTTCATGCATTGTTTAATTTCCAGCACAATCCACTTCAAGAGAGTTGGTTGCGCATTAGCTTTTCCAGGCTTGAAGATCTTCACATTCCTCACCTTCTAAACACACCAAATAAGCTTCTTCAAAACCATATTTAGCAATCTTTTCTTCAAATTTTTGGTACCAGTTTCAGTGAAAATCTTCGCCCATTCTTGACCTTTACTCCCCGTACTTCTTTTTCTTCCTATTATATCATTGATATTGCTCCATATCCTTCCAACCACATTGCACTCAAAATATAGATGGTCGATGGATTCAGACTAAACACTGCATTAAATACATAAACCATCTTTATTCATGCCACGTTGAATTATCTTATCTTTCGTCATAAGCGCGCCATTGAGCATTTTCCAATAAAAGAGATTCTCCTTCGCAGGATTGTCAGGCTTCCAAACCCTATTTTGCCATTTCCAGTCATTCATCTCGCCTTCCTTATTTAATTTTCCGTATACTGCTTTGATAGAGAATGCTTTGTCATCAGCAAACCATTTGACTTCACACAAGCTACGGTTGTTCAACCAATTGTTCTTGATCATCTGCCATACAGCATTAATTCTCAGGTTAGAGGAATTCGGCAGACACGGTCCTGATCTGCCAGCAAGGTTATTCAGCGCAGCTTGTAGGGGAATGCTAGCTTGAGCGATGTCCTCATAAGATAGTCTTCGACTAAGAATGTCTCCATAGTTAATCCATGGATCCTAACGTTGTTATTCACATTCATATTTAATTTAACAAAAGGCAACAATACTTCCCTTAATTTGAATAGACTACGCCACGTCCAGCTGCACTTTTGGAAAATATCCATGCTCCATAGGTTTTTGTTCTTTATAACGTGCTTTGTCGATCATTCTACCCATAGACTGTTCCGTCGATGCATAAAGTCAGCCAAGTGTTGAGCATGAGCATCTCTATTCCATTCCACCAAGTCAATTAGGCCGAGCCCACCTTTTCGTATAGGTTTCACCATAGCGGAGAAAGAGATAGGAGCAAGGTACTTGCTTGTTGTGTTGCCTTTCCAGAAGAACTGCATCATAGCAGTCCGAGTCATTTTAATCAGTTTATTGGGGAGAACAAATGTTCTTGCCCAGTAGACATGCATAGAAAAGATGATAGATTTAATAATCGTTAATCTTCCAGTTGACTTAAGAAACAATTAGCCCATGAATCAAGCTTGATAATAATTCTTTCATAAAGTGGAAAAAACTATTGCATGGTGATTCTAGATGTGGCGAGAGGCAGACCTAAATATGACATAGTTGTGTTATTACATTGTAGGTCAGAAGTGATCATAATGCGATTAATTTGTTCAACATTCAGACCAACAGAGGAAAATTCAGATTTTGCAAGATTAATCTTTAAACCGATTATCATGTAGAAGTCATAAAGACATTTAAGAATGTTACTTATTGTGGTCGCATCAGGTTTACAAAATATCACGAGATCATCAGCAAAAAGAAGCGAGACAACTTGGGGTTCCTTACATTTGGGACGAAGGCTAATAAGTCTCAGTCGAACAAGTTTATTCAGCATTTGCGTGTGCAGTTCCATCACCACAATGAAAAGGTACGCCAACATGGGATCACCTTGCCGAATGCCTTGATTACCTTTGAAAAAAACATATGCGAGACTGATTAAGAACAATGGAATAGTTCACAGTTGATATGTAAGCATATATCCAAGAGATAAACGGTGTTGGAAAGTTCATGTAACATAAATTCTAACAATCGCATCCCATTGAATCGAGTCAAAAGCTTTTTGGATGTCGAGCTTAAGAACAACATGGGAGAGATGTTAGCACTTGTGTAACCATGCAACAATTCATGAGATAGCAAAACATTATCTAGAATATTTCTCTTTTCAAGGAAGGACGATTGATTGTTTGATATTATGGAAGGCAAAACCTTTTTCATCCTATTAGAAATAATCTTGGATATGCCTTTGTAAATAACATTGCAACAAGATATGGGCCGAAAATCATGTACCTTTTCGGTATTCTTAACCTTAGGAATCAATGCTAAATTGGTGTTTTTGAAAGACATTTGCATTTTAGCTTTGAGAAAAAAATGCTTAATTGCTTTGATAGCATCATTACCAATCAATGGCCAAGCAGTTTTGTAAAATTGAGCATTGTAGCCATCCGGGCCGCCGCAAGCATCTTTATTCATAGAAGTGAAAGCTATTTCAATTTCAACGTCCTTAACTTCAGCTATCAGCATAGAATTATCCTGCGAGTCAAGTCTAGGAAGAATCATTGGGTCTATATCATCAATACAAGGACTAAACCTGTCAACATTACCAAGAAGATCAGCAAAGTATGTAATAAAAGCTTTCTCAATATCAGGAGGAGTAGAGTAGAGAACTCCCTGTTTATCTTTTATCATGTCGATGTTTTGTTGAGTATGTCTTGATTTAAGAGAGGCATGGTAATAAGAGGTATTTCTATCACCCTCAACCGACCATTTAAGACGAGCCTTCTGCTTAATCATTGAGTTCTCAAGAATAAGAGCATTATGATAGTCATTGGTAGCATCAGTTTCTAGAACAGCTAAGTTAGGATTATTCAAATCACTCTCCATTTTTCTTCTGTATATCAGAGAGCCTTTCCTTACATATGAAAGATTGCTTGTTACCTTTACCAAATTTTCTGGAGGACCAAGCTTTCAAAACATCTTTTGTCGATTTAAGTTTCTTGTGAAGAATGAACATGAAGTTGCCAAGGATAGTATTTCTCCATTTGGCATCCATCACATTTAAAAAGTCAGTTTCATCAACCCAGTGACTGAATAATTTGAAGGAAGCTTTGCCTCTTTGAAAATTCTTTCCCGAGGATGTTATTTGTGAGGTGTGGTCTGAAAGTAAAGGAGACGGTTTATGAGTGTGTATTCCAGGCCAGGCAAGCAAGGCAGCAGAGTTACTAAAGCTAAAGTCAATCTTCGAAAAAGTCCTTATATTATGTTTATTTCTTGTTATTCCAAGTGTAGTATAACCCATAGGTTTTTATTTCAAAAAGATTCGCATTCTGGAGAAGCTGATTAAGGGGAGTAATATCAGTAAGAGATAGAGCATTACCACCGCATCGATCACCAAGCTCAAGTCAACAATTGAAGTCACCACAAATGATCCATGGGTGTGTTTCTTGCCTCCAGTTAGGTAAGATATGGAATAAATGCTCTCCGGCAATAACAACATTGTAAACATAAATAAAGGAAATGTAAAAGGAAGTAAAAGTAGGAGAATGTCATGGCAATGAATTACCTATCTATCACAGTCTAGCATCGATAACTGATGAATATTGGGGTCATATATAATAAGAATTCTACCATAAGGGGCTTGGTCGATGTTATTTATCATATTCCAAGACGGGTTAATGTAGTGAGCAGCTCTAGTAGTTAATTCTTTATTAAGCTTAGTTTCAAGGATCGCAATCATACTTAATTTATGATCAAAAATTAAAAACTTACATTGATCTAGTTTCGTGTTCAAGTATGCCCCTCTTATGTTCCATACACCAATATGTTGTGTCATGGATTAAACTCGGATGGTAAATCTGTCTTTGCCTTGCTCCTTGTATAAGGAGGAGATGTTCTAGCATTACCTTGCAGTGATGCAGATAGGGGTGATTCAATTGAACCGCCAATGTAGTGTTTTCTTTTAGGAGACCAATATCGATTGGTTTCATTGCCTTTAGCATATGCTTGAGCCTGCTCTTCATTGTGGGGACTGACACTGATGTCAAGAGGGGGAGGAGCGTTGTATGCATTGGGTGATTGGATATTAGTGTATGGTGATGTCTTTTCCTGTGCTTCACTAGCGAGCATAAAAGCATTATGTTTTTCCTGGTCTACAATGGGTGAGAGAGGGACTTAGCAGCATTTATCTCATCACAAAACTCATGTGATACTATTTTCATATTATCAGTGCCTAGATCATCTAGATTGTTTGAATTATCTTGGCACCTTATTTTATCTTCTCTAGCATTTCTATCACACTTAGATCTAGAAGCAACCGTACCAATGTTATGCATTTTCAGAACGGACGTAGTAGCAACGTTAAGTAATTCTTCTTATTTTTCCTTTGATGTTCCCTTTCCAGAAGTTGCCTTTTCTTTATTTGGGAGAACAACATTATTTGGCTTCATAGCCTTGTTGGTTATATTGTCACTAGCATTTTGGAGAGTAAAAGAGGCATTCTTAACATTATTATCTTTATCGTTCATTCCCTCATTATTTTTCCCATGTGGTTCTCCAACAGCTTGTACCACATCATCAATTGCTTGATCTTCATAAGCATCATCGTCAGTTGCTTGCTCTTCGTGTTCATCATCGTCAGATTGCACATATGATTCATTACTGTCAGTGTCTTCTATGTCAGAATCTATAACCAATCCTTTAACATTTATTTGTCCCACCTCCATATCATCTTCATCCTCATTTATGTACAAGCATTCAAAAGCATTAGAATCAACAATATGGGTATTTATCTTGAAGGGAGCAACAAATGCTGAGCTCTGTTTATTTGCACTAGTATTTTCATTGTTCTTTCCCAAGCTCATGCCTTCATCAGTTGTAACCTTGGACTTGCCTTTCAAATCAACATTTGTATTGTTGGGAATGTCCGTCATTTCTTCGCAGAATTTTCCTTTGATTGCTTCACTTGTTTATCCTTGCTTGCTTTGCTCTGCATTATTTCCCCGTCCTCTAATTCATCCTCCCTTTCAGTAATATTAGTAAGACTGTCCTTTTCCTTTTCCATAGCTATTTTATTTACCTTACTCTATAGTATTTTTCATTTGATCTTCTTCCCTTTGGTCCAACTTTGTGCCATTTTCGAGCGTCAGCTTTCTCCAGCACTTCACATACATGATTACGAGTTTTCGGCATCATGCCTTTAGATGCCTCCTTTTTAGCATTATCTCTTTGCATTTTACCTTGAATTTCATAATTCATAGATTTATGACCAAAATCTTTGCAATGTACGCAAATATTCGGCCTCCAAACATACTCAACTCTTATTACTTGAGCTCCTCTTTCAGGTGTTTCAACCTCAAATTCTTCAATTAGATCAACATCAGCTTTAACCTCTATCAAACACTTAGCGTAGGTAAGTCTTTCCAACCTCTCGGTACTTTCATCCATACATATCAACTTACCTAACTTACTTGCAAGGTAATTAATCCCTATATGCGACCAAGCAACCATAGGAATATTGTACAAGAAAACCCATATAGGAACCACTCTTACATTGCCCTGAACATCGCTAATTGTTGGATCAAATTGTTTAAGAATGGAATCTCCTTGCATGATCTTTTCCTTGTCTTCAAAGCAAGAGAATTTGAAGAGAAAAAGAGTGCCATCTGATAACTCTCACTTGTCCTTTAAGTTTCCACAAACTTTTGAGTTTTTCAATTACAGGAGTATACGACAAAGGATGGTCCAAGAAAAAACCAACAAGAGCATCCGACCATTGCTGGGTTCCTGCTTCAATGATTTGAGTAGTCAAAATCATCTTCTTGCCATTGAAGGAAGGAACCATGTCTGACGGCACATATTTTCCAGCATTTCTAGGTTTATTCTTGAACAAAGACGTCATTGGATTTTATCATTCACTTTGATAGCATTTGGATTCATGGTAAAGAAGCAGGAATAACCACGGGATTGACATTAGGCAAAGGTCAGGAGGGTCAGGAGGGTCGAGTGGAGCTTGTGGTGGAGCCGCTGACGAGGTCAGAGGTGATGAGAGAAAAGGTGGGTTGATTTGATGGAAGAAAGAAAGAGCAGAAGTAATGGCTAATTGAGGAAACGTTTGCGCGGCTACTTCTGCCATTTTGTTACTAACAACAATAATATGTGTTTATGTATGTATATTTATGAAAAAATAATGTTTAAACTATATATTATATATACACAGTTGTTTATTTTTTTAATACTATGGTATTTTACATATATGCTCATACACACACTATATAATATTTCTGTTATACTTTCCAACAATATAAATATATATAATTTGAATAATTATATACACATACCATAACTCTAAACATATACACTTCTCTCGACAATATGTAATACATATAGGATTAGCTAACATATCCATTGCGATGTAAATCTAAACATTTATATATAGGCATGTTTACCTTGCACAGAATATCATGTTATACATAAACACACACACACACATACACACATACACACACACACACACACACACATATATATATATATATATTACATACAAATACTTATACATAAACCGAAAATGAGTTAACAAAATTTCTATCAATAATTTACAAATTAAAATTAAATATATGATTTTATCTGAATTAATTTTAGAAATTTTCTAAATAAATTGAACTTCATAAGCCTAGTATAGATATAATATGGTAAATTTGGCCATAACTTCCACTCTGGGTTTGCAGAGTTCAAACATCTTGATTTAATGATGGATTGTGATACTATATATTATACATACACATATGGAATTATGGTCTAATTTGGGTAAATGTCACGTACTGTATGTGTGCATGGAGTCGAGATGACCACTAAACAAAAGGAATATCATGTGATAAAAGGCAATCAGATAAACCAACATTATGTACAAGATTTGTAATCGACAAGTTACCAAAACGTTGTTATGACCCCCTCCTTATTACATCTCACATGAAAGCCTTAGAGGGAAAAGTGTCGGTGTTAGGAAAAAATTATTAAAGATCAGGTTTCTTGATGCATACCCATCACTAAAAGGCGGTACTAGAGATTATAAGTGTCAACTTTGGTCAATAATTTTATGTTTAACATATTTTATTTTTCCACTGTGGATTTATATCGGTAGTGATGTAATATAGGTTTATTTATTTACAAGATTGTAAACTAAACAGTTTGTACTTTGATGGACTTGGGTTTTTGATTTAGCGAAAATTAAGGCCGCTTGGAGAGTTGCTCATTACATTCGCCAAGCTTTCTTGCATCCACACTGAAAATATCTTATTATGTTTTATTACAAAGGAATTACAAGAGAATAATAAATTATAAGACATCATAGAAGAATAATAAGAAATAAAAACTTATGACTAAAAAATAGCTAGTATTAAGTAATTAGGAGTATTAATTTGAAATGTGAGGAGCTCTTAAATTAATAACCAAAATTTCAATAATTTCCAACCTCTTTGAAATGGCAATACATAGGTATTTATATTAGATGTTAGAGGTATGGACGGTCAAGATTATGCAAACAGGTCATCGATCGGTCTCCATGATGATGGATGACAATTATAAATAAATGCGAGAATACATGGTTGAGAAGTATGCCAGTTATCACGTATTGCACTTAATATGCATTAAATATTAATGGAGTGCTACATGAATAGTATGGATTTTGTCGGTTTGTTATAATAACTATGCTCTATTATGTATGTGTGGTAAGGTAGGTGCTGGTGTCTCTCAGTTGAGGATGGTCAGTCTCTATAAATGATCCCTACTGGAAGTTAAATACTGCTAAGGACAAGGATGCAAAGAATGTGTCAAGTTGGATGTGACTTGATGGGGCGAGCTATGGTGATGTCGACCAAGGAGACAATCTTACCAGATTATTTGGATATTGAGGCCACCTTGAGTTGTTCCATTTTACAGTGGAGTTCATCTTGATAAGCTGACCTGGAGTTAGATTGGATGTAAATCGCCATGAGTAGGTCGATTTCCTATTGCCCAAGGTTGCCGAGGAAAGTTAGATAGTGGTAAGGACTAAGTTGCAACAGTGGTGCTATTCCATTCATAAGATGATGATGCAAGTTGTGTATGATATGGTCAGAGGAAAGTTATAACAAAGTCATGCTAAAGAAGGGTCACGCTTGAGTCGATATCGCCAAATGAGTCGGCTATTGGGGACTTCATGAGTTAAGTTAGTCAAGAAAAGACTGGTGGATTACTGAGTATCTCGACTATCTAAGGGCCAGACTTTTTTGGGTTACATGTACAGCAGTGCTTAGTTATGCTAGGCTGACATTTATTAGGATCGGCTATGCCTAATTGGCTTGCCAATAAATTTACGAGAAAATTGAGCAATGGTATGCACTTTGTTTGATGAGATGTCGAATAAACCGATCAGCAAACCTTGCAACAACCTAGAGCACCACTTGAGTTCAGTTTGCTTTTATGTATTGTTCTGTACGATGCTCAATTATGATGAGGTCGTACAGAAGGCGAGCTCAACAAGGTAAGAGGAGGTTTCAAGAAGCCAACAGATGAATGCACTACTTGGTTAAATAAAGGAGAGGAGAAGGCGATTCGACAAGGTGTTGATCTATTAGAACCCAAACCGCTTGGTTGGATAACTACAAGAAATAATATGAGAAATACCAGAGTCTTAGTAATTTAAAATCATAATGGAAAGAGAATATGATAACAAATATCGAATGTGGCTATAACTTTAGAATCAATAGAATTCCCCGGAAGTCAAAGCATACTGAGCATGAGAGGAAGAAGGCTTCCACAACCAGTCCATCTAAATATATTGCCTGGGTAGTAATTAAGAGGTGGTCATAACAAACACTCTAATGAGTAGATTATCGAAATATTGTCAAATAATACTGATTTACATTGATTAATTTCCATCTAATGGTTATGTCTATTTCTAGGTAATAAAAAATTAGTATTTATGTACATTTAACTACCCTTGATCCCAAGGTATAGTATTCTTATAAAGCCTATTAACCACCCATTATACCTAATCCACTCCATTAGCCACTTAATACTTCAATAGAAGCTAGTAGATTCTTTCTCCTATATATTATTCACTTATTACATTTTAAGGTAATAGATCCAATGACCATTTAAGGCCAACAGGCAAACTCTAATCGTTTATTAAGAGAGGTAAACCCATCGATCAGTTAAGACCTATCGAGGTAGTTCCTAAATCATATTATTGGTGGTTAGAAGGTACTGGTTATGGTAACTTCTTATTATCAGTTAAGGCTTCTGCATTTAAATCACATCCTAATTCCAAATAAAAGAAATAGTGAATAATGCGAGAAATAGTAGCATCCACTTAATACATATAGGATAGGTAGACGACATCGCTCCATTTATTACCTTCCCTTGACGAACCACATGTTATTATCTAGCTTGCATTATATGGTAATCATTTAGGCAATAATATGCATCGTATGATAGGTAGACCCTTGGCTTGTAATAGTCATAAATGCCTTATTCCCTAAGTAGACTCTGACCAAATCGCTTAATGCTTAACAAGAAACAGACATTTCAGCGGATTCCATTATATGTCTGACTCGGTCATTTAATACTTCAATTGGAAAGAGGCGAGTCCTCTGATCACTATCAAGGCAAGCCAAATGACCACATTATAACTTGAGTTGAGTCCAATAACCGTTTAATGACTTATGGCTTAATATTTCAATTTTGAAATAGGCCTCAAATTATTAATATCTCATTAGGATTCTTCCTTTAGTAGGGAGTAGGGGTACCAATTAGACTCGACCCGTTGGATCCAAATCTGACCCAACTTGATGGGTCTCGGTTCTAGGTAGGTCGGGTTTTGTCGGGTCTAAACTACACATTTCATAAATTTGGACTCGACCACACCTGAGCTTCGGTTCGGGTCTGTCGGTTTGTGTTCGATCGGATAATAAAACTAAAAATACACGTATTTCAATGCTTTTGGGTTAGGTCTTTCGGGTCGAGTCAGTTCAGGTCAAGTTTGATCGGTCTTTATTTTATTTTTCATCACCTAGTCCAGACCTGAACCTGACACCCAAGACCCATCAGGTTCGGGTCTTTTCGGGTCAGTTCTATTCGGTTTTTCGGTTCTCGGTCCATATTTTCCATGCAAACCCGATCCATATTTTTCCAACTCTCATGTTTTACATTTTTTGCCCAAAAAAATGCGCCACTCAATAAAAATATATCTAAATTCTGGAAACCTTTCCAGAATTTCACGGGAAATTTTTTTGCATACATTTATGCAACAATTGCCAATAGTAGCATACATGGATGCGTATATTCATCCAGTGCTTTCTGTTGAAAATCTGGACCAATATACGCATGTATGTATGCAACTATTACCAATAGCTGCATGTATGTATGCGTATAAAGTTGAATTGAGATGCATGTGTTACGAATAGTTGCATATATGAATGCAACTATTCTGTATATATGCATGCATGTGTGCAACAAATTTAAAAGGAATGACGACTTCTGAATATGCACATGAATGTATGCATGTATTTTGTATAAGTGCATGAATGAGTGCAACAATGTCTGAAAAGTGTGAATGTTTGAAAAAAAGGGGCAAGAATTGAATATATGAATAAAAGGATGCATATATTGCTGTTTAGCTGCATACATGTATGCATGTATACTGCAATTTTATGCAATACTGAGATACAAGCATGAATGTATGCAACTATGTAAAAATAGGTGCATCTTCTGATGCATAAATATGTTGTTTCATTGTTATTTTGGGTTTTGATGTGGCTTTTGATTGTTTTAACACCTGAATTTTTTGGCGTGTACGTGTTTTATTTAATAACGAATTTTCGTGATTTTTTTTATTTTTTTGGTGATTTTTTGATGAATTTTCGAAAAATAGGGACCTAATATACAATAAGGTTAGGACCGAATATGAGCATAATTTTGAAACTTAATAGGGACCTGTGCCTAATATTCACTTAATTTAATACCGTAAATGTCAACCTAAGATATTTTAGCTGAGTTACTAATTTACAATTATGAATGTCTATTACTATTCCGTTTATAATTGGTCTCATTAATCCATTTATCCCTATTTCTTCAATTTTTCCAGTATTATTTATTTGTTTATGTAACTTTTTATTTAAATGACATATTAATTCCATTAATTAATTACCACTTTTAAATTCAAATTTCATTAGATACCCATTAATTATGGGTGCAGTCTTTTCATTTTCTATTAATTATTTAACCCCCTATCAATTAACAGGAATAATTATCCCGTTAATTCCGAACAATTTTCCCTTTCACTCTTATTATTAATTTATTACTAAATGTGGATTATGTGTGTATATTTTTGAATCACTTTATTAACTTAGTTAAAATATTCTATTTAATTTATTTGATCTTCTTTCCCTTTATTAAATCTAACCTTCGTATTATTTACTTATTCAAAATTCATTCTTTTTATTACACAATTATTTTGCATAAATTTCCAATTTCATTTAAATTCAAATGTATAAGTTACATCTAATTACTATAATACACTTTAATATTTAACTTGCTGAAATAGCATTATAACGACCCGAGCTTCCCCGTAAAGGAAAGAACGGATTGCTTTGAGAACACGACAAATCAGAACACAGAAAGAAAAACATTTCATTGCTTATTACAACAATTCCATCAGAATACAAGAATATAATAGAGTATGAATAAATATTATACATTTTTACAAATATCAGAGATTCAAATTACATTTAAATACATAGCAGCGGAAAAATAATACAAAACACAATTGAAAGAAATACACGGATACAGAGCTTTCCGAGTATAATTCCAGCTGTAAACCAGAATCCTGTAAGAATAAATCCGCAAAACCCAACTACTAGTTGCCCGTGTGGAAAATAGGGGCACCCAGAGTTTAGGCTAAAACAATAAACTCCAGGTCAGTCATGTGACTGGTGTGAGAACTAAAACAGTTATTAATCTTTATTTTAAAGTAAGGTAAATCAAGGGACCACGCCGTACAACATGGAACGGGATTCCTCCCAAGAATACTAGTGCATAAAACAAACAGCGCAATGCTAAATAAAGAACAATGAAGCTATTATAAGACCCAGGTCCCATCACACAATCCAACGCAAGCCAGAGGATAGGGCTTTACCTTATAATAGCCAAATAATGCTTGATACGTGAAATTTAATCTTTTATTATTACTATAAGTGAAGAAATCAACTTCAAATGCAAATGTATCTCATAGGCGGCATGAGTGCCCCATCCCACTATGTCGCCATTTATAGGATTACAACTAAAATATGTGATTTCATATTGGAAATTTGGATTCCATCATGAGTTTAGGCAAGGGACGTACTCCTTTCTGCTTCGAGACACTCTAACAAATGTCTCGGGACTACACACTCTGGGTAACCCCTGGATCCTGCAGTACCGGTCCACTCAAAGTGCAAAAGTGGATTGGTTATACCTAAACACACTTTTCTCGGTCCTAAAGGACCCATCCATCGGCTCCATAGTAACCGATATATCCGAGGTGCCTTGCATTCCAACAACCATATAGGTAAAAAAAATATAAATGCCAGTGCATGTAAAACCCCGACACCACCCATAGCTAGACAGAAACGTCATGCACTCACTACGTTCCCTTATCCCGTTTTTGACTCATACCGAGGTGTGAAGCTCGCGAATTAACGTTATACACAAAGCGGCGCTATATTAAAGCTATGCTTTGATCATCAACCACAAGACTCTGCTTTTCAACAGAAGCCTTGATCATTTGCATCTCAGCATGCCACATAGGCAATTCACGCCATGTAACTGATATTTATAGATATATAACCTCTGAGCTCGTATGTCTCAGAGAAGGGCGTTAAGCAAGAGAATAAATTCTCCGCCGCCAACAGATATATATTTAATAGAAATCAATCAACACAGAATAAAATCCAATGTCAGACATACATCCATTTACAAGTTCGTACTGGGTCTGAACGAAACCGGAGGCACCTAATTCCTGGTCCCGTATGTCCAATACAGGAGAGAAGTCCTCGCATATCCGGTCGATCTCCAAGTACGTCTGGACGATCACCAGTTATTACCTAGTCTTGGGTGTACAGCCCAATCAGGACATCAGTAATCATACAAACGATGTGAAGACCCCCGGTCTTCAACCATCGTCTTCATTGTCGACTTATCGTCGAATCAGCTATTCAGAATGGGTATAAACCCGGCCTTTCTGAATAACTCGCGTATATAATAAACAAGTGCTATAAAAACACAACACACGCCTCATTCCGATTCTGAATATTATTTTATTCAAGTATTCATATACTTTGGGAAAGGTTCCCATTAATTTTATCAAAGATAAATTCTTTTAAATTTATTCTTCAATCTTCCTTTGGATATCAAACCATATTAAGGTTTTCCAAACTAGTCGAGGTTAGCGAACCTCACCGAAGTAATCATTTATTTTTATTTCCCAATCCCATCCTATTCATCCCATGGAGCAAAACTGCTAATACTCCATATCTAACACCACGGTGTTATCGGTAAAATTAATCACCATTTCCCATTCAAATCTAATTAAAGATTTAACTATCGCTAAGAGCAAAACTGGCGATTATCCATTCTCGATCATCTCCCAAATTTGATAACTTAAATTATCAATTCCCATTTCAATCTAATTAAAGATTCATTAAAACTCCGCCTAGTTTTATTCTTCCCAAAAATCAATATTAATGATTATTTAACTTTGGAAACACAAACATGCCGCATCAACAATCTACACCGTACTATTGATTTCTGTCGATATATAACCTCTAAGCTCGTACGTCTCAGAGAAGGGTGCTAAGCAAGAGAATAAATTCCCCGCCACCAAACATATATATATTTAGCATAGATCAACCATACAGATTGAAATACAATGACAGACATGTAATCCTGCCTTTAACTGGGTTAAAGAACTAATGTCTTTTAAAAATTAGTTCACGATAAACCCAAATTACATTCTATTAATTATGGAATCTTCACGGAAAAACAAATCAATATATAATCGATATCAAATTCTGTATCCGACTAGTAATATTAATGGAATAACGACAAAGCCTTTTAAATTCCATATGTATTAACAGTCTTCCTCCACAGGAGTTCACTTCGATTATTATCAATCGAATTCCATTCAATTCCAATTTAATATATTAAATTGGAAAATGTTACTTTGGAAAATTCTCGTTAAATCGTAATAAAAAGATTTATAAATTCCAAATCACATTTCACGGTAAATCGGGTTAAAGAACGAATGTCGTTAAAAACATAGTTCATAGTAAACCCGATTCACATTCCATTTTCAGTTCCAATTAAATGTTAATTAATTGGTTCAAATCTTAATTAAAAGATTTATTCTATTCCAACGGGGTTCAAGAACAGTGTTATTTAAGACACCATTCATGACAAACCCAAAATCACATTCCATTGTTAATCGGGTTAACGAACAAGTGTTATTTAAAATACCTTTCACGATAAACCCAAAAATCAATTTCTATTCAATTCCAAATAAATATTAATTAATTGGTATACTTCATTAAATCTAAATAAAAAGATTTAATCTTTTCTCAACTGGGTTTAAGAACAGTGTTAGTGAAGATACCGTTCACAACAAACCCAAAATCCCATTTGACATTACATACAAGGCTCTGAATAGATAATCAGCTTATATTCAATATCAAATTCTGAAATCAACAAATATCGTATTGGAATAACGATATATATATATATATATGTATCTTCCAAATTCCTCCACAACGTCCGTATAATCACGGAATCCAATATCGAAATATTCGGAAGATAATTTCGATTCAAATCCATTCCAATTCATATATTGAAAATTCTGGTTATTTTAAAACTATTTCAAATCCAACTTAATTATTTAAAAATATTGGATTATAATTCTAGTTCATAACTAGTTCATTTCGATAAAATATATTTTTATCTTTTCAAATATGGATTTTTTTTCATCCCAATTCTTTCCAAATCATTTATTATGATTTTACACAAATTATTGATATTTTTAATAATTTTATCAAGGCCCGTACAGTCGATTTCCATAAATGGTCATCGAACTGCACTTACAACGACCTTTTCCGGATTTGATTTGGACATAATTCCAAATCCAACCGTTAGACTTCAAATCACTTATATTCATCGGAAAGTTCTTTTCGATAAGAACCCAATGGTTCCAGTTTTAGGAGAATCGGATGGTCGGATCTCCCGTAATGTCCGTTCGAAGTCAATGGTCAAAATTCGCGAACTGTCGCGACGCGGCACGTTCTATTCAGGCCATTATATATATAATATATATTATATATATTTCGTTGATTTCCATTTAAAACATATTTTACAAATCGTTTTAAATTCATTTTCAAAACGATTTCGACTTCATATTCAATTTCAAATCAAAATTGAATATTCCATATCATCGAAATATAAATGATAATATTTTCAAAACATTAGATTTTGAAATCACTTCCTTTTCGATATTCATTATAAAAATGAATAAAATAGATATAAATATCGTTCACATCCAAATGGCACATATCTAATCAATACGGCTATATATATTAAAATATATTTTCATGTCCATCCCAAATCGGACATCAAAATCAGATTTTGATCTTTTACTGAATATTATTTTAAAATATTCATTATTTTAAAATAACCGTTATTTCAAAATATTCATTCTTTCTGAACTGGAATCAGACACAGTCAATTACCATATAATGTTATTATATGGATTTCATACAGTACATGTATACAACAACAATGATACACAATCAACCATCATCCATTGTGCATTCTACACTGCGTAAGCATTAAATAAAAATATTTAAGGCTTACCACAACCTGTCAACCAAACGATCGACATACCACTAAACAATTGAGATTATTGTACGTCAAATATCGTCCCAACACCCGTATGGGGTTTCAATCAAGAAATACTGAATATTATTTGTGTAGTTGGGTGATGTGTAAAATTTATTGTCCCAATCAATATCAGTCAAATGTGCGTGCATAAACAAATCATCTGATTTGTTTATGAATATTTATTTTATTCATATACATGTTAAAAATTATAATTTTTAACTACAAGATATTATTTAACACATAAATATTTTATACAGTCCATTTCACATCACAAACAATTTTCACAACATAATCAAACAAACAAGTCATCCATGTTCTGTGGACGACGGGTGTCGGGTGATGCTAAGCACCGTCTGCATCCTAGCATATATTTTAACTAGAAAATAAAATTAAAGTGAGAAGTTCTCACCTTTTGGATCCACTCCTCCATTTCATTTCTGAATTTCTGAATCATTTGGATTTCATTTTGATTTCCGTCTGATCCATCGCCATTTGTTTCACGCAGTTGATTATTAAAAATCACATTTTTATACTGTTACTTCATACATAAAAATCATATTTTTATGTTGATTTTTATATTATAAAAATTATATTTTATAATTCAGTTTTCCATATTTTTATAACTCTTATTCTTATATAAATACCGTATTTTTATATAAAGAGAGTTCATATAAAAACCACATTTTTTATGTCGCTACTTCATATATAGAAATCAAATTTTTATTCGCTTTACATATATAAAAATCATTTCTTTATAATATTGTCATGTATATAAAAATCATATTTTTCCTTCGCTACTTCATATGAGAAAAATCACATTTCTCTTCTATAACAAACATGAACAAAGATCATGTCTTTACACTATTAAAAATTATATTTTTACCCCGCTAAAAATTATATTTTTACTCGAATAAAAAATCTCATTTTTATTCCTATATCATTATACATAAAAATCTGCAGTTTAAACAATGTTGCTACGTATTAAAATCTGAATTTAAACTAGGTTATACATCACAAGGAAAATAAAATAAATAAAAACAAAATGTAACGACCCGCATTCTACGCATCATAGGATCGTAGAATATTTATTTCTTTCACATACGAAGTCGTATGGTCATGTAACTTTGGGAGACGGCTATTGGGGTCATTTCCCATGTTCGTGATTTTTCCCGATTTTTAAATGACCATTTTACCCCTAGTTATCACTGTTTTGGCCATAACTTTTGACTGGAAATGAATTTTGACCTGAAACCACTTCCATTGGCTTCGGATGATGGTTTCTCTTTCCGTAGAGTGGTCACATTAGCCGAACGGGCTTACCGTTTGGGAGATATGGCTGAAACAAGTTTCAGATGGAGAAAAACAGCTTAATTGGGCTTAAACGGGTGATTAGCAGCTAGGCCCAAGGGGAATTTCGGGTTTAGAGGTTTAGAAAGACTGATTAGGGTTAGGTTATCACTTTCATTTCAGTTTTGAGCCGCCACAAACCTCCTTGAGACCTTAGTAATGGCTTCCATCCTCTAAAACCACTCCAAAACACATTTTTAGTGAAGATTAAGCCTAAACCACATCAAAACAAGGCCAAATAGCAACAAAACAAGGTTGGAACTGCTGCTATACATAGGAATTCGACCCAAACAGAGGATACTTCAGATTTGGTGTTTCATTTGTGGCCAAGGTGAGTGATTTGCATAGTTTTTGCACTAATTACGGTGATTAAGGGTAATTAGTGAAGATTAGCGAATTTATACGTAAATAAATTCTGGAAAAATTCTTAAAATTCTAAAATAATGTTTTAAGGCTCTGTTAGAAATTAGGGTTAATTTCGATGTGTTTTGCTAATTGTATGCTTAAAACATGATTAAGAGTGCTTAAGGGAAAATAAGGAGTTTTGACCACTTTTGATCCATTTTGATTCATTTGAGTGGTTGTTTGTTGGTTGCGGTTGCTGTTATATGTTGCTATGACTCTTTGGTATGTTTTGCGATTGATTCCAATAGTTAGATGGGTCGGAAACGCCGTCGAGAGGCGTATAAACAGTTGCTGGAAAGTTGCAGAAACCTGCAGGGTATCTAACCGGATCGGATCGGGTAGGGGATCGGATCGGGTAGGGGATCGGATCGGACATATCCGAACCGGACCGGGGCGTGGTACTTTCTGGAGCATGATGTGAAGAGGCAACAAGGAAGGCCTGATCGGATCGGAGGGGCGTAGCGTGGGATCGGAAGGAACAAGGAGGACTGAAGTAGAAGAAAGAGGAGCATGGATACCATATTCCGAACCGAATCGAGAGCAATACGCGAACCGAACTGATGCTGACGAGACGAAGACGGAGACACTCAAGCTATGGGGTATCCGAACCGTACCGCTTCAGAACCACCGAACCGAACCAAAAGCACCGAACCGAACCGCATGAGGGAGGAAGACCCGAACCCAGAGGATGGTGGCGCTCCGAACCGAACCGGGGAACGTATCCGAACCGAACCGAGCATGGGGAACCAGACGTGTACTTTTACTACTTCGTGGTGACTCTTCTGAAGACCAACTCCAATTCGACCAAACCCGAGATGCAAAGGAAGTCCAAATGAGAAGTTAGAGCTCAAGATTCAGATGGGAATCAACGAGTTCGCTTCATGGTTGGGCTTTGCTGCGGGACGCGTGTTAAGGAGTTATCGACGTCTATAGCTTTGGACCACTATGGTAGGAGGTACGAAGGCGGATTCAGGGCCATTATGGCATCGGTAGAACCAAGGGCTACGACCAATGAAGTGGGTCATTGAAATGTTTGGTCATGACTCCAAGTGTTTGGCTTGGTCACAGCAGGGTTTCTACAAGACGGGATTCGTCGTTACCTCGGTTTGTCTAGTGTTCCAAAGTGGTAGATGTCGTACGCTTTACGCACTGAGTGAGAGATGTGAGGATGGTTGCTATGGATGATTTGGTTGCTATCATTGTGACATGCACACCCCACCCCCGTATTCTTACACTATTTTATGGCACCTTGGAGTATCGTACGGTATGTGGTACTAACTCTTTGGTTGCAGGTCCAGGTTCAGGTATGGTTTAGTATACCTGTTATTATTATTATTCTGTTTAGATGTTTATCGCTCATACCAGGCTTTATGTCTGACCCAGAGTTTTATGTCTCCTCTTATTACTCTGGGTGCTCACACGAGCAGACTAGAGACAGGTTAGCTGGTGATGCACGGGTAGATGATCCGGAGACGAGCAGGAGGCTTCCACGTAATATATATAATATTCTCCCTGTGCTGTTAAAGATCACTGCTTGGGCATTGGTGGTGTATCTTCTATTTTGGCTTTCTGTTGTTCAGAGACAGTAGATTTTGAAAAGTTGTAATAAGCTGTAATTGGTTTTCCGCTGCTTTGAGATTGATGATTTTAGTTATCAGCTTATGCAGTGTCTCGCCTGTTTTTGTGTCAAGTATGTTATTATTATATTTTATTCCATGCGTTGTGAGACATTCTACAGGTTCCTTGATTAGTTCGTTCCCTTCTTTCTTTTCTTCTGACGACCGTTCTGTGCTAGCTGGGCATGTGTACAGCGCACTCTCGGAGGAAATGCAGGCTGGTGCGGGGCGGACCGTCACACTTGGTATCAGAGCTCTAGGTTGCGTAGTTAACCTAGGGAAGTTATCAGGGAGAGATAGTATACGTATACGAGAGAGCGTATTTGTAATTATTTTGATTTTCAAAAGCTATATATATACTATTAGTAGTATAAGAATGAATCGTACTGCACTAGCACCGCTATGGAGTCGTTAATCATTTCCTTTTTCAGATTGACGATGAGCCGATATGTTAGAGGTACCGGTAGAGGGGCCAATAATGGGAATGCGGCTGACATGAGGACGATGTTTACTGACCTCATGAGGGAGATGCTTAGAGATGTGCGGAGGGCAGCTCCCAATGATGGAAATGGTGATGGTCCAATAGTGCAGGCGCCGAGGGTTGATTTCGCCAAGCTGAATAAGGATTATACTAGCCTTGGTGGGAAGCCGTTCCATGGAACGGAGTCGGCTACGGATGTTCAGGATTGGGTGGATAGTTGCGAACGTATCTTCGAGGATTTGGGTATCGAGGATGCGATGAAGAGGAAGCTAGCGTCCCGTCAGCTGCAAGGGCGGGCAATGAATTGGTGGAATGCTATAAAGGCAGCTACTCCCGAAGATCAGATTACTTGGGAGCAGTTTAAGGCTCGCTTTAGTGAGAAGTTCATTCCAACTGCTCAGAAGTCAATGTTGTTTAAGAGATTCTTGGAGCTCAAGCAGAATGGCAGGGCTGTCTCGGAGTATATTGCTGAATTTGACACTTTGTCAAAATATGGGTTATCTCTTATAGATACTGCCGAGAAAAAGAATGAGAAATTTATAACTGGTTTGGATCAGTACTTGGGGGAAAAACTTATTAACCACATCGATGAGACGTTTGAATCGATTGTGGGGAAAGCGTTAAGGTCAGAAAGTCTTTACCCTAAGCTGAAGACTGAGGTTGCATCCGCAGATGAGCCAAAGCCACAAGCAAGTGGTGGAGGCAAGGGTGGTTCCCAGAATAAAAGAAAGCAGAATCAGACTAAGGATGGCCAAAAGAAAAAGAATAAGCAAGATGTGGAGTGCTTCAGCTGTGGTAAGAAGGGCCATTATGCTAGTAATTGTCGGGCCAAGCCAGCGGATAGGAAGTGCTTCAACTGTGGCCAGTTGGGACATCACAAGGACAAGTGTCCACAGCCCCCTAAAGAAAAGCAAATGGTGAAAGCATATGCCCTTAATGCTATTCCTTCTTCGTCGAATGCCCCAACTGCGGCGGAGAAGGGAAAGAATGTCGTCATTCAAGGTATGCTTTCTGTTTATGATGTTCCTGTTAGAGTTTTGTTTGATACCGGAGCTTCCAGTTCTTTCATATCTAATGACCTGGTAGATAGGTTGGGATTGGAGCCCGAGATTGTCGATAGACCTTTAGTAGTGACGAACCCGATTGGTGGTTCGACTAGCCTTAGCATGATTTGTCGTAATGTGGTCTTATCGAGTCATGGATGCATGTTTGTTTGTGATTGCTTTGTTTTGGGCTTTACTGGGTTTGGCATTATTTTGGGAGTAGATTGGCTCCAAAGATACGGGGTGGTGGTAGACTGTGAGGGCTTGTTGGTGACAGCTAGAGCGGGTGATGGGCGGAGGATAGTGTTTGGTGGTCTACCCAGTAAGGGGGTATTGGCTAGTTTTCTAAACTCCCTCGACATTCCGCATAGTGAGTTGTTAGGTTTGCCCGTGGTTGGCCAGTATCCGGATGTTTTCGAAGAAGTGACCGGACTTCCACCACACCGAGAGATTGAGTTCCGTATTGATTTGGTAAAAGATGCCAGACCTATAGTGATGCCACTTCGTCGTATGGCACCAAAAGAGCAGCGAGAGCTCGAGGTGCAAGTCAGCGATCTTTTGAAGAAGGGATTTATCAGAAGGAGTGTTTCTGAATGGGGAGCACCAGTTGTGTTTGCTACCAAGGCGGATGGTTCCCTTCGTTTGTGTGTAGACTACCGCGAGTTGAATAAAGTGACGAGGAAGAACAAGTATCCTCTACCGCGGATGGATGATTTGTTCGATCAGTTGAGTGGCGCGAGAATATTTTCTCAGTTGGATCTCGCGACAGGTTTTCATCAGCTTAGGGTGGAAGCTGAGAGTATAGCTAAAACGGCATTTCGAACGCCGTCTGGATTTTATGAATGGTTGGTTATGCCATTTGGGCTGACTAATGCCCCGGCATATTTTGTGGATCTTATGAATAGGGTATTCAGGGACCAATTGAATAAGTCTGTCCTTGTGTTCGTTGATGATATATTGGTCTATTCGAGGACAGAGGAAGAACACAAGGAACATTTACGGGTAGCGATGGAGGTGTTGAGAAAACATCAATTGAAAGCAAAGTTTTCTAAGTGTCACTTCTGGAAAAGGGAAGTGAGGTTCTTGGGCCATGTTGTATCAGAGAATGGTATTGCCGTGGACCCGGCGAAGGTGGCTACAGTACAGGATTGGCCTACGCCCAAGAATGCAACAGATGTAAGGAGTTTCTTGGGATTAGCGGGATACTATCGTAAGTTTATCCAAGGTTTCTCCAAGATAGCAGCACCATTGACCCAGTTGACCAAGAAGAATCAAGCTTTTGTCTGGGATGAAAGGTGCGAGAATGCATTCAAAAGTCTAAAGGACAAGTTGACAAGCGCACCAGTGTTAGTCATTCCTAAGGGGGATGAAGAGATGACGGTATACACGGATGCCTGTGGTACCGGACTGGGTGCTGTATTGATGCAAGGCGGTAGGGTGGTAGCTTATGCAAGTCGGCAATTGAAACCGCACGAGAGAAGATACCCTACCCATGATTTAGAATTGGCAGCGATCGTGTTCGCGTTAAAGATGTGGAGACACTACCTCTTGGGAGAAAGATTTGAGCTGTTTACAGATCATAAGTCGTTGAAGTACCTCTTCTCTCAGAAAGATCTGAATCTCCGTCAGCAGAGATGGTTAGAGTTCTTAGCTTCCTATGATTTTGACATCGCATACACACCGGGAAAGGGCAATGCGGTGGCTGATGCATTGAGTAGAAGACACGCCAGTTTGGGGGCTATGTTTTTAGAATGGAAGCAACTGGAGTTTATCGTGGGGTTTGATTTCAGACCAAAATGCGAATTGGATCCAGAAATGTTGGCAAGTTTGACGATCAGACCCACTTTAATTGAACGGATCGGCTCTAGTCAGAGGGACGATCCCAACCTATTGGAGATCATCTCCAAGTTAGAGATGGGTATCGATGAGGAGATGAACAAGTATGGGCTTGATCGAGATAGATGGCTTAGAAAGAATGGAAAGCTTGTTGTACCCAATGTCAACGGATTGAGAGATGAAGTGCTTAGAGAATGTCATCACTCAAAGCTGACTATACACCCCGGTGGTAATAAGATGTATCGAGATATGAAGCAGACTTACTACTGGGAAGGGATGAAAAGAGACGTTGGGAAGTTTATATCCAAGTGCATGAATTGCCAGCTAGTTAAAGCCGAGCAAAAGAAGCCTAGTGGGTTGTTACAGCCCTTAGAAATTCCCGAATGGAAATGGGAGCAAGTCTCGATGGATTTCATCGATGGTTTACCAAGGACTAGATCGGGACATGATAGCATTTGGGTAATTGTAGATCGACTGACTAAAAGTGCAAGGTTTATACCAGTCAAATCGACCAGAACGGCAGCTAAATTAGCGGAATTGTATATGAAATGGGTAGTGAGATTTCATGGAGTACCTAAAAGTATTGTGAGCGACCGAGACCCGTTGTTCACTAGTGGGTTTTGGAAGAGCTTGCAAGAGGCGCTAGGGTCAGAGTTACATCTCAGTACCGCATATCATCCTCAGACCGACGGTCAGACGGAAAGGGTGAATCGTATTTTGGAAGACCTCTTGAGAGCATGTATATTGGATTTTGGTGGATCATGGGATGACCATTTGCATCTAGTAGAGTTTGCATATAATAATAGCTACCAGTCAAGTATCGGTATGCCTCCGTTTGAAGCTTTGTACGGAAGACCATGCAACTCACCATCATGTTGGATAGAGACTGGCGAGAAGTTTATGCTTGGACCAGATGTGGTGAGGGAAACTTCAGATAAGATCAAGATCATTCAACAACGAATGAAGGCAGCCCAAGATAGGCAGAAAAGTTATGCTGATAAGAGAAGAAGAGACTTAAAATTCTCCGTTGGTGACTTGGTATTTGTCAAGATTTCTCCGTTGAAGAGCGTAATACGATTTGGCAGGAGAGGCAAATTAGCACCAAGATTTGTTGGTCCATTCCCTGTCCTTGAACTAGTCGGGAATTTGGCATATAGAATTGACTTACCAGAGAAGATGGCGGGAGTTCACAACGTATTTCATGTTTCCCAACTAAGGAAGTTCGTTCACGACTCAGATAGGACTATTTCACCTGATCAGTTAGAGGACTTCGAAGTAGAACCCGAGGCGGTTGGGAACCGCAAGCCGGCCCGTATCGTCGAGCACGACTTGAAGCAACTTCGAAGGAAGGCGGTGAAGCTAGTCAAGGTGCAGTGGAGCGAGGACGAGAATGATTGTACTTGGGAAACAGAGGAGGACATAAGGGAGAAGTATCCAGAACTCTTTGTCTGGTAAGATTTTGACTTCGATTTAGTTTTCCGCATGCTAGGATAGGTTGTTTTGCTTGTTTTGTATGTTTGATTGGTGTATATGGTTGTTAGGCATGCGGGATCCTTTGTATGTTTAGGGTTAAGGAATTTCGGGGACGAAATTTCTTAAGGGGGGGAGAGTGTAACGACCCGCATTCTACGCATCATAGGATCGTAGAATATTTATTTCTTTCACATAAGAAGTCGTATGGTCATGTAACTTTGGGAGACGGCTATTGGGGTCATTTCCCATGTTCATGATTTTTCCCGATTTTTAAATGACCATTTTACCCCTAGTTATCACTGTTTTGGCCATAACTTTTGACTGGAAATGAATTTTGACCTGAAACCACTTCCATTGGCTTCGGATGATGGTTTCTCTTTCCGTAGAGTGGTCACATTAGCCGAACGGGCTTACCGTTTGGGAGATATGGCTGAAACAAGTTTCAGATGGAGAAAAACAGCTTAATTGGGCTTAAACGGGTGATTAGCAGCTAGGCCCAAGGGGAATTTCGGGTTTAGAGGTTTAGAAAGACTGATTAGGGTTAGGTTATCACTTTCATTTCAGTTTTGAGCCGCCACAAACCTCCTTGAGACCTTAGTAATGGCTTCCATCCTCTAAAACCACTCCAAAACACATTTTTAGTGAAGATTAAGCCTAAACCACATCAAAACAAGGCCAAATAGCAACAAAACAAGGTTGGAACTGCTGCTATACATAGGAATTCGACCCAAACAGAGGATACTTCAGATTTGGTGTTTCATTTGTGGCCAAGGTGAGTGATTTGCATAGTTTTTGCACTAATTACGGTGATTAAGGGTAATTAGTGAAGATTAGCGAATTTATACGTAAATAAATTTTGGAAAAATTCTTAAAATTCTAAAATAATGTTTTAAGGCTCTGTTAGAAATTTGGGTTAATTTCGATGTGTTTTGCTAATTGTATGCTTAAAACATGATTAAGAGTGCTTAAGGGAAAATAAGGAGTTTTGACCACTTTTGATTCATTTGAGTGGTTGTTTGTTGGTTGCGGTTGCTGTTATATGTTGCTATGACTCTTTGGTATGTTTTGCGATTGATTCCAATAGTTAGATGGGTCGGAAACGCCGTCGAGAGGCGTATAAACAGTTGCTGGAAAGTTGCAGAAACCTGCAGGGTATCTAACCGGATCGGATCGGGTAGGGGATCGGATCGGGTAGGGGATCGGATCGGACATATCCGAACCGGACCGGGGCGTGGTACTTTCTGGAGCATGACGTGAAGAGGCAACAAGGAAGGCCTGATCGGATCGGAGGGGCGTAGCGTGGGATCGGAAGGAACAAGGAGGACTGAAGTAGAAGAAAGAGGAGCATGGATACCATATTCCGAACCGAATCGAGAGCAATACGCGAACCGAACTGATGCTGACGAGACGAAGACGGAGACACTCAAGCTATGGGGTATCCGAACCGTACCGCTTCAGAACCACCGAACCGAACCAAAAGCACCGAACCGAACCGCATGAGGGAGGAAGACCCGAACCCAGAGGATGGTGGCGCTCCGAACCGAACCGGGGAACGTATCCGAACCGAACCGAGCATGGGGAACCAGACGTGTACTTTTACTACTTCGTGATGACTCTTCTGAAGACCAACTCCAATTCGACCAAACCCGAGATGCAAAGGAAGTCCAAATGAGAAGTTAGAGCTCAAGATTCAGATGGGAATCAACGAGTTCGCTTCATGGTTGGGCTTTGCTGCGGGACGCGTGTTAAGGAGTTATCGACGTCTATAGCTTTGGACCACTATGGTAGGAGGTACGAAGGCGGATTCAGGGCCATTATGGCATCGGTAGAACCAAGGGCTACGACCAATGAAGTGGGTCATTGAAATGTTTGGTCATGACTCCAAGTGTTTGGCTTGGTCACAGCAGGGTTTCTACAAGACGGGATTCGTCGTTACCTCGGTTTGTCTAGTGTTCCAAAGTGGTAGATGTCGTACGCTTTACGCATTGAGTGAGAGATATGAGGATGGTTGCTATGGATGATTTGGTTGCTATCATTGTGACATGCACACCCACCCCCGTATTCTTACACTATTTTATGGCACCTTGGAGTATCGTATGGTATGTGGTACTAACTCTTTGGTTGCAGGTCCAGGTTCAGGTATGGTTTAGTATACCTGTTATTATTATTATTCTGTTTAGATGTTTATCGCTCATACCAGGCTTTATGTCTGACCCAGAGTTTTATGTCTCCTCTTATTACTCTGGGTGCTCACACGAGCAGACTAGAGACAGGTTAGCTGGTGATGCACGGGTAGATGATCCGGAGACGAGCAGGAGGCTTCCACGTAATATATATAATATTCTCCCTGTGCTGTTAAAGATCACTGCTTGGGCATTGGTGGTGTATCTTCTATTTTGGCTTTCTGTTGTTCAGAGACAGTAGATTTTGAAAAGTTGTAATAAGCTGTAATTGGTTTTCCGCTGCTTTGAGATTGATGATTTTAGTTATCAGCTTATGCACTGTCTCGCCTGTTTTTGTGTCAAGTATGTTATTATTATATTTTATTCCATGCGCTGTGAGACATTCTACAGGTTCCTTGATTAGTTCGTTCCCTTCTTTCTTTTCTTCTGACGACCGTTCTGTGCTAGCTGGGCATGTGTACAGCGCACTCTCGGAGGAAATGCAGGCTGGTGCGGGGCGGGCCGTCACACAAAAGAAACTCACAGTTTTGGGAGGAGGAGGAGGTATTGGTGATGGCTTCGGGGTCTGGTGGGTCGGGGGAAGGGCTTGGTGACCGGCGGCGGCAAGTGTGGATGGAGGCAGCGGCTACCTCAAGCTAGGGATTGGGGTTGGGCGGATTTACTTCGAGCGGAGGGAGGAGAGATGGAGGAGAGAGAGAAGAGGAGAGGCGACGGTCTGGAAGCATGGCGACGGTCCTCCGACATGGTGGCGAGGTGCGGGAGCGGTGACGGTCTGGGAGGTCATCGGGTTTTTATGAAAGGGGGGAAAACAAATTTGGCCGAGCAAAAAGAAATGGAGGGGGTGTTAAGTGTAAAAATATTTATATTAAATTCTAATTTAATTCTCTTGTCTGTTGACTTTTCATTCGAACTTCTAACGAAACCCAACGACTGTCGTCCCTAGCTAATTACCCCCATTCCGCACACAATGGGATTTGTTTCGTAACCCAATTCGACCGTTACGATTAGTTTCCATCAAATTTAAAATATAAATCAATATATTTCGAACGCACATTTTAATTTATTAGGGTCACATACTAACTCTAAATAATTCCAGAAAAATTATTTCTAGCTTTTTTTTGATGATACGGTCCTAACGAAACTAATTTCGTCAAATGTGAAGACAGTTTGAAAAATGACGATTTTCTGGTCGATCCAAATTGACTGAAACTAACAAAACACGTTTTCTTTTTCCACGCTCACATATTGATTCATAAAATTATGAATTTTGGAATCTAGCAATAACCTGACATCTCGGATCCTACAAAAGTGGTTTCGTTGAAAATGGAGGTCGTTTGCAAAATTTCCATTTTAAGGGCTAAAATTCCATAGCGACTATTCTGAATTTTCAACTGGGCATAAATTTTTATTCCCGCTATGAATTTCAATTTTTCGGATTCATTGGATAGATATTTTCAAACAGATTCAAATATTTTTGGTTTCGCTAAAATCCGGTTTATTTTGAATCCCGTACATTCATTTGAAATTTGAAATCAAATTTTCAAACTACTGCGCCATTTCCAATTTATTTTATAATTAAAATAAATATTTATATTCTAACGATGATTCAAATAAATATATACATTCTAATTCTATTCAAAATAAATTTCTCGTCGTTCTTATTTAAAATAAATCATTTTAAATATTCCAAATTCATTAAAATTGCCAAAATAAAATTTTTAAATTGGTTCTGATTTTCCGGGTTGTTATAATCCACTTAAAATCTTTTCGTCCTTGAAAAGGAACGGAGCTGAAAGTTGTTTAACTAACCAACCCAATTTTCAGTTTGGCGTTCATTCTTCAACATTTCAATTTCTAAGAATTTTCCAATTCTTCAAAAATTTGGCTAACATCATAAATTTTTGAAAAAATTCGCCATAACCTCCTTTTTACGGGGAGCACCGGGAAAATCCCCAAATCGCCACACAGGCCCTCTCATCTCAAAAAGAAAAAGAAAAGGCCAAGCGGCTAGCCAATCGGCTTATAAATCATCCAAACCCAAGAAATCAGTAAACATGTACCTATTTCTCGGGCATACAATTTTATTCCTCTGCTCTAGCCTCCTTGTTATGACATGTTCAGTATATATGCATGTACTTGTATGCAAATTTAAAGAAATTTTCAATTCAGCCCAATATTTGATACAATTTGGCTTAATGGTTCTAAATTTTAATTAATCAACCAATAATCAAAACGACACAACCAACAATCAATTTGTTGACTAATTTTCAAATTCATAACTTTTATATATATACAGAAAAACATGTTTTTGATGCCAATTCACAACAATAACCTATCTAGTTTTGGTTCTCACACCAGTTAATGGAAATATATAGACATCCCACTTTCGAAACTCGAACGCAAATGCTGATGATGTCTAGACTATCATCAGGATCATCTCAGGGTGACTAGAGTGTGATTCTATATCTATCTAGTATATTAAAACTTTGAATACACATTTGCAAGGCGTATATGCAAAATCTTTATATACTTGATCGTCAAAATCAATTTAAAATAAATATTCAAATACATATAATTAGGTTTAAATTTTCAAAACAAAATTGCTTTCATTTTAAAAATATACTCTTCACGCTCATTCTAGGATACTACTGATCCTATCTCTAACGAGTCATTCTCATTGGATATTACTAATCCAATCCCTGATGAATTCTTTCGTTTGGTTCTAATGTGCCTTGTTCTCGAGCTCTGTAAACCAAAGATCTGATACCAAATGTAATGACCCGAGCCTCCCCGTAACGAAAAGAACGGATTGCTTTGAGAACACGACAAATCAGAACATAGACAGAAGAACATTTCATTGCTTATTACAACAATTCCATCAGAATACAAGAATATAACAGAGTACGAATAAATATTATACATTTTACAAATATCAGAGATTCAAATTACATTTAAATACATAGCAGCGGAAAAATAATACAAAACACAACTGAAAGAAATACACGGATACAGAGCTTTATGGGTATAATTCCAGCTATAAACCAGGATCCTGTAAGAATAAATCTTAAAAACCCAACTACTAGCTGCACATGTGGAAAATAGGGGCACCCAGAGTTTAGGTTAAAACAATAAACTCCAGGTCAGTCATGTGACTGGTGTGAGAAATAAAACAGTTATTAATCTTTATTTTAAAGTTAGGTAAATCTAGGGACCACGCCGAATAACACGGAATGAGTTTCTTCCCAAGAATACCAATGCATAAAACAAACAAAGAATTGCTAAATAAAGAACAATGAAGCTATTCTAAGACCAGGTCCCATTACACAATGCAACGCAAGCCGGAGGGTAGGGTTTTACCTTATTATAGCCAAATAATGCTTGATACGTGAAATTTAATCTTTTATTATTACTATAAGTGAAGAAATCAACTTCAAATATAAATGTAACAATCATAGGCGGCATGAGTGCCCCATCCCACTATGTCGCCATATATAGGATTATAACTAAAATATGCGATTTTGTATTAAAATCTGAATTTAAACTAGGTTATACATCATAAAGAAAATAAAATAAATAAAAACAAAAGAAACTCACAGTTTTGGGTGGAGGAGGAGGTATCGGTGATGGCGTCAGGTCTGGTGGGTCGGGGGAAGGGCTTGGTGACCGGCGGTGGCAAGTGTGGACGGAGGCGGCGACTACCTCGAGCTAGGGCCTGGGGTTGGGCGGATTTACTTCGAGCCGAGGGAGGAGAGATGGAGGAGAGAGAGAAGAGGAGGGGGCGACGGTCTGGAAGCATGGCGACGGTCCTCCGACGTGGTGGCAAGGTGTAAGGAGGTAAGATGGTCTGGGAGGTCATCGGGTTTTTATGAAAGGGGGAAAAACAAATTTGACCGGGCAAAATGAAATGGGGGGTGTTAAGTGTAAAAATATTCATATTAAATTCTTATTTAATTCTCTTATCTGTTGACTTTTCAATCGAACTCCTAATGAACCCAACGACTATCGTCCCTAGCTAATTACCCCCATTTCGAACACAATGGGATATGTTTCATAACCCAATTCGACCATTACGATTACTTTGCGTCAAATTTAAAATATAAATCAATATATTTTAAATTTGAACGCACATTTTAATTTACTGGGGCCACATTCTAACTCTAAAAAATTCCAGAAAAAATATTTCTAGCTTTGTTTTGACGATACGGTCCTAACGAAACTAATTTCATCAAATTTGAAGACCGTTTGAAAAATGGCCATTTTCTAGTCGATCCAAATTGACTAAAACTGACAAAACACGTTTTCTTTTGCCACGCTTACGTATTAATTCAGAAAGTGAATTTTGGAATCTAGCAATAATTTGACATACCGGATCCAACAAAAGTGGTTTCGTGAAAAACGGAGGTCGTTTGCAAAATTTCCATTTTTAAGGGCTAAAATTCTATAGCGACTATTCTGAATTTTCAACTGGGATTAAATTTTTATTCCCGCTATGAAATTTCAAATTTTCGGATTCGTTGGAAAGATATTTTCAAATAGATTCAAATATTTTTGGTTTCGCTAAAATCCGGTTTATTTTGAATCCTGTGCATTCATTTGAAATTTGAAATCGAATTTTCAAACTACCACGCCATTTCCAATTTATTTTATAATCAAAATAAATATTTATATTCTCAAGACGATTCAAATAAATATATACGTTCTAATTCTATTCAAAATAAATTTCTCATCGTTATTATTTAAAATAAATCATTTTAAATATTATAAATTCATTAAAATTGCCAAAATAAAAAAAATAAATTAGTTCTGATTTTTCGGGTTGTTACAAGCATTTTTTAGGAGGATTTTTATAAATTCATTAAATGAAAGTTAATTCCATTAAAAGTCACAAGGAAAATGAATATTGCTTTTATATGGAGTAAAAAGTGTAAAATAAAGTGAAAATTCGTATTATATACATCTCTTCCTTTTTCTTTATGTGTATTCCTTATCAAATTAAATGTCGTTTTTTTGTAAAGAAGAATATAAACAACTTTATAAAAATTAGTGGACATTCTTCCTACAAATTTAACCATGAAAAATTTAACTACGACAATTTAGGTAATAATCTTAGTTCATTTATTATTGTCATTCCACTTCAATTACTGATATATATTAAAACAATAAACTTTACGAACTACAAAATCTTTAAAACTGATTCTAGATCTTGGTGTAAAACAACAATCTTAACAAGACTAAAATGAATATGTAGTAAGAAAAATTCATTTTAACTTAAAGATAAGCATATAATCTAGATAAATAAAAGTTTTAGGTATAAAAATGAAACAAAGCTAATGAGAAAATTTTACATTGTAAGTCAACAAATATAATTTTCTACTTACTGAAAAGATGAGATTATAAATTCTTGATTTGAATTGCAATTCCTGATTCAATTCCAGTCTCTTTCAAATTCAAGAAATATGTATAAAAACATAATGCACATAAACCAGAATCATATGTTTGAAGAGAGATTTGATGGTGGAAGAGAAATAAAATAAATCAGATCGATCTGAGAACTATTCACATTACAAAGGTTGATTCACTTCTCTTCTCTATATTTCTTAGTTTTTAATCCTCTCCAATTTAAAGGAATTTGGATATATAGATTTGATAACTTTTGAAAATAATAAATTTAAAACTTCACTCCATCCTCCAAAATTATAAGAAAAAAAATGAAGCATTAGGACTTAATTCATAGATACAAGAATCAACCACATCTATTCAATCTAAATATATTAAATTGGGTCCATTATGCCATGAAAACTAGTTGCCAGTGCAACCATGTAGGTCGATCGCTCCTCTTCCTAGACGTCGACCACCCAATCAATTGTCCCCGAGCATGGATCGATTTATGTGATTGCGAATTAAATATGTGTGTATGAAATTTATTTTCATTTTGTATTCGTTTTTTATTTGTAGCTTCTTCACACGAACTCCATTTGCTAAATTCCAAATATGAAAGTTGCTCAGAATTTCGCTATAAATGCAACATGGCATGTTTCGCAGTCAAATTCATCATTTGTGCAAATTCAATATTTTGAACCTTGCCAATTAAAAAATAACCAATGTTAAAAGTTACAGGGTTCTACACTCTTTCAACATTAAGAAGAATTTTGTTTTTGAAATTTCACCAATGATAAAGTGATGACTATGGATTAAAGATTTATCCTAAACTAGAAACCAATTAATTTAGAAACATAATACAAGAAAACATGCACAAATGCATAGTATGTCGTGCATCGTATCATGCTCATATGTAAACAAAAGGCATATATGTAGAATGAATCTAAATTGGATCCTTCCTATATAAATGCACTTCTTTTGAAAATATTTTTAAAAAAATGATGCAAATAGCCTAAAAATGTACTTATATTCTATACGCATGCAACTTTCACTAAAAATCTTTTCAACCATGACTCTTATACAACTACGAATAGAAGTATGAAACAACCAATTTAACATTTAAACCCTATCATCCATAACAAAAAAGCATCTAAAAATTTCTTCCTAATTGTTACTCTAATGCTAAAAAGGGATTTTAGTTCATAATTTAGTATTCGTGCCACATTGTAACATTCCAATTTCCATAATACTATGGAAACTCCCTCGCTGCCATGAATTAGCTTTGAGTTTTGCATGTATAAAATGCATAAAGAAGATTAATTTTAAGCATTAAAATGGAACTGAATCCAAAATTATGTTAAATTTTCGCGACACTATATGGTAGAATTGAAGTGGTTTCATGTCGGAGAAGAAGATTTGCAAATCGAAGCTCATAGTTGTAAGTTGTAGGCGAATATGTGTTTGGTTTCAATAGGAAGGTGTGACAGGCGTTTGTCATAGGGTGATAGACAATTGTGTTGTCAGGGAAAATTTTCCCAAGAATTGTAACAAACGTCAAGCACTTTGATAGACGTCCGCGCTGAAGCATGTCTGGTTTCCAGGTTTGGACAAACATTTGTCCTACTCTACGACAGACGCCTGAGTTGACTTTTTGGCTGATTTGGGTTGAGGACATTATATGTTGATTTGTGAAGATACCAGGGGAAATTGCTTCATATTATTCTCTTCGTATATAAGCTATTTTCAGATTTAGGTTTAGTAAGTGATCAATTAATCAAATCAAAAGATTAGATCAAGGTTTATTCTAATTAGGGTTTTGGCAACCCTAATCTTCTTCGGTTCTTATCTCCACAAAACCAAATTTTTCTGGTGAATTTGATCATTGTAATCTGTCTCGTGTACTCTTCTATTGATATTAATAAAGGATTCTCTCTCAAATTGGACGTACATTGATAAGACGTCGGTGGAACTACTATAAATCCCTGTGTGATTTTTTTTATCGTTATTGCTCTACTATTTCTCTTATTTGGTGATTGTGATTGACTTATGGAATGGGTTGCGATTGTTTTGATACAGTGATTGATTGTTTCTGCACTTTTACCACGATCTCATCTTTTACTGGGTTAGCGGTTTTGATTTGAGCGATCTTGAGTTGAAATTATCCACAACATTTGGTATTAGAGATTTCATTTTGGTAGATAGTTGCAGAAATGCCAGAAT
The DNA here is from genome assembly GCA_030737875.1 of Allium sativum. Lineage (NCBI taxonomy): Eukaryota > Viridiplantae > Streptophyta > Magnoliopsida > Asparagales > Amaryllidaceae > Allium > Allium sativum. The sequence goes on from CM060919.1 coordinate 592,836,237, forward strand.
CAGATTCAAATAGTGCCTCAACAGTTGGTCCAAGTGATGTAGCTCCTTATGTACGTGGGTCGTACGCAGCTGCTGGTTCACAATTGGTTATCGGCAAGTGGAATGGCGATAATGATTATGAAAGATGGCACTGGAGGGTGAAAGCGGTTCTTAGGCGGAATCAGGTACATCTGGTTGTGTTTGATACACATTTATTGCCAGCGGACATGTCAGATGTAGAGAGAGAGGAACTGGAAGAATGGGCATTCACTACACTTCAAATTGCTATGGGAGAGAATGTTATCTCCTAAATTAGTGGTGATACGACTGCTAAGGGCATTTGGAACAAGTAGGAGGAGTTGTATACGAAGAAGCCACCCACAAATCGATTGATCTTGTTGCAGACTTTCTTTACCTATAGGATGAAGGAAGGAACTTCGCTAAAGGTGCACCTGAATGTGTTTGATATTTGCTAATGAGGATGAAGGTGGTAGATTTGAAGATTGAGGAGGAGCAGAAGGCGAAGCTATTGTTGTGTTCGTTGCCTGATCATTATACCGGGTTCTCAAATAGTTAGATCTATGGCCAAGATACATTGACTTTTGATGATGTCAAGATGGGTCTTCTTAGTGAGGAGTTGCAAGATCAGATAAAGGAGCTGAGTGAAAATAGTAGTGGTGCAGTTAATGGTCAAGGTTTATTTGTGAAGAAGGAGAAAAAAGAGAAGAAGGGAAACCGAGAGCGTTCTAAGTCTAGGAATCCCAGTTGGAGAGGAAAGTCGAAGGAAAGAAATGACAAGTGCTTTATATGCAAGAAACCTTGTCACTGGAAGGATGATTGTCCAAACAAGGGAAAGAAGGAAGTATCATCTTCATCAGTTGCGGTGGAGAGAGATGTTGGTGAGGGAGACGTAGATGTTTTATTGGCTGTAGCATCAGATGTTTCAAGCAACGAATGGGTGCTTGATTCGGGGACTTCATATCATATGACGCCTAATATGAATTGTTTTTCTTCCTATGTCGATCGAGAAGGAAATTCAATTGTTATGGGAAATGGTGTAGTTTGTAAGTCAAAGGGCATTGGATCCATGCAAATTCAGATGTTTGACGGAGTGGTTCGTACTCTCACTAATGTGCGCTATGTTCTGAAACTACGGAAGTTACTTATCTCTTTGGGACTGCTGGATTCTTTAGTTTGCAAGATCATTATTGAGAGTGATAGCTTAATGGTTTCGAAGGGTGCGCTTGTCGTTATGAAGGGTGTTAGGACTCATGGAATTTATTTGCTTCTAGTAGTGACTGTAGATAGCGAAACATGTGTTAGTGGTTATAGTTCTCGTGCCTTAGATGCGACACGGTTGTGGAATGTGAGATTGGGTCATGTCTCAGAGAAGAGTTTAGATATTCTTCAAAGAAGGGAGATGATTGATGGAGAGAGTTTCAACAAGTTGGAGTTTTGCAAGGAATGCGTCATGGGGAAGCAAACTAGAGTATCATTTGGTAAAGAGAAACATGATTCATGGGGGATTATTGAGTATGTGCATATGGATGTCTGGGGACCAGCGCTTGTAGCTTCTTTGGGAGGAGAAAGATATTATATTTCTTTTAATGATGATTTTTCTCAGAAGGTTTAAGTGTATGTAATGAAGGCCAAGTCGGAGGCCTTTGCAAGGTTCAAAGAATGGAAGACTCATGTTGAGAATGAGAGTGGAAATACTTTGAAGGTTCTTAGGTCCGACAATGGAAGTTGAGTATGTTTCCGGGGAGTTTCTAAAATTTTGCTAGCATCATGGAATCCAGAGACATTTTACTATACCTAGTGATCTCTAATGTAGTGGCAAAAAGAATGAACCTAACTCTACTGGAGAAAGCTCGATGCTTCAGATTGACATCGGGTTTGTCTAAGGAATTTTAGGCCAAAGCATTGTCAACCATGGCGCATGTTATTAATCGAATTTCATGCTCGGTTATAGATAATAAAATTATAGAGGAAGTATGGAAGGGAAAGAGCATTGACTTGAGTTATCTTCGTATATTTGGAAATGCAGTTTATGTGCATGATCCGGGGAATGATAAGCTGTCACCCAGAGCTTTCAAGGGGATTTTGCTTGGCTATATGGATGGAGTCAAAGGCTATCGGATTTGGAATTCGGAAATGAGGAAGGCTATGGTTTCTCGTCATTTTACTTTTGATGAGTCGGCTATGTTTAAGGAGAATGATTGTTCATCGGATGTTCTGGACTTGGTTCATGGTGAATCAAGGGAGAAGGAAGTTATTCCCACTTTCAGGCCTTGAGAGAGTAGAGTTGTTGGAGGTGATTGCGAGATGAATGCGGTTGATGTTACATCACATAGTCAATAAGGTTCCCTTAGTAGTGTTGGTGATGTGCATGATTCTAAAGAAGATTCAGTTCAAGGTGGAGATGAAGGAAGACCGGGTGATGGTATTGCTACTCGGGTTGGTCGTCGTGTTATAAGGCCACCCGAAAGATATGGTGATTGGAACCATCTTAGCTTTTGTGAGAATTTGGACTATGCTCTTTATGTAGACCAAGATGAGCTGATGGACCTTGCTGACGCCATGAGTTCGAGTGATAGCTCGAAGTGGATTTGTGCCATGGAGGAAGAATTGCAATCGTTGATAAAGAACCAGACTTGGGATTTGGTTCTACTTCCTAATGAAAACTGTGCTATTGGGTGCAAAAGGGTATATAAGGTGAAAGACTATGGAAGATACAAAGCTAGGCTAATGGCTAAGGGGTTTGCACAGAGTAAGGGAAAGGAGTATGATGAGATCTTCACACCGGTTGTGAGACATACCTCTATCCAGATATTACTTGCTATAGTTGTTATTCACGACTTGGAGCAACTTGATTTGGAAACCATCTTCTTACATGGTGACTTGGATGAAGACATTTACATGGAGCAACGAAAGGGTCTGTTGCAGATGGTAAGTCAAAATTGGTTTGCAAGTTGAAGAAATCACTATATAGTTTGAAGCAATCACCTAGGTAATGGTACAAGAGATTTGGTCATTTCATGCTTGGAAGTGGCTTCCATCGAAGCATCAAAGAAGCTTGTGTATATTTCAAGAAGTTAAGAAATGATTATTGGGTGTATTTACTCTTGTATATGGACGATATGCTCATTGCTTCAAAGGACAAGGTGGAAATCAACAATTTGAAATTGAGGTTAAAAGCTGAATTTGGGATGAAAGACCTAGGAGAAGCAAAGAAGATTTTGGGCATGGAGATTGAAAAGGATCAAAAGCGTTTTGAGTTGAAATTAACTCAAAAGGAATGCATTAGAAAAGCGCTTTGACGGTTTAGGATAGAGGACACAAAGGCATCAAATACACCTTTACCTTTGCATGTAAAGCTTTCGAGTAAAGGATCACCTATTAAGGAGAAAGACAAGGCTTATATGGCAAAGGTGCTATATGCTAGTGTGGTTCGAAGTTTGATGTATGTCATGGTGTGTACAAGGCCTGATATTGCAAATGCCGTCGGGGTGTTTACTCGGTTTATGGCTAATCCGAGGAAATCGCATCGGGAAGCAGTTAAGCTTATTTTAAGATACTTGAAAAGTACAACATCTTATGGTCTTGTTTTTAGGGCTGGTAAGGAGAAGAATTGCATGTTGGTTGGTTACTATGATTCGGACTACGTTGGTGATGGAGATCGAAGATAATCAACTTCTGGATATGTCTTCAGACTTGGTGGTACAACCATAAGTTGGAGATCTAGATTGCAAACCATAGATGCTTTATCCACTATGGAGGCGGAGTTGATAGCCGCAGTGGAGGCGACAAAGGAAGCACTCTATTTGAAGCGATTGTTGTGTAGCTTGGGGTTTGAACATGACAGTGTTGATGTTCAATGTGATAGCCAAAGTGATGTCCATTTGGTGGAGAATTTGGCGTTTAGCTCACAGACCAAGCATATTGAGGTGATGGAGTCATTCCTAGTAGCCATGGACGAAGACAAGCAAGCATGCCTTCAGAAAGTGCACACAAAGGATAATGTGGCGTATATGTTCACTAAGGCATTGCCAGTTATGAAGTTCGAGCATTGCTCGAACTTAATTCTCTTAGAGAGGTGTTAGGTGCCACCGACTGGCATGGTTGTGCGAGAAACTTGGATGTGGAAGAGTATCAGTGAGAGGTTGGAGTTTTCTTCTTTGTATATTTGTCTTTTGGTGAGACTAGTTTAGGAGTTGGATGTTTTCAACATTTCATTGGCCGGTGGGGGCTTTGCCTGAACTCGTTGGTGGAGTGCAATGGGCGGTGGATATGCCGGAGCTTATTAGGAAAACATTCAAGCTTGCTTGGTTGAAGGTAGAGGATGGTTTGGCACCATCGGTGTAGGTGTTGGAGATGGATATAGTATCGAGGCGGAGTGTTAAATTTTTGTGATACTATATGGTAGAATTGAAGTCGATGGAAGTAGCTTTATGTCGGAGAAGACGGTTCGTAAATCGGAGCTTACAGGTGTAAGTTGCAGGGGAATATGTGTTTGGTTTCAGCAGGAGGGTGCGACAGACGTCTGTCATAGGGTGACAGACATTTGTGTTGTTAGGGAAAATTTTCCCTAGACTTGCAACATACATCCAGCACTTTGACAGATGCCTACGCTGAAGCATATGTTTTCCAGGTTTGGACAGACATCTGTCATACTCCACAATAGACGTCTAAGTTGACTTTCGGGTTGTTTCGGGCTAAGGACATTATATGTTGATTTGTGAAGATACCAGGGAAAATTTGGGTAATTGCTACATAATATTCTCTCCGTATATAAGCTATTTTCAGATTTAGTTTTAGTAAGTGAACAATTAATCAAATCAAGATATTAGATCAAGGTTTATTCTAATTAGGGTTTTGGCAACCCTAATCTTCTTCAATTCTTATCTCCACAAAATCAAATTTTTCTGGTGAATTTGATCATTGTAATCAATCTTGTGTACTCTTCTATTGATATTAATAAAGGATTCTCTCCCAAAGTGGATGTAAACTGACAAGATATCGGTGGAACCACTATAAATTCCTATGTGGTTTATTTTATCGTTATTTCTCTACTATTTCTCTTGTTTGGTGATTGTGATTGACTTGTGGATTGGGTTGAAATTGTTTTGATATAGTGATTGGTTGTTTTGCTCTTTTACCATGATCTCGTCTTCCGCTAGGTTGAGGTTTTTTATTTGAGCGGTCTTGAGTTGAAATTCTCCACAATAAAATAGACTCATGTGCATCATCTATAAGGTATGGAAATAGAAATTTCAAGGCTCAAGCAGCTTTTTTCTTGTCACCTTAGCTTTTTTATGTATCACAGATCCTAGTGTACCGTTATATTTGTAATTCTAATCCTATTTACCTTCTCTACGCTTAACACATGACTTATAAAATAAAAGTTTCATGAAAACCTTTTTCACTTTTCAAACCTGTATATCAAATTTAAAAAACAAATTTAAAAATATTTAGGTGTTCATTATTTATTAAAATAAAATTTAGGACAAAATTTGAAAGGTCATTTAAAGCAAAAATAATTCAAAATCAAATATTATTATTATTAAAACCCAAAAATATTTTTCCTTCTAAAACTTTGACAATTTGGGTCACATTTTAGTGTAGCTGAAAGTCATATATGCGCAAAATGCACAAATAAGTTTCACCTAACCTTACCCCAAAAAGTATTGATATCTTAAAGAAAATTCCAATTTTAGTTTCTGAGGAACATGCATAATGATAAAACCATGACCAAAAATTCGTAACTTGTCCTTAACAAGGATTAAAAAAATTCAACTTTTCCATTACTTTTAGTTAAGCGTTAATTATGATATTTCACACATATATCATTCTCAAAATATTAATGGTGTTTAGAACATGAGCAACTCAATGGATCACAAAACAATCTCATAGCGTCGTACGTACATTTTACAATAAGATAACTAGAAGTTATAACCCGTAAACACAAAAGAAAAGAAAACTAATGCCAAAGAGGAAAGATACAACAATTCTATCGACATTGCCTACCAACTACTAGAAGGTCTCGCTTTACGGTTGGAGCTTGAACTAGTGTCGCGACCTCGGAATGGTCACAACAAGGCGAGAAGGCATTTATTCTCATGTAGTTGGCATTGCTACTCCAATATAATCTTGTGGATCTCGACCTAAGCTTTCCACATAGTTGTAAGCTTAGAGTTATCTTATCCTCCCACACATTGCTGATGCAGGTGTTGCTGCTCAACTACTGGTGTTAAGTCGCTGGTGAAGGCAAGTGGATATTCATCCTCCTGATGGTATCCCTATTGAATGTAGGTAGGACCCTCCTTATAACTGATTCTCACTCAGGTTCTCACCGTAATGCCTTGACATGCAAGTGAGAATGTGATAATATGGAAACTGAGTCTGAGGGGTATCAACTCTCAGATCGACCATGTAGAGCATTATTATGTGAGACCAACTAATGACCACGCCGTAATAATAGCATGGGTAGTTCTATGCATGAGGCGTAGATCAGATTAAGGCTAACCCTCTTGGGTATAATGTTATGCCGAATGATGCACACCACAAAATGAGCAATATGTCATAAATTATCATTGCTTCATACTATGACTTCTCCAATGAAGATGCGTTGAAGAATCCGTGGATGCGTCACCCCAATGTCATCCAAATCAGTTTCAAATGCGAAAATCCAAAAATCTCAGCGAATTTATCATTGATCATTTAAATTTGAGTCCCTATCACCTCAAAGTGGATGTAACTATTATCATCATCAAAGTTCTATGTCATATAAGCATTGAATAGATGGACACAGCATAGGTAGCAATTGTGCGGTTGTGCTTTGTTGCAAGTTCTACCACTATAAAAGCTCTTTTGAGCCAATAACAGCGAAATCTTCCAATTTGATAGGTTGTCGTTGGTGAAACTCAAAATTCACCATATACAATTCTATGATTCTAAATTAACCATATTGTTAACAATCATAAATTTCAGAATTGTGGTCAGTAAATTTGATTGTTTCGTCCGCCTTCTCCAGCTGATCTCAACTCTGAACTCTAACTTTCTTGCGGCGATGTTCACAGTTGTCGTCGAATCAAAGATCTTTAATATAATTGTAGTAGCCTCAAAAATAGATGCGATTAAACAATATTTTTAAATACCCGAAATACTTTCAGCTACCATCTTATATACATTTTATATGAAAATATCCCTTTTATAGCTGACGGGTAAAAGAAAACTAAAAGAGGATACCCCAATAGAATAAAATATCATTCTCACTCATGCATCCTTTAAAAAGAATAAAATATAGAAGCCGCATTTTAAAATTGTGAGCTAAATTTAAATTTTCTTCTAAATAATAGAAATTAATACTACCAAACTTTTTCATTTGAAAAATATCTAAGGTTTCAAAGTTCTGTTTCAAGAGACAAAATACCTTTTAAACAAATTCTTCTTTCCTTCTTAAATAAACTTTACAAAAATAAGGAAGAAAATTTAAAATCCTCTTTTAAAAATATTTTCTAAAAAAAAATCTCTCCCTCATGGATTGGACAAAGGAATTGACATAATTGTTTCAAATAAAAGATCTTGTCTATCTTTATAAGTGACAAACGAACGCGCTCAGATAATGTGCTCTATACCATTATGGCATACTGGCACCAATATCCTATTGACCCAAAATGAAATGCAGATCTTCGATTGGAACTACTTATAACAAATCCAAAAGCTCAAGTGCAACTAGTTTTCTACCACTTGGTTATCCATCTCCAGTCTTTGAGATTACCTTATATGTCGTCCTCATGCTTTTCCAAATAATCGACAAATGCACCGCAGGGTGATTCGGGGTTGATAAGAATTTATAATCCAAAATATTTCCAACATATAGTTTCTTAGCTCATACCTATGATGTAGGACATGAGCTTATATTATAGTTGGAATTCTAAGAATCAAGCACAAAGTAAAAGGAAAGAAAATTCGAACCTGTTCTCTCATTTTATCCTAATTTCCCTGACAATATAGTCTTGTGCTATGATAGCAAATGTAACAATATGTAATCTTATGTGCCTCAAAGTGAAGGGAAGACTTCCATCAAATCTACTGACCTCGCATCACCAAGCCACTATGTCAAATTTATTAAATAAGGATTAATACTATTCTAACTTAGTATTGGACTTAGTCAAATACTAATTACCCATTAGTCCCCAGTTGATTTAGTACCATAAATATCAACCTAAGATATTTTAGGTAAGTAACCAAATTGTATTAGTTAGTCTATTATTATTATTCTATTTATAATTAGTCTCATTAATCTATTTGTCTGTATCTATTCAATCTTTCCAATTCAATCTGATCTATTAACTTATTTATATATCGCCCTTTTATTTGAGTTGTGCATTAACTCCATTAATGAAATGCAACCTTTTAAATTCAAATTTCAGTAATTTTACATTAATTATGGCTGTAATTTTTCATATCATATTAATTACTTGGCCCATGCCAATTGATAGGAATAATTATTCCATTAATTCCCAACGGTAATCCTTTTCAGTCTTATTATTGATATGTTACATAAATGTGGATTACGTGTGTATACTTTTGAATTTTTTTATTCAGCTTACCCTAATATTCAATTTAATTTATTTATTCTTCTTTTCCTTTATTAACTTAACCTTCTACTATTCATTAACTCAAATTTCTTTTTTCATAATTATTTGGCCTATACCAATTAATAGGAATTGTTACTCCATTAATTTTTAATAGATATTCTTTTCACTCTTATTATTGATTTATTACTTAAGTGTGGATTATGCATGTGTACTTTTGAATTAATTTATTTAACTTAGTTTAATCTTTAATTTAATTTATTTATTCTTCTTTTCCTTTATTAATTAAACCTTCCTACTGTTCACTTGTTCAAATTTCTTTTTTATTATGTAGTATCTTGAGTAAATTTCTAACTTCATATAAATTCACATATTATGGTTATTTCTAATACTAAAATATGATTCTATATTTAACTTGTTGAAACAACGTTTTTAAGGAAGTTTTCCATTTGATTTTCAGAAATTCATTAAAAAAGACATCAACTCCATTCAGAATCACAAGGAACATAATTTTATCTATTAAATGGATAATGAAAAAAAGAAGAAGAAAAAACATACTTTAATATATCTTCTTTTCAGTTTATGTGTATTCCTTATTGTTAGAAACTGAGATGATGGTTTTGATGACAACAACCTTTTTAACTATTACAATTATAAATATATACTAACATCATTATCTATGTATATATGTATATATATATATGTATGTATGTATGTATATGCATATACAAGATGTATATGCAATTATTGATTATTGAAGACTATACGGTTTCAAGATTGAAGATTACAAAGAGGAAGAATTCAAGATTGAAGACTCATAAGTAACAAGAGTTCAAGAATTCAAGATAACAAGATAAGTAATAGAGTCTAGAATTTTTGTTGAAACTTCACATTAACTCTAGAATCTTTATTCCTATTTTCCTCATGGGATGCAATCTGTTTCTTCCTTATATCGGGATGGAACTCATAATCAAATTAGTTTTGGCGGGAACGGAGGCTTGTCATAATGAGATACTCTGCAAGTAGGAACTCATAAAACTAAAGTTTTAAAATATCCTTTTTAGCTTCAAAACCCTTCTTAACTTTTATTCTCAATTGATTTTGAAATTAATTCCTATTTGAAAAATATCTCTTGGCTTTAATATTCTTTGATTTTAACTAACTACTGATTTAATATTTTAGTTTGAAATCCCAAAGATATAATATTTACTTGAATTTTAATATTCTTATTTCCTTATATTCACATTTAAAATTTAATTTCTTAAGTTTTAATATACTTTTACTTATATTTATAGTTCTATATTAAGTATTAAATCACTTTTATAGTTTACAAATATATGTTTTAAATTTACATTATTATTGTATTATACTTGTTTATTATATAGGAAAACATTTTGTTTAAACTCCAGAATCACCTTGATTTATTTAAACATCATTTCCATTGTTTTCAAAATTTTAAATTTCAAAAATTTCATAGGAATGTCGACATAGCGGGTGACCATGTTGATACGGTAGCCCTTTTTCCAAAAATTTAAATTTTAAAAGAAGGGTCTATTGGTCAAAAACCTTTTCCGAATAGACATGGTTGTTGATTTCCTATATATATCTAACCAAAAACGATTTTTTTAACAACTTTTCGTTATCTTCTTCACTCCTCTCCATTTATTCTTTAAATTTCAAAATATCCTTATCCAAACTCTACCGAAATCTAAAGCGAATCAAACCAGAATATCTCTAGTTTAATCCTCTCCCTTCCTCTCTTAAAAATCCAAGTGTTATTCAGAGTTATAGGTGCAATTACAATCAAAGATCAAAGTTATATTGAGTCTTTCTACCAAATTTTTACTGAAAAGGTGTGATCATAGCCCATTCAAATTATTTGGGTGTGATTGTAGCCTATAAATCAATTAGGTGACCTTGTAATGTGGTTAAATCAAGAGAGATCCCTGTGCTCGGAAGTAATTGGGGGTGGACCTTGTGGCCTTCAAACCGAGGATTGTAATTTGAAGATTATTTGAAAAGAAATCTGCACAACCCTGAGTTTGCGGGAATGGATGCAGGGTAACTCTGAACCAGTATAAAATCTTGGTATGTTCTTTCTTTTAATGCTTTTATTCAATATTTGCATTTATGATTGATTTTGTGACTGTCTCATATCTGTGATTTGCATTTAATCTAAAAACATTCAAAAATATTTCAAGGAATTCATAAATTATATTAAACACTATTCACCCCCTCCCCCTCTAATGTTAAGTTAGTCTTAAGATCCGTAATCCACATTCCCAACAATCGGTATCAGAGCATAGGTTTTCTAAGTTTCCATAATCTAATTTTTTGAAAAGTTTAAAATTCCAATTTTTGAAATATTTATTAACACTAATTCATAAATATTTAGTTCAAAATTGTTTCATATATTTAGTCATATTGAAAAATCAAGTTAACTACTGAATAGGTGGGTTGTGCAGGAACAGATGTGCTATATAGCTCTTGATGATTCAACACTTAATGGACAAATGGTGCAAATGAAAAAAAACAAATGGATACATAATAGTGGTTGTTCAAGACATATGACTAGAAATCCAAATATACTGAATGATGTAGTCTACAAAAATGGAGGAATGGTTAAGTTTGGAGGCAATTTAAAAGGATATGCAATTAGCATCGGCGATGTCGGTAATTCTAAAACTCTTACTATATCTGATGTTTTGCTATTTAGGAATTTAAAACACAATTTACTTAGTACAAGTCAGTTATAAGATAAATGTTTCAAAATTAAATTTGAAAAAACAAGTGCCACATCGAAGATAATAATTCAAATATTATATTTGGACATGAAGGAAAATATTTATATTTTAAGTATGAAAAATTCAAATGATAACTTATGTCTGGCTAATACAAGTGACCCATGGATTTGGCATAAAAGATTTGGACATTTGTATTCCAAACTCCTATCTAAATTTTCTAAACTAGAGTTAGTAAGAGGACGCCCTAAAATGGATTTTAAAATGGATTCCAAAACACCATAAGAACTTCTTTATAATAAGAAACAAAAAGTGTCTTATTTTAAAAAATTTGGAAGAAAATGTTTATTTTAAATACTAACATAAAATTGAATAAATTTCATCCTAAAACTGGTAGAGAAATTTTTATTGGGTACTCGAATAGAAGTAAAGCCTATAGAGTTTCCTATTTAAAAACTAACACCATTAAAGAAACAATGCATGTATCTTTTGATGAAATATTAAATATATTAGCCAAATAAATGGCATGGAAGAGTTAGATAATGAAAATAATGAATCAATTGAAATAAATTATGAAACTAATCAACCTAATAAAAGAATCGGACTTTTAAAAGAAAATCCTATAGAAAATATACTAAAAGATATTGAATATGTTGTTAGAACTAGAAATCAATTATATAAAATGAGTAATGTAGCTTTAATATCAATTATTGAATCTAAAAATCCAAAGGAACCATCTTCTGATGATTCATGGATACTTGCTATGCAAGAAGAACTGAATCACTGTACTAAACATGATATATGAGAACTTGTTCCCAGACCTAAGGATGAAACTATAATAGGAACTAATTGGGTTAATAAAGATAAAATGAATAAACTTGGTGAGGTCGTTAGAAATAAAGCTCAATTAGTTGTGCAAGGTTTTTCTTAAGAAGAAGGAATAGATTTTGATTAAACTTTTGCACCCACAACAAGATTTGAAGCTATCAGAATTGTACTTGCTTACATTAATTACAATAATTTCAAATTATTTCAAATGGATGTAAAAAGTGCATTTTTAAATGGATTTGTTAAGGAAGATGTTTAAGTTGAACCACCTCCATTGCTTGAAGATGAAAATTTTCCAAATATGTTTACAAATGAAAGAAATCTTTGTATGTTTAAAACAAGCTCCTAGAGCCTGGTATGATAGACTAAGATCTTATTTATTACAAACAAATTATGAAATTGGCAAAGTAGATAATAATCTTTTTAATAAAAGGAACAAAAATGATATTCGGTTAGTACAAATTTATGTAGATGATATTATATTTGGATCAACAAATAGTGAAACTAGCAAATAATTTTTTGAAATTATGACAAAAGAATTTGAAATGAGTCATATAGGAGAACTCAATTTCTTTTTAGGATTACAAAAAAAAAACAGTTAGATAATGGCAGTTTTATTAGTCAAGAAAAATATGCTAGGGATTTAATTAATAAGTTTAGTATGACCACTATCAGTGAAAAATCCATTCCTATGGCAACCAATGAAGTTTTAAGCAAATATGACTTATCAACAGGCGTAGATCAAAAACTATATAGGGGTATGATTGGTTCACTATTCTATATCACTGCGAATAGGCCAGATATAATGCATAGTGTTTGCCATTGCGCTAGATATAAATCTCAACCTAAGGAAACTCACTTGTAAGTCATAAAACATATTCTTAGGTATGTTAAACACACTTTAACTTTGGTTTATTCACCTTAAAAATGATTCACTTGATCTAATTTCATATCTTGATGCTAACTATGCTGGTTGTAAATCAGACCAAAAAAGTACCAGTGGAACTTATCACCTTTTGGGGGCATTCCTTGGTATCCTGGTTTGGTGAAAAGAAAAATACTGTATCAGTGTCAATAACTAAAGCAGAATATATCTCTGCAGATTTAGCTGGTTCTCAAGTAATTTATATGGAATAAGCTCTTAAATATTTTGGATTAAACATCACTAAATCACCAATTCATTGTGTTAATACTAGTGCAATAAATCTATCTAAGAATCCTAAACATCATGCTAGAACTAAGTACATCGACGTTGGACCTCATTTTCTTAATGATAATTTAGGAAAACAAAATATTTCACTGAATTCATTAAAAGTGAGAATCAAATTACAAACATTTTTGTTTGGAACTGGGGTGTCTACAACAACATTGGATGGATCTTAAGTCTATCCAGACACTAGAGGGGTGAAGTTTAACACTATATCTATTAAAATTACAAGCAAAAAAGAAATAAGTAATAAAATGAAATGCAGTAAAGTAAATAACACCAGGATTTTTATACTGGTTCGGATTAACCAATCCTACATCCAGTCCTGCACTCAACTATCCAGAATTTCACTATAATTGCTTACTTTCCACAGGTGGCAAGAACACCTTTAGAATCTTGCTTTTACGGGCCACAAGATACACCTTTTCTTGATCAACATCAAAAAACTATGACAAGTAGTCGTATCTTAATAAAGATTCTAGTAGATTTGGTAGAATGATCCTATAAACCTCCAATGGCAATATATCTTTGAATTCTTTGAGGAAATAGGATGAAATCAGAGAGAGAATGATGTGACTTCAAGTATAACTCTCTGATATTATGTGGTTTGCAAATCCCTAAAGAATTGGAGTGGAAGAGAGTAGATTTGCAAAGAAAATTGAAAAGTATTCAATGGATTTGCAAAGTAAATGTACGGAGGAGTAGAAGAAAATGAGAAAAATTGTTGTTAAAATTCATTTTTGGAATCCTTTAAATAGTAGTTGAAGAGATGTGTCTTTTGGTAAAGGGATGGAGGGAATGTCTCTTCATTTAAATTTGAATTCTGAAAATAGCGATCGCCATGTTTATATGTAGGGTTACCCATGTCAACATGGGTATTGAAAAATTGACCAACAACATTTAAAATTGTTGCAAATTTTCTGCACTTCAAATTCCCTTATATTCGTGGATTTTGGTGATTCGGTTGAGGTCACTGGTTGATGATCTTCAAGTGTAATTGCTATAGGATCTTTAACAATATAAGCTAAGGTTCAACCAACTCCTCAACACTTCAAACACTTCTATTCTTTAGCATTCTTCTCTAATAGGCTTTGGTATTCAATTGTTCAAATTATCCTTCCTGTATTATTCTTCATTGCTCTGATTAACCTTCTTCTATAATTTTTCTTTGTACTCTTGTTTATCTCTATAAATGTCTGCAAAATATATTTGATGGAACTGCACAACTCAAAGATTTGTTAGTAGTAATGTTTATATGGTTATTGTCATCAAAATCAATACCTAGGATGTTAATAATCTCCCCCTTTTTGATGATGACAACCATAAAAATATTTAAGAGATAAAATATGATACTTTTATATTTGACTCCCCCTAGCTCTATGCACTCCTCTCATCATTTTGTCTAGTATATTTATACATTTTCTCCCCCTTTGTCATCAACAAAAAAGGTAAAAAGAATTGTTTAATCTACTGCTAAACAATATGTAGAGTTTGTATATACATATAAATAAAATACAAGAGGAAAATTCAAATAAATTCAAAACATGAAATAAACTTTATCCAATAATTAGACGAGTTTTAGAATTACCGACTTTGTCGATGCAAATAATAAATCCTTTTCATATTTTTTCCAATGTTCAATAGATTTCTTGTCATATGCTTTGAGCATCTATTATTTGGTAGCTTAAAAATTATAAAATATGCACACTGGTACCCTTTACATTTCAGGGTCCATGGTGTTTAGTTTTGGGATGCCAAACCCGTGAAAAGTTTGAATGCCCTTTCAAAATATAATCATTAGATGAACGAATCTTATTAATAAAATTATCAATATATTTTCTTTTTCTATATTATACAACCTTTTTGGAACCCATAAATTAATGAACCTATTTGGAGGATTTAACTTTAATTTCCTAGGTTTTAGTTTTAACTTGGTGGCTTTAGCAAGCTTAGTACAATAAGGACTATTTTTCTTCGATTTAGCTTCAGGGGTGTGTCGAAGTCCACATTTATTCCTAATGTGTTTAGATGCAGATAACAATTTTTCTAGATTATCCTTTCCTTTGTTAAATTTATCAATATTAATTTTCATTCTATCAAAATTCTTACTACGGTTAAGAGGATCATTGTCTAGAGATTTTATTTTTTCATTCAGATCGGTGATCTGTGACTTCACTGAAATGTTTTCTAATTTTAAGGACTCATTTTCACTTTTCAAATTTTCAAAATATCTGAGTGTTAAATCCTTTTTTATCATTATACCCATTAAGTCTTTCAATTTCATCTTTTAGACATTATTTTTCTTTAGTTAATCTTTCATTAGATATTTTTAATCTATCTATGTCTACCAAACTATCGTTGTACTCTTTCCTAAGTATTTTATATCCCTGGTGTATATCATTTAAAGATTTAGTAATTTCTTTATTAAAATTACATACCTGATCATCCATTGCAATGAAGCACATATTGGCATTTTCTGAATCACTATAGTTTTATGATGTATCTTAGTTATCCTATGTTGCATTGAATGCATGTTTCCTCTCCTTATTGAAAGAATTTGATATGTGTCTTGGTTTCTTTAAGTTGGGACTGTCTCTCTTCAAATGATCAAGCTTATCACATTCGAAACATTTAGCAATATTTCCATTTCTGGAATTATTTTTGTTAGTTTCGTGAAGCTTTCTCATTCTACTATACTTCAAGAATTTCTTCGTCCTCTTGGTAATAAACTCGATATCATCATCAACGGTATCATCATCTGGTTCATCATTATCGATCATAGCATTAAGTACTAGTGATTTCTTCTCATTTCCTTGATTCTCTTTTCTAACTTGCAATTTTACTTCATAGGACGTTAGATTACCAATTAATTCTTCTATTGCCATAATACTAATATCATTGGCTTCTTCGATTGCTGGAGTTTTCTGATCTCATTCACTAGGAAGTGAATTCATGATCGTTCTGACTTGGTCTTAATTATATTAAGGCATGTACTATATCTTGAAATCTAGAATATATATCATAAATATACCCATTTGGTTTCATTTGAAAGAGTTGAAACAGGTGAGTTAACATAGATATCTTTGTCTGTTTTACTTTGTTGGTGCCTTCATGTGTGACTTATAGTGTTCTTCGAATTCATATACAGGATTACAAATAGACACTCGATTAAATTCATTTCTATTTAAAGGGAAAAATAAAATTTCCATGGCCTTAGAATTATTAAGTGCTTATGTCTTTTGGTCCAATTTCCATTTTGAATATTTAGTTGAGGCTCTATGTACATTACTTGGGTAATGTTCCAAATATATGAACCATTAGGTAACAAATAAAATTTCAGCCTATAAGTCCAATAAGCATAATTGCTGCCATCTAAAAGAGGAAGTCTAGTGGTGGATTGCCCTTCTATAAAATTATAAATAAAAGTGTTACTAGTGTCACTAGCCATTTATACTTTTTAGAAACCAGTTGGTTAATTTTTGAAAACCAGTGCTCTAATACCAATTGTTAGGAACTCGGTGTTTGCAATAGTGTTGGATGGATCTTAATGCTATTCAGACACTAGAGGTGTGAAGTTTAATAGTATATATATTCAATTTGCAAACAGAAAGAAATAAGTAATAAGATGAAATGCAGTAAAGTAAATAACACCAGGATTTTTTTACTGGTTCAAATTTACCATCCTATATCCAGTCCTCACTTCACCATGTAGAATTTCACTATAATTGCTTGATTTCCACGGGTAGCAAGAATACCTTTACAATCTTGATTTTACGCGCCACAAGATACACCTTCTTCTTATCAACAACAACAAACTATGGCAAGTAGTCGTATCTTTAATATAGATTCTTGCAGATTTGTTACAATGGTCCTATAGACCTCCGATGACATATATCTTTGAATTCTTTGAGGAAATGGGATGAAATCATAGAGAGAATGATGTGAATTCACGTATAACTCTCCGATATTGTGTGGTTTTCAAATCCTTGAAGAATTTGAGTAAAAGAGAGTGAATTTGCGAAGATAATCGAAAAGTATTCAATGGATTTATATAGTAAGTGTATGGAGAAAAAGGGGTAGAATAAATGAGAAAAAATGATGTTAAAATTCGTTTCCAAAAGCCTTTAAATAGTAGTTGAAGAGATGCGTTGATACAACCGAAACCCGCATGCCACGGAAGTAAGGATTAGCAATGGAATATAACACATAAACATAACAGCAGAACAGAAATATTGCATTACAGAACATAACGTATGTCAGATTACATCGGAAATAATATCATCATCAGAGCTACATATCATAACAGGATCCACTTAGTACAAATACGTTTCCAACTTAAGATAATAAGTTTGCAGCGGAATCAAACATAATATATATATAATAAAGTTTGGGACAATCAAATAGAAATGATACAAGTCCATCTTCAGCTTCCATAGCTTTCATACATATCCAAAATGAACCAAGCTAAAACCTGAATACAAGGCTACCCATGTAAAAATATGGGCACCCGAGTTTGCAAAGGAAAAACAAACTACGAGTCAGTCATGAAACTGGTATGAGAAATCCTAAAGTTAACTTAACTTATTTAAAGTAAGCATATCATGGGACCACATTATATGTCATGGAACGGGTTTACTCCACACGAATGCGGTGCATATAAATGACTAAAAAACAGAAAGTAAAATAGCGCAGTGCTTTTTGAAAAAGGAAGCCAATATAATACTCAGGCCCCATCACACAATGCAACACAAACCAGGGAATAGAGTTTAACTTATAATGGCCAAACATGCTTGATACAAGAAAATAAAAATCATTTATTATTAGTGTCTATATGATTAAAACAATTTCAAAATAAATGTATCAATCCTAGACGGCATAATACTCCATCCTATTATGTAGCCGATAATATACAACTAAAACCGTAAAGTTTCGTATTGGAAATTGGATTCCATCATGAAACAAGGCAAGGGATCTTCCTTCTGATTCAAGCCCTAGGACCCGCGCGCATGTGCACTTAGAGTGGCAGGGCCGACCCACTCTTACGTTTGTAGATTAGTAATTCTTTAACAATAAGTTTTTCGGTCCTATGGGACCTGTCACTTGGTTAGTATGTCGACCAACCATATTTGAGGTACCTCGCTATCCAGCATCCACATAAGTAAAATGTCTGGGCTCCATACCATGACATCACTCCTAACTAAAAAGAAACGCATGTTCTCTCTACGGTCCTTCATCTCGTTTTCGATTCATACTGAGGTGTGAAGCTCGCGAATTAACGCTACACACAAAGCTACACTATATGGACCATGCTTTGATCATCATCCACAAAGCTCCGCTTTTCAATAGAAGTTTTGATCATTGCATCTCAGCATGCCACACTGACAATCCATGTCATACGATTGATGTCTACCAATATATAACATCTAAGCTCATACGTCACGGAGAAGGGTGTTAAGCAAGAGAATAAATTCTCCACCACCAAACAGATATATATTTAGTAGCAATCAATCAATATGTGACAAAATTCAGCGTCAGACACACAATCCATTTACAAGTCCGTTCTGGGTCTAAATGAAACCGGAGGCACCTAATTCCTCATCCCATATGTCCAATACAGGAGAGAGGCCCTCACATATCCGGATAGTCAACAAGTATGTCCATACAATTACCACTGTAACCCCTTTACGGGAGCTACCAAAATCTAAGGTATCAGTAGTAATCTACTCAATGTGAAGATTGCCGATCTTGCACCATCTTCATTATCTTTGACTTTTAGTCGTCGTTTAATTACTTGAAATGAGACTTAACTCGGTCTTTTCAAATAATTCTCGCATTTAAACTTCAAATCAAATTATTTTCCTTGGTTAAGTTATTGGCCTTCAATATTTATTTCATTGCCTTAATTTAAAAGGCTTAATCGAGAATTTAATTCGGTCATCGAATTAAATACTCAAGTCATAACATCTCCAAAATTCATCTTTATAAGTTTTCATGTCAAATCGTACTTAAGCATTTTTATTTTATAAACTAAGTAAAATTAGTCTATATGCATTCTAAATCGCTTATAATAATTTAAAATGATTTGCTGTATTTTTATTTTATACGGAAGTAGCTCAATTTAGTCGAACAACGTTTCAGGTCATTTAGATGCTTTGGCGCTGTTTTCATTCAATTTTGGGTTTAACATCTCTAAAAATGTAACCGTTGGATCTTAACGTATTTATTATCATTGGAAAGATCTTTTTGAAACGAATCTAATGGTTCTAATTCTAGAAAAATCCGATGGTCGAATCTCCCGGTACATTCGTTTAAAATTACGAGTCGAAAACGCGAACTACCGCTACTCGATTTGTTTAATTTAAATTATATTTAATGTATATAAATATAATTCGTTGAATAGCTTTCGAACTATTTAATTGAATAAATATTTAGCAAACGCCTTTAATTTTCAGAAAAAATCACCATTACCTCCTTTGTACGAAGTGCTCGGAAAAATCACAAATGGCCTTAAAAGGCTCCAATAAAACTATATATATATATATTTATATATATGCCAAATTCCCATTAGGAGATGTGTAAAAATTCATCATCTCAATACCCGTGAGTGGGAATTAAAGTCATGTGAACATCCATTGTGACTATCGTATATATAAACAAGAGTACCGTGTACATTTTTGCCATCTCAAGACCCGTGTGGGGTTTGTTACTAAATCCTGCAAATTTAGTTAATGTTTGTTTTAGTCCATATTAGGTCCTCTGTCCAGTCCATATTTGAGAATCATTATGTCATTTACCTGTCTCCAGTCATTTAGTTCTCATCGTATAGCATTCACAATTACATGTTATACGGTTCACAACATATAAGCATCAAGCAGCTACATGCTTATATGAGTATTCTTTGTTATGCTATACAATGTAGTCTAATACCTGTTACTACCCTATGGCATATGTTCAATCCATCCAAAAGACCATCACACGGATCCAAGTCATGCACAGTAGTCACAAATAAATAAATAAATCATCCAATGCCATTTAAGGCACCACAAAGTGTCCACCCACATAGTATGAAATGCGAGTGTCGCATATCCACACAATGCTTCTAACTAAAAATAAAATTCAATTTTTTAGTGAATTATACAATGTAAAACATCAATGAACTTAAATAGGCAGTGATGAGCAGCAATAAACATGATTAAATGTTTCTAGTTATGGATGTCAATGGGGCGGGCCTAGGGTCCAAACCCGCTTGATCGCCCTTGTTTTGACCAATTTAGACCCACCACATAGGGTCTCCGGGGCGGGTAGACCCGCGACCCGCTTTTGGAGGTCCGGGCCTAGGGTCGGATCCGGGGCAAGGCTCACCTGCCCCAACCCGACCCGCACGATTGCAACATCATTAAAACAATTTATAACTATAATGATTATTTGTTAATCTTCTCAGGTATTCTTGGTTATAACTTCAATATTATATTCATTCAACTACCAAACTATAAAAGTTTCATAGTATTAAGTTGCATTAATGATAATCATATAATAACAAATGCATACATTTTGAAATATAATCTTACAACTCGTTTTATTATATTCTTTTATCATTGTTAAACACGTTATAATGTGTATACAATTTATCATTTAGTGATAAAAATATAAGCATATGAATTTGTGTACATTAGAACACAATATCACCGGGTCATGGGGGGTTGAGTCTACCCTGACCCGTACGGATTTGGTGTACGGGGCGAAATTCCAGACCCGCACTGGGTCTGCGGGGCAGGTCTAGGGCAGGATTTAGAAAGTCCGGGTCGAGTCTGGGGGGCATGAAACCCGCCCCATTTCCATTCCTATTTCTAGTCAACAACTGATAATCAAATTAAGTTTGCTACCTTACTACGCAAATTCTATTTTTGCGCAAACTTAAATAACCACTTACCTAATGATTAAAAATAATATTTTTACATCGTCAATCTCTCGCTAACATCATAATAAGTCATTATTATTATTTCATGTTCATCGTATTACTTCCCAGTTAATTTTATTTTTAACAACAGTCAATTAACGCTTAAATCGTTAATTTTATTTACGCCATTCAACTTACTGAGTTCGAAACCCGGAATGACATGCTAAGAGCTTCCGATGTGCATACGCTAGGATCGGCCACTTATGTGGTGCTCGCAGACCGGGCTAGGTGCACTAGGGAGGGTTTTACGACTTCGATCGGTTTCCCTACTAAACAAATTCAAAAAATAGTTAAAAATCATATTTTTAACTAACTAAAAATTATTTCATTCCTTAATAAAATTTATTTACTAGCTAACACTAATTGTTTTACTTAATAATTAAATTTCATGTAATTAAATCCCTAATTTACCCCTTTTAAATGTGAGTTTGGATTTCTCACCAAGGGTTCCACTCCACCCACTACAACAGAACTGCTATTTTATAGCGGCTCATAGCCGCTATGAATAAGAAAGATAGCGGTTTCATAACTGCTGTATATGAACATATTATAAAAAACTGCTAAACATTTATAACGCTTTGTATGCCGTTATTAAAGATCCTGTTTGATAGCGATTATGTGCCGCTATGTTACTTTATTACTAGCTCATTTTAACCGCTATAATACATCAAAATTTCATTCTAAGCCAAAATATTTATAACACAGTATTTCCGCTACGCTACGTCAATACAATAGCTCGTTTTTGCCGCTATGCTACGTCAATACAATAACTCGTCTTTGCCACTATGCTACGTCAATACAATAGCTCGTTTTTGCCGCTATTATACATCTAAATCTCAATAAATTTGAGATTATTCATAACGCAGTTTTACTGCTATAACATATATCTTTGATAACTTCCACAAGACGCTATTAAATTAGCATGTTATAGTAAAAATCTCTCTACAGCTTATACATTTTAATAATAATAATAATCAAAATGAATCTTCATAACAAGTTAAAGATGAACACACAAAATATACTAATAGCAAATAAAGTATCAACTAACAAAAGAAATTCAATCCATGAGTACACCTAATTCAATACATATGTTTTCAATTCCCATTGACGTCAACATGTGTACACAAAATACAAAACATAGTTCATAATTGTTCAGTTAACACACAAAAGATACAAGACAAAACAACCCAATCTTGCAAGATAAAACAGCCCAAACCTGCTAGAGAAAACACCATCACCAAAGTCATGTCCTAATTCCTCATGAAAAATATTTAGCACCTGCAAATATAAAAATTCAAAACAGTTATCTACCATGAATATGAGCAAGATCTTAGGTAGTATGTAAGGAAAAAACTTTTTATGTACTCAACAGACCGATTATCTAAATGGAATTTTGTATGTAATTCTCTGCATAAATCAAACTCACAATAGATAACTAGATGTGTTGTGTAGTTGTGTGATTACCTCCCTAATCTATGAAAAGCTGACTGCATAAAATCTTACAGCAGCAGCTGCTATTATTCCTAGAACTGGAAGATCAATTTTCTTGCGTCCATTTTCACACTGCCACACAATAACTCAATAAGATTCTTATCTATATATTCATCTGTCTTATGTAATGAGCTGGGTCGGGTTGTTTTCAGCTTTTAACATGGCCTACACAATTTTAAGTTATCATTAGACGCCTTAAAAACACCTTCGTTCTAGCATTCCTTAAGTCAACTATTATGTTTTTTCCTCTAAAATAAATTTTGTTTGTTTTTGATCTTTTCCATTCCAATTCGATCTAAATTTTTTTACCCTTAGAAACTGATCAAACTAACTAAGTCGACTCAATGCTCATCTCTAATAGTAAAACCCGGAAAAGTTCTGTTTTTAGAGGAAACTAAGACAAGAATACCGGATAGTTATTTTTTATATCTATATTATTTTCTTAATCTTTTGTCCCTCACATGGTGCAATTACATTTGATTATCAGCATGTGTGGCAACAACGTGAAAGGTTAATTTTGGATTTTTCAAAGGGAATCTTTAACTGACGCATCTTTTTTTTTTAAAATCAAATGTGAATCTCTCTAAGTTTGACATGTGATTTATATCTTTGAAATTATTTACCGTATTAGCCGCTCATTCGCAAAGATAGTTATATGAAGTTAAACTGAAATATGAAAAATGTAATATTCTTAAGTAGACTTATCTGATTTCAATTTCGTTTCCATCATTAAATCATAAATTTTATTATTTTTCTATTAACATACGTATGTCATATGTATTGACAATTTTTCTCAAGGGCAAACTCATTCCCATTAATTATTTGTCGTCAAAATTTTAACTGGAAGAATTCAGTCTACCTCAGAGTCAAATATTTATCGACCAAATATAGGCAAATATTTGACAATCAAAATTTTAACTGGGGATTTTTGACTGTCAAGTTTTTTTTTGCTACCTGAATTTTTGGTGAGTAAGAGCATTTGCTTACTGTTTCATGCCATTTCTAAGTATTAGAAAATCAAAGCAAGATTGTTGTTGTATAATTTGTCTATGTGAACTCTCCACATTCAAAGAAGGATTGTTGTTGTATAATATGTAAGGTAATATTATTGTATTCAGAAAAGAACATTGAAGCTAGAGAAAGAGAATTAGAAAGAGAGGCGGAGCTTGAGGAAAAGGCACCTAAAATAAAGGCTAAATCAAAGATGTCCAACCAAGGTAAGTAAAAAAAAATCCTTATTGCTTTTCTTTGTATTTCATAAACTGAGATAAAATCAAGTTGATGCCTAAAATGATTTATAAACCAAACAGGAGGAAAAAGCGGCGAGAAAGAAGCAGAAAACGTTGGCTTTTCAGTAAGCAAAGGCAAAATCGAAAGGGATCTAGAATGCAAAACAATGGAACTAAATAAATAGATGAAGCACTAGAATCACATTACAATCATCGTTTTGAGGTTTGTTCTACTAGTGTCCTCAATTTGTGAGCTAAGTTCCAAGAATCTCACTCGGAAAACCCCGTTTGTTTATGTCTACATTTGTCAGCCTGCACTTCTTTATCGACTTATCCTATATGCTAGCATTTAGCAAGCACCCTCTAGTTAACCGTCCGCACTCTTTTTCAAAATACTTTATCATTCTTAATTTTAATGCTAAATTTTCTAGCTATGTTAGCTACTTTAACTGTGTTTTTCATGGAATGTACAGAAGAGAAATGTCCTTCAATCTATTAACAACGTAAATGCTTTTAAAAGTAAGGTATAAGAACATGATATGACATACCTGGTATTCCTCAATCAAAAGTTATGCTACTTTTTTTCCTATCATCCCTAGCCTCAAGCTCTGCCATGTGTCTAAAATCATCCCCTTTCCTACAAAGCCGCCAATTTATTCACCAAATTAGAAACCAAATCCAGTTACTGCAAGTTAATAGCTATTTAGGACTATGTATCAACAAGACAATAGCCATTTGGTATTATATGAACTCAAAAGTTGTCGCATCCCAAAGAAATGAAATCTAACAGAGAAGAATATTAGCAAAGTAATTTTTATGTAAAAACATTTCTGAAGGGTAGAGCTGTAAACCTTGAACTCAGACTCAAGCCTTTTCCGTAATACGCCTTCAATGTGATGGGTCTGGCCATCGAGCCTCCCACTGCCATGACCCTAACTTTTATGACAACTTCAGAAGTAAGCAATAAAATTGTGAGCTAAAGAACCTCGATATAAAATCGATGTGCGCAATCCGGATCCAATATTATCTGTAAATCTAATGATGAAGGAGAAGCTTTACTAAATGAAAGTCTACGCAAGAATCAAAGAAACAACGCACAAAAAGTTATCATATCATGCCAACCAAAACATTATATGGGAAATTATAGTATCCATATTTGTTGTTATACCAATGTAAGACTCATGTTCCCAGAAGTTAAATTTAGTACATCAAAATATACAGTGGACTATGAACTTCCAGATCTTATATAAATAAGAGTATGCAAGAATGAAATTTCAAGTAAAAGAAGCAAGAAATGAAATTTCAAGTTGACAAAATTATTTACGAAATGATGTTTGTTTAAACTAACAATTTATAAAACAGAATTAACATAGGAAGCCGATAGGTATATATGAATTGTTAATAAATAAATGATCAAAGAACCAAGTAAAGAAACAAAATCACACACAAGATTTAACGTGGAAAAACCCTTTGCGGGAAAAAACCACGGGAGAAAGGCAAACTTTATTGATTTAATTGATGGAGTTGTTACAAGCATATTCAACATACCAACCATAGCAGTAAATTTATATTCTACTTTCATGCATTCAGATAAGGAGAGAAAGAATAAAAATAAGAATATTCTTTATCCTTCAATGAGGTTGCTGCATTTATCTCAATCAAGAGAGTAAATTAAAATCTCCTTTATCCTTTTGATGAGGTTGCTATAAATGTCTCAATCAAGAGAGAATCTTCTTTATCCTTTAAATGAGGTTGCTGAAAATACCTCAATCAAGGGAGTAAATTAAGGAACTAAATAATGTCCTTTAGGTGACACATCAGCTGGTCCAATCCTCAATCAAGAGAGTAAATTAAGGAACTAAATAATATCCTTTAGATGACACATCAGCTGAACCAATCCTAATGAGAATTTCGGATCACAAATTAACAATCTCCACCTTGAGACGAATTCTCATCTTGAAGTAAAAAACGAACTCCTTCAACAAGTAAATATCTGCCTTGCTCCAATAGTCCCTAAAGACTATACTGTAACACCAACCAAGCTTGAGCAAAGCTCAAACTTAGTAATTGGAACTGGCTTTGTCATCATGTCAGCGGGATTGTCATGAGTACTTATCTTGCAAATTTTAACACCACCTTTAGCAATAACATCTCGAATGTAGTGATACCTCACATCTATATGTTTAGTTCTCTCATGGAACATTTGATCCTTTGTAAGGCATATAGCACTCTGGCTATCAGAAAATATAGTAATGCAAGATGTATCTCCACAAAACTCAAAATATAAACCTCTAAGCCAAATAGCTTCTTTACATGCTTCAGAAATAGCCATATACTTGGCCTCAGTAATTGATAATACTACTGTAGTTTGCAAGGTTGCTTTCCAACTTACAGCACAACCACCAATGGTGAAAACATAACCTGTTAATGATCTCCTTTTATCCAAATCACCTGCAAAATCAGAATCCACATAACCAACAAGTTCTTCTTTAGATTTACCAAACTGCAAACAAGCATTTGCAGTGCCATGAAGATATCTAAAAATCCATTGAACTGCTTTCCAATGCTCTCTTCCAGGATTGGCCATGAATCTACTGACAACACTTAAAGCATGTGATAAATCAGGACGCGAACAAACCATGGCATACATAAGTGAACCAACTGCACTAGAATAGGGAACTCTAGACATGTACTCAATATCTTCATTTGATTGTGGACACATGGCTGATGACAATTTAAAATGTGCAGCAAGAGGAGTACTTACAGGTTTGACATCAAGCATATTAAAACGACGAAGCACTTTTCTAACATACCCACTCTGACTTAGGTATAATTTTTCAGAAGTTCTATCTCTTGATATCACCATGCCAAGAATCTTCTTAGCATCTCCCAAATCTTTCATTTCAAACTCTCTACTTAACTGCCTTTTCAAATTTTCAATTTCCACCTTGTCTTTTGAAGCAATCAACATATCATCAACATAGAGTAACAAATAAATGGCTGAATGAGTAGTAATTTTCAAATAGACACAACTATCATAATTGGACCTTTTAAAACCTTGAGATAGCATAAAAGTGTCAAATCTTTTATACCACTGCCTAGGTGACTGTTTCAATCCATAAAGAGATTTCTTTAATTTACAGACAAGAATTTCTTTTCCACGGATGATAAAACCCTCAGGTTGATGCATATAAATATCCTCTTCTAATTCTCCATGTAAAAATGCAGTTTTTACATCTAACTGTTGAAGCTCATAATCATGCATAGCAATAATACTGAGTAACATGCGAATTGAGCTATGTTTCACAACAGGGGAAAAAACTTCATTATAGTCAATACCTGGAATCTGACTGTAACCTTTTGCAACTAATCTTGCTTTGTACCTTGTCTTATCGTTTGGAGAAACACCTTCTTTTCTCTTGAAAACCCATTTGCAATGAATAGGTTTCTTCTCTTTAGGCAATTTGATTAAGTCCCAAGTGTCATTTCTTTCAAGTGACTTCATCTCATCATGCATAGCAGCCATCCACTTATCAGAATCACTAGAGATAACAGCCTCAGAATATGAAGAAGGCTCGGCAATACCTTCTATTTCTTCTGCTACAGCGCACGCATAAGCAACAACATTTGCTTCCTCAATAAACTTTCTTACTGGTTTTGGATTCCTTCTAGTTCTGTTTGTTGCAATAGATTGTTGCGGTGGTTGCATAACTGCTGGAGGATCCTCAACAATGGGTGCTTCATCTTGTCCCTCAATTTCTGCGTTTGATGTAGCATCTGTATCAATAATATGCTCCACCTGGACATTTGATTTCTGCTTACTCTCAACAAGATCATTAGTAGATGGAATATCATGTAACATAGCAGATTCATTAAACACAACATTTCTGCTAATTACAACCTTACTTGTTTCAGGATTCCATAATTTATAGCCTTTAACACCAGACTTATAACCAAGAAAAATGCACTTAACAGCTCTTGGCTCTAACTTTCCATTATCAACATGAGCATAAGCAATACATCCAAAAACTTTCAATTCAAAATAATTTGCTGGAGAACCAGACCATACCTCAATCGGAGTTTTCTTACCAATAGCAACAGAGGGAGAGCGGTTGATGAGATAACAGGCTGTGGAAGCAGCTTCAGCCCAAAAACGCTTATCCAAACCAGCGTTTGACAACATACAGCGAGCTTTAGAAATGATAGTCCTGTTCATACGCTCGGCAACCCCGTTTTGCTGAGGAGTGTGAGGTATGGTGTAGTGCCTAACAATGCCTTCAGCCTTGCAAAATGAATTAAATTCATCTGAACAAAACTCCATCCCATTATCAGTCCGAAGCTTCCTTACCTTCCTTTCAGTTTGTCTCTCAACCATAGTCTTCCACTCTTTGAAAGCTGAAAAAGCTTCAGATTTATGTTTCAAAAAATAAGTCCAAACTCTTTTGGAATAATCATCAATGATTGTCATCATGTAACAAGCACCGCCCATGGATGCTTTCCTAGACGGTCCCCATAAGTCTGAATGCACATAATCTAGAATGCCTTCTGTTGTATGAACTGCAGTGTTGAACTTCACTCTCTTATGCTTGCCAAAAATGCAATGCTCACAGAACTTCAGCTTGCCTGCGTTGTACCCATCAAGAAGTCCTCTCTTGTTCAACTCTGACAGACCTAATTCACTCATATGTCCAAGACGCATATGCCAAAGATTAGCAGTATCACAATCAGAAATATTATTTGAGATAACAGGGGAAGCATTACCTGAAACAGTAGTGCCTTGAAGATAATAAAGGCCATTTGTTTGCCTAAGATTTCCCTTCATTACAATAAGAGAACCATTTGTGACTTTCAAGACACCACCTCCACCTGAATATTTGTACCCTTTGTCATCAAGAGCACTTAAAGAAATCAGATTTCTCTTCATGTTGGGAATGAACCGAACATCTGTTAAAGTTCTGATTGCGCCATCAAACATCTTGATCTGAATAGAACCAATTCCTGCTACTTTACATGCCGAATCATCACCCATCAAAACTGAGCCAGCATCTTTTATGGGTTCTACGGTTGTAAACCAATCTTTAATAGGACACATATGGAAAGTGCAAGCAGTGTCAAGTATCCATTCATCTTTAATCTCAGCACATCCAGCAAACACGGTAACAACAAGCATCTCATTGTCAGAACTATCATTACGAGCACAATTGGCATTAACTTCATCTTCTTTGTTATCTTTTGGTTTGTATGTTCCATTTCTCTTTTCCTTGTTCTGCAGCTTATAACATTCGGATATTTCATGTCCATCCCTCTTACAATATTTGCAAGACTTGTATTTGCCTCTAGATTTAGATCGACCTTTATAGGCATTGGAACTTTTGCCTCGAGATCCATTATTTGAATTTTTCTCCTTTGTCCTGCCACGAACGGACAAGCTTTCGGCTTAAGAGCTTGATCCAGTTGAAGACACCAGTTGTTTCATTTTCTCCTTGGCGTGCAAGGCTTCATAAACGTCATTTAGAGTGAGAGTATCATGACTATATAATATGGTATCTCTGAAATTTGAGTAAGAACTGGGCAAAGAACATAATAGGATTAAACCCAAATCTTCATCATCATATTTGACTTCCATTGCAGTCAAGTCAGAAACAATCTCTTTAAAATCAGAAATATGGTCAAGCAAATTACCTCCCTCTTGCAATTTGTGCAGAAACAGCTTTTGTTTGAGATGCATCTTACTTGTGAGATCCTTGGTCATGCAAATTGACTCCAGTTTCAGCCAAAGAGAAGCAGCTGTCTTCTCGTTCAAAACTTCTTGTAAAATATTATTGTGTAGATGGAGCTGAATTTGCGACAAAGCCTTCCGATCCTTTCTCTTCTCATCATCGGTCCATAGTTCAAATCTCTTGTTCCCGAATCCATCCAATGCATCATCATAATCAGCTTGTGCGAGCAACGCCCGCATCTTCACTTGCCACAATGAGAATCGAGTGTTTCGATCCAATAGCGGAAGATCATACTTTAACGACGCCATGTTGAATAAACCAGCGCTCTGATACCACTTGTTAATAAATAAATGATCAAAGAAACAAGTAAAGAAACAAAATCACACACAAGATTTAACGTGGAAAAACCCTTTGCGGGAAAAAACCACGGGAGAAAGGCAAACTTTATTGATTTAATTGATGGAGTTGTTACAAGCATATTCAACATACCAACCATAGCAGTAAATTTATATTCTACTTTCATGCATTCAGATAAGGAGAGAAAGAATAAAAATAAGAATATTCTTTATCCTTCAATGAGGTTGCTGCATTTATCTCAATCAAGAGAGTAAATTAAAATCTCCTTTATCCTTTTGATGAGGTTGCTATAAATGTCTCAATCAAGAGAGAATCTTCTTTATCCTTTAAATGAGGTTGCTGAAAATACCTCAATCAAGGGAGTAAATTAAGGAACTAAATAATGTCCTTTAGGTGACACATCAGCTGGTCCAATCCTCAATCAAGAGAGTAAATTAAGGAACTAAATAATATCCTTTAGATGACACATCAGCTGAACCAATCCTAATGAGAATTTCGGATCACAAATTAACATGAATTGTGTTTTGAAATTTACTCTAACAGTTAAAAAAATTATGACAAACCTGTGAAAGCAACAACAACAAAAATCTAACTTTGGTAAATGTAAAATTATCATCTACTATCATGGTTTAGGAGTTGTATGGATCCTTT
This sequence comes from Allium sativum, assembly GCA_030737875.1. Classification (NCBI taxonomy): domain Eukaryota; kingdom Viridiplantae; phylum Streptophyta; class Magnoliopsida; order Asparagales; family Amaryllidaceae; genus Allium; species Allium sativum. Next base: position 592,866,997 of record CM060919.1, read on the forward strand.
ATATGGAATGCTGTAAAGGTTAGAACTGAATATAGTTACTGTCATGGCAATATGGCATAAACATATTTTAGGATTAATTTTTATGAATAAATAAAATATTAAGGTTGGTGGACATCATATCAGTTCCTAATTTTCCACGCATTTTGTGAAGGGCAGCTTCATAATATACATACAAAGAATAATTTTCATGTTTGATTTATTTTTCTTGAACGCATACTGTGGTTCTTAGAGCTAATCAGAATAGAATGTTACGTATGTTATTAATAGCATATCTTTATTTGCATCTGGGTTGCAGCTAAATTACTTCTGGTTTTTAGTTTAACGTTATTTGTCTTTAATTCATTGCTTACATATGTTGTCTTATTGTTTAAAGGGTATTAAATTCATGTTAACCTTAGTCAAAGCCATACAGATTTTTTTAAAAAAAAAAATCACTCATTAAGTACATCCAATAAGAACATATAATAAAGGAACATTTTTCTTCTTAATTATTCCTGTAGTGTGATGATGATAAGAAGCCACAGCCGTTGATAAATAAAAATTTATAGATCGCTTAGAATTATGTTTATGCTTTTGCTTATTAATGAGTAATAACAATTACTTATTGAGCATTGACCATTGTTGTTGAAATAAGTAAATGGTGATTACATTCTAATCAAAATCCATGTCATAAAAATTAAGGGAAAAACATGATGTATGATAAATTATTCATTTAGCAAAATATTATGGAAATAATGCACAGATATAAAAGAGTTTAGTTGATTAATCTATTTCTTTGAGGGCAGTGCAAAGTTTGAAGATTCACAATAATCATTTTGAGATTCAATAGCAAGAAATAAATCAATAATGGTATCTTAAAATCTCCTCTTTCCCCTCTGTGTTAAAAAATTAGGATGTAGATGTTGATTGTGCAACCATATACTGAGAAAAATATAATTGTTAATAAACGAAATTTTTTCGGTTATATATAAATCAAAGGTAAATAAATATAAGCGCCAAATATATGAAACGGATATAAATACATAGAGTGTGAGGGAGGATGAAAGAGACATTCACTCTGTTTGAATCCAACATGTACCTTGTTGCTTCTAGGATCATACCATTGAGTCATCCCAGTTTTGTCATCACTGAAAAATGAAACCTAAAAAGAAAAAAAAAAATCAAAAAAACTATTTAGCCTTTAGCACCAAACTTTGAAAGACAGTAAATACAAAATTGTTTTGTTCCACTGCTTAAGTAATTAGATTAAAAGCATAGATACAATGAAACAATATTTTTTGCGAATGTGACTTCATTGGAAAAATGACCTGAAGCCTTGGCTCTTCCGCACCCCCATTGAAAGAAAAATTCCTTTAATGTCTATCGATAATCAAAATATGACTTCTGTATAGGCTTTAATAGTAGAAATGCTAATCAAGTATGACTCTTAAATCTACAACCCTTTTAAGCTTAAGTTACATCAGAGTAAATTTTTTAAAGTAACTAAATTAAATCATAAGGCACGTGGAAGTAATAATTGTAAAATTCTCATTTTACACTGATTGAACTATATTAATCAATATTAAGAAATAAACATAAGAAAAAAGAATCGTCCTAAGGATATAACAGTATAACATGTTGTCATAAAAATATTTACTTTATTTAAAATGGTGATTGTCCTACTTGTATGAATTGACAAAGTTAATAACATTAAAATCACTCTGAACCATACAAATTCAGTCTAAAATCGATAAACCGATATGAAAACATCCTGCTGTGCACAAAGTTTTCACACATGGATTTTGTCTTACCAGTCTAAGTATTCATAGTTTGACATTTCAGTTATTTGAAAATGAAAACATTGTAATTTTCTGTTATTTCAGAGTGATCATTTGCGTTTATCAGGTTGTACAATCAAAAATTAGTGCAGAGCTACTTAATAGAGTTGGACAGTACATACAAAGTCGTTCAAACCTAATTTGGGTATGGAATCCTAAATGACTTCATTTTGAGTTGGAACCATGTTTCACGTAATTAAAACTACAATTTGATTTGAGCAAGGAACATCTATATTATCGTTGTTTTGTACGTATCTTAATGGCATCTGTAGAAGACTTCAATTTCTTCATGTATCAATGACGTAAAAATAATAATAACGTACACCAACCAAAAACTCGTAAAAAGTGAAACTGAAAAGATACATAGGGAAGTTCGGCGTAGACACCAATATAATTTCTTCACATCATTATAACTGATATTTGACAGTAGCAAAGAAAGAAAAATCAATATATCTAAAAGTGAACCTAAGGACTCCTGTCATATAAATTGAATTTACTGATATAATTATCTTTATATGCACACAAATGCACTTGTCTAACAAAATAATCTAGTGTTAGCAAATATACGTTAACAGAGTGTGCACAGTAATAAACAGAGAAAGTAAACCTTAATTATGAAGTAATGAGCCTACAAAGCAATGGGCCTGGTGTTGACTGCTTTGCATTTTTCGATTATTTCATCCTTATCAAGAAGGTCCTCTAATGCATAGTTTTCCTTGTCTAAAATGGCACCCGCCTGATAAGGGAATAGTTTTAAATGTTTTTCCATATGACATAGAGAAATGCCACAGTCTATGAAAAGAAACGCTTTAATTTATGAAAGAGAAAGGTCAACAAATAATTAGGCCTAATTCCTAAAAGCTACTGGTATTTTTCAATTAATATTACTGTCGCTTTCAATCCGAAATTAAATTTTAATTGGATGCAACTTCATAATAGAAATAATCAAGGGTCAGCTGATGATCAAGTATTACTGTAACTTATAACAATACTTTTTACTTTAAGAAGCCGATGCACGCATAAAAAGTAACATGAATGGACTGAAATTTGGTAAAGAAATGTCAGCAGGCTCACAAAAGTTATCGCTGAAAATATCAATTTCCATTTGATATGTTGATGATTAATAAAAGGCCTATATTTATTTTACTAACGACTTATATTTATTTCGAAGGTAGTAATTTGTTTTTATGATCAATTACTTAGCAGTTTCTTTTTTCATCGCAAGCATCCTATCATTAAAAATTGAGTTATTAGGAGTATTTTCTTTGAACAACATTAACTGCATAATTCAAGGATTGGATAAAGCTCAAAACTATATGATCCACGTAATATTAAAAATATTTTAGAGACAAAATACTAATGAAGAATAAGGGCTGGATTTTCATAAAGTTCAAAACTATACAATCCACGTAATATTAAATATATTTTAGAGACAAAATACTAATGAAAAATTAAGGAATGGATTTTCATAAGTTCACCCAATTTTCTTTTTGTTAGGATTAGAAATTTGTAATATTAAAGGTCTTGCTTATTCTAACCCTTTTATGAAAGATAGCTAATAATAAGTCCAGCAATCTTAATAATCCATCTTTAGATAATTAAGAGTATTGCTTTATATGCAGTAGTATTTGTTAAAAGAAGAATGTAAAAGCACCCAATCAGTGGGAGAAATCAGGGCATTGCTTGCTTTCATATAAATTATAAGCAGAGTAAACCACATGAAAAACTTGAAGGGAAACGGTAACATGGATTCCAAAATTATACCTCTTACTTGATATTATGAAAAAAGATTCTAAAGGAAAAATACTACTAAAAGATTTGCTAGATTTAGTAATATGTTGCACACAAAGAGACATGGTTAAGACCTTCAATGGAAAAAAAAATCCAACGATAAATTGAGTAACATTAATAATTTATCTTTACATATTTAAGTGCACTGTTTTAATTGCAGTGGCATTTATTTTTTCAAATAAACATACAAAGCATGAAAAAGATGGGAGAATTAAGAGCGTTGCTTGCTTCCAGCATGTTTAATTTTCTACAACGCATTAAAGGATGGAAAAACCAAAGCATTTCATACATAGGAACATTTTCCCAACCAATATAACCATTATCATCAGTACATGGATCAAATTAATGCGTTGTATTAACTGCAAATGCATTGAGACTGCAGGATAAAATGAACACAGTTCTCTATATTTCTTCCATGGTTTTACACATAAATATCATTGATGTATAATAAAAAAGGAAACCAATTTTAAAATAGAGGAAGTCATCCTTTGTAAACTAAAAAAATCACGTTAAGGTTCATTATTTATGAAAAATCCAAACTTCAAACTAAATAGCTAGATAGTAGAAAAATTGAAATCTACAGCCAATATATTTCACCTGAAACGACATTATTGCTGGATCAGCTGATGAACTTTCTAGCTCGACCAACCATATAAAATTCAGCCTCTTTAATGGCGGTAAAAAATGAATCAAGATAAAACCCATGATCAACAGCACGATAAGTTTAGAACCTAGAGAATTTCCGCATCACTTTAATTTACCTGTAGATAAAAAAACAGTAGGGCATAGAAATAAATATTCCTTTCTACTACAAAAGGAAAATTATATGGAAATTTATGCCCTATCTAAAATCAACCAAATCCAAAATAATACAAACTATAACAATAATACCTCTACTTGTGATAATGGCTATTTGGTTTAAAGATAATTAGCAAACTGATCAAAAGGAAAATAAGGCATAAATGATATATGAAATCAATTTGAAATAAAGAGTGGGTGTAAATGTTTAACAGTATGGGAAAAGTCCAAGAAAGAAAGATTCATGTTGTTTATTTTCCATTTCCACCAATAAGACATGAAGATTAGCTCCCTCATGTAAAGAAATATCAACATTTCTACTTCCCATTCACAGTATAATAAATCTAACAAAAGCAAACTTTATTTTAGCAAAACATATATGGATTATATTCGTTTAAATGGAGTGGGATTTTCCATGTTGCCAACTTTAGAATCCACCCACATACAATTAAACAAACGTGCACATTTTAAAAATTGATGTTTTAAATGTATTTCTCTGAAATGTTTTAGTGGAATTTGGTGGAAATTGATGTTTTAAAAATTAAATTGATACAGTTAAACTACCTAATATTAGACAACCTATTACTATATGATAGGATATGAAAAACATGCACATTTTAATACCATTAAACCATTATTTTAATGGATTATAATCTTAATACCATTACTATATGATAGGATATGAAAAACATGTGCATAGTGAATACTTACCTTTAATACCATTATTTTTATGGATTATAATTTTAGTTGGATAATTTCATCTATATGCTTATATTTTAATAACTATGTTATAAAAGAACATGATCTTATAATAACAATTAGACTTAAAAACACAATACCAAAAGATTATTTCAACCAACGATTATTATCATGCACTCACACTGTCCTTAAGATTCTCTTTTTTCACCTACTAAATGTAAAAAAAGTGACTAGAATGAAATGAGTGAATACCCAATATGGTAATATTGGTAAATTCAGACATTTCAATTGTCTCATTAAAAATCTTGTCTTATAGAAAATCTTAGCTAAAGTCCACTAGCAAAAGATGTAGCCCTTAGTGATGATTATATACAAGCATTCATGTCATAGGTTGGATCATGATGTATCCATCATATATAGCCATATTTCATGGCCTGGCTTTATACCTCAAAAATAGTTTATAACCAAAGAAAAGACCACAAGTTAAAAAAGTTCAAACCCATATACAGCAAATTTTACAAAGACCGTAAAAGGAAGAAAATAAGAACAGGAAAAGGAAAACAAAAAAATGTTTTCCAGAGCCAACAACAAGGATCTCAGATTGAGGAGGAATTATTTTGGGCTTTGTAGCAAAGTCCGCATATCTTTGTTTTGCACTGTCCGCAAATCTTTATTTCAGGCTCAGTAGCAAAGTCGTATTTATAAGTCGTGAAGAATTTTTGATCAAATTTCTCCTAATTAAAAAATATAATATTGCCAATAGGGCCAGCCCAACAATTTAATTGTCCTGATCCTAATTTATTAAAAAAAATTAATCTGATGAAATTTGAACCAGTTTAAAATTATATAATATAAAATATTTCTTAATAAAAACTAAACTACCACCACCACTACCAACTGTTGCTACTGCAATGATTGATTACTCAGGCCAACATCATGGCTTGATCACCAGAATGCTTCTTGTTTTCCATACAACTCACTGTGTAGTGGAAATTGAAAAATGAAGAAAATCCAAAAAAAAATGAACTCAGCAGGCAAAAAGTAATTTAATAAGTAAACTGTCTGTTACAAGCAACATAATGTTATTTTCTGTACATGGGACTCACTGATGAACCATTATTATTATTATTATTATTTTTCAGCAACATAATGTTGTTTTCTGTACATGGCACTCACTGATGAACCATTAATTTTTTTTTCTTACAAGCAACATAATGTTGATTTCGTTACAAGCAAAAACCATTATTATTTTTTCTTTTCAACAAGCCAACATTAAAACATACCATAAACAGGTCAATGTCAACCATCAATTACATCCACATATGTCAAATTTTCACACAAATCTAATGCAAATGAAACCATCTACATGATTCCAACTAAAAGGCCAACACTGATGAACCATACTAAAATAACCAAAATACTGTAACTGAAACACAAGCATCTAATCATCAAAATCAGAAACCCTATATGAATCCATACAAATCAAGAAACCCAAACCTCAAGCAGTCTCCTTTGGAGGCCTCCTCCTGCGTTCCTTAGCAGAACCACCGTTTGCTCCGGTGACTACTTTGGAACCCCCGTCATCCTTCTCCGGTGTCTGCATTCATTAGCAGTCTCCTTTGGAACCCACCCTAGCTTTAACAGATCGATTGAGGAGATTGGAGATAGAAGAGTTCGCTTTCTTCGATTGGGTGAGAAGATCGGAGAGAAACGATCTAGTTTTTGTGAGGCGAAATAGTTTTGGAGGGAGGTGAAATGATTTTGGAGGGAGCGAGACAATAATCTGGGAAGTTGGAGGGAGACCGTGAAAAATTTGGTGAGTTGGAGCGTTACACGTGAAGTTAAGGGAGACGTCAATAATTTTTTAAAAGGGAGCCGTGTAAATGATAACAGTTCAGACAAACGTGTTATTAAATAATGTTATAAATAACATATTTTGTTGTAGTGACCAAAACTTTAAAGCAGAGGAATGTGACTTTGCCGAGCTCCTATGCGGCTACACGAAGGTCCACGACACTCAAACTTCACTTCTACACTTACCAATACTCGTTTATTGGTAGATCTGGAGGAAACAAGCTTAATGGAGGTGAAATTGGGCACAAACAAGGCATCTAAATCCTAGGGTTCCGCTGTTCGGAGTTGTAATGGTAAATGGAGAGAACTTTAGAGGTGGTAGAGAGGTCTAGAGAAGGTGTAGAGGTGGTAGTGAGGTGTAGAAAGCTTTGAGAGGTGGGAAAATAGGGTTTTGGAGCTTGGAAAAGGCTTGGGGGCTTCGGGTTTGGTGCGCCGGCTAAGGGAGGGTGCGCCTGGGTTGGGGAGGGATTAGGGGGTGCAGCGTTAACCTAGGAGAAGGGAGAAGGGCGGCAGTTCATGGGGAGGAGGGATGCCATTAATTTTTGGTAGAAGGAGGAAGAAAGAAGTGAGGAAGAATGGAAGAAAGAAGTGAGGAAGAATGGGAGAAAGAGAGGAGGGTTTATTTGCAAATTCGCCCCTCTTTCGGGTTTCTTGATCGCGACTTAATTCTGTTTGCTACGATATTTTGGCTCACGATAATATATGTAATTATGAATCCATTTTCGTTGAATTCCGAGTTCGTTTGACCTTCCGTTTTATTTTTTGATCAAATTTTAACTAGTTTCAAAATTGCGATTTTAGCGTACATTTATTCTTGTATGCCCACATGCTAACTTCAAAAATTCTGAAATTTGGAACTTGACCCTTATTCAATGATACGAATCCCCAAAAAAAAAAAATTGTCGAATTCTGAGGTCATCTCAATAATGTTCCTTTGTAAACCGACCGTTCATGTTCCATCGAATGGTTTTATCATGCACGACCACGTACGAACTCTGTTTGGTGCTAAATTGGAAATCTAGTCATGATTTATTATCCCGAATCTAATAAAAAAATTCTCGTCGAATTCTGAGGTTGCTAGCAAAATTTCACTTTTTAAGGCCTATGCGATGTTTTTAAAATCGAATTTTTAAATTCTGACGTATTTTCTTATAAAATTATATTAAAAATAAATTTTAAATTGGTTGTGAAATACCGAGTTGTTACATTCGTCTTTTGGTGAAGGGGTGGAGGGAGTGTCTCTTCATTTAAATTTGAATTTTGAAAATAACTTTCAACATGTCGACATGGGTGTTGAAAAAATAACCAGCAACACTTAAAAGTGCTGCAAATTTTCTGCAGTTCAAATTCCCTTATATTTGTGGACTTTGGTGATTCGGTTGAGGTCAATGGTTGATGATCTTCACGTGTAATTGCCATGGTATCTTTAACAATATAGTCTAAGGTTCAACCAATTCCTCAACACTTCAAACACTTCTGTTCTTCATCATTGAAACACCCCACCTCCATTAAGGTCACTTACAAAGGGAATGCCTTAACTTTGGTGGAGGTTTATAAGTAAAAGTAACAGATAAACACAAGATAGATATAAACATATATATATATATATATAAGCAGCGGAAAACAAACAGATTTTCATTTCATAAATACGTGTTCATACAAAACATTTCCAAAATTGTGTCACAATAACTTCCAAAACATTACATCATCAATTTTGTCTTGATTATTAAATAAAGAAGCATAAAACATAATTAAAGCTGCATAAATCCCACAGAACGTGTCCAAAAGCCATAGCCAAGGAAAGAGAGTCCAAACCATACACCTACTATCTTGAAGCTTGCAATGAGTCTGACTAAGCCGGGTAGTTTCCTCCCTGTAGACCAAGGGGGGGAGGGACGGAAGAAAAGAAGACGAAAGAAAAATAGAGTCAGACATAAAGCCTGGTAAGTCTAATGACTCTTCAGTATGAGAATAAGAAAAAGGGCATGATAGGTACAAACTGGAAACATGAAAGTATCATAAACTAAGATATAGCAGTTTTGAACCGAGTATACTATCGCACCCCACACTATATCTCTACACCTACTTGTATTTGTTCCGATTGGCGCCCCATGATCGGGGTGAAGTGATCCCCTTTCTAAAGATCGGCTCCTACTCGCGAAATCATATGTGTCATATGGCCCCCAATGATTGTAGATACCTATGCTGGTCCCACCATGGGGTGTATCAAGTCCCATGGTGGCAGCCCGACAAAATTCTAGAATGCATAGTGCATACTACTGGTGCCCAGTGTCCTGTTTGTCTGCTCCGAAGTGTTTGCACGCCCGCACTCCATTAGAACCCACACTGCTGCACCAACCGCCATCGCTTTTGACCGCTTATAATCAACCCAGTAATCGTGCCCCACCCTGCCTAGTTTCGAGGTACCATGATACCTAATTGGTTTACTGCTGAAATGGGCCCCCGTTACTAGGGTTTTCTAGTCAAACATGTTAAGTGGTTAAGTGTCTGTATTAACCTAACCCCCACCCATCAGTTTAATTAACATGTTGAATTGGTTAAGTGTTTTAGTTAACTTAACCCTACCATCCTCACTCTAGCTTTAATTTATTCATTAAAGCACCAACCACTTACATTAGACAGGTATTGTTGTGGTTACTGGACAGCCAGTCGGTTCCGGGCAGGTTTTCACCGCAACTCAGTCTAACCTCGGGTCCTTATTGGGCTTAATGCCTTAACCTCCCACATTGGATAGGTATTGTTGTGATCACTGGACAGCCGGGCGGGTCCGGGCAGGTTTACATCACAACTCAATCCAACCTCGGGTTAAGCATATTCGTATTTTCTAAATTTACGTATTTGTCTCATTTACTTGTTATATGTAAATGTTATGACCCATTTTCCAAGTTCGTTATCTTTTTAGGCATGGCAATTCATACCATTCAAATGTCACCAATAATTGGCATGTGCCAAACATGCCAACACATATATTTTCATGTTTAATCCCAACGATATTCCCTCGTATGTACGTTCGCAAGATTATAATGAATGTTGGGCTAGATATTTCAGTCCAACTTATAAACATAGAAGGGAAAGCCAAGAACATGAAATATTCTAAATAACATAAAGGGTGTGTGACATATGAACTTGCAACTTTGCGATCTAATTAACAAAAATCATGGGTTTCAACTTGTCATGTGAACTTGCATTCAAATAAGAATCTAATTAAATAGGTGTCACATGAGATGGCATAATTTAGACTTGCATAAAACATAAGCCTAAACCTATTTTTATCTAGGCATAACTCCAAACACAAACTAGCATGTGACAAAGTTATTACATGTCCATAAAAATGTCTATTTTTGACATTAACCCAAAAGCGTGAACTAGATCAAATCATGTATCCTTTTATAACATGAAACTTGTAATAATCGTGTAAAACTAAATAGTACTTGTCATGGATCCAATTACAAACTTGCAAAGGACATAAGAACATATACATGGGATTTAATCATGTAGGCATAATGGTCTTAACATAGAACATGTGTTTATAAGTCTTAACTTGGACTTAGAAAAATGTATACAATCCATGTTAAGCATATAAACATATAGGTATAAATTCTAACATTAACCATATACTTGTATGTGATGTTGCTTTCATTTTAAATGTACAATAGGACCAATATCAAGTCAATTATACCACAAACATCCCAATACCATTCGCAATACAATCATTGCAATACACAGATATGAATTAGCATCGTCGTTATACAACAGTAAAGTTCCATTTCCACTTTACATCGAATCAAGTCTTAATTTTATTCTCATCGGAAAAATCACTATACTTACAACAAACGACGAACTTGAATTCTGGATTCTGAGTTCTGAATTTGCAATGCTTTCCTTTGGGTAGATAAACGTTGTTTGATTCTTGTTTTTACTTTAGTTTTGCTCATCTCTAAGCTTTCTCCAACTGACGGCTACTCTTAGTTTCCTCCCGGCGGCATGACGGCTCTAGTTCTATTTTATTTGTGTGAATTTAGGTTGAGTGTTGGGTTGTATTTATAGAATTTCAGATTGATTTGAGCCGTCAGATGATCATAGAGTGAATCCAGACCATACACACCAAGAGGAGCCAATCAGAAAGTGAAAATCAGCCCTAGTGACACACCAAAGCTCAGAAAATCGACCAGAACCCGACCAGGCCAGCCAAGACCTGACCAGGTCGACTGGGTAGGTTGACCCCCAGGTCGACCCCGTGGTCGACCTGGTTCCTTGGCGGGAATTTTCCCGCCCAGCCCAGTTGGGTCTGTTTTCGAATTTTTGAACTGTTTGAATTTTAAATTGAATTGTGAAACTTCGGAAGGTCATAACTCCTTCATACGGAGTCCGATTTACGCAAATTCGGACTCTATCTCAAGCCGAATTCCGAGACGAACGCAATGGTGTAACCCATTTCCCTTAATTCTTTCATTTTGAATTAAATATAATTTAATTTGTTAATTTAATGTTAACAGAAAATTCAGGGTGTTACATTCTCCCCTCCTTAAAGGATTTCGTCCCCAAAATCTTCAAGTCTGGAAGAACGTATATCCTAACATCCAATCGTCCATCTACTCAACCAACAAACACAGGCGTCCATTGTCCTTAAAAAACTTCTAATGCTTCATGATCATATGCATAGTGTGTGTATATGTCCTTATCTAATGCAAAAAATTAGGCGGTCTACTGATTCAGTTAACCTCCTTAATGCGAATCATGTAAGTGTCATGAATCCATTATGTATGAAAATTTTTCCTTACTCATAATTCTACATGAGTGCGCAACCATTCATACAAATGCGACATCCATATGACAACATATCAAGTTTCAATCACATACAAATATGAATACATATATGCATATGCAATATGGAAGTGACTAAGCCGATCTAATACCTAGGGTGTGTGTATATGCATCCACGAGCAACCACTAGCAACCACTTGCAGCCATCAATCATAACATGTTTCAAATACATGTTTACATCCATTAGTTTCTACCTAAGGAGTTAGGAGAAAAAGGACCGAGAAGATACACTAAAAGGTAGATACAAACATAAACTTATGGAAAAAGAGAGGTCAAAGATGTACCCTAAAAAAGAAAAGGGTAGGCAGCGCGTATTCTGTCCTCAGTTTCCCAAGTCGCATCTTCCTCAGCATCGCTCCATTGAACTTTAACAAGCTTGACTTCGCGGTTGCGTAGCTTTTTGATTTTAATTCCTACGATTCGAGTTGAAACTCCTCTCACAGTTGTTTCTTGTTCTATTTCAACTTCTTCTAGAATGCTTGGCCCCACCACTTCCGCAGACTCATGTAAACATTTCCGGAGATGAGAAACGTGAAAGACGTTGTGACTTCCAGCCAACCTTTCGGGCAGCTCTACTCTATAAGCCATATTCCCAATCTTCTCGATGATAGGGAACGGTCCAACAAATCTTGGTGCTAGCTTTCATGTGGATCCAAAGCGAACGACGTTCCTTAAAGGAGAAACCTTAAGGAAAACCCTTTCCCCAACCTCAAACTCAAGGTCGGTCCTTCTTTTGTTTGCGTAGGATTTTTGTCTATCTTGGGCAGTCTTCATTCTCCTTCGTATCAAGTCCACTTTTTCTGAAGTCTCTCTAATCATGTCTGGCCCAAGTATAAGCTTGTCTGTAGACTCCCACCAACAAGTTGGTGATCGGCACGGTCTTCCATACAAAGCTTCGAAGGGCGCCATGCCGATGGTGGCTTGGTAGCTGTTGTTGTAGGCGAATTCCACTAAAGGAAGATGATCCTCCCATGTCCATCCAAAGTCAAGAACGCACAGTCTCAAAAGATCTTCTAATACTCTGTTCACCCTTTCCGTCTGTCCATCAGTCTGGGGGTGATAGGCCATGCTCAAGCATAACTGTGTGCATACAGCTTCTTGCAGACTCCGCCAAAACTCGCTTGTAAAGATAGGATCTCAGTCACTCACTATGCTGGAGGGTATTCCATGGAGTCGAACTATTTCCTTGAGATAAAGAGATGCTAGAGATGAGGAAGTCCTTCTACTCTTGACAGGTATAAAGTGGGCGCTTTTTGTGAGCCTGTCCACTATTACCCAAATGCTAGTATTGCCCCTTCTTGATCTAGGCAACCTATCAATGAAGTCCATTAAAAAGCTATCCCACTTCCATTGCGGGACTTCTAGAGGATGAAGCAGTGCTCTTGGCTTCTTTTGTTCCGCCTTGACCTGTTGGCATATCATGCACTTAGAAACGAAATCTGCCACATCCTTCTTCATGCCGCTCCAAAAGAAAACTCTCTTTACGTCCTTGTACATCTTGTCTCCACCTGGGTGTATTGTCATCTTGGAATGGTGTGCTTCCTCGAGAACCATCTTTACCAAATCCCTTGCTTGTGGGACGCATAATCTTCCATCTCGCCTCAGCCAACCCTTATCATCGATGGAGTACCTATTGAGGTGACTAGATGTTTCACCCCTAATTAGCTTATCAATCACATCAACAAGCTGAGGGTCTTCACGTTGTGTGGCCCCTATTGAGTCTAAAAGAGTGGGTCGTACTTCTAGTGATGCAAACAAACTAGGTACAAAATCAGAGGAGGGCCTAAAGTCAAAACTGGCTATATACTCCAAGCTTTGCCTTTCTACAAAGAGAGGGCTTAAGGTCAGCTTCTTTCTACTTAAGGCGTCTGCTACTACGTTTCCCTTGCCAGGAGTATAGGAAATCTCAAAATCATACGAGGCAAGAAACTCCATCCACCTTTCTTGTCTTAAGTTAAGATCTTTCTGCGAGAAAAGATACTTCAACGATTAATGGTCAGTATATAATTTGAACTTCTCACCTAGGAGATAATGGAGCCAAGACTTAAGTGCAAAGACGATGGCGGCCAACTCAAGATCGTGGGTTGGGTAGTTCTTTTCATGAACTTTCAATTGTCTTCCACCATAAGCTACTACCTTCCCTTCTTGCATCAGAACAGCGCCTAGTCCCATACCACAAGCATCCGTGTATACTGTGAACATCTTGCTTCCATCTGGCAATGTAAGAACTGGGGCTGTTGTGAGAGCCCTTTTCAAGCGTTGGAAAGAAATATCACAATCCAAATCCCAATCGAACACTAGATTCTTCTTTGTTAGCCTTGTAAGTGGAGCTGAGATTTTCGCGAAATCTCTAATGAACTTTCAATAAAAACCTGCTAGCCCGAGAAAGCTTCGGACTTCAGTTGCATTTCTGGGTGCCTTCCAATCTTGCACCGCCACCACTTTCGCGGGGTCCACAACTAACCCCTCTTTGGACACTACATGCCCAAGAAACCTTACTTCTTCTCTCCAAAAGTGGCATTTGGAGAATTTGGCTTTCAGCTGATGAACTCGAAGAGTTTCCATGATCTCCTTCAGATGCTGAGCATGTTCTTCCTCATTCTTTGAGAAGATCAAAATATCGTCTACGAAGACCACCACGAACTTATTGAGGAATTCTCTGAACACCCTGCTCATTAGGTCCACAAAATAAGCGAGTGCATTTGTCAGGCCAAAAGGCATGACAAGCCACTCATAGAAACTGTATGGGAGTCTGAATGTCGTCTTATCAATGCTATCTTCAGCTGCCCTTAGCTGATGGAACCCACTAGCCAGATCAAGTTGGGAGAAAACCGACGCTCCTACAAGCTGATCAAACAAATCGTCTATTCTGGGAAGCGGGTGTCTATTCTTCTTAGTCAGCTTGTTTAGCTCCCTATAGTCCACACAAAGACGTAGTGAGCCATCTACTTTGGTGGCGAACACCACTGGAGCACCCCATTCCGAGATACTCCGCCCTATAAACCCATTCTCGAGAAGCTCCTTTACTTGCTTACTGAGTTCCTTTCTCTCCTTTGGAGCCATGTGTCTAACAGGTAAAGCTACGGGCTTTGCATTATTAACAAGATATATGCGGAAGTCTATTTCCCGCCTCGGAGGTAAGCCCTTCACCTCTTCAAAGACATCCGGATATTCACGGACCACTCTAAACGATTGCAAATTCTCAACAGAAGCATCAAGCGACTCTAGATAACTAAGCATAACAGCATTCAAAGGATTACAAGAAATTTCTAGAGTGTTACCGAGTCGAGTCAAGAGTCTAACCACTCTCTTCTCACAATCAAGAATGGCACCATTACTGCATAACCAGTCCATGCCTAAGATCAATCCATATCCCGAGAAACCCAAAACAAAGGCACTACATCTAAACTCAACACTTAGAATAGATATTTTAAAAATCCAAACAAACCATCGATAAATAAGCTGAGCCCCCAATTGGATTTGAAACAACCAAGGGATCTTCTACCATACTAGTGCCTAGGTGCAGAGATTCTACTAAAGCGGATGAAATAAAGGAGTGTGATGCGCCAGAATCAAAGAGAGTGTGAACTGGATGGTCATAGAGATAAACTAAGCTTTCTACAGAAATATTTCTACCTCGTTCCTGTGGAGGTGCCACCAGCGCGTGAACCTGTCCCCCTGAAGTGGATCCAGTCCTCTGTCCCAGCCCCCGCTTCTTTGGGCAGTCCTTAGCCATGTGTCCAGTCTTGCCGCAATGGAAACAACCACCATTCATCTTCGCCTTCTTCTTTCTGTAGTCTTTCACTATATGTCCAACAATGCCATAGAAATTACACTTTCTCTTTTCATGGGATTTGTTGTTCTTCCCGCCCTTCTTGAAGTCTATTTTCTTAGCCTGCAAACCCTCGTTCTTTTCCTGAGGCACTTCCACCTTTGCCTCTTTCTTGCCTTTATCTTCCTCGTGTAACAGCGCCATGTCCACCAAGCTTTCATAAGTCGCTCCCATGGGTATATGGGTCATAACAAGGCTATGTAGAGGCTCATTCAGACCTTTGACGAAGCGAAGGGCCTTCTTGTGTTGGGTGTTTACTAAATCCAACCCAAATCTGACCAGCTGATTAAACTGATTGACGTACTCCTTGATCGCCATACTTCCTTGTTTAAGAGTTAGTAACTTCTCCATCTGCAGGCTTCTTTCAGCTTGGGAGAGGAATTTCATCTCAAACCTCATCCTGAAATCTTCCCAAGTTTCCACTGGCCTCTCAGCATGGGTAACTTCCCACCAATAAGAAGCTTCGTCTTTAAGCAGCCACACTGCTAGTTGTATCTTTTGCCTGTCGTCAACTTCGAAGATGACGAACAAATCTTCGGTCTCCTTCAGCCAGTTCCTTGCTACCACAAAGGATTTAGTTCCATAAAAGTCCTTTCCACCCATAACCTTGAAGTCTCTACACGTCTTAGCGAAAGTATTTCCACGAGGAGGAACCGCTGCCACTGTGGGAGGAGGAATGTATGCTGGGCCCGCACCATTGGCCCTAGCCTCTAGGTACCTTCGGAACCAGCCAGGTATCGGTACTCCTTCTGGAAGGTTAAGATCTCCAGACATGCTGAAACAAAAAGGAAAGATTCAAGACAAAAGGATAGAGAGATAGTGCGTATGGCTTTGGGGAATTATGCTTCTTAAAAACAACGCTTTTTCTTGAAAAAAAATGCTTCTTTAAACTTCTTTTTGAAAATAGTTTCAAAAACCTTTATCTAATCTGGTAAACCTGTGCTCTGATACCAAGTGAAACACTCCACCTTCATTAAGGTCACTCACAAAGGGAATGCCTTAACTTCGGTGGAGGTTTATAAGTAAAAGTCACAGATAAACACAAGACATATATAAACACACACACACACATATATATATATATATATATATATATATATATATATATATAAGCAGCGGAAAACAAACAGACTTTCATTTCATAAATACGTGTTCATACAAAACATTTCCATAATTATCTCACAATAACTTCCAAAACATTACATCATCATTTCTGTCTTGATTATTAAATAAAGAAGCATAAAACATAATTAAAGCTACATAAATCCCCATAGAACATGTCCAAAAGCCATAGCCAAGGAAAGAGATTCCAAACCATACATCTACTATCTTGAAGCTTGCAAAGAGTCTGACTAAGCTGGGTTGTTTCCCCCCTGTGGACCGGGGGGGGGGGGGCAAGGAACGGAAGAAAAGAAGATGAAAGAAAAATAGAGTTAGACATAAAGCCTGGTAAGTCTAGTGACTCTTCAGTATGAGAATAAGAAAAAGGGCATGATAGGTATAAACTGGAAACAGGAAAGTATCATAAACTAAGATAAAGCAGTTTTGAACCGAGTATACTATCGCACCCCACACTATATCTCTGCACCTACTTGTATTTGTTCCGATTGGCGCCCCGTGATCGGGGTGAAGTGATCCCCTTTCTAAAGATCGGCTCTTACTCGCGAAATCATATGTGTCATACGGCCCCCAATGATTGTAGATACCTATGCTGGTCCCACCATGGGGTGTATCAAGTCCCATGGTGGCGGCCCGACACAACTCTAGAATGCATAGTATATACTACTGGTGCCCAGTGTCCTGTTTGTCTGCTCTGAAGTGTGTGCACGCCCGCACTCCATTAGAACCCACACTGCTACACCAACCGTCGTCGCTTTTGACCGCTTACAATCAGCCCAGTAATCGTGCCCCACCCTGCCTAGTTTCAGGGTACCATGATACCTAATTGGGTTACTGCTGAAATGGGTCCCCGTTACTAGGGTTTTCTAGTCAAACATGTTTAGTGGTTAAGTGTCTGTATTAACCTAACCCTCACCCATCAGTTTAATTAACATTTTGAACTGGTTAAGTGTTTTAGTTAACTTAACCCTACCATAAATCAATATATCGATGTACATAAAATCCGATAAGGAAATGAACGTATAAATAAATATTAGGAAGGGCCGATGATTGTGAAATTGTTTGATGGATGTTTATTTTTTCCTTTGATAGTTAAATCATTGACTATCAAAGATTTTTGACCATCTTTATCAATACAGAGAGACCGGTTGGATTTATTATCCGAAAACCACTCCGTATAGGCATAGGCGTTGCGAATTAGATTATGCTAAAAATAATCGAAGACGGAGTGAAATGCAAGGGCTGTTTTGTTTGTTCAGTCCCAGGACAACTTGTATGGATGAATATCTGACAGAGTATTGCTAACGGTCACATAGGACGATCTTTTCAAAGTATTACGTCTGGTGGCGGAGAAATTCGTTTCTCTTAGCTTTTATACCCGTAATATTTTTGGGAAGATCAACTAGTGATTTGATGGGTTTGACAATGTGACATTCAAAATTTATGGTGATCAGATGTTCTAAAAGATATATGGAGCCTCAAGCTTCACAACTGGGAAATGACAAAAATCGGGCAGGCAACATGGCTATGTGGGTCGCTCCCATTAGGGTGTATAATCACCTATCTAGAGAAATTCCTTTTACTTCTATAATCTATTTCGATGTTGTCCCTTTTCGGGAAACGGTGGTTTGAGCCCAACAGTTGGTGATATACATTCGATACACTCAAGCAAAATGAGTGGTCAGTCATGTATGGGCCGGATTGCAAGACGCTCTTGTTGAACCCAGTGTATTCCCCTCTAGAGAAACACTATCGGCAGGTGGTCCCATACCTTGTCATAGTTGGGATCCAATCTCCAATAAGCGCCCTACGGTTTTTGATTTTGTACTATATATGTAGGGCGTTAGATGCAAGTGTTCTACTATTTGGTTATTTATTTGATTAGACATTATTATAATATCACTAGATTTTGATTAAAAAAATGTTTGGGTTATAGTAAGGTAAAAACCGTCCGTGTTTATGTGTGGGCTGGTCTTGCTATTATCTCTTTCTTTCAAAAGATTTTTGAAATTAAACCATATGGTTGGAGTTTAATTACACCAGTCCCTTGACTGACCCAGAGTTTGTTTTGTTTTGTTTTTCCTAAACTCTTGGGTGCCCAAAATTTGTACGGGCAGTCAAGTGTTCAGGCTTTAAAGATACACTTGGAGGAGCTTGAAGCAGGAGGCTTCACCGTTAGTTATCTAGAGTTATTTCCGCTGTATCAGAAGTTATGTTGTACTCTGATGATGGTATGTATATATGTACAAAACAGATTTGTATTCCAAGATTATGTTATATAATATATTTTATTCGTTCCGCTGTGAGATTCTGTATTGTCATTTCTGTTCTTCTTCTATCTTTTCTATTTTCTTTAACCCTAATGACTCGTATTTCAGTATTATTTGAGTTGGACGTGTGTTGTATTAGTCAGCTCAGATAGTATGGATTTGCGGGCCACTACGTCTATTTTAATTCTCTGCCTTCCTCTCTCAAAGATCCAAGTGATATTCAAAGTTATAGGTGCAATTATAATCAAGGATCGAAATATCAAAGTTCTATCGAGTCTTTCTACCAAACTATTACTAAAAAGGAGTGGTTGCAGCCCGTTTAAATCAATTGGGTGTGATTGTAGCCCGTAAATCAACTAGGTAATCTTGTTATCTGGTTTAATCAAAAGAGCTCCCTGTGCTCGGAAACAGTTAGGGGTAGACCTCGTGACATTTAAATTGAGGATTGTAATTTGAAGATTAATCGAAAATAAACCTGCACAACCCTGAGTTATGTAGGACTAGATGTTGGGTAACTCTGAACTTGTAAAAAAAATTGGTGTGTTCTTTTCTTTACTGCTTTTATTTATTATCTGCATCTGTGATTGATTATGCGACTGCTTCATATATGTGATTTACATTTGATTTAGATATATTCAAAAAGATTTCAATAAATTCATAAATTCTATTAAACAATATTCACCCCTTCCAGTGTTAAGTTAGCTTTAAGATCTGTAATCTGCATTCCCAACACTTGTCAAATCAATCATCACATTAAAAAAAGAATGTAAACAAATTTATAAAAAATCAATGACATTCTTTACATAAATTTGACCATGGAAAATTTAATTAGAAAAATTTGGACAATAATCTTAAATCAGTTGTTATTGTTATTCCACCTCAATTTACAAAACTGGATCTGCACAATAAACTTTAAAAACTACAAAATTTTTGGGATTGATTTTCAAAATTGGGATAAAAACAATAATCTTAACAAAATTCAATATAAATATGTAAGTAAAATGAAACACCCCACCCTCCATTAAGGTCACTCACAAAGGGAATGCCTTAACTTTGGTGGAGGTTTGTAAGTAAAAGTCACAGATAAAACACAAGACAAATATAAACACATATGTATAAGCAGCGGAAAACAACAGACTTTTATTTCAAAAATATGTGTTCAAACAAAACATTTCCATAACTGTCACATAGTAACTTTCAAAACATTACATCATCACTTCTGCCTTGGTTATTACATTAAAGAAGCATAAAACATAAATAAAACTGCATAAATCCTCATAGAGTGTGTCCAACAGCCATAGCCAAGGAATGAGAGTCCAAACCGTACATCTACTATCTTGAAGCTTGCAAAGAGTCTGACTAAGCTGAGTTGTTTCCTCCCTGTGGACCTTGGGGGGGGGGGGAACGGAAGAAAAGAAGACGAAAGAAAATAGGGTCAGACATAAAGCCTGGTAAGTCTAGTGACTCTTCAGTATGAGAATAAGAAAAAGGACATGATAAGTATAAACTGGAAATAGGAAAGTGTCATAAACTAAGGTAAAGCAGTTTGAATCGAATATACTATCGCACCCCACACTATATCTCTGCACCTACTTGAATTGTCTTAATTGACACCCCATGCAGGAGGTGAAGTGATCCCCTTTTTTAAAGATCAGCTCTTACTCGCATAATCATCTGTGTCTTACGGCCCCCAAATATTGTAGATACCTATGCTGGCCCCATGGGGTGTATCAAGTCCCATGGTGGCGACCCGACACAATCCTTAGAATGCATAGGTTATACTACTAGTGCCCCCGGGGCTCTGTTTGTCTGCTCCGAAGTATGTGCACGCCCGCACTCTGTTAGAACCCACACTGTTGCACCCACCGCTGTCGCTTTTGTCCGCTTACAATCAGCCCAGTAATCGTGCCCCACCCTGCCTAGTTTCAAGTACCATGATACCTAATTGGGTTACTGCTGAAAAGGGTCCCCGTTGCAAGAGTTTTCTAGTCAAACATGTTAAGTGGTTAAGTGTCTGTATTTACCTAACCCCACCCATCAGTTTAATTAACATGTTGAATTGGTTAAGTGTTTTAGTTAACTTAACCCTACCATCCTGACTTGTCTGTCCTTAGCTTCTTAAAGCACCGACCACTCACATTAGATAGATATTGTTACGGTTACTGAATGTGCCGGTCGGTTCCAGGCAGGTTTACACCGTAACTCAGTCTAACCTCGGGTCCTTATTGGGCTCCATGCTTAACCACCCACATTGGATAGGTATTGTTGTGACTACTGGAGAGCCGGGCGGGTCCGGGCAGGTTTACATCACAACTCAATCCAACCTCGTGTTAAGCATATTCGTATTTTCTAAATTTACATATTTGTCTTTTTTACTTAATATATGTAAATTTGTCAACAATTAAATGTTGTGGCCCACTTTCCAAGTTTAACATTTTTGGTATAAGAATTTATACCGTTTAAATGCCACCAATTTTGGCATGTGACAAACAGGCCAATTTCATATATTTTCTAATTTATGTCAAGTTTTACTAATATTCCCAACGTTAATCCGTTTAAATATTAGGCTAACAATCTTAGCCTAATTTTCGTTCGCATGGTTTTTAACATATAATATTAGGCTAAAAACTTAGCCTAATTTAGCGCACACAAATTGGCATATGGGAATTCATAAACATAAACATGACATAGGTGTAAACTTTGCATTTTTGGCATAGTCAATATGAACATCATAGGTGTGAACTTGCAAAATAGTCAACATACATATATGTGAATTTGCAACATAGACTAAATAAACATACATGTGAATTTGCAACATAGCCTAGTTCAACTTACATATATGTGAACTTGCATTGAAATAGGGATCTAACCAAATAGGTATCACATAAATTAGCATATGATTTAGACAACATAAGCCTAAACATGACTTGGATCTAGGCATAACATCAAACATCACCAGCATATGACAAGGATATGACATTTTCATAAGCATGTATAATTTTATGACAAGAGTGTGAACTAGATCCAATCATATATCTAATTACAACATGAAACATGTATTAAAGTGGATCTTGGCAAGGATCCAATTAACTTGCAACTTTCTTACAAACATACTAGCATGTATGTGAACATAATCGTTTAGGCATAAAGGTTCTAGCATATATATACATATATATATATATACATGAAATCTTAATCACATACAACCTACATAATTACATAAACATATAGGTGTCGATTACAACATGAACTATTACAACTTGCATGTGATACTACACGTACAATAGGATCAACATAAACTCAATTGTACCACAAACATCACAATACCACAATCATTACATCGCATATGAATCAACATCGTTGTTATGCAATAACACAATTTCATTCCCAATTTACATCGAATCAAGTCTTAATTTTATTCACATCGGAAGAATCACTATACTTACAACGAACGACGAACTTGAATTCTGGATTCTGAGTTCTGAATTTGAATTGCTTTCCTTTGGGTAGACTAACGTTGTTTTGATTCGTGTTTTAACTTTAATTTGGCTCGTCTCTAAGCTTTTCTACAAGTGGAGGCTCCTCCTAGTTTTCTCTCGACAGCATGGCGACTCCGTCTCTAATTTCTTATGTGAATTTAGGTTGGAGTCTTAAGTTGTTTATATAGAGTTTCAGATTGATTTGAGCCGTCAGATGATCATAGACGAATCTAGACCATTCACTTCGAAAGGAGCCAACCAAAATGCGACATGTCAGCCCTAGTGACACAGCCAAGCCTCATAAATCGACCAGAACCCGATCAGGCCAGCCAGGGCCAAACCAGGTCGACTGGGCAGGTCGACCCCCAGGTCGACCTGGTGCCTGAGCGGGAATTTTCCCTCCCAGCCCAGCTTGGGTCTGATTTTCGAAATTTGAACTTCGTTATGAACCTTTTGAATTTTAAATTGAATTCTGAAACTTCCGGAGGTCATAACTCCTTCATACGAAGTCCGATTCACGCAAACTCGGACTCTATCTCAAGCGGAATTCCGAGACGAACGCAATGGCGTAACCTGTTTCCCTTAATTCTATCATCTAGAATTAATTATACTTTAATTTGTTAATTTACAGTTAACAGAAAATTCGGGGTGTTACATTATCCCCTCCTTAAAGGATTTCGTCCCTGAAATCTTCAAGTTTAGGAGAACGTAAGTCCTAACATCCAATCGTCCATCTACTCAACCATCAAACACAGGCGTCCATTTTCCTTAAAAGTCTTCTAATGCTTTATGATCATATGCATAGTGTGTGTATATGTCCTTAACTAATGCAAAAATTAGGCGGTCTACTGATTCAGTTGACCTCCTTAATGCGAATCATGTAAGTGCCATGAATCCATTACGTATGCAAATTTTTCCTACTCCTTATTCTACATGACTGCGCAATCATTCATACAAATGCGACATTCATATGACGACATATCAAGTTTCAACCACATACAAGTATGAATACATATATGCATATGCAGTATGAAGTGACTAAGCCGATCTAAAACCTAGGTTGTGTGTGTATATGCATCTACGAGAAACCACTAGCAACCACTTGCAACCACTTGCAGCCATCAACCATACACGTTTCAAATACATGTTTACATCCAAAGGGGTTTCTACCTAAGGATAAAGGATAATATCGAGGAGATTATACCTAAAAAGATAGATTCAAGCACAACTTAAGGAAAAAGAAAGGTCAAAGATGTACCCTCGAAAAGAAAAGGGTAGGCCGCACATATTCTGTCTTTAGTTTCCCAAGTTGCGTCTTCCTCGGCGTCGCTCCACCGAACTTTAACGAGTTTGACTTCACGGTTGCGTAGCTTTTTCACTTCAGTTCCTACGACTCGAGTTGGAACTCTCCTTACAGTTGCTTCGCGTTCTTCTTCGGCTTCTTCTAGAATGCTTGGCTCCACCACTTCCGCAGATTCATGTAGACATTTTCGGAGATGAGAAACGTGAAAGACGTTGTGGATTCTAGCCAATCTTTCAGGCAACTCTACTCTTTAAGCCATTTTCCCAATCTTCTCGATGATAGGGAACGGTCCTACAAATCTTGGTGCTAGCTTTCCTGCAGATCCAAAGAGAATGACGTTCCTTAAAGGGGATACCTTAAGGAAAATCGTGTCCCCAACCTCAAACTCAAGGTCAGTCCTTCTTTTGTCGGCGTAGGATTTCTGTCTATCTTGGCCCATCTTCATTCTCCTTCGTATCAAGTCCACTTTTTCTGAAGTTTCTCTAATCATATCTGGCCCAAGTATAATCTTGTCAGTAGACTCCCACCAACAAGTTGGTGATCGACATGGTCTTCCACATAGAGCTTCGAATGGCGCCAAATCGATAGTGGCTTGGTAACTGTTGTTCTAGGCGAATTCCACTAAAGGAAGATGATCCTCCCAAGTCCCTCCGAAGTCAAGAACACACAGTCTCAGAAGATCTTCTATTACTCTATTCACCCGTTCTGTCTGACCATCAGTTTGGGGGTAATAGGCCGTGCTCAAGCATAACTGTGTGCCTACAGCTTCTTGCAGACTTCGCCAAAATTCGCTCGTAAAGATGGGATCTCTGTCACTTACTATGTTGGAGGGTATTCCATGGAGTTGAACTATTTCCTTGAGATAAAGAAAAGCTAGAGACGAAGCAGTCCTTCTACTCTTGATAGGTATAAAGTGGGCGCTTTTAGTAAGCCTGTCCACTATTACCCAAATGCTAGTATTGCCTCTTCTTGACCTAGGCAACCCGTCAATGAAGTCCATTGAAATGCTATCCCACTTCCATTGCGGGACTTCTAGAGGATGAAGCAGTCCTCCAGGCTTCTTTTGTTCCTCCTTGACCTATTGGCATGTCATGCACTTAGAAACGAAATCTGCCACGTCCTTCTTCATGCCGCTCTAATAGAAAACACTCTTTACGTCTTTGTACTTCTTGTCTTCGCCTGGATGTATTGTCATCTTGGAATGATGTGCTTCCTCGAGAACCTTCTTTACTAAATCCCTTGCTTGTGGGACGCATAGCCTTCCATCCCGTCTCAGCTAACCTTTATCATCGATGGAGTACCTATTAAGGTGACTGGAAGTTTCACCCCTAATTAGTTTATCAATCACATCCATAAGTTGAAGGTCTTCGCGTTGTGTGGCCCCTATTGAGTCTAAAAGAGTGGGCCGTACTTCTAGGGATGCCAATAAACCAGGTATAAAATCTGAGGAAGGCCTAAAGTCGAAACTGGCGATATACTCCAAGCTTTGCCTTTCAATAAAGAGAGGGCTTAGGGTCAGCTTCTTTCTGCTCAACGCGTCTGCTACTACGTTGCCTTTGCCAGGAGTATAGGAAATTTCAAAGTCATATGAGGCAAGGAACTCCATCCATATTTGTTGCCTCAAGTTAAGATCTTTCTACGAGAAAAGATACTTCAACGATTTATGGTCAGTATATAATTCGAATTTCTCACCTAGGAGATAATGGCGCCAAGACTTAAGTGCAAAAACAATGGTGGCCAACTCAAGATCATGGGTTGGGTAGTTCTTTTCATGCACTTTCAGTTGTCTTCCACCATAAGCTACTATCTTCCCTTCTTGCATCAGAACATCACCTAGTCCAATACCACAAGCATTAGTGTATACGGTGAACATCTTGCTACCATCTGGTAAAGTCAGAACTGGGCTGCTGTGAGAGCCCTTTTTAATCGTTGGAAAGCAAACTCGCAATCCAAATCCTAAGTGAACGCCAGATTCTTCTTTGTTAGCCTTGTGAGTGGAGTTGAGATTTTCGCGAAATCCCTAATAAACTTTCGGTAAAAACCGGCTAACCCAAGAAAGCTTCGGACTTCGGTTGCATTTCTTGGTGTCTTCCAATCTTATATTACCACCACTTTCGCGGGATCCACAGCTAATCCCTCTTTGGACACTATACGTCCAAGAAATCTTACTTCTTCTCTCCAAAAGTGGCACTTGGAGAATTTGGCTTTTAGCTGATGAACTCGAAGAGTTTCCATGATCTCCTTCAGATGCTGAGCATGTTCTTTCTCATTCTTTGAGAAGACCAAAATATCGTCTATGAAGACCACCACGAACTTGTTGAGGAATTCTCTGAACACCCTGCTCATTAGGTCCACGAAATAAGCGGGTGCGTTTGTCAAACCGAAAGGCATGACAAGCTACTCGTAGAAACCGTCTGGGGTTCTGAACGTCGTTTTATCAATACTATCTTCAGCTACCCTTAGCTGATCGAACCCAGTAGCCAGATCAAGTTGGGAGATGACCGACACACCTACAAGCTGATCAAACAAATCGTCTATTCTAGAAAGCGGGTGTCTATTCTTTTTAGTCAGCTTGTATAGCTCCCTGTAGTCCACACAAAGACGTAGTGAACCATCTGCTTTGGTGGCGAACACCACTGGAGCACCCCATTCCGAGATACTCCGCCTTATAAACCCCTTCTCGAGAAGCTTCTTAACTTGCTTACTGAGCTCCTTTCTCTCTTTTGGAGCCATATGTCTAACAGGCAGAACTATGGGTTTTGCATTATCCACAAGATATATGCGGAAGTCTATTTCCCGCTTCGGAGGTAAGCCTTTCACCTCTTCAAAGACATCCGGATATTCCCGGACCACTCTAACCGACTGTAAATTCTCAACAGAAGCGTCAAGCGACTCTAGATAACTAAGCATAACAACATTCAAGGGATTACAAGAAATTTCTAGAGTGTTACCGAGCCGAGTCAAGAGTCTAACCACTCTTTTGTCGCAATCAAGAATGGCACCATTACTGGATAACTAGTCCATGCCTAAGATCAGTCCATACCCTGAGAAGCCCAAAACAAAGGCACTACATCTAAATTCAACACTTAGAATAGAGACTTTCAAATCCAAGCAAACCATCGACAAATAAGCCGAGCCCCCAATTGGATTCGAAACAACCAAGGGATCTTCTACCATACTAGTGTCTAGGTGCAGAGATTCTACTAAAGCAGATGAAATAAAGGAGTGTGATGCACCAGAATCAAAGAGAGTGCGAACTGGATGATCATAAAGATAAACTAAGCTTTCTACAGAAATATTTCTACCTCGTTCCTGTAGAGGTGCCACCAGCGCGTGAACCTGTCCCCCTGAGGTGGATCCAGTCCTCTGTCCCTGCCCCCGCTTCTTTGGGCAGTCCTTAGCCAAGTGTCCAGTCTCTCCACAATGGAAACAACCCCCTTTCATCTTTGCCTTCTTCTTCCTGTAGTCTTTTGCTATATGTCCCACAATGCCACTGAAATTGCACTTTCTCTTTTCATGGGTTTTGTTGTTCTTCCCGCCTTTCTTGAAGTCTGTCTTCTAAGCCTGTAAACCCTCTTTCTTTTCTTGAGGCACTTCCACCTTTGCCTCTTTCTTGCCTTTATCTTCCTCGTGTAACAGCGCCATGTCCACCAAGCTTTCATAAGTCGCTCCCATGGGTATATAGGCCATAGCAAGGCTGTGTAGAGGCTCATTCAGACCTTTGACGAAGCGAAGGGCCTTCTTGTGTTGGGTGTTTACTAAATCTAGCCCAAATCTGGCCAACTGATTAAATTGATTAACGTACTCCTTGATCGTCATACTTCCTTGTTTAAGAGTTAGTAACTTCTCCATCTGTAGGCTTCTTTCAGCTTGGGAGAGGAATTTCATCTCAAACCTCATCCTGAAATCTTCCCAAGTCTCCACTGGCCTCTCAGCATGGGTAACTTCCCACCAATAGGAAGCTTCATCTTTCAGCAACCACACTGCTAGCTGTATCTTTTTCCTGTCGTCAACTTCGAAGATGATGAACAAGTCCTCGGTCTCCTTCAGCCAGTTCCTTGCTACTACAAAGGATTCAGTTCCATAAAAGTCTTTTCCACCCATAGCCTTGAAGTCTCTACATGTCTTTGCGAAAGTATTTCCACGAGGAGGAGGAGGAGGAGGTGGAGGAACCGCTGCCACTGTTGGAGGAGGAATGTCTGCTGGGCCCGCACCATTGGCCCTAGCCTCTAGGTACCTTCGGAACCAGCCGGGTATCGGTACTCCTTCTGGAAAGTTAAGATCTCCAGACATGCTGGAACAAAAAGGAAAGTATTCAAGACAAAGGATAGAGAGATGGTGCATATGGCTTTGGGGGAATTATGCCTTTTTAAAAATAACTCTTTTTCTTGAAAACAATGCTTCTTTAAACTTCTTTTTGAAAGTAGTTTCAAAAACTTTTATCTAGTCTGGTAAAACTGTGCTCTGATACCAAGTGAAACACCCCACCCTCCATTAAGGTCACTCACAAAGGGAATGCCTTAACTTTGGTGGAGGTTTGTAAGTAAAAGTCACAGATAAAACACAAGACAGATATAAACACATATATATAAGCAGCGGAAAACAACAGACTTTTTATTTCAAATATATGTGTTCAAACAAAACATTTCCATAACTGTCACATAGTAACTTTCAAAACATTACATCATCACTTCTGCCTTGGTTATTACATTAAAGAAGCATAAAACATAAATAAAACTGCATAAATTCCCATAGAGTGTGTCCAATAGCCATAGCCAAGGAATGAGAGTCCAAACCGTACACCTACTATCTTGAAGCTTGCAAAGAGTCTGATTAAGCTGAGTTGTTTCCTCCCTGTGGACCGGGGGGACAAAAGAAAAGAAGACGAAAGAAAATAGGGTCAGACATAAAGCCTGGTAAGTCTGGTGACTCTTCAGTATGAGAATAAGAAAAAGGACATGATAAGTATAAACTGGAAATAGGAAAGTGTCATAAACTAAGGTAAAGCAGTTTGAATCGAATATACTATCGGACCCCACACTATATCTCTGCACCTACTTGAATTGTCTTAACTGGCACCCCATGCAGGAGGTGAAGTGATCCCCTTTTTAAAGATCGGCTCCTACTCGCTTAATCATCTGTGTCTTACGGCCCCCAAATATTGTAGATACCTTTGCTGGCCCCACCATGGGGGTATCAAGTCCCATGATGGTGACCCGACACAATCCTTAGAATGCATAGGTTATACTACTGGTGCCCCCAGTGCCCTGTTTGTCTGCTCCGAAGTGTGTGCACGCCCGCACTCCGTTAGAACCCACACTGTTGCACCCACCGCCATTGCTTTTGACCGCTTACAATCAGCCCAGTAATCATGCCCCACCCTGCCTAGTTTCAGGGTACCATGATACCTAATTGGGTTACTGCTGAAAAGGGTCCCCGTTACTAGGGTTTTCTAGTCAAACATGTTAAGTGTCTGTATTTACCTAACCCCACCCATCAGTTTAATTAGCATGTTGAATTAGTTAAGTGTTTTAGTTAACTTAACCCTACCATCCTGACTTGTCTGTCCTTAGCTTCTTAAAGCACCAACCACTCACATTAGACAGATATTGTTACGGTTACTGGATGTGCCGGTCGGTTCCGGGCAGGTTTACACCGTAACTCAGTCTAACCTCGGGTCCTTATTGGGCTCCATGCTTAGCCATCCACATTAGATAGGTAATGTTGTGACTACTGGACAGCCGGGCGGGTCCGGGCAGGTTTACATCACAACTCAATCCAACCTCGTGTTAAGCATATTCGTATTTTTCTAAATTTACATATTTGTCTTTATTACTTAATATATGTAAATTTGTCAACAATTAAATGTTGTGGCCCACTTTCCAAGTTTAACATTTTTGGTATAAGAATTTATACCGTTTAAATGCCACCAATTTTGGCATGTGACAAATAAGCTAATTTCATATATTTACCAATTTATGTCAAGTTTTACTAATATTCCCAACGTTACCCCATTTAAATATTAGGCTAACAATCTTAGCCTAATTTTCGTTCGCATGGTTTTTAACATATAATATTAGGCTAAAAACTTAGCCTAATTTAGCGCACACAAATTGGCATATGGGAATTCATAAACATAAACATGACATAGGTGTAAACTTGGCATTTTTGGCATAGTCAATATGAACATCATAGGTGTGAACTTGCAAAATAGTCAACATACATATATGTGAATTTGCAACATAGACTAAATCAACATACATGTGAATTTGCAACATAGCCTAGTTCAACTTACATATATGTGAACTTGCATTGAAATAGGGATCTAACCAAATAGGTATCACATAAATTAGCATATGATTTAGACAACATAAGCCTAAACATGACTTGGATCTAGGCATAACATCAAACATCACCAGCATATGACAAGGATATGACATTTTCATAAGCATGTATAATTTTATGACAAGGGTGTGAACTAGATCCAATCATATATCTAATTACAACATGAAACATGTATTAAAGTGGATCTTGGCAAGGATCCAATTAACTTGCAACTTTCTTACAAACATACTAGCATGTATGTGAACATAATCGTTTAGGCATAAAGGTTCTAGCATATATATACATATATATATATATATACATGAAATCTTAATCACATACAACCTACATAATCACATAAACATATAGGTGTCGATTACAACATGAACTATTACAACTTGCATGTGATTCTACACGTACAATAGGATCAACATAAACTCAATTGTACCACAAACATCACAATACCACAATCATTACATCGCATATGAATCAACATCGTTGTTATGCAATAACACAATTTCATTCCCAATTTACATCGAATCAAGTCTTAATTTTATTCACATCGGAAGAATAACTATACTTACAATGAACGACGAACTTGAATTCTGGATTCTTGAGTTCTGAATTTGAATTGCTTTCCTTTGGGTAGACTAACGTTGTTTTGATTCGTGTTTTAACTTTAATTTGGCTCGTCTCTAAGCTTTTCTACAAGTGGAGGCTCCTCCTAGTTTTCTCCCGACAGCATGGCGGCTCCGTCTCTAATTTCTTATGTGAATTTAGGTTGGAGTCTTAAGTTGTTTATATAGAGTTTCAGATTGATTTGAGCCGTCAGATGATCATAGACGAATCTAGACCATTCACTTCGAAAGGAGCCAACCAAAATGCGACATGTCAGCCCTAGTGACACAGCCAAGCCTCAGAAATCGACCAGAACCCAATCAGGCCAGCCAGGGCCAAACCAGGTCGACTGGGCAGGTCGACCTCCAGGTCGACCTGGTCACCCAGGTCGACCCCCAGGTCGACCTGGTGCCTGGGCGGGAATTTTCCCGCCCAACCCAGTTTGGGTCTGATTTTCGAAATTTGAATTTCGTTATGTACCGTTTGAATTTTAAATTGAATTCTGAAGCTTCCGGAGGTCATAACTCCTTCATATGGAGTCTGATTCACGCAAACTCGGACTCTATCTCAAGCAGAATTCCGAGATGAATGCAATGGCGTAACCCGTTTCCCTTAATTCTATCATCTAAAATTAATTATACTTTAATTTGTTAATTTACAGTTAACAGAAAATTCGGGGTGTTACACAGAAGATTTCTGATTAATGCAAAGAAAAGCCTACACTTCAGATAAATGTATGATTTACACATAAAAATCCAATATATAGCTAATAGGACAAATTTATATTGTAAAACAACAAATATAGTTTCCCACTCACAAAAAAAGAGCTCCCAAGTTCTGGATCTGAATTGCAATTTTTGATTCAACTCCAATCTCTTTCAAATTCAATATATATATATATATATGTGTGTGTGTGTGTGTGAGTGTATGTGTGTGTGTGTGTGGATATACATATATTAGACTTACAAATCTGAAAAGAGATTTGAAATTGGAAGAAACAATAGAATAGATTAGATCTGAGAATACTTACCTCACAATGCAAAGATTAATTCATACTGAAACGACCCGAACTTCCCCATGAAGGAAAGGACGAATTGCTTTGAGAACAAGACGAATCAGAACACAAACAGAAGAACATTTCATTTCTTATTATAACAATTCCATCAGAATACAAGAATATACCGGAGATTACAATACATTACTGCAGCGGAAAACAATACAAAACACAACTGAAAGAGATAAATGGATATAGAGCTTTCCGGATATCGTTCCAGCTGTATACCAGGATCTTATGAATATATATCTGCAAAACCAAAACTACTAGCTGCCCGTGTGGAAAATAGAGGCACCCAGAGTTTAAGTTAAAACAATAAACTCCAGGTCAGTCATGTGACTGATATGAGAACTAAAACAGTTATTTAAAAATTTACTTTAAAAGAGAGTAATTCAAGGGACCACACCGTATATTACGGAACGGGTTTCCTCCTAAGAATACTAGTGCATAGAATAAACAGCGCAATGCTTTTTGAAAAAATGAAGCTATTATAAGACCCAGGTCCCATCACACAATGCAACGCAAGCCGGAGGATAGGGTTTTCCCTTATAATAGCCAAACATGCTTGGTATGGTTTAAACAAATCATTTTGATACTATTATAAGTGTAAAGTGTATGAAAACAACTTCAAATATAAATGTATCAATCATAGATGACATAGTGCCCTATACCAATATGTCGCCAATACTAGGCTCTACAATCGAAACCAAAATGTCATTATTGGAAATTGGATTTCCGTCATGAGTCGAGGCCAGGGATGGCTCCTCACCGATTCGAGACACTCTAGCAAATGCCTCAGGTTTTCCCGCAGAAGACCCCTGGATCTTCAGGGCCGGTCCTCTCTTACGTTTGAGGATTAGTTATTTCTGAACACATGTTTCCCGGTCCTATCGGACCTATATCCATCGGCTCCGAAGAGACCGATATATCCGAGGCGCCTCACAATCCAACAACCACATAGGTAAAATAACAACGATGTCAGGGCGAGTAAAATGCTGACACCACCCATAGTTAGAAAGAAACGTCGTGCACTCCCTGCAGTCACGATCCCGTTTTTGACTCATACCGAGGTGCGAGGCTCGCGAATTAACGCTATACACAAAGCTACGCTGTATTAAAGCCATGCTGTGATCATCAACCACAAAACTCTTCTTTTCAACAAAAGCCTTGATCACTACATCTCAGCATGCCATACAGGCAATTCATGTCATGCGATTGATATCTATCGATATATAACCTCCGAGCTCGTACGTCTCAGAGAAGGGCGTTAAGCAAGAGAATAAATTCTCCGCCGCTAAACAGATATATATTTAATAGAAATCAATCAGCACAGAAT
Organism: Allium sativum; assembly: GCA_030737875.1. Lineage (NCBI taxonomy): Eukaryota > Viridiplantae > Streptophyta > Magnoliopsida > Asparagales > Amaryllidaceae > Allium > Allium sativum. The sequence continues at coordinate 592,900,136 of CM060919.1, forward strand.
AAAATCCAATGTTAGACACACAATCCATTTACAAGTCCGTTCTAGGTCTGAACGAAACCGGAGGCACCTTATTCCTCCCCCACATGTCCAATACAGGGGAGAGGTCCTCGCATATCCGTCGATCTCCAAGTACGCCTGGACGATCACCAATTATTACCTCGGCTTGGGTGTACAGCCCAATCAAGACATCAGTAATCATCCAAATGATGTGAAGACCTCCGGTCTTCAACCACCGTCTTCATCGTCGACATATCGTCGAATCAGTTATTCAGAATGGGTATAAACCCGACCTTTCCGAATAACTCGCGTATATAATAAACAAGTGCTATAAACCACAACATACACCTCATTCCAATTCTGAATATTCTTTTATTCAAATATTCACATACTTTGGGAAATGTTCCCATTAATTTTATCAAAGATAAGTTCTTAAAATTTATTCTTTAATCTTTCTTTGGATATCATTTCAATCTAATTAAAGATGCACTAAAACTCCACTTGGTTTTAATCTTCCCAAAAATCAATATTAACGATTGTTTAACTTGGGAAATCATATCCTGTCTTTAACTGGGTTAAAGAACCAATGTCATTTAAAACACGGTTCACGATAAACCCAAAATCACATTCCATTTCATCATCTTTAACTGTAAATTTTCAAGTGAACAATTCCCTAAGTATTAACCACGAAGGCCGAAACCAACATCAGATCAGTACCCAGGAAAACATTCAACTTAACTAATCTCCAGTTAGTTTCTGATTTTCTTAACTCCATTGTTAATCGGGTTAAAGAACCAGTGTTATTTAAAACATCGTTCACGATAAACCCAAAGATCAATTTCAATTCAATTTTAATTAAATATATAAAATTGGAAAACTTTACTTTGGAAATTTTCCATTAAATCTTAATAAAAAGATTTATAAATTCCAAATCTCATTTCACTGTAAATCGGGTTAAAGAACGAATGTCGTTGAAAACACAGTTCACAACAAACCCAAAATCCAATCAGTCTCTAACCGTGAATTAGTATGAGAACAATTCCCTAAGTATTAACCCCGAAGGCCGAAACCAACATCAGATCAATACCCACGACAGTCAGTTTCTAATTTTCTTAACTACATTCAGTTCAAGAACAATAATATTAAAGATACTATTCACGACAAACCCAAAATCCAATTTGATATTAAATACAAGGCTCTGAATAGAAAATATATAGGCTTATATTCGATATCAAATTCTGAAACCAACAAATATTGTATTGGAATAACGATATATATATCTTCCAAATCCCTCCACAATGCCCCTATAATCACGAAATCCAATATCGAAATATTCTGAAGATAATTTCGATTCAAATCCATTCCAATTCATATATTGGAAATCCTGGTTATTTTTAAAACCATTTCAAATCCAATTTATTTATTTCAAAACTAGTTCATTTCGATAAAAATATATTTTTATCTTTTCAAATATGGAATTTTTCATCCCAATTCTTTCCAAATCATTTATTATGATTTTACATAAATTATTGATATTTTTAATAATTTTATCAAGGCCCACACAGTCGATTTCCATAAACAGTCATCGAACTACACTTACAGCGACCTTTTCCAAATTTGATTTGGACATAATTCCAAATCCAACCGTTAGATTTCAAATCTCTAATATTCTTTGGAAAGCACTTTTCAATGCGAACCCAACAGTTCCGGTTTTAGGAGAATCCGACGGTCGGATCTTCTGTAATGTCTGTTCGAAGTCAATGGTCGAAATTCGCGAACTGCTGCAGCGCGACGCGTTCTATTCAGGCCGTTATATATATATATATATATATAATATATTATATATATTTCGTCGATTTCCTTTCAAAACGTATTTTATAAATCGTTTTAAATTTGTTTTCAAAACGATTTCAACTTCACCTTCAATTTCAAATCAAAATTGAATATTCCATATCATTGATATATAAATGATTGTTTGTCAAAACATTATATTTCGAAATCATTTCCTTTTCGATATTCATTATAAAAATGAATAAAATCGATATAAATATCATTCACGTCAAAATGGCGTTAATCTAATCAACACGGCTATATATATTTAAATATATTCGTGTCCATCCCAAATTGGACATTAAAATCAGATTTTGATCTTTTACTGAATATTATTTTTAAATATTCGTTATTTTAAAATATTCGTTATTTTAAAATATTCATTCTTTCTGAACTGGAATCAGACACAGTCAATTACCATATAATGTTATTATATGGATTTCATACACACATGTACATAACAACAATCAAACACGGTCAACCATCATCCAAAGTGCATTCTACACTGCATAAACATCAAATATAAATATTTAATGCTTACAACATCCTGTCAATCAATCGATCGACATACAGCTAATTATTGGGACTAGTGTATGTCATATATCATCCCAATACCCGTGTGGGGTTTCAATCAACAAATAATGAATTTTATTTGTGCAGTTGGGCGATATGTAAAATTTATCGTCCCAATCAATATCAGTCAAATGTGTATACATAAACAAATCGTCCGATTTGTTTATCAATATTTATTTTATTCATATACACGTTAAAAATTATATTTTTAACTATAAAATATTTATTCCATTCCACATCACACCATCAATCTTCACAACACATCAATCAAACAAACAAGTCATCCATGGTCTATGGACGATGGGTGTCGGGTGCTGCTAAGCACCGTCTGCATCCTAGTATATATTTTAACTAGAAAAACAAAATAAAAGTGAGAAGTTCTCACCTTTGGGTTCCACTTCGTTAGTCTCTATTTCCGAACGGTTCGGGTTTCGTTTTGATTTTCGTCGAAATCATTGTTATCTTTTCCCGCTGTTCATAGTAAAAATCATTTTTTTAATATGATGTTTATTTTAAAAATCACATTTTTATAATGACACTTCATATATAAAAATCGTATTTTCATTATTTCTATAATATAAAAATCGTATTTTTATTATCACTATAATATAAAAATCATATTTTTATCATCTCTATAATATAAAAATCATATTTTTATTATGAAAACATTATCTTTTCTCTAACAAAAACCATTTCTTTCTACCAATAAAAATCAAACCTTTCATATGAAACAATGCTTATTTTATATTTATGAAAATAATGCTATTTTGATTTATAAAAACCGAGATATTTAAACTAATTAAACTGAATAATAATGAAGTAAAAACTCACATTTGCTTATGGAAGAGGGAAGGAGAGTCTACAGTCGAAGGTGGGGGTTGAGAGGGGCGGCGTCGGCTCTTCAGGTGGTCGGTAGGTCGGAGGGGGACCACGGCGGTCTGCATTGGCGGCGGTGCGAGATTGGTGGGTTTAGGGAGGAGGGGGCTGCGGATTTAAGGTGGAATAGGAGGGAGAGAACGAGGAGGGACGTCGGAGTGAAGAGGGGGGCCACGGCGCGATCGGCGGTGCCTCCGGAGGAGGCCGCGACGGTGGCGGCGACGGACTAGGATTCCGTCGCCCTCCGCGATTCCTCCTTTTTCTTTCTTTCATTTATTCGATCTGAGAAGAATTAACGAGGGAGAGGGGTTTGACTTTGAAAAGGAAAGGAGAGGGGGGTTTTATTTAATTTATATATTTTATTATATTTAAATTTCAAAAAGCAACTATTTATTTTGAACTCGAAATCAAACCCACCGACTATCATCCCTAGCTAATTACCCTCATTCCAAACCCAATGGGATATGTATCATAAGCCAGTTCGGCTGTTTCGATCAGTTTTCGCTAAAATCAAAATACAAATCTATCTATATTCAATTCAAACGTACATTTCAATTTACCGGGGCCACGTACAGTCTCTAAAAATTCCAGAAAAATAAATCTGGCTATGTTTTGACGATACAGTCCTAACAAAACTAATTTCGTCAAATTTGAAGACCGTTTGAAAAATGGTCATTTTCTGATCGATCTAAATTGACTAAAACGATCAAAACACGTTTTCTTGTGCCACGCTCACATATTGATTCGAAAAAATATGAAAATTGGAATCTAGTAATAACTTGACATTCCAGATCCAACAAAAGTGGTTTCGTTTAAAACAGATGTCATTTGCAAAATTTCCATTTTTAAGGGCTATATTTCCATAGCGACTATTCTGAATTTTCAACTGGGCATAACTTTTTATTCCCGCTATGAAATTTTAATTTTTTGGATTCATTGGAAAGATATTCTCAAATAGATTTTAATATTTTTGGTTTCGCTAAAATTCGGTTTATTTTGAATCTTGTACATTCATTTGAAATTTGAAATCGAATTTTCAAACTACCACGCAATTTTCAATTCCTTTTATAATTAAAATAAATATTTATTTTCTAACTTCGATTCAAATAAATATATACGTTCTAATTCTATTCGAATTAAATTTTTTGTCGTTATTATTTAAAATATTTCATTTTAAATATTCAAAATTCATTAAAATTGCCAAAATAAAAATTTTAAATTGGTTCGGCTTTTCCGGGTTGTTACAATCTCTCTTCTCTATAATTCTTATTTCTTATTCTTCTCCTTTTTTTTTGAATTTGTTCAGGAGGGAAACCGACCAGAGTCGTAAAACCCTCGCTAGTGCACCTAGTCTGGTCAGTGAGCACCACATAAGTGGCCGATCTTAGCGTATGCACATGGTAAGCTCTTAGAACGTCATTCCGGGTTTCGAACTCATGCCACTATTACCATGGCACAAAGTCCTTAACTACTGGACTACTGCTGCGAACAATCTTCTCCAATTTGAATGAACTTGGATATATAGATTTGATAAGTTTTGAGAAGAAAGTGAAAAAGAAGAAATGACAGAGCTTCACACCAGTCTCCTGAAGATATAAAAAAAGTAGGAAGGGTAAGGCCTCAATTTATAAGCGCAAGGACAAACCACATCCGTTTGATCTAAATATATTAAATATGGACCATCAAGCCATGAAATTAGTCAATAGCGCACTCAGACGGTCGACTGTCCCTCTTTTTAGAGGTCGACCACCCAGTCGACTGTGCTTAAACATGGGTTTACGTGTTGGCCTGCGAATTAAATATGTATATGTATACATATGTTAATTTATTTTCGTTCCATATTTGTTTTTCATCTTTGACTTCTTCCAGTGGACTCCATTCAGAAAACTTCAAATATAAAAGTTGTTCAGAATTCCATCACAGATGCAATGGTGCATGCTACGTAGTCAAATTCCATCGTTTTCGCAAATTTCATATTTGGGACCTAATTGATTAATTAAAATAACTAACGCCAAAAAAAATTACGAGTGCTACGTTAATCATCTACTTCAACCAATAATACCATTGACCAAGATTCTAACCTCACATAATCGAAGTGATGGATTCTATATTGGATGGTGCTTTACTTATCATGCTTATACTCTAAGTTCTCCTGTGTACTTGGCTTTATCAACCAAAAACAAACTGTGTGATGAGTCTTTCAACAATTATCTAATACTAGGAGTCTAGTACACATAATCGTTGGTGCTTCAAGCAATCGCTAGTAAAAATACCATCCAACATTTGAAGAGCGTTATATACTTTGATCTCAACTGAAATATTGATCTTCTTTGTCAAAACATCTTAATTAGCAATTTTTAAATAATAATGATATATACTGTGATAAATTTTTCATGACTACAACTATTTGTAATTACTTAAAGATTATCTAATTAATATATTTTAAATTAATTACTTAATTAACTATATCATAATTTAACAAGCAACAAAGACAGATATATGCAATAAAGTATATACACCCAACTCTCTCATCCCTTGTTATTATGACGTTTTATCGTTGTTAGATGCAAACAGCAACCAAAACTGATTTGATATTTGTATGAATTTACGGCAAACTGAATTGCAATTTACCATTTTAGCCGGATGGGTATTCCTTCTTCCTTTTTTTTTTTTATTGGTTCTGAAATAAAAGAAAGGAACTCAAATACCAAAAACCAGTCCACCTAAGTGGTTCTAACCTGATAAAGAATGTAAAATATTTGGTACCTTTTTGGATCCTCAACTCGACGTCTGTTGTGATTGCTTATCGGGCCCAACAATGCTAACGAAAACATCTAGAAATTTTGACGGCCATTACTCAGCGGTTGATATCCAAATTTTCACATTTCCTGATTTCCACTCGCTGTTCTCCTAAACCTAAAGCCGCCGTTTTCTCAGCTGCATCTTCACTCAGTTTCCTTCCTTCCAGAACCTATTAATAATGGCGTAAGCTCCCCGATCCCCTTACTTCGGCGCTGTTGCGTTATTTTTTATTTTCTTTTTTGTTACTGCTGTTGTGACGGGTCTGCTTTTCGTTTATATAATCGGATGGTAATGACTTCTGTACATTTTGGATCTAAATTTGGGGTTTTCTTGATGTTTATAGATGTACTGGACTATACTTTGTTGTCAAAATCCAACATAACAAAACCGTAAATTCAAAATCCAAACCAATGGCGCCGGCCGAACCCATGGAATCAATTGACCATTACTCTAATCTCGGCTTGCCTTCCGGGCCCGAATCCCTTCACGTGAGCTCAGAAGATATAAAAAATGCCTACTGGGCCCAATCCTGACTCCGTCACCTCGACAAGCGTCCCGATGATCCCAACGCCACGGCGGACTTCCAACTCCTGAAGTCATCCTTCGATGTTTTGATGGATGAATCGAAGCGTAGCATGTACGATGCAAAAATATGGGCGGGAATTGAGAAGCGAAAAAGGGATGAGCTCTATGGGGTGAAAAGGACGAAACTTGCAAGTGATTTGGAAGAGAGGGAGAGGATTGCGGAAAGGGGGGAAGGGGACGTTGGGGAGGAGGTAAGGAGGAGGAGGAATGAGAAAGATGTTGCAGCAGCATTGAAGAAGGAGTTAGAGGAGTTTCAGGCAAAGAGGGTTCAAAAGGCTGCTTGTGATTATGGGCAGGCATCTACGCAGGAGAATAGAGAAGAACAAGGAGCAAGTTTGGACAAAGAAAGAGTATTAAAGGTATCATGGAAGAAAGAAGCAGGGAGATTACACATCTGCAAGGCTGCGTGAAATATTCGAGCAATACGGCAAAATAGAGGATGTCGTAATAAGATCAAAGAAGAACAGAGGTTCTGCCCTCATCGTTATGTCCCTCCAAAGACGCTGTTGTTGCAGCTGCCTGTGCAATGAGTAGAGGAGGCCTTTCAAACCCACTTGTTGTTTCTTCTCTTCAACCTGCTGCTCCTTCTAAAGTATCTAGCAATTTCTCAACAGATTATGGAGAAACTGTTGATCCAAAAGTTGTTAATTTTGAGGACTACGAGGCTTCCATTATGAGAAAACTTCAAGAGGCCAGTGAAAAGAGAAAAGAAACACAATAGGGTCGGGAAAGAACTCAATATTCATTCATCATCGGGTGAAGGAGACTCTGGTATTGTTATTTAACCGAACTAACATCATAAGCAGTATTATTCTATTTTCCAAATATTGCTGGATTGAGGTTTGGTGCAAAAGACAGAATAAACTGAATGAATGTAACAAATATGGCAAAGATAACATAAGATCTGTAAGTGGACTCTTCCCTCCATGGAAATGGGAAGTAGTCAGTGAATAAAAAGAAGACTACTTTGTTGTATTAAGCCGTCTGTAAAAAAGTTTTTTGCACTACCATATGGAAAATTTACATGTATTTTCTACACGATTAATTTGACTGACCTTATAACATTAGATTAAATTGTGGTAGTTGATTGTCATTGCAGACGAATTGACGATTTCTGATTGTGGCATTCAGAAAAATGGATTTACAGTAAGGCGCTCAAATGTTTGTAGGTTGTTTTTGATGTTTTTTGTTACCATACGATACCAATTTTAGTTTTTGATCAAGCCATTGAGTTGATTTAGGATGGCATAGTTGTTTAAAAATTGGAACTATACTTTCCTATGTTAACGTGATTTTTTTCTACACTTTAGTAAGAAACTTCTGCCACTACATACATAAAGCTTAAAATTGGTCTTCTTTCTTGTTATCCCAAATATTGCAATCATTTACAAAAAGTTAGATGCATTTCATTTTCTCAAAACTTGCTAACTTCTTTTTTCTTTGTTTGATGTAAGCTAGTGCAATGCCATTTTTTCCCATAAATTCTGTTTTCTGACATTATATCATATCAACATAAACCCTACTGTCATAGACCTGTCATATCGTAAAATCTCAGGAGTTTATTGTTTTTCTTTAAAATCATGTGTATTGTACTCGTTTGTTTGTTTTTGATTTGTTGGTAGTGGGCATTTGTCATAAGCAGAACACATTTTTGGAAAATGCGCATTTGTGATCATCATACAGTTATTGTATTGTTATTGATTGAGCCGTTGGTAATAGCGAGCTTAACTGGTATGTCAGTGGTATTAGCTAACGTTAAATCTGCCATTATCAACACTACATGTAATGGTAAGAAAATTGCCTATGTCCACTATAAGTTTGTAATAAGCTGAATTTGTTGCAACCATTTTCTGATGAATTATCGTAAATTCTATGGCAGTTAAGCTTAGGAAAAAAAAAAACTATATGTTAAAATTTGAATTAAGAGAGCTGGTTTATGTTCTAGCAAGTTTACGTATTCTTGATTATCAAAAGGCTATACCAAAGAAAAGAAGAAATAAGAGCTTTTCCCTGACAGTAAATTTACCATTATGGTTTAGGGACTTATTGGTTTATCGATCATCCAATTATTAATTATATTATTATAGGCAATCACTCTCGTTTTAGGCTTGCAAATATACGCACACCTTGGTCTTTATTGTATGGGTAGTGATCATATAGCAGCCTTATGTAAGTAACGCGAGGTTGCGTTATATGCATTGTTCTGTTATTAAAAGTTGTAAACCTGAGTTTAAATTAGACTGTGTAAATCAATCAGTTCAAAGTATAATGAAAATTTAGCATTAATTAACTGTAGAAGCAAACCAGTTTAAAACAAGCATGCTGTATCAGTAAAGATTATATATCTGATGAGTGCTATGCTTAAAATTATCACTCCTTTTCTCAAAACAATAAAAATAAAGATTATTCATCTGATATGGCAGGGATACAGGATAAACTCTGATTTCTATTTGAAGATCAATTAGAAATTGTATCAATTTGACATTGGGTTGGAAAATGCACAAGTAAATGGTATTATGGTAATATGAGCCTTGAAAGTTTCTTAGTTGTTATTTTGAGTTTTTTTTTTTTTAAATTATTATATAATTGCATATCATTCACTCATTTTAAAAGGAGTTTTTTTTTTTCTTTTTTTTTTTTTAACGAGAATGAGTTACTTATGTCAAAAAATGGTGGCGAAGTTTGAAAGGGGGGAAGGGGACGGGGACGTTGGGGAGGAGGCAAGGAGGAGGAATGAGAAAGATTTCGCGGCAGCAATGAAGAAGGAGCAGTGTTATTAAAAACACGCATACGCGCAACGATGCGCACCTAAAGCGCATCGCTTAGGGTATGCGATGCGACTTGAACTATGCGCGCGCTTTTCTTGCTTATGCGCAACGCGCAATAATGCGCAAAGTATGCGCGCTTAGTTGAAGATGTGCGAAAATATGGGGAAAAAAGAGTAAATGTAATTGACAAGCTTTAATCTGATTTGATTGTCTAAAATAATTATGTTTTCACTAATTATGACTTTAACTCATACCCGTTTCAATTATCAGTCGCTTCAAACGAGTTCTTCATTCAACGGCTTCAACTCGTACAACGATCAAATAAACTTCTTTTCTTCTTTAATCTTTCTTTTTCTTTTTTGATATATTTCATCTGTAACTTCTATCTTCTTCTGTTTTCTTTTTTATTCTTTTAATTTGTCTGCTATGTGCTTATCAATTAGTCTCAGTGGATCGCTTCAGTACTAAAATGCGTTCTTTGGTGGCGTATGTAGTATATTATGTCCTTGTCAATTTGTCTCATTGAGTTTCTTCGGTATTGACATGTGTTCTTTAGTACTGTACGTATATGTTTGTATTCATAATATATATGTATATACATATGTGTGTTTATATATATATATATATATATATATATATATATATATATTACGTGTGCACGTATATACAAGTTATATTTGGTACTTCGTTTTACCTTTTTTAATGGGGTTCTTCATTACTACTATTTATCTTGTGTGTATACTATATACACATGTATATACAAGCTATGTACAAGTTTTCTTTTTTGTCTATATAAGGACATAGCTATTGTTTTTTGCAGCATAACTCCTCGAGTTTTTTAATTTTTTTCGTTTATATTAAATTAGTTTGTATAAACATAACAACCGCCATGCATTTCTTTCTAATATCACATTTTATGTTCTTTAATGTTTACAGTCTCTTTGTTTGATGTATTGAAAATTTGATTTGCATATAAATGTGTTATTTTCTATTAGTTCATAATGTTTACATGAATGTGTTATTTTCTATTAGTTCATAATGTTTACATTGTTTACATGTGCAATGTGTGTGCATCTATAATCTTATATATTATGCGCTTTGCTTTGATGAAGCGCGTGCTTCGCGTTTGCGCGTTGCGCTTATACTCCAAAGGGCCTTGGCGCTTCGGTGCGCATTTCGCGTTTAATAACAATGAGAAGGAATTAGAGGAGTTTCAGGCGAAGAGGGTTCAAAAGGCTGCTTGTGATTATGGGCAGGCATCTGGGCAGGAGAATAGAGAAGAACAAGGAGCAAGTTTGGACAAAGAAAGAGTACTAAAGGTATCATGGAAGAAAGAAGAAGGAGATTACACATCTGCAAAACTGCGTGAAATATTCAAGCAATACGGCAAAATAGAAGATGTCGTAATAAGATCAAAGAAGAACAGAGGTTCTGCCCTCATCGTTATGTCCTCCAAAGACGCTGTTGTTGCAGCTGCCTGTGCAATGAGTGGAGGAGGCCTTTCAGACCCGCTTGTTGTTTCTTCATTTCAACCTGCTGCTGCTTCTAAAGTATCTAGCAATTTCTCGACAGATTATGGAGAAACTATTAATCCAAAAGTCGTTAATTTTGAGGACTATGAGGCTTCCATTATGAGAAAACTTCACGAGGCTAGTGAAAAGAGAAAACAAACACAACAAGGTCGGGAAATAACTCAATATTCATTCATCATCGGGTGAAGGAGACTCGGGTATCGCTATTTAACCAAACTATCATAAGCAGTATTATTCCATTTTCCAAATATTGCTGGATTGAGGTTTGATGCAAAGACAGAATAAACTGAATGAATGTAACAAATATGGCAAACATAAGATCTGTAAGTGGACACTTCCCTCCATGGCAATGGGAAGTAGTCAGTGAATAAAAAAAAGACTATACTTTGTTGTATTAAGCCATCTGTAAAAGAAGTTTTTTGCACTACCATATGGAAAATTTACATGTATTCTCTGCACGATTAATTTGACTGACCTTATAACGTTAGATTAAATTGTGGTAGTTGATTGTCATTGCACGACGAATTGACGATTTCTGATTGTGGCATTCAGAAAAATGGATTTTGATCACAGTAAGGCGCTCAAATGTTTGTAGGTTGTTTTTGATGTTTTTTGTTACCATACAATACCAATTTGAGTTTTTGGTCAAGCCGTTGAGTTGATTTAGGATGGAATAGTTGTTTAAAAATTGGAACTATACTTTCCTATGTTAACATGATTTTTTTTCTACACTTTAGTAAGAAACTTCTGCCACTACATACGTAAATCTTAAAATTGGTCTTCTTTTTTGTTATCCCAAATATTGCAATCATTTACAAAAAGTTAGATGCATTTCATTTTCTCAAAACTTGCTAACTTCTTTTTTCTTTGTTTGATACTCCCTCCAGTCCATTATATAGGACGTTTTGTAAATTTGCACACCGATTAAGGAAATTATTAATGCTGTTGCATGTCATCTCGGTTGTATCAACGCTGTTGCATGTCATTACCTTTTTTTCTTTATCTTTGATTTTAATTGGAGGAGAACATAAAAGTTGCATTGGAAATGAGTTGGCTATATTAATGCTCTGCATTGGGAAAGAGAGAAAAAGGCAAATGTACTCAAAACGTCATATATTTGGTAAAATGCAAAACTCTCTAAAACGTCATATATAACTCTCTAAAACTCTCTAAAGCTAGTGCAATGCCATTTTTTCCCATAAATTCTGTTTTCTGACATTAAATTATATCAACATAAACCCTACTGTCATAGACCTGTCATATCGTAGAAACTCAAGAGTTTATTGATTTTCTTTAAAATCATAAATAGATTTTTGTTCACACTTTTTTTCTAATTGTGAACACATTTTCCTTCTATTGGAGGAATCAGGTGGGTCACACATGGACCCCCCTGAATTCCTCCAATATGAGGCGAGTGTTTTGTTCACACTTGCTAAAAAGTGTGAACAAAATCGGACTCTAAAATCATGTGTATTGTACTCGTTTGTTTGTTTTTGATTTGTTGGTAGTGGGAATTTGTCATAAGCAGAACACGTTTTTGGAAAATGTGCATTTGTGATCATCATACAGTTATTGTATTGTTATTGATTGAGCCGTTGGTTATTAATAGCGAGCTTAACTGGTATGTCAGTGGTATTAGCTAACGTTAAATCTGCTATTATCAACACTGCATGTAATGGTAAGAAAATTGCCTACGTCCGCTATAAGTTTGTAATAAGCTGAATTTGTTGCAACCATTATCTGATGAATTATCGTAAATTCTATGGCAGTTAAGCTTAAGAAAGAAAAAAAAAACTATATGTTAAAATTTGAATTAAGAGAGCTGGTTTATGTTCTAGCAAGTTTACGTATTATTGATTATCAAAAGGCTATACCAAAGAAAAGAAGAAATAAGAGCTTTTTCCCTGACAGTAAATTTACCATTATGGTTTAGGGATCATCTAATTATTAATTATATTATTATAGGCAATCACTCTCGTTTTAGGCTTGCAAATATACGCACACCTTGGTCTTTATTGTATGGGTAGTGATCATATAGCAGCCTTATGTAAGTAACGCGAGGTTGCGTTATATGCATTGTTCTGTTATTAAAAGTTGTAAACCTGAGTTTAAATTAGGCTGTGTAAATCAATCAGTTCAAAGTATAATGAAAATTTAGCATTAATTAACTGTAGAAGCAAACCAGTTTAAAACAAGCATGCTGTATCAGTAAAGATTATATATCTGATGAGTGCTATGCTTAAAATTATCACTCCTTTTCTCAAAACAATAAAAATAAAGATTATTCATCCGATATGGCATGGATACTGGATAAACTCTGATTTCTATTTGAAGATCAATTAGAAATTGTATCAATTTGACATTGGGTTGGAAAATGCACAAGTAAATGGTAATATGAGCCTTGAAAGTTTCTTAGTTGTTATATTGAGTTTTTTTTTTTAAATTATTATATAATTGCATATCATTCATTCATTTAAAAAGGAGGTTTTTTTTTTTTTTTTTTTTTTTTTTTTTTTAAACGAGTTACTTATGTCAAAAAATGGTGGCCAAGTTTGAATGGTTGGTCAATTTAGAAAATACACTTACACCATCACATGTAGTTTACGCCATCAAATGGGACTCCACAATCAGTGAAAGTCCTGTTACACAATCATATAAGCTAATGCCAGGCTTCTCTTAAAGCGAATGACTAATAGATTGCCCTCTATCAGGGAAAAAAACAGTAAAATTTTGAAACGTGCAAGTTTCAACATACAAGTTCTCATCAATATTTATTTGTTGCAGAGATGAGGTGGCAATTGAAACAGCAGCTCCAGTTCTTGGAGAACCTATGGATATTATGACTGTGCTTAAGAAGTCTTTGGCTCATGATGGGCTAGTGCGTGGCCTCTATGAAGCAGCCAAGGCAATCGAGACACATGGTGCTCAGCTTTGTGTTCTTGCTGAAGATTGTGACCAGCCTGATTATGTGAAGTTGGTCAAAGCACTTTGCGCTGATCACAACGTGCATCTGGTCACAGTTCCAAGTGCTAAAACTCTTGGAGAATGGGCTGGGGTCAGTGCATACTTATATCACCATTTTCACTTATATTCATGGTCATATGTCCTGGTATATTTATATTTAGAGCGTATTTTTTGTTGAACGAAAGGGGTATGTTTAGGATAGGTAAAATACGTACTGCGAATGAGGCCGTAGTAGTTTCAAATCCTGGTAATGCTTGCCTAAACATATAACATTTGTTTTATTGGGTTAGATCTGATGAGCTATATGGTGCTCTTACAATCCTGCTTTGTCTTATACTCCATATCGCGATCACTGCTTTGCTCAAATGATCTAACTTAAAAAATATTTGTAAAACAAGTTAATTTTGCAGTACTAATATGATTATGTGCTTATAACCGCATTACCTATGACACGGTATTCATCATGAGATATGTGTTCCATCATTTTTGCAGCTTTGCAAAATTGATTCTGAAGGAAAAGCGAGGAAGGTTGTTGGATATTCATGCTTAGTTATCAAGGTAAATGCACATAAAATTTATTGGCCTAATTTTGTAAATATTGGCTAGTTGTCAAGCGTGCGCATTTGCCTTTTATATCCAGGACTATGGAGAGGAGTCTGAGGGTCTCAACATTGTGCAGAACTATGTTAAGTCTCAATGAAGGAGTTTGTTTTGATGAGTTGGGGATCCTGCAATTTTTTGAAGGGTTTATTTTATCTGTACCTTTCGGATGAATGATATTTGTTTTGTTGAAGTTTATGTGTTGTGAACTGTTTATGCACTTCAGGAATTTATCGAGTTATGCATGATGTCTTTATTTTTTGTAAAGCGTGTCTTGCATCTTTGGTTTTAGCTTCTTCTATTAGTTAGCTAGTTGGAAGTTTCTTGTGATTCAAATGTTCCGCAACCGGCCACAAGCGATCCAAAATCCATTGACATGTGCTGTCCTGCTGCTACCTAGATCATTGAGAGTACTGTGGCAGTTCAAATAGTGCTGTATTCCAAAACTATTCGGTGTTTCAAAAAAACTATTATAGACTCCCACTTGGATGTTAGGTTAGCCTCACCATCTCGATTTTTGACAAGCCTGCTTGGGTGATCCTCCCTATATTACATAAGCATATAAGCATGCTTATAGGCATCAGCTATACATCAATTTATATTTGATTATTCTTATAAACATCAAAATATCTGTTTCAACCCATTTTTTTCAATGGTTGCTTCAAGATCCAACAAAATCTTATAATATACTATGGTTGTTAAGTTAGTACTTACAAAATACTAAAATTTTATAAAAATACACGATATTGTCCTAACGATTAGCTTCGATTAATCCCCCGCTTGCCGATTAATCTCTAGTTTATGTTTACCGCCTAGCATTCATCTAGCAATTTTTACAACCATGATCTTGCTACACAAATTCAAATTACCCTACTTTGCCTATAATAGAATTTTTCTGATTTTTAATTCTCTTTAACCGTCGTTGCTGATACCTAACTTTACAATGGTACTAAACAACAACAAAAAAGTTTAATGATGATTTTTTTTTGATAGTTGAGTGGACTTTACTCGTAATCAAGTTGGAGAGAAGCGCAGAAAAAAATAAATATAAATGATATAGTGCTATAATCCAAATATCGCCCTAACTTACACATACACACAGGAATCGTGGTCAACTGAAATTCAAATAGTGTTGTATTCCAAATGACCCTTAATCTCCCCCTCCCTCCAAAATTGCAATTTAAACGATATAGTGGCTATAGTGAAAAAAAAATGTTATTTAGAAAGGAATTTGGGTAAACCAAGGCCATTTGGAGTACTGCATCGTTTGGAGGTGTTGTTGAGCGATTCATTATGCGTATATGAATGTGTATGTATGTGTGTGTATATGATGCATATTTAGACATAAATTGGAAGTCATAAAATCTTGGTCGTTGTATCATTTTGTCTTTGTTTGAAAGGTGGAAATCGAGGTGCAATACAATAATGGAGATTCGTTATATTATCGATTATGTTTATTTGTGTATGTGTGTGAGATTCGTTATATTATCGATTATGTTTATTTGTGTGTATGTGTGTGTGTGTGTCTATATATATATATATATATATATATATATATGTGTGTGTGTGTGTGTGTGTGCGCGCGCGCGCGCGCACACACACTCGCTCGTGCACACGTGTATGCACACACACTCTCATTCACTCACGCACACGTGTATGCACACATACGTGTATACACACACATAAGTAAAGGGATGCACTTTGATGCTCTTGTTTCGCAACATTCCATTTAGTATTTCTGTCGTATCTTGAGCTATGTAATGTTAAATGTAACAAATTTTTGTAGATGTTCAATCTATTTATAGACGATCTTTTATATAAAATTTTAGCTTATTTTGACATTTATAGTATAATATGCATGATTTTTAAATTTAATGATTCAAATAAATGGTCGAATGATGGATGATTGAATGATGAATGATTGAATTAAAATTCTGATGTGGCTACAAATATCAAAATATGCCCTTAGTTTTACATAGATATCATTTATATATGAGTTGTACATCTATAAAATTTTGTTACATCTGAAATGATGTAGATAAAGATACGATTTGGGGGGGGGGGGGGGGGTTGCAAAATAGAAGTGTCATAAAACGGTTCTCATATTGTATAGCGCATCATGAAGCCTTCTTTTTAAGATACCTTGATAATTTTAAAGGAGTACCATAAAGCGCTTCTTATATCGTAAAGCGCTTTGTACATCGATGGTAAGACGTTCAGAGAGCTATCTTCATTAAAGGAATCAATTTGATCACTAAAGGAGTAATTTAATCGTTGTTTAAGGTCACGTTGTGTCTTCCAGTTAAGAAGGTAAGTTTTACTTTCATGATGGCGTTTTTTTAGAAAGTTTCTTAAAGGTTATATACAATTTTTAGGTAGGATTTATAACTCAATTGTAACTAAACATAGTAAATCAGATTATTCCAAAGGTTTATAACACATTACCAACCGTCCTTTCTTCGATTCGTTTTACACTATTAATACCAATAGGTAATATAGCATCCAAAAAATATCTTTAATCTTTTGTGTATTGGAATCAAAAATCATTATAGTAGCAGTCAAAATTTAAGTTAATGTCGATCATGTTAAAGTCAAACATGTTTAAAGTGTCTACAAGGATGAATATAACTTTCCGAAAATTTATCGTTTCGATTTTGAATATTTAATTATTTTTAAATTTTTAAATAGTTGGTTTTTAATGTTTAATAACTTGAATTCAAATATAGTGATTATTTAAATATTTGATTTGTAAATTAAAAATGTTAATTAAACGATTTTCATAGTCATGTTTAACTCCTTTTAATTAATAAATAATAATTGCAGACTTATTTCATAATTTTATTTACTATAATAAATGGTTGGAATAAATAATAAGAAAATCATTTTTTTAATCAGAATATACATACATACATACATACATATACATATGTATATATATGTGTATATAGCAAAAATGAGAAAGTAGCCCTTTCCTGGAGGCAAACAAATACAGTTCAGCAATTCACGAAGAACTCCTAAAACTGTAAACCTTCATCAAACCCACACAAAAGTCTAACTCCAGAGTAGGGCCAAAACAAGGCAGACCCCAATAACAGACAAAACAAGAAATATTGGGAATGCTAAACAAGATCAAGCACATAAGCCGCCCAGCCCTAAGAATCTCCTACATCTCCCTGCAACAGCAACTAGAGTCCTCAAATCAAGCTAGGAAGTTGTTTCGTCCAAAGCAGTCGCGTCCAGTCAGCAAATTCTGGTCACAGCCCACAACCCACAGCAATACCATCCAAAGAAAAGCAACCAACCCCGGACCTAGCACCTTAAAAAAAACCTCACCCAACACCCACGTGAGGGATAAAGCCCAAAGCAACATCGAAAGCACAAGCCAAAGCTAAAGAGCTAGGGTCCAGGGCTCCCTTGAAAGGCCTACTATGAAACGTAAAGAATATGTCATCTTTGACTGTGTGGATGACAGCAAACGAAGACATTGGAAGGTCATCGGAAAATAGCCACTACACCATAGATTGTCTACTACAACGAAAATTCAAGGTGTTGCTAGCTACAATGTAACGGTAGCTATGCTGATTTTTGTCTGTTGCAACACATACTTTAAGGTGTTAGCATAGATATCCACACTGTGTTGCAGTAGCTATAAATATATTCAAATTAAAAAAAAATTACACCTCAGCGATCCACACCATCATTTAAAATCAAATCTCAACCATCAATCCACATCTCAATATTTCTCACTTTTATTTTCATTCTCCCGCTTTCTTTTTCATTTGGTTCTTACCCCCAAATTTCCAAAATCATTCAAATCCCAAAATCGTTCAAACCCTAAATCGTCAGACCAAAATCGTTCAAACCCTAAATCGTCAGATCAAAATCGTTCAAACATATGCTGCCTAAATTACATCATCTGAATCTTTTATTATTGCAATGGCGAACAAGTTAATAGCGAATTAGGCGTCTTATCCTAGCAATTTTTTGCGATTTTCTGCCATTTCCCCACTTCGATGCCAAAGAAGAAAAATTTCGCCCAGATCTAGATCTCGGTTTCTCTCAAACCTAATCTAGTCGTACTTTCAGCGTGTAACAACCCGGAAAATCTGAGCCAATTTAAAATTTTTATTTTGGCCCTTTTAGTGAATTTTGGATATTTAAAATGAATTATTTTAAATAATAATGACGAGAAATTTATTTTGAATAGAATTAGAACGTATATATTTATTTGAATCGACGCTAGAATATAAATATTTATTTTTAAATTATAAAAGGAATTAAAAATGGCGCGGTAGTTTGAAAATTCGATTTCAAATTTCAAATGAATGTACGAGATTCAAAATAAATCGGATTTTAGCGAAACCAAAAATATTAGAATCTATTTGAAAATATATTTCCAAGAATCCGAAAAATCCAAATTTCATAGCGGGGATAAAAAGTTATGTCCAGATGAAGATTTAGAATAGTCGCTATGGAATTTTGGCCCTTAAAAATGGAAATTTTGCAAACAATCTTCGTTTTCGACGAAACCACTTTTGTTGGATCCAGGATGTCAAATTATTGCTAGATTCCAAAATTCATAATTTTTGGGATTAATATGTGAGCGTGGCAAAGGAAAAACATGTTTTATCAGTTTCAGTCAATTTGGATTGACCAGAAAATGACCATTTTTCAAACGGTCTCCAAATTTGATGAAACTAGTTTTGTTAGAACCGTATCGTCAATACGAAGCTAGAAAATATTTTTCGGGAATTTTTAGAGTTAGTATGCGACCCTGGTAAATTGAAATGTGCGTTCAAATTCAATATATAGATTTATATTTTGATTTTGATGGAAACTGATCAAAACAGACGAATCAGCTTACCGGACATATCCCATTGTGTTCGGAATGGGGGTAGTTAGTTAGGGATGATAGTCGGTGGATCTCGTTTGGAGGTCGAAATAAAAAGTTGCTTTTTGGTAATTTAAAATTATAAAATAATTAAATTATATAATACCACCTTCTACTTTCTCTCTCTTCAGTTTATATCAAAAAAAAAACCCGAAGCCCCCCTGGATGCCCCTCGACTTCGCCGCTAGCGCGGAGCGCACTGCCGCTTACTGGCGCGGCCCCCCTTTTTGATTTCTCCTCCGGCGCTCTCTCTCCTCTGAAACCCCCCTCGCGAGTATCGAGACCACGCCCCCCTGAAAACCCCACCACCTGACAAACTCCGCCGCGCCGCACCCTGGGCCCCGCGCGCCACCAGCAAGCCTCGACACCCCCTCCCTTCGCTGAAAAACAGTAAGTCTCCATTTTAATTTTAATTTAACTAATTTATTTATTTTCTATATAATGTTAGGAAGATTTGGTTTTTAATGTTAGAAAAAATATGATTTTTAATGTTAGAAAGATGGGATTTTCATGTTAGAAAAATTTGATCTT